>OY728140.1:1149663772-1150308772 GCA_963277665.1 Viscum album | reverse complement strand
GTTAGATACTAACTAAACTCAATTACTAGTCACCAACACACTTAGAGAACCAGATTCATGATCTCTCCAAGGTATATGGTCAATTTAGTAATTGGAATTAGCTTTTTCAAACACAATGAAGATGAGGAGCGAAAATAATTGAAGAATGGAAGTCTTGAATTATTTAACCAATTAACAACAGTTCGTGCATTAAATAACATTCAATACAGCCTTTTCATCTTCCTAAGATCAACCCATTAAAGGGTTAGCCCTCCATTGATGATATACTATCAATGGTGGGCGGAAGACGGCTTACAAAAATTGAATTGAAGAGATTAAAACCGCGGAAATAACGAGCACTCCTCCGTGTGTGTGAATGGAATTCACACCTATGTGTGAACTATATCACCAACACACAGAGTTATCACTGTTATTTTGTGATTTTAGAGATTTAAGTATAGAAATTGGAATAAGAGAAGAGAAGGAATTGGATTAAGAACTTAGAAATACAAAAAGAAACTTACATGGGGAAATGAAAGCATTACAACAAAAATTGAGCATAATAACATTACATGAAAGAATGTATGAGTTCCTCCTCACCACCACTGCCTTAAATAAGAAAATTTGGATCCTTAGGCCGAGCTCCAATAGTCCAAGTCATCCTAATCAATTAGGGTAGGCATAGGTGGTGGAAAGTAGGTGGAGAGGAGACTTCTCCACCCTTGACCCGAGATGGCATACAACTTGCATTCACTTGACAGATCCAGTTCAAAGTCCTTCTATATGGCCGATTTGGAGTGGTCCATAGAAGACAAAAATGAGTACCCGGATGTTTTCTAACAGCCTATAAAATATCAGCCCAATTTACGTTGTGGTTCGGGAGATATGAAAGATTCATTGGGATGACATTCTGGGCCGCAGATTCTGGCTTAGATTCTGATCTTCCATTTGGGCTGCCTTGATCACCATCATGGAGACCGAATTAGCACTTTTACCTGAAGAATTATTTGTTCCCCTGTATGTCTTATATCATAACAAGAAATTTGGGCTTCATTGGTCCAGTATTGTGGGACCCACATCCTCAACAGTGGGTTGGTGTCCAATCTGCCTTCACCAGAATTGTCTCCTTTCATCACCAAATATCTTCATCATCCTTTATGAATCTTTCCTTGCTCCTTGAATGAGAAACATTTAAATTTGAAGTGAAGATACATTTCCAAAAATATAATATTAAAACATGAATAATTACATTCAATAAAATCAGATGAGTCATTGGGCCTAAATTGGTGTACATTAGGCATGAAGTGCACAATTGATGAGAGTGGATGTTTAAAATTAAAATGTACTAACTCAGGCCCATATGATCAAAAATGAACTTTTAATCCCAATAAAATGTAATTATAAAATGTGTTTTGATTTTCTAATCACACCCCCCAACTTGAGATTTTCTAGTCCCGAGCAAATAACTCAAAGATTATGAAAATCAAATTCCCTTTTCCAAAAACATTTTAATAAACAATGCTCACCAAAATACCTCATACCAAAAAATTATGCATCCCATCAAAATCATTTAATACAATGTAGGTTCTAAATCATAACCTAAGCCCAAGGCCATTCTTCTGATCAAATTCAATGCCACATTTCATCCAATTACAATTAATCATGATGATGTGTTGTGTGTCACAATAGACATGGGGGTTCATTTTTTTTCAAGGGGGAAAAGATGGAAGCGCTAGGTGGAATCACATTTTAATATTAATATGAGTATTCATTTTTTTTCTTTTTTTTGCAATGTTGCCATAGTTATTGAAATTGCATTCAAATGAGTCAACCCTTGTAGCGAGACTTTGCCGATGACTCCCAGGCTCAAAGGCCTTAGGGCACCAAGTGAAGCCCACATACTCGGGCATCA
This sequence comes from Viscum album, assembly GCA_963277665.1. Classification (NCBI taxonomy): domain Eukaryota; kingdom Viridiplantae; phylum Streptophyta; class Magnoliopsida; order Santalales; family Viscaceae; genus Viscum; species Viscum album. Next base: position 1,150,306,881 of record OY728140.1, on the reverse strand, counting down.
TCTCGAGTTAAATCATTCAAAAACAAATTCGAATTTCCACAAATAGAGATGAAATTCCCAACTCTGGTCCAGACAACTATGGAGTCACGATCCCCAAGTGCCGAAAGCCACACATTAAGTCATTTTATTGCTCTATGCGCAAATTTATTGTTGTTTTATTTTGTGTTTTTTTTACACCTCTTTATATATATATATATATTTTTTTAAAATACTCATATTAAATTTAAAATGATCACCAAAACTATGCTATTTATTATGGGACCCCAAGAATTCAAATTAATACCCCACAATCCAACGGACGTGCATTGTGAATTTTTTTTTATAAAAATTGGATGAAAATGTAACAGTGAAAAATCACATTAGACAGCCACACTTTCCAAAATTTTATGCTCATGAACTTAAACATGTATTAAAATCAGAATCAAGGAATACAAAATTATTTAATATTCAGTTTTCAAGGTTTGAAATGTGTAATAACATGTTCAAGGTTAAGGAAAATTTTCATTCAATTAACACACACATTTTATTGCTCTATGTGATTGATTTTTATTTTCACCTCCCCCCAACATAATATAACACTGTCCCCAGTGTTTAAAGAAAATATAATTTAGAAGGGGTAGAGGTAGATAATAGGAGCATAGAACAATTTCACCTGATATTTGATGTTGAAGTTTGTGATTCTCTCATTTAATCCCTTGGTCTCCATGTCACTTGAAGAATCCTCACGGTAGTGTACGCTTGTACTCTTATGATTTCCCTAAAAATCCATCAAACATGGTAGCCCCTGAATCTCAAAAACCAACATAGTTAGACACAATGGAAACCCCTTGAGGTTCCCTTTTCTAAAAATAAACAACAATAAAATAAATAAATAAATAAATAAAAATAAAGACAAAACATACTTGTTAATTTTGAAACTCCAACGATCGACACTCATAACAAGTAATAATTTTTTTTTTTTAAAAATTATGTATATATATAAAAATTTAAAATATAAGTATATATATAAAGAAGATAGAATAAGGAAGCACCAACCGCCATATATCAGTGGTAGGCGTGCGCCCCTGTCTCCCTTCGCTCCCGGGTTCGAGTCCCGCGACTTCGCCGGTCGTGACAGGGTTTGACCCACGTCCTACGGCGTGTCACTTTTTTTTTTACATTTTTTTTGTTTTGTTATTTTGTTTTTTTTGTTTTTTAATAATACAAATAAATAAAAAATAAATAAAATAAAAACTTACAAACACCTATATTGTTGATACATTGTCTTCTTTTTAATTTCTGGGTAAGATAATACTCAGGGATCACACCGCATGACACAGATGAATATGACACTCCCCTTTCATACCCATCCATACTCATAAGAGAAGAACAGGTCAACAATATGAGGTAAAATTATATCAAATTGTTTTGCTAAAAAAATTGATTAAAACAATAAAGTGATTGTAAATTTAAAAATCATGGGTTGCCTCCCATTCAACGCTTTGTTTAACATCGTTAGCTCGACTTAATCCCCTAATTGATTAATTGTTTTTTTCATCAAAGGTAGGTTCACTCAGGTCTTCATCAACTTCATGTTTTTGGAATGGTTCTATGAATGGTTTTACTCTATGACCATTAACTTTAAATATTTGACCATTGGTGGGATCTTGAATTTCAACAGCTCCATGGGGGTACACCTTATGCACTATGTATGGACCAGACCATCTAGACCTCAACTTTCCCGGGTGCAAATGAAGTTTATAACTATACAAAAGCACAGGTTTCCCTGGTTCAATGTGTTTAGTTTTAAGATTCCTAGACTATTAGGCTTGAACTCTAGCTTTATTGATCCTTGATTTTCATAAGCCTCCATCCTAAGTTCCTCAAGCTCGTTTAGATCCAATTTCCTCTTTATTCCGGCCAAAGAAATGTCAAATTTCATTTTTTTTGATTGCCCAAAAGGCCTTATGCTCAATATCCACGGGAAAATGGCATACTTTACCATAAACCAACCTACATGGGGACATTCCTAGGATGGTTTTAAATGCTGTTCGATATGCCCAAAGAGCATCTAAGAGTTTGCTCGACCAATCTTTCCTAGATGGATTAACAGTTTTCTCAAGAATTTGTTTGATTTCTCGATTGGCTAACTCAGCTTGACCATTGGTTTGTGGGTGGTAAGCGGTGGACACTTTGTGAGAAATTCAATACTTCTCCATGAGCGATGAGAATGGGCAATTTCATAAATGAGTTCCACGATCACTAATGATAGCCCTAGGAATCCCAAATCTAGAGAAGATGTTTTCTTTAAGGAATCTAATCACAGTTTGATGGTCATTGGATTTTGTAGGAATGGAATCAACCCATTTTGAGACATAATCGACAGCCAAGAGAATGTAAAGATATCCCCTAGAGTTTGGGAATGGTCCCATGAAATCAATTCCCCAATAGTCAAAGATTTCAACCACTAATATTGGAGTGAGAGGCATTTGATTCCTTTTTGTGATGGACCCTACTTGTTGACACCTAGGACAGCTTTGACAAAATGTGTAGGAGTCCCTTGAGAGGGTGGGCCAAAAGAGACCACATTGAAGAACCTTGCCAGAAGTTTTCTTAGAGGAAAAGTGACCTCCACAAGCCTCACTATGGCAGAACATTAGGATGGACTCTTGTTCGGATTTTGGCACACACCTCCTAATGACTTGGTTAGGACAGAACATATAGAGGTATGGATCATCAAACACATAATGATTGACATCAGAAATAAATTTTCTTCTATCTTGGGTCCCTAAGAATTTTGTAATGACCCCTGAAACTAAGAAGTTGGCTATGTCAGCATACCAAGGGCAATCACTCACAGAATAGAGGTTCTCATCGGGAAATGAAGCAGACACAGAAAGGTGATGTGAGTTGTCTTTGAATTCCAACCTAGAGAGGTGATCAGATACAACATTCTCGACACCTTTTTTATCCTTAATGGTTAAATTGAACTCTTGAAGAAGAAGGACCCACCTAATCAATCTAGCCTTGACATCTTGTTTTTGGAAGAGATATTTTAGAGCTGAATGGTTGGTGAAGACAATGATGGGTGATCCTAAGAGGTAGGACCTGAATTTCTCTAAGGAAAACACAATAGCAAGTAACTCCTTTTCAGTGGTGGTGTAATTGATTTGGGCATCATTTAAGGATTTTCTTGCATAAGAAATGACATATGGAGTTTTATCACACCGTTGTCCTAACACAGCTCCTACATCAAAGTCACTGGCATCACACATGAGTTCGAAAGGAAGGTACCAGTTTGGAGATTTCATAATGGGAGGAGAGGTGAGAGCGGATTTAAGGGTTGAAAATGAACCCTCACAGCTTTCTGTCCAAACAAATGGAGCATCCTTTACTAGGAGAGCACAAAGAGGACGAGAGATTGAACTAAAGTCCTTATTGAATATTCTATAGAAACCAGCATGTCCTAAGAAGGACCTCACTTCCTTAACAGTTCTGGGTGATGGAAGGTGACGAATGATGTCAACCTTTGCTTTATCAACTTCAATTCCCCTACCCGAGACTATATGGCCAAGGACTAACCCCTCTTTTACCATGAAATGGCATTTTTCACAGTTTAGGACCAGATTATTTTCTTCACATCTTGACAAAACTCTCTCCACATTCCTAAGACATCCCTCAAATGTATCCCCAAAGACAGAGAAGTCATCCATGAAGACCTCTATAAAATCCCCTACCATATCTGAGAAGATTCCCATCATGCACCGCTGGAAGGTTCTAGGGGCATTGCATAACCCGAATGGCATGCGTTTGAAGGCAAAGGTGCAGAATAGACAGGTGAAGGTTGTCTTCCCTTGATCCTCCAAGGAGACCACGATTTGATTGTACCCTGAGTACCCATCTAGGAAGCAATATAATTGATGACCCGCCACTCGCTCGAGGACTTGATCAATAAAGGGAAAATGGTCCTTCTTGGTACAAGAGTTGAGCTTCCTATAGTCAATACATACTCTCTAGCCACTACTCACCCTAGTTGGAAGAATTTCCCCATCCTTATTAGTGATCACAGTGATTCCAGCTTTCTTTGGGACAACTTGAATTGGGCTTACCCACTCACTCTCAGCTATGGGGTAGATGATACCAGCTTTCAACAACTTAAGAAGTTCTTTCCTTACCACATCCATAAGATTTGGATTGAGTCTCCTCTGAGGTTGACGACATGGTTTGGATTCAGATTCAAGAGTAATCCTATGAGTTCCAATAAGTGGGCTAATCCCAGGAATATCAGACAGGGTCCAACCAATGGCTTTCTTGTGTTTCCTAAGGACATCTAAAAGCATCCCCTCATGATTGGCTTCAAGAGAAGAAGATATGACTATAGGATGTGTTTGATTTTCCCCTAGGAAGGCATACTTTAGGGAAATAGGAAGTTCCTTCAATTCAAGATCAGGTTGGTTCAGAATTTCAGCAGAAGATTGGGGCATTGGATCAAGATCAAATTTGTTTCCTAGATTTTCAGATTGAATTGATTCCCCATGTGTAGAAGTTTCAGCCACAAGATTGTATTGACCTGGGTTAAGGAAGGGAGTTTGAGTTATCTCCATGAATGTGGTTTCCTGAAAGGTTTCACTGATTATTGGTCCTAAGACATCATCATAGGAGCAATTTGAAAATGATTCGAGCCAAGGAGATAAACTTCCTTCATGTGAACAAAGGAAATCAATCTCATCCTGACTTAAACATCCATCAAATATTTCTTGATGTTCTATGGATTCATTTTCAATGTTTCCTAACATGTTTACTTCATTAATGTCCTCGTCATCTCCTATTTGTGAGCTTTCATTATAGATGTTCAAGTCTAGACTCATGTTCCCAAAGGTGATGGTCATGTTCCCATTTCAGACTCGGATAACAGAGTTGATTGTTGCAAGGAAAGGATGGCCAAGAATGATTGGAGTTTTCTCCCTAGGACCTAAGCTTGGATGATTGTCAAGGACAATGAAGTCAGCAGGGTAAATGAAATTCTCAACTTTCACTAAAACATCCTTTAAGATCCCCTTAGGAACCCGAACACTACGATCAGCGAGTTGAAGAGTGACAGATGTGGGTTGGAGTTCTTCGAGCCCTAACTGACAATACATGGCATAAGGAATGAGGTTTACACTAGCACCTGGGTCACACAAGGCCTTGAAAACTTTTTTCTCTCCTAGTTCAACATTGATGTAAGGGCAACCCAGGTCTTTCATCTTTGGAGGAATGGTCCCTTGAATGGTGGTACTCACATTAGCTGCCAAAAGGACTTGGTTTTTATGTAAAAATTTCCTTTTAAAAGTGCACAAGTCCTTAAAGTACTTTGAGTAGGCTGGTATGGTTTGTATTGCATCGAGGAGTGGAATGTTCATCTTGACTTGAGAGAAGATTTCTCTCAAGGTTTCACTCAGTTCAGGCTTGGATTTCCCCCTCATGCGTTGAGGGAAGGGAGCAGGTTGTTTGAGTGTTTGGTGTGGTTGTGGTTCCTTCTTATTCTCATTGGTTTTTTCAGAATCTGTGGGTTTTTCTTCATCATTTTGAAGTGATGTTGAATCCTTTAATAGTTCTGAAATGGTTTGATCAGGTTTTTCAATTGATTTCCCACTTCTTAAGACTGTCACTGCTTTCAATTGTTCAAGATTTGATTGAGTGCAACTTGACTCTCCCCTTGTTGTTTATTGTGGAATGGCTTGGGTAGGCATGGGTGCCTTCCCAGTTTTGATTGTTTGAAGTTCTTGTTTAATGGAAGAGACTTCCAAGTTCATCCTTTCCATTTGTTTGCAAATTTGTTCTAGTAGGCTTTGTGGAACAGTTTGGGTTGGTGCTTGAGAAGATTGGTTTATCCCTGGGGGATATTTTGAAGGTGGAATGGTTTGTTGAAAATGGACTGGTGGCTGTTGGTATTGGATAGGTTGGGTTTGAAACTGATTATGGGTTTGGTAGTTCTGTTGAGGGTAAGAATTTTTCCCTTGTGGTTGGCTATGTTGTTGGTTATCCTTCCATCGGAAGCCTGGGTGGTCATTGTACCTTGGATTGAAGGTGTTTTGGTAATGAGGCTTTTGAAAGTTCAAAGCATTTACTTCCGCTGGGGGTCCTCCTAGAAGAACATCCTTTATGGATGGAATGGTTGGGAAGTTGTCTGTTTTATGGTCATGTTTGTCACAAATTGTGCAAACAAGGTCTACATTTTGGATTTCATGGACTTTCCTAAGGTCTATCTCTTCAACCTTCCTAGAGAGTGCTGCGAGTTTAGCCCTAAGGATTTCCTCCTCTCTAAGTGTATGAATTACAGTGGTTCTTTGTGGCTTTTCAGAATAATGTGAAGTTCCCCAAGTTTGGTTTTGTTCATCCAGACTTTCCAGATACTCGTAAGCATCATTTGGGGCCTTGTTTTTAAAAGTTCCATTACACATCATGTCAATGAATTGTTTATTGCCCGGACCCAACCCTTTATAGAAAATTATCACTTGTTCAGGTATGAAAAACCCATGGTTTGGAACCATGTTTAGGGTGTCTTTGAACCTCTCCCATGTATCATAAAATGACTCTCCCTCTTTTTCAAAAAAGTTTTGGATGCTCTTTTTAAGTGCAATTGTTTTGTGATGAGGGAAGTATTTTTTGTAGAATTCTATTTGCAGTTGGTCCCAAGAGTGGATTGATGCAGGTCTAAAGTTGTTTAGCCAATTTTTGGCTTGATCGTTTAATGAAAAAGGAAAGAGCCTCATCTTAGCGGATTCTAGTTGATGTGGGGGACACATGGTTTCAACAATGTCGTTGAACTCTTTGACATAAAGGTATGGCATTTCTGACTCCATCCCATGAAAGGTTGGAAGGTGGTTTAGGACATGGGGTTTGAATATGTAGTTGGTGTATCCTATGGAATTGTGTCTAATGCATGAGGGGGCATTGGTCCAAGCTGGAGTGAGGTAGTCGTTCATGGTTTGATCAACTACATTCCCTAAGTTTGGAGCTTCTTGGTTTTTGTTTCCCATTTGATTCCCCCCAGGGTTTACAATTTGATTTTGTGGATGACCCTCCATTGGACTTGTTTCAAGTTCTGACTTTGGGGTTTCAATAATATTTGGATCTGATTTAAACAATCCCCTAGGTGCACTTGACTCCCCTATCCTAGGACTTTCCACCCTAACTAGTCTGTTTGAGAAATCACGGGTGTAGGCGGACATGCGCCAAAAAAAAGCGAGAAAGGGACAAGATAAGAGATCTTGGGTGAGAGTAGAAGAATGGAGGTGAGGAAAGAAGGTTTTTTTGGATCTAAGGTACTTACTTGGTCCCCGACAACAACACCAAAATTTGGTTCACGCCCAAATTTACCCAAGAGAAGAAGGGTAGAACGGTCCTTGTAGTGTAGCTTGGGTTGTCGATTCCACAAAGACCTAAGAAGATACCTAAGATACACAACCTAAGGGATGGATTTTTGGCTATGGAGTGTCCAACTTGGATTTGTTTTTAAGTGTTTTGGGAGAATAATAATAAGCTTAGTTGAGTTCAATTATAATGAAATGGGTTGATCTTAGGGTTACATTTGGGTGGATTGAATGCATTTTATTTCTTTAGAAATTTTTTTGGTTTTATTAATTCTTGATGAAACCATTATTCAAAATAACACTACCTTCATAATTTTCTGGTTAGATACTAACTAAACACAATTAATAGTCACCAACACACTTAGAGAACCATATTCATGATATCTCCAAGGTATATGGTCAATTTAGTAATTGGAATTAGCTTTTTCAAACACAATGAAGATGAGGAGCGGAAATAATTGAAGAATGGAAGTCTTGAATTATTTAACCAATTAATAACAATTCGTGCATTAAATAACATTCAATCCAGCCTTTTCATCTTTCTAAGATCAAATCATTAAAGGGTTATCCCTCCATTGATGATATACTATCAATGGTGGGCGGAAGATGGCTTACAAGAATTGAATTGAAGAGATTAAAACCGCGGAAATAACGAGCACTCCTCCGTGTGTGTGAATGGAATTCACACCTATGTGTGAACTATATCACAAACACAAAGAGTTATCACTATGATTTTGTGATTTTAGAGATTTAAGTATAGAAATTGGAATAAGAGAAGAGAAGTAATTGGATTAAGAACTTAGAAATACAAAAAGAAACTTACATGGGGAAATGAAAGCATTACAACGAAAATTGAGCATAATAACATTACATGAAAGAAGGTATGAGTTCCTCATCACCACCACTGCCTTAAATAGGAAAATTTGTATCATTAGGCCGAGATACAACAGTCCAAGTCATCACAATCAATGAGGGTAGGCATAGGTGGTGGAAAGTAGGTGGAGAGGAGACTTCTCCACCCTTGACCCGAGATGGCATACAGCTTGCATTCACTTGACAGATCCGCTTCAAAGTCCTTCTAGATGGCAGATTTGGAGTGGTCCATAGAAGACCAAAATGAATCCACTGATGTATTCTAACATCCTATAAAATATCAGCCCAATTTACTTTGTGGTTCTGGAGATATGAAAGATTCATTGGGCTGACATTCTGGGCCGCAGATTCTGGCCCAGATTCTGATCTTCCATTTGGGCTGCCTTGATCACCATCACGGAGACCGAATTAGCACTTTGGAATGAAGAATGATTTTCCCCTGTATTTCTTATATCATATCAAGAAATTTCGGCTTCATTGGTCCAGTATTGTGGGACCCACATCCTCAACAGTGGGTTGGTGTCCAATCTGCCTTCACCAGAATTATCTCCTTTCACCACCAAATATCTTCATCATCCTTTATGAATCTTTCCTTGCTCCCTGAATGAGAAACATTTAAATTTAAATTGAAGATAAATTTCCAAAAATATAATATTAAAACATGAATAATTACATTCAATAAAATCATATGATTCATTGGGCCTAAATTGGTGTACATTAGGCATGAAGTGCACAATTGATGAGAGTGGATGTTTAAAATTAAAATGTACTAACTCAGGCCCATATGATCAAAAATTAACTTTTAATCCCAATAAAATTTAATTATAAAATGTGTTTTGATTGTCTAATCAATAAGACAACATGGTAATATGGAAAAATAGTTTTACAGTACTAGGGGAATCACAAGGTGCTCAATGAATTATGTATCAATCACCCCCACTATTACACTAACAAAAACTCCCCTGGAATGGATGTAGAAAATCCTGGAAGAAAAAGGGATGAGATTCCTCATATGTAATTACGAAGAATGTAAAGTCAGTGGAAGAATCTACCCCAATAAGAAAATGTGGCATGACTTGAACAATTGATAAAAGAAACACGACTAAAGAATGTACCATAATTTTTTCATGTCATGAAACACAATGTAATGTGAAGGAAACAGAAAGATATTTTCAATGGAGGAAGAGGCAAGAGCAGATGATTAGTCGAGAGATTCCTTCTCGAAGAAATAATCATGAAAAATAACATATTGGTGGAGCATAATAGATGGAAATTTCTACTAATGGGATTAATTATCAATTTGTGAAAATGGATTAGCATTCTGAATCTGAATATCATAAGAATACTTAGAATGTGGGTATATAATTCCTAGTAATATAGCTAGAACAGTTGAAGTTGGAAAAGCAGTAAGAGCAGGAAAATAAGGATTATGATGCCCTACAAGAAATAATCGATGGGTAAAACCATCATAATCAACCAAAATCCTCATTTTTTGAATTCCATAAGATCCCATATCCCTATGGGTTTCAATGATACTAACTAATGTTCAATTGGTTCAGGTTTTTGGGGAGATACGATCCAAGGGGAAGTGGCATAAAAATATGAAAAGTAGTGATGTGATGTGATCCAGAATTTCAACTAATTCAGATTAGTTACCTAAGATAACAATGAAATTTGAACGAATCTAAGGAAAGGAGTTACTATTATATGGATACAGGAGATAGGTCTTGTTCGTGGCTCATTGAAATGTGACACATGATATTAAATGATGCAAGATAAGGAGAATGATTTTGGGTTAAAAAATTGGTCCCAACAACTGGAAGAGTTGCACATCATAGGGGGAGATCTCTATCTCCTAATCAGATACAGGAGATTCAGGGGGAGTAGACATGGATGATGCTTATTCAGAAGAAGATATTGATGATGAGAACAAAGAAGAAAGATTTGTATCCACATAAAAACCAATGATTCGAGCTAAAATTGACAGGCATAACATCATTGGAGATCAGTCAGATTCAGTTCAAATAGGAAGAATGAAATCTATGCAGTGGATCAAGATAAAAACTAGGATTGGGCTATGAATGAAGAGAAATATCTGATTGAGAAGAATCAAAAGTGGGAGACTACTTAGAGACCTATAGAAAATATGGCATTGTTATTTGAAACAAATAACGACTAGTTTGAATTGGCTAGTCCTATATAGATTGTATTTATATCAATGAGATATTTGAATTTGTGATGAGGATGGAGAAAATTAGATTATTCATGGCTATTGCAGTGCAACAGAGGTTCAGAGTTTTTCAGATGCCTGCAAAGTCTGCATTTTTGAATAGGTTTCCAGAAGAATAATAGAATATTGATTAGCTAGAAGAGAATGGCATTCAATGCCAGATCAGATAAAGCCTCAGTGCCAACAATTTTTCAAATTCATGAAAAATGAGTTTAAAATGTCAATGATTGGAGAGATGACATTTTTCTTGGTTTACAGGTCACACAAGGAAGGAATAACACATTCATTTCTCAATCCAAATATGGAAAAGAGTTTCTAAGAAGATTTGTAATGGAAAACTCCAAGGATACAAAGACTCTAGTTTCTACCCAGATGAAATTATTGAGATATGATAATGGCAAGGCAGTTAATATCATAGAATATAGGAATATTATTAGGAGCTTACTATACCAGAAAATGATGCAACCTGATAATATTTTCTCCACATACCAAGAAGTGTGATATCAAAGTAATCCCAAGAAAATGCACATTATTGCAATGAAAATAATACATCAGTATATCTCTGGAATGATCGATTTAGGATTGATATATAATGAAAAATCTCAGTCAGAGTTATTGGGATATATTGATGCAGATTGGTCTGGTTCAGCGGATGATAGGAAATCAATGTCAGGAAGTGTATTTTATCATTTTGGATAGTGTATTTATTGGTTAATAAATAAAACAGATTGAATTTAATTAAGCACTGAAAAAGATGAGTATATTATGGCCACTCAATAATGCACACAACTATTGTGGATGAAGCAGTAGCTTGATGATATAGGAGTTGAAGTGAAGTCTATGATTGGAATTCAGTGTGATAACTCAATTTCTATAAATCTTTGAAAAAATATGGTTCTTTAATCAAGGAAAAAGCACGTTGAGAAAAAGTATCATTTTATCGAGGAGAAGGTTGATAAGGGAATCATGAAATTGGATTATGTGCCTATAAAACTACAGGATGCAGACATTTTAACGACATCCTTACCCAAGGAATATTTTGAGAGGCATCGACTATCTCTGGGAGTTCAGTCAACTCCCCGCACATGAAAAAATGTGGATGTGGGACCCCCTATCCCTAAGGTATGGTGTGTTTTTCTTACTGTATTAATTTTTGTTCTCTACTCTATTGCATACCACAAAGGAGTGACCTTTGGGATCTTTGAAAAAGGGGGATAAAGAATGACTCCTAAAGAGGGATAAACTATGGCTAATGATGGGAGACAATGTCTTTTTCAAAGACACAGGGAGAAGCTGACAGGGGGAGAAATGAGATAGGGGGAGCAATGAGATAGAGGGAGATTATTAAATTTGATGATGCTATAAGTGATCAATCAAACAATATATATCACGACAGCTGGGATCATGATAAAAGAAAAAAAGTGGTGTTGGAAATGTATTACTAGGTTTCCAGTGATCATCATTTGGTTTCATTTTGGTATCAATAAGTGGTGTAAAAAATGAAGTGATTCTTTGATGAACTTATCATTTACTCTTGTTTCTCACACTGAGCAATGATCATGTGGTATTAGATTATGTGTTGAGTGAATCCTTGATCGTAATAAGAATCGCTAGAGGATAATGGTGGCTGACGCATTAACAAGGCGTCATTTTATGAGAAGAGTTGTCAAAAATCCAAAGGGGGATATTTTTGGGAAAAAATCCCCTAAGGTATCATTGAATCATTTTTAAGATGATTTTGTTTGTTGACAAAGTGGACCTCCATGTTGTGTTTTTTAACAAAGAAAACCACGATGTTCAATTTGTTGAAAAAGGAGGGTTTGCATGGTAATTCTTTGGGTTGAAGAGTTGTTTTTGAAAATCCATTTTTGATAGGAGAAGCTCGAAAAAGGAACATATGATCTAGAGGAAGTACAAAAAATAGAGACAAGGTGGCACTCTTTTCTATTGTTTGCCAAATTTTTGGGCCTCAAAATCGACAAATGGAGAAAAGTGTTTTTGTCAATGGGACTTGCGCACCGGTGTATTGGAGGGTTGGAAACTTTTGTGCGATATGTTTTTCAAGATAATAACATCAAAATATGTCAAAGGAAAGAGGGAAGCCAAGTTTTGGTTTTGGCACGCAAGGTAATTAGGGTGAATTAGACTAGGGTGGATGGAATTGCACGAGGGAAGGAGACTTTTGTGCGGCGCTCAGGGTTGTCAAAATGCCTATAAATAGAGGTCCACCCATCCTCATTTGGTATGGAGTTCAACACTTAGATAAAATTAGATCTTGAGCCGCGCAAGTGGTTTGGGAAAGAAAGTGGTGGTCTGGATGCATAAGTATGAAGATGTCCAAAAGTTGCGCACTAATTGATAATTGCATGAAAATATTGATTTGGGCATAAAAGTGTGTGGGCCACCCAAGTTCTGAGTTTGAAAAGATAGTGTTGCGTAAGTGATTTGGTGACACTTGAGCACCAAGCTTGAAGTTATGCGCTAGTCTATAGTTGCATGACAATATTTTTTTGGGAATAAAAGGTGTGATTCTCCCATGTTTTGCATTGAATAAGGGAGTGTTGTGCATGTGGTTTGGTGACACCTAAGTACCTAGCTTGGAGAATCACTCTAGTCATTCTAGGGCTATGCGAAATTTGGAAGATTGCCTGGTACATTCGCTGTAAATTGAGATTCATCTTTGGGTGAAAGTTGGATGTCAAGAAAGAATCTATCAACAATTAAAGATGAATATTTCATTAGAGATAATAAAGGGACCTAAAATTCCATAAACTGTGAGTAGATCCTTTCAAGAGTAGTGAAAAATAGAAGAGGAAGAAGGTTATCCTTTCTACTGGCAGTGATCCAAAGAGAGAGAAATACGGTGTGACCCTTGGGAAAGTAGTGAGCTAACCCTAAACATTGTAAAGGTTGTGAGCCTTGGCATAGAAGTGATCTAGCATGAACATTGTAAATTGGCAGTGAGATTTAGTTGATTTGGTATAGCAGCACATCGTTGTTGCATGCTCCTTGGACATAACCTAGTGAGGGTGAACCTATTAAAAATCTTTGTGTCTGCCTACTTGTTTCCTTGCATTGCATCCAAAGCATCATTATCAGAAAAACAAAGAAAGAACATGATAAATGTTAACAACATCAAAGAAAACAAAGTGACCCTTATAATATAGAGGTCAAGATCTAGTGGGACATGATTAATTTTGAAATAGAATATCCATACCCTGATTAACCTTCCCACCCTCTCAAGGTATATATGCATGTTTGGTCCTAACAGGTACTCCTCTACCAAGTAGTCGATGGTGGTTCTGCAGGACTAAGCTATTTTCACCATTGTGTCGGGTATCCGATGCACTTCATTACGCTTCTAGTGCTACATGAACATGATCATCATCAACTGTATCCTTATACAATTTACTCTAATTTTATATAAGTTTCATCAATTATACTTCCATGAACATGAATAGTGAAGAGATACATGACTAACAATTCATAAATGCTTCAAATGGAATTAAAGATTCCATGTAATTCACCACATTAAATTAAATTAAAATAATGAAAATCTATTAAATGAAAACTTTTGTAAGAGTTCTGTGTGTTTCTTGATCATGAAAAAACCATGAAAAATATTTGTATAATAATATACCCATTTTTCATGATCACAAGAACTTAACATAAAATGATAAATTAAGCATAATGAAAAAAAGATAAAGAGATAGGTAATTAATTAAATATTTTAACATGATATTCAATGAGATGAAGAACTAAATGTCATGACCCATCCCCTAGGGTCCATTCCGTGACTATCCCATGCCCACCTTCTATAGGCCAGGGGCTGGCGACTAGCATCGAAGGTGTATTCCCTAAAACTCGAAAGACATTTCCTTTATAACTTGTAACACTCACAACCAAGAACACAACAAGATACAAACTCAAGTAAACTGAATAGTAAACAGAGTGAGTACAGTAAGTAAAAAGGGGCCAGAATACAAGACCAACAGGAAATTACAAGGAAATAGGAAAGTAAAAGATGACTGATGGAATAAAAGAAGATCTTGGATTTTCCACCACAAATCCTACCAGAAGGGTAGGTATAGCTCACGAACAGATGTCTCTGTGGTTCGCCTCGTTTAACGTCCACCTCTGAGCCACCTCCAGTCCCGGTACTCTGGACCTTAGTCAACGATGTCCGTCGTCTGAACCAAAAACAATAGGGTACAGGCATAACCCATGAAGGGGTGGGTATAACGATACTCAGTAGGGACCCCGAGACCCTCAAGGTATCACAAAATCAACCAAGGATTAACCAAACAAAATGAAATCAATTGAAAACCCTTATTAGGTATATTCCCATACATATACCTAAGTTATCAAGTATACCCATCTCAATCATGAGGAAAACACAGATTCCGACTCAAATCCCAAAGCTCAACTATTCCACAAAGAAAAGAATACCATGAAGGAAAGTACCACACAGGTACGCCACACAGAAGAATACCACCAAGGTATTACCATGAAGGAAAGTACCACACAGGTACGAACTCAGCTCACACCAGGTATAACTTAGGTACAATAGTACATATAATTATATGTAACTATTGAATCATCTTACTATATTAAGTAGTAGCCCCACGAATGATCGCTAATCATCATCAGAACCACATAGGATCTTTAGGTGTTGGCCCACACAGGATCGCTCGGTGCTGACCCACAGAGGATCGCTTGGTGCTGACCCACACAGAATCGCTCGGTGATGACCCACATAGGATTTCAACATGCTAACCCACACAGGATCACTAGGTGCTAACCCACACAGGATCTCTTAGGTAGTCCCACATGGAATCCTAGAGTGGTTCCATGTGGCTCCCTCAATCACAGACCCACGAAGGATTTCTTCCTCAAGTCATAGCCAGTTATTGGGTTCCCGCACTAAGCTTGCTCATCTTTAGGAGATTCCTCTATTCAAGCCACTGGTTGATACTCCAACTTCCACGAAGTCCCACAAAGAAGTTTCCCAAAGTACTGACACGTTATAGGGGTATCATCACAACAAATTGTGCATCAATCGGACGCCCGGTCTATGAGTTATTAGACTTTTAGTCCCGAGGGCCCGGTTGGATTCATTCTCGATCCAACCCAACCATTCCCCAACATTATAAAAAACACAAGTGGGGTATACCAAATTGACAGTTTCATTCCAAGGTTTCCACCGCCGCAGACGGTTCGTCAAATAGACGTTCGATGCCAACGTAATGGCCAAAAAAGCGTAAGTGGGTCGATGTGGGTCCAGGTTCGGTCCGACCCGGCTGGACTGACCCGACTCAACCTAGCCTAGGCCGACCCGGTTTGGGTCAACCTGGCCCGAACCACTAGGTTCAAGCCAACCCGATGGGTCCCACCCAACCTGCGCAGGGTAACCTGGCCTGGAGGCTCGGCCTGGACGTCACGATAAGGCCACGGGCGATGAAGCTGTAGGGTAGCGCAGTGAGGCTGCAGGGCGGCGATGGCTGCGGACGGCGAGGCCGCTGGGTGGTGCGATGAGGCTATGGGAGGCGAATCCACAGGGTGGTGTGGGGAGGCCGCGGGGCGGTGGTGGCCGTGGACGGTGAGGTCGTAGAGCGGCGGTGGCCGCAGACGGTGAGGCCGCAGGGCTGCGGTGGCTGCAGATGGCGAGGCCGCGGGGCGGTAGTGGCCGCGAACAGTGAGTCCATAGGGTGGCACAACGAGGCCACGGGCGGAGACACCACATGGTGGCGCGACGAGGCCGCAGGGCGGCAACGACCGCAGATAGTGGGGCCGCGGGGCGACACGAAGAGGCTGTGGGCAGCAACGTCATAGGGTGGCAGCGGCTGTGGACGGTGAGGCTGCGGGGCGACGCGGTTACGCCATCGCATTCATCGCGGCCGACGGTGGTGCCGACCACCGTTCTTGTGCCCCACCGAGGATAACTTGTCATCCTCCTCCATCACGAAGAACACACCAAAAAAAAAGAATGACGGAGGGTTTAGGCCATGTTCGTTTGTCCCTCACCCTTAGTGTTAAAGAGGTTGCAAGAGATTTAACAAAATCTTGAATGAAGAACGTCAAACTCTGCAACCCCCGACAATGATCATTCCCAAAACCGCAAAAGAAAACATCAGAAGATCAAATAGTTATAGTTTTTATCCGTATTATTTATTTTAGAAGGGAAGAATATGGGAATATAAAATCGTACAGAACTAAACCCCTACCTCAGAGATTTTTTGACAGAGGTCATGAGGAAAGAGATGATGTCATTGAGGATAGACGGACGTCTGTGATGTCTGTGTTTCCTTGATCATCAGTTCATTGTCATTGAAGAGGTTTCTCATTGGTGAGAACGTTCTTCGTTGGAGGATGAGTTTCTCCACAATTCACCAAAGCTTCTCCCTTTCCCCAATTCCACCAAAAAGAAAAAGTAGCCAACTTCTTAATTTATGTTTATCAAATTAAATTATGTTTTCACAATTAATTTGCATCATTAAATGATTTGCGTTAGAAAAATTAAAATAACAGATACCAATGGTCACCTCCCTCATTAAAGATGGAGTTCAAGAGGCTTCTCTCATTAAAAAAGGAGTTAGGGGGGTTCGGGTGGTCCCCACCCTCAAATTCAAATTCGGAGGTTTTATTTCAGGTGTTCACCACCATTAAACCATCCAAATTAGGGGTTTCAATAGAAAGAAAAATAAAATAAAATAAAATAAAATTTTATTTTATTTTATTTCCATTTCCATGAAAAACCCAAATTCTATCTTTCACCCTCGACCTACAATGGTCGAGGTGAAAATCCCCTTAAGTGAATACCGGCACAGGGAGTTCAACAGCATCCTCAGATTTAAATTCCGAGAACCAGTTAAAAAGTTACAAAAATCCGCTCACACGTTTACTGAACATATCTGAAAAAAAGATCAGAAATTCATTCTAGGCATACCCGGCCATGGAATCATGCTCCGTCAATTTTCACAGACTTGTAAAATTCCCATTTAATTAAAAATAATTACATGGAAATTTCAGGTCTTTAAACCACAATTATTATGGACGATTTTAATGGAAATGATGATTAAATTTAATAGATTTTAAAAAATCCCCTTTTATAAAATATTTTAATAATGACATAGGTAAAAGTAATTAAGAATTTATGAAAAAAATTTGAACTCTCCCCATTAGTAAAAATATTATTTTTAAGAAATTTATCCATGACTTAAGTTTTTGGAAATTACTCCTTATTTTTTATTATCAATAATAAAAGAACATAAAAATAATAAAAAATGATGAAGGGGAAATATGATATATTTTTATGAAAAACTAATGGGAAATTTGAAAAATAAAAATAAAATATAAAATAAGATTTTTTTTTGAAATCACATTTTAATTTATACAACTCCTTAAATAATATGTTTATTATAGTGTGAGAGTGTCAAGTAAAATTGAAGAGAAAGGAAAAACTGGAAAAATATGAAAAATAATTCTTAAGATAAAAAACTCCCCAAATAATACGATCGTCATAGATATAAAGTGTAAAGTTAAAATAGTAAATAAAAAAATATCAATGATAAAAGGAAGAAAAATAAGGGATGTGTCAAAGTTAAAATAAAGATAAAGTGAAAAATAATAAGTGATTATTAATTTAAGAGAAGAATAGAGATAAATAAGAAAATAAATAGAAAAGAAAATAAGGAAATTAAAAATTGTATATACCTTTTAAATGACATATTTTTCCATGGAATAGATTCATATCCGTTGATAAATGTTTTCATTTAAAAAAGATTGTTAATTTTATTCCTTTAAAGTGTAACCAATGTTTTGAATTAGATTCTTTGATTTTAAATTTCATGAGAATACAACATAACATTAATGTTAGAGATAATTATATAAAAAATTATTTACTCATCATTAATTATCTTTAAGATAGATAAAAATGCAAATTTCAAAAAATAAATACATATAAAAGTTTTAAAAAAGGATAATTTTTTTGAAAAATGGTTTCAAATATAGATATAATGTATCAATGCTTGTTTAAAAATACTAAAAAATATTAGATAAGTACTTAACTTTAAAAATAAAAATTTTAAAAATAAGAGAAAATTGTTTGAAATGTAAAAAAATTATTTAATTTTAAAAAACGATATCTCCAAAGAAAAATTATAGAAGAAAAAAATTCTCCCCCTCCTAAAAATGAAAAAAATATGAGATAAGGGAATATATCCTCGATTGATAAATAAATAAAAAGATAAATTCAAGACATAAAAAATTTTCATTGAACCTGATTTTTACAGAGATATCAATATATCTATAAATAAAAAGAATAATTAAATAAGAGAAATATTCTCAATTCACTTTTAAATAATTTCAAATGACCAATGGATAAATACATGGTTCAAATTTCAGTGGGTTTATATTTTTTTGGAAAAAATATAATAAGATATCTCTTTTTTGGAGGTTTTCTCTTTTGGAATGGTGTTATAGGAATTTTTTTTGATGAGATAGTTCTTAATTTTGTTTTTAGTGATATTTAATTCATTGGTATTATCAACATTTATATTTATATGATTATATTTTAGGCTAATGTCCACGTGACTATATTAAATCCATAGAATTTGACCCCAACAACTACTAATGGAAATATATTCTTCTTCGAATATATAAGGTGAAACTAAATTACTATTCTTAGTACTCAATGAGATGATGGATTTTATTAGAAGATGAGAAGTTACACTAGATCATTTCCTATATAGATAGCATCCTCCAAAAATCAATATATAAAAAATATGTTAATTCAAAATAGGATCTATTTGGATAAAATAAAAAAATATTTTTAGAACCCTTTAAATAATGAAAAATCATTTGGACAGATTTGAAGTGAGATTCATTTGGATTTGGCTAAAAATTTGAATAGAGAAAAATGTTAATTATGATATCTAGGTGAGTTGGAGTATGATAAAGTAAACCAGAAATAGCATTTCTATATATCATGTTGTCAACTATTTTACATGATTCATCCAACATAAGCATACATGTCTTACTCATGAGAGTTATAATTTATTTAGGATGATCCATTCTGAATTATTTTAGAATATCATTGGTTTAAAAATAATTCATCAATTTTGTTTGGAAATTTGATAATTGGGGTTGAATTTGATTTCACCCATGAAGCTCATCTCCTATTTATTTATAATTAAATCAAATAACTAAAATTATATTTTATCATTAGTAAAGATGAAAATCACATTAGGAATATAACATTGAAGAACTTAAAATGATTTTATATGTGATTTAAAATTGGATTTGAATTGTATTTTCCTAATTTAAAACCATTTGGAAAAATATAATTTGAAATATGCTCATATCAGGCTCGTAGGATTTTTAATCCATAAAGATCATTGGTAAGCTTAAAAAAACTTCAAAAAAGGGAATTTTAAAAACCAGGTGTGTATTCAACAAAAATATTTCCAAAAAATAAAACCATTTGGGAAATTCTTTTGTCATCCATTTGAAAGGATTTAAAATTAAAAAATATATAATTCTCACAATATTAATATGAATTCAATCTGAGCTATGGGTGAAAAAGTTTCATCATAATAAATTACTTATTCTTGGTTGTAACATTTTTCAAAAAATTAGATTTGTTTCTACTATGATTATAAAATATTCTAGTTGATTTTGAAGAACCCATTAATATCCTATAATAATTTCATTAATAGGCAATTAAATGAGATTCCATACATCATTTTGAGTGATTTTATTATGTTTTTATTTCATGGAAATTACCAAATTTTCATCATCAATTGAATTATTTAGTTTTCGGGGTTGAAGGTGGGAGAAAAAGGCTATGATTTCAACCACATTTAAGAATCATATATTATTATGAGTTTCGGTATGAAAATTTCTGAAGACATTTTCATGGGGGTGGACATTATATTTTTTGAAAACATTAGTCAATGAATTTGTAGGTGATCCTTGTTTTTCTTCATCTTCTTGAAAAGGATCATTTAAAACAAAAAACCATTGAAATAATTTTGGAAAATATTTCATCAAAAACAACAGTGGTTTGATTCTTCCACTATTTTAGTATTTTTTAATGTCACGATAATATTTAATTGTGTTATATTTCCTAAAAAAGTTACCTTAATAATATTGAAAATAAAATTTACCAATATTATATTTTGTGTTTAAAATAATACATATAGAAAAAACATTGAAAACCCCACCATATGTTTTTTATTAAACAAAAGTTGATAAGGGGGGTTCTTATGAAAATTTATAATGAGTACCTAATTAATGAAAGAATATTTAGTATTCATGACTTCATCCCAAATGATATTTTGGAAGAGAAAATTATTTTAAAATAGTTCAAGTTATTTCTTGGATTATTTTATTTCGCATCTTTACTAACTCTTTTTACTAATGTTATACAGGAGCATAAAAAAATATTATATCCTTTTAGAGAATAAAAAACATTAATTTAATTATTATCAAACTCTACACAAATATCACTATGAGTTGAAATAACTTCAAACCGTTTATCATTTTCATCTATTTTGGAAAACCTGATGAAATATTTTCAATATACACTTTTATGATTTAAGAAATAATTTTTTTATGGATATTGTAAAGTCATAAAAAACTATGATAGTGTATGTTTTCTCCACCAATAAATTCATTCTTTGTTGGAAAAAAATTCTATAATGAATCATTTCATAGGATTTTGAAGAAGAAATTCAATTTTTATATGTAAAAAAGGATTGTCAATTATTAATATGTCAGAATAATTCTCAATAAATTTCATCCAAGAAATCAATTTTTTGAGATATTTTACTAGTTGATAATGGGTTATTTTGATGAGATAATGTGAGATACAATGACCAAGGAATCTATTCCATATCAATGACGCATTTACATTTTCACTAAAAAATTTGATTTTTTGTCTAGAAAGAGAACTTAAATTATATGTGTATGCTTTTTTAAATGTTGAAGTGGTAAATAAATTTTTTCTATATTAATGGAAACCATTGTAGGAATATTATTTGAAATATATTTTAAAACTTATATCACACACTTTACTAATTCTAATTAGATTTTATTTCTACCCTTTTATGAATATAACATTTTTACTTATGTTCGAGATATAAAAACTGATGGTAACTTGAGAAATTTTTTTACACCAATAATTTTTAATAGAGGTGATGTGACATTATTAATGATTATTGATTTTAATGAATTTATAGTGGTGACTACATATGTTTCTAAAAAACCATAATCATGGTACCATATTATTTCTTAGGTATTTTCTCTTGAGAAACCTTTTATATAAAATTAAATGATTAATGTTTTCTGTACACAAAAAAACATGGGTTCATTTACATTATCTAAAAAAGATTATAAAATTTACATTTGTTTAATAGGTATTATTTTTTGTAATATTTGAAGAATTATTAGTTCAATTTTTTCTTCTATATCACACAATGTTTCAATAAAATTTATAGATTAAATGATTGATCATTTTTTTATAACTATAAAATTTATGAAGATAATCATGATTAAAAAAGTGTTTTTTATTTATTGTTAGAGTAACTTCCTTGGTTAGAGTAACCATGTACTATTAAATATTTTCCATGTATTTAAGAACCCAAAATATTATTTATATTTTCTATATCTTGGGTAATTTTGAAAAAAAAACAATCTAGGTCATTGATGGTTAATTTGAAATTATCGAGATCAAAGTGATTTTTAATTTTTATAATGAGATATTCATTTTATATGGAGATTACATCCTTTTATTTTTAGATATTTTCTTTTTTTGTAAATGATAATATAATATTTGTTTTTAGGTTCTAGTTATAAGTGATATCCATTTGCAATGCGATTTTAGGAATATTTTAAATCTTTAAAATTTAGCCGATTGGATGGGATAAAAGAAAAATAAGGAGGAGTAGAATAATGATAAGAATTAATAAAATAATAAGGGGATGGTTGAATAGAAAATGGTGTGGTAACCTAGTTATATTCCTCAAAACTTTCCTTGAGGCACTTAGATCATGAGTCACTTGATGTGGATGAAGAAGATGTGTCTATAGAATCATGAATTTCACTCCATGCACATATTTTCAATTTTTTTTTACCATTAATATTTTCTATAAGAATTTACTTTTAGGTGGTGTATATGGTTTTTTGTGACCATTATTTTATATATTTGAAACATGTCACTAGTTGTTTCAACTGTTGATTTTACTTTTTTGTATTTTTTGGAAGTTATTATTTTATAGGCGATTGAATATGTTCCTTGTAAGAAAATCATAGTATAAAACTTCACCTATAGTTTTTTTATCATTATTATCTTTTAAGGAGATATTTTTCTTTACATATATGGTTTCGTTGGCCTCCTTTTATAATTTTCATTTCATTGTGATTTCATAAGTCATTAATGAGTAGATGAGTTAAACTTACTTAATTTTTTTTCATGTATTTAGCCTCTTAGACAACCATCACATTATGAGACTAGGATCCAGGTAACACCCATAATATTTTATTTACGAGTGTTTATATATATAATTCTTCACCAATGGAATTTATACTATTGGAGATGTTAGTAAATCTCTTAAACATTCTTGTAATAGATTCAACATAATAAAAAGAAAAACAATCATAGTATGGATGAAATATATCTAATATGGTATCATTAACTTTATTTGTTACTTCATTGGATAATTAAAATAATTTCAAGATCTCATAAGATGTTTTGTATATGGAAATATAGTTAAAATAATTTCAATCAAGTCCATAATGTAATTCATTCGTAGTTTTGTTTTTTAATTCAAAATTCATAATATCATTCAGAGTCCATTATTATTTATATTATTTTTTGGGAACAAACTAATGAATTATAATTTTTTATATTGGATAAAAAATAAAAACAATTATATTTGACCTCTAATTCATAAATGAATATAAATATGTGTTGTAAAAAATTGGAGCATGTGAACTGGTATTAAATTCCATAATAAAACTATATATTCAAAATCAGTTAAAGATTTGAAAAAAATCAAAAAATAATTGATTTTTTAAAAATTATGATCTTTTGATAAAAACAATTCACCATTGAAACTTTTTTTGGTTGAATATTATGGAAATAGGGTAGGTGAGTGAATTTTTATTTTAAAATTTTAATTTAGAATAAAATATTAATTAAAAATTAAATTATTTATAAATAATAAAGTGATAAATCAAATATGTGATAGTAGAGAACTTTGATTTGAGTTTATAAAGATAATATAAAATTATCTTAAGTGATTAAACACTTTAATCTAAATTATTCATGTTTGTGATATGAATGTTAGTGATACAACATAGAAAAGTAAATATAGGAAAAACTAGATTGATGAGGAGTTCGACTAAAACTTGATGTGAGATTCTATGTATCTACCCCTATACTAGAGAGGTTAATGGTATAAAAACTTATTCACAATTGTTACTGATAACCCTTCCATCACAATCATGTATTGTGAGAAGCCTCTTGCAAATCACTGTTCATTAGGTAACCCATCATACAATTTTGGATAGTGTAACTCATCAGTGAAATGAGGTAGCTGAAATAGAGTTTTCCTTTTGGAAAATCCTTTACAAAGTATCTCAAAAATCACTTAATTAATTGATGTATAATGGATAAATATTATGTTTTAGATAGAGTTCTTAAGAAAATTTTATAAATATATAACTTTGGATGGTTCTTCAGGAAGGTTTGATTGATTTAGAAAATCACCTTCAATTTTAATCTACAAGGTTGTTCGCAAGAAAGGTACTCTTCCAAGATAGAAATTGATTCAATTAGTACACTCTAAAAGTATTTAGAAACATCTATAATTATTTGGGTATATTTAACATTGATTTAGATACAATTATGGTCCTTTTGACTATAATAAATTAATGCTCACTAGAGACTGCTTGATGCTTCCAGATACCTGGTAGCCTCTATAAGGATGGTGATGGGCTACCAGTTTTTAGGGGATATTAAATATCCTCCATTTTCTATAAAACATTTGATAGTGGTTGGAAAATATCCTCTTGATAGAATATTTGTACAAATACATGAAATTTTACACCATAATGGATCGAGCATCAAGAATACATGAAATTAGTTTGACTGTATGATTGAGTGGTACCCTCAATATATATGGGATTATATCATATTACTAAGGTATCAAACTATCATATGTTTTATTGATGTAGTGTATTCATATTACCTTAATATTTTAACCATTATAAATTCAATAAAATGAAGAATTAAAATTATTATCCTCACAGATATAAGATGAAATTCCAAACCACATAAAAAAGTTATCATTTCTTTTTACATGATTTCATTTCTATTTCATAAATCAAGATGATTATTTATATGAAATAGAGTAACTAGATTGAGCATGTTCATATCAAAATATGGATTAGGGTGATGTATTTTCTTACATATTTTGATAAATTGGTGTTGTTAGGATTAAATTCACAAATCTATTTCAACCAGTGTAATATTCCATTGATGAACTTTTGATGAATCAAGATTTGTATAGGATTCTTAATTAGAAGAGAATTATAATATTTATTAAGAAGAGAAAGTTAATCCATAGATAAATTAGTCCCTTTTAAATCCTTTATCATGTGGGATCAATAAAATATGATATTGCATTTAATTTGAATCTCTCCCAAGTGAAACATAAGTGACTCAATCATAACATTCCTAAATATTTCATCATATTAAATGAATATTCAATAAATTTCACAATAATTCATTCCCCCTACCCATAAGATTTAGTGTATTTAACAACTATATACACAATCAAAATTTTTCAAGGAATATCCTTAATATCTCTCATAAGGTTTTCTCTCTTAATATCCTTCTTATAAATTTATTATATAATACAGTTCTTCATAACCTAGGGAGAATGATAACATAATAATTGGTGAGAAAATATATTCAGTAAGGGTAAACATGAGAGATATCAATCAATGAACATATAAAAGAACAACATAAGAATAAGGGTATGATAACATGATCATAATGTGAGATGTTAATATCTAATAAGTCATTGATCATAAATTCTGATTAATGGAACAATCCTTTAGAATTTAAAAATTAATAAGTATTAAGAGTGAGGAATTATCATTAATTAATCATGGGAAATGAGAGAATATTACAATCAGGTGAGAATTTTGTAAGAATTTTGGATAATTCATAGTCATAGAAAAAAAATTCATTAGTCAATGATCAATGCCAAGGCCATAATCACATATTGTAAAAAGTCCAATAATGGGTTGGGTTCACTCCCTAACATCTCTTCATTCTTGGAATGAGTTCACTCCCAATCCCCTATTATACTATTTTATGAGAAATCAAAAATTACATAACAAATTTTATGGATACATAAATTTGGGCACACCAATCCCATAATTCAATGAATATATATTTATGCCACAAGATCATTGAAACATTCAGCATTCCATTATAGCATAACCCATTGAAAAGAAATTGTTTTCATAAAAATCTCATAATCACATAATAATAATATATCTAGAGAATTAACATGGGTTATATCATTAGATCATATCCAAAGCGATGTTTAAAAAAAATAAATGATGCTTGAATAGACGAATAATAACATTAAAAGAGTATTTGAACATTACTTCAAAAAAAGGTAAAAATATCAATTTACTTCTGTATTTTTAAAATATAAAATTTATAAAATATCTAGAAGAATTTTTTCTTAAAAAATATCCTTGGAAACTTATAATGGAATATTCAAAATAAATAATGGTTGTGATGTAAATAATGTCTTTCATCTTTGAAGGATGCACTAGTATACCCTATCTTATAATAACATGACCCAATAATGATAAATCTTTTGTAGACTAAATTAATATTTACAAAATTTGGAATACAAATTATCCTTACTCAAGGTCATCAACAAAATTATCAATTTTTCATTATTCTCTTCCTTCCAATTGGAATATATAATAATATCATTTAGAAATAATAAAAAAATTGATCATGGAAATAACTAAAGGAACTATTAATTAGATCCAAAAATATAAAATTTTTGATAAGTCTAAATGGAATCACAATAAATTAATAATGGAAATGATTTTTTGATGAAATTTGTCCTTGATATTTCTCCCTTTTTGAACCTCAAATGATTATATCTATACCATTATTTAGTATTTTATTATTATTGATCTCCACACAGTTGATCAAAAAAATTATCACTATAGGGTTTATGGTACTTGTTTCTAATATTAATTTTTTAATGTTCTTGATAATAAATGAAAATAAACATGATCCTTTTTAATTTTTAATAGAAAACAGGTGTTCTCTATTGTTATGACGTTGAACAAATGGATACCTTATCAAGATTCATCTGAAGTTTCATCTTCAATTCCTACAACTCAATTAGGTCAACTTTATAAGGATTTATTATCATATGCATAACACTATGTATGATTTCTATTGAAAAATCAACTTCACTACCCATAGGAAATATAAGAAAACTATTTTTGGAATGCATCTGTATATTTTTACACAATAGGAATATCTATAATGTTGAGTTTATCCCAAACAATTTGAGAAATATACCCCTTAGTAATAGGTAATAAGACCCATAAAATGGATGTAATTTCCATTTTATGTTAATTTCTTCCTCAAACTAATAGAAATCCATGGGTTTATTCAAAATATTAGATGTGATTTCCCATCCTAGAAAACTGATGTGGTATCTATATAGAGAAATTCAACCCATTCTTCAAATCATATAAATATTCAAAAAGATAGAGATTCATAATATTTATATGTACCAAATTATAACGAACCTATATCCAGAGGATCTATATAATTGAGATGAAATCGTCATACCATTAAATGTTTTCACTAATAATTCAATGTCTACTTGTTTATGTGGTGATATGATACATTTTAAAAAGTAATTAGTTATAAAAGAGTAGGTTGGACTGGAATAGAATAATACATTTTCAATTTTAGATGGATGATAATTGTACCTTTCACCACTTAGTTCTAGGGATTCACTTTAGTTATTATGATTACATCAAATTTCCATTTATCTCTTTGATTATGGGTTTTTTGTGTCGATTGTCCTCATTAACCCCTGGATTCAAGAAATAGTTATAAGAATTCCCATAATTTGTATAATTGTAGCATTGGAGTGTGGTTAGTGATTTGAATTTTTCTTTCATTCTATAATTTTTATTCTATTTTTTGTTTATATATCATTATAATTTATAGGTTATATGGCCATCATTTCCATAATTTAAACATTTACCAGTTCCTTGAAGAAAAATTTCCCCCTGATTCTTTCTACACTTCTAAAATAAAGGAAGTTTAATTTTATTTCATCAATTAGTTTTATTATTATAATTCCAATGAAATTCTACATTTCAATTCTTTTTTATAATATGAAAATGATTGGTGTCTACACTCTCTAATTATACTTTCATATCTTACCAAGAAATTTCTCCATAAATATTGAAGTCCTTGATCATTATTTCCCATAAAAACAAGGCTTTAATCCATTATATAATTGATAAATTTTAATTTTATGGTTGATGGTAATACCTGAAGTTTAACAAAAATGTATTAAAAAATTTTCATCATATGTACTAATAGGTTCACTATACTTTTGATTATGATTGAGTAATATACTTTCTATTTTCATGTGAAGTGTTTGGGGAAAGTACTTGCTAAAAAAATACACTTTTAAAACCATCCCATTAAACATATTCAATTTCTTCAACTTTCTGGACATTATAAATAACATTCCACCATTAGTCTACTTCACATTCCAACTGATATGCCACCATGAAAAAATTTTCATGCTCTGAGAACCAGAGAATGTAAAATATCTTTTCAGGGGTAATAATTCATTACTCAAAAACTAGGGGATCATAAGGCCCATATATAGAAGGTGGATTATTCCTTATTAAAGACTCAATGGTTCAGTATTCCATCCTTTTATTATTTGGAATATCATCATTATTCATGTAATTAGAATGTTTCATGAGTATAGGAACAAGATTTTTAATTCCATCTCCCAAGTCGTTTTGTGTATTAAGATGAAAATCATTGAATTATCCACCACATTAATTTTTAACATTATTAATTCTATTTCCATACACTGAATAAAACTAAAAGTAGAATGAACATATCAAAATACAATATTCAATGTGAGAAATAATATTATCATGAAAATTTTCCTTTAGATATACTAAATTATCACACCTTCTTATTAAGCTTAGAAAATTTTATGTTAACCCTATATCAATTTCAATTCATCATATTATTTTTTAAGTTATATCCTTATATTATTTGTATCCTAATATCCAAAAATAATTAAAACAACCTAATATCAACTGATGTATCCCAAACAAACCATACAAAATTATTTCATTATTTTATATGAATATTTAATATATTTCATCATATTAAATTCAATGAAAATGTAATTGTTTTGTGTCATTGAATACCAAAAACATAATCAAAATATTTCATGAAATATATTCACCATATCCCATAAATTTCTTCTCTAATAATACCATTGAAAATTTATTTCTTAATAATTTTTATCATAACATGGAAAAAATCGAAATAAAAGATAGGGTAAGCTCAGATGCTCGGTATGGGTAAACCATAGATATATCAATTGAATATCACATACAATTATAACATATGAATAAGGTTATAATATAATGATTATAATTTATGAAGTTCATACCCACTTTGGCATATATTTGAAATCATGAGTCAGGGAATAACTCTTTCATTTAAAAAGACATATCTTAAGAGTAAAGAGTCATAATTTATAAACCATGATCATTGAGAGTATATAATAAGTATAATCACATTTTATGGGAATTTTGGAACAATCATAATAATAAAAAATAATTAGTGAAGGGTTAGTTCTAATAATATCAACACATAGTGGTCAAATTATGAAAATGGATTGGGTTCACACCCAACCACTTTTAATTTGTGGAATGGTTTCAATCTCCAACCTCATTCATATTATATTAAGAGATAACAATAATTACTATATGAATTATATGGATATATGATTTTGAGACCATCTATCACATAACGAAAATAATACAAATGTTCTCTATAAGATCATAGAATCATTCATCATTTCGTCATAACATAAACCATGGAAAAGAAATGGGTATCATACAAAATTTATCATTAAATAATCATAATAAATCAAAATAAATAACATGAATGGTATCACTAGACCATATCCTCAAAGAATCATAAAAAAACAAGAATAATGACATATATGAATAATACCTTTAAACATTTTTTTAAAATATGGGAATATATTCATTTTTTTGGTATCTTTAAAAAAATTCTATAATATTGATAAAAAGATTTCTTAAAAAATAAGCATAGAAACTTGAAAATGAAACTTCTCCAAAAAAATAACGATCATGATGGTGGGAAAACAAATTTTTGTGTTAAATGTTAATACATAGATTTCTTTCACAATTTTTAAAAAAATTAATAAATAACATGTTAGAAAAACATTATTTTAATTCCAAATACCTCAATATTATTGGTAAACACTATATCCTAAAATCTATTTCACAATGTGCCCCTTGAAGATCCTTTATTCGTGATTATACATAAAGATAAGTTTATAAAAATATGGGATTTATATTTTATAATAGTATTCCATATTTTTGTTAACCATGTCAAAATTAACATAAGGTGATTTATTTGGATTATTATGAAATAATTTATTTTTAGGTGAATAAAGAAAAATATAGTTTTTAACAAAACTATAAATTTTATGTCTTTATAAAGAAGACCAAAAAGTATATAAATATTTTTAATTGGTCAAATATGCATTTAATAAAGATAAATTTACATTATAAACATTATATTTTTTTTTCAAAAACATAAGATTAATAATTTAGGGGCTTAAGTGATATTTTCTAATAAAAACTATTTTTTTAATTTATTTTAATTAAATATTATTTTGTAAAATTTGGTTCTAGGTGTCTTTTAAAGATGCATAATTTTTTTATAATGAATAAATTTAGTTTTTTAAAATAAAATACATTGATAATTTTACCTAACACATATGTTTTAAGATTAAAAATATAGTTTTTATAATACATGTTTTTATGTGTTACATGCACTCTTGTTAGATTTGAGTTTTATAAAACAAATCAATTTTTTTATAAAATTGATATAGTATTTTTAATGAGCAGTTCTAAATTATTTAATAAGTTCTATTTTATTTTTTTCATTAAATGTTAATTAATTAGTTAAAAATTAATTACAATGGTATAACAAAAAATAATAAAAGTAAAATTTCAAAGAGTAAATTATATAAAAACATGTTTAAAACATGAATGAAAATTAATGGTTGAGGGATCAGATACCTTAACCTATCACCCAGTCCATTATTGTTAATTTTTTGGTCTTCTTCACATTTGAATAATTTTCTCTCTTTATATTATGTTAATATATCTAAAAAAGTATATTCTCATCACTTATAAAAGGGGCCTCTCACTAACATTTCAAGGCCACAGTAAAAAATTGTTTCATATTGAAATCAATAATTTTTAATTACTATAAATTACTATTCCTTTTACTTTATCCTCAATACACATGATATTTTTAATAATACCTCAATTGTCACGGAGTCTTACAGGGAAAGACCATGTCCTCAAAATGAGTACTTTTTTCCTAATTTGATTTCTTTTCATTATTTATTTTCCATATAAAATTTTATAATTACTAAAAAATTAAATCTAATTGTTTTAAAACTAAATTTTATTATTCTAATGGAATAACTATTAAACATAATTCCCCTTTTCTAATAAGATAAAAATGAAATGGCCATTCATGGATTGTGTGGACTATTTCCTCCCATAGTGATGACTTTAGATTTTAACCAATCCCTCAATTAGATATTGATAAGTGTAAAATGGTAACATAATTGTGAAATATATAATATAATTTTTATTATGGGGAGATAAATTAAAATACCTCCTTTACCACTCATTCTTCATGAAATGAAAATGTTAATGGTGCACGGTGAGGACTACCAAATCCATGAAGTAACATGTATCATTTTTCTCCTAGTTTATTAATATTTATTCAAACAAATTCAAATATGGTATAAGACATTAAAATTATCTAAATAATTACATTTTTAATCAATAATAATTACATTATTCCAAAATTAACCACTTTTATAATCATAATCATCCATAAATTATAGCGTGTTCATATTTGGGTTTTTATATCCAACTACTTGAATAATGTTATAAAATAATATCATAGTTGACTAAGTGAACTTAATTAATGAAAATAAATGTTATTAATAATCAAGTAAATATTTTTAATTTGGGTTATAAAATGATAACATTTATTTTAATCTCGTTAATTAAGATACAAACATTCATTGATGTGAATGTAATGAAACATAATCATCTCCAAGTTTACCTATAAGGATCATTACCCAACCTCTAATATAATGAAATTATAAAACTATAAACAATTAAAAATAATCAATTCATGTACCATTCATTATTTATAAATGATCAAATTCTATAGAATAATGAATAAAAACATCATTGTATTGAAACTAGTTGAAAATGATTAAGATTACTCACAAATGATACTGAAAATAGAAAACAAAAAAAATAATATACATGTAGGGAATAATTATAAATTAAGTTTATAAAAGTTTTTAAATATATATAATTATCTGAAATATTTTATTAATATATATATATTTTTTATACATGGGATACATGTGCTTTAGTGGAAGTCATAAATTATGTTAGATTTTCTTATCTTAAATTTTTACCCCTTGAGAAACATTACTTATTATAAATTTTTTTTCCATGGAATGGGGTATCTAATCCCCCTAAATATTTTATGTTATGATCCTATCATTATTCATGGTATTTTATATTCAATCAAAATGTTTTTATTTCATTTGGGTTTTGATTGAAATGTTACCTAAAGTCTCCATAATGGAAAAAATACTAAATTTTAGAATGTAATGTGTGTGTGGGGTTTTCCTAAAAATTAAACCACTATATAGATACTGGAAAGTGAATAAAAATATATAACACATACAGCTAGGTTTAAATACCTTGAAAAAGATAGTTTATTATGAACTCAATATTCACTCTGTGCATGATGTGTGGGTCTAATAATACACACTTTGCTTGACATTCCCATAGGATATTCTTCGGATAATTCACATGATCTTTATAAAATTTATAAAAGTATTATTCAAAAATTAATTTTTTATCCTACCATTTTGAACCACTGAACTCAATTAATATTTCCTATTTATAACATAGCACTTTAAAAGTTCCCTCTCCACCAGCTAATATTAATTTCATTGAAAAGGGTACTTCCTACTAAAAGGAAAATACCTTATAGTTTAAAAAATGATTATGAGATATTATCCAAGATAGAAAAATTATTCTGGTTATTAATTCCGATAGTTATTGACATATATTTATATCCATCTCTCTATAGAATCTTAGTTATTGAGATTATTACATATAATTCTATTCCATTTATTTATTTAGAAAATATTCAAAAATTATCTATAAATCTTTTTTCAATATAAATTTGTATTAGTTACCAAGGAATGAAGGTTTTTTATATTATAGTTTATTCATTCTTCCATATGTTGAATGTATTGGTCATAATTAGTGATGGGAGGGGATTAATTGAGATATAACCTCAATGAATTGATAAATATCATGAAATAAACTATTTAGGGTATTGGTATATGTTTTACCTATTTATATATGATGTCTTGGACCAAGGACTTGATAACATGTTTATGATGTACAAAATTAATTATTCCACCTAAATCAGATGAGTAATAATAATCCATGATTTTATTTATTATCATAGATTTATTAATCCCTTAGATTAATTTGATTCTGACATTATTTTAATCAATTATTTCAATCATTATATTTATTCCATACTTATTCTTTGATATATTCCACTGTATTCTTCCCCTTACTAAGCATGTAAACTAACCTTTATATTTTTTTACCTTCCCTAGGAAACCTAAATAAGAACTATGTGTAATTTTCAAGGATATACTATAAGGGATTATAATGTTCTCATTGATTTTTATTCTATATTTTATTTCATAAAGTGTAATATGAAAAACATGTATATATATAGTCTTCCTAGAAAAATAATATGTTGGATCCTATATAATCTCTCGTATTCTAAACCAACAATGAAATATTACTACCATCTCAATGTTTCCTGTGTTTAGGTTGTTACAGCCAGTATCACAGAATGATTAAAAGAAACCTTGGTGACTATATTTAGAGGAACCTAGTTAAATGAAAAAAATATTTTTAAAAACATTTAATATTTAATAATATTTCTAGAATAGAATATTAAGAATTAAGTTTTATAATAAAATATTATTTGAAAATTTCATATATAAAATTTTTTAAAAATAATTACTATATAAAGTAATAGAAAACATATAAAAACTTACAATAAATATAAATATGTTCCTCCTAAAAATTTAAATGATTATAGAATTAGAGTTGTTCACTTACAAGATATATTAGGTTAACTGACCCCCTTTTTTACAAATAACCTCTCCCACATAGAGAAAACTACTAATCCAATATGTTATATAATTCTGTCATACCAATTCATGTGACAAAAAACTCTCTATTTAGTAGAAATACTAATCCGTTATTATACAAGAAATTGATCAAGTACATACAAAAGATATTAATTTATTTTGGAGGTATTATAATAGAAAAATTCATTATGGTTTTATATCATTTTAATGGAGATTAACATCAATGGTGGTTACTATTTTGGAACACTAAAGAGGGAGTAGACCTAGAGCACATGGAAGGGAGAAATTTTCTAGATATATTCAATGAAAAAACATTCCTCTTGAGAAAAGGGAAAAAGGAAAATTAAATTTCTCAATCTTATAATTAAGGTTGAGGAAATAGTTGTTGAGTATGAGGCTGGCCTTATGAGGATATTTGGACATGTTTTAGACTATATAATTTGAAAAAAAAGTAGTATTGACCGTTTATTTTTTGGGAACCATCATATTCTTAAAAGTTAGTTAGTATCACATCCAATTTTAGTATATTAGCATATAGTTTCTAGATCCCTTAAGACATAAAGAGTGTTTTCCAAGACTTATGTCTTAAAATGAAATTAGGTTGCTAAGATTTTATATGTGCATCATAGACAGCAAAATGTGGAAAAAATAAAGATATAAGAGTTAAAATTTCAAAATTTTAATAACATTATAATGAAACACCTTGGGGAATTCATGAATGGAATGGGAGTATGTTTAAAGTGTGGAAAAAATTCCATTAATATTGTGAATGAAAAGGAATGGCATAAGTTGTTAATATTTAATGTGTTAACACTAACAAGATGGGTAACTTGGGGAATTAATCGCAAACATCATGATAATTTACCTTTGAAAATGATATGGGATTAAGGAAAAGCTTATGCAATCACTACCTCTGAGGTTGATATCCCAAAAAACATGATAACTTCTATAATGATCAAATCACAAATTTTTATAATTTTTTTTCTAACTCGGGATACAAAAATTCCCTATATCAGTTGTATTTTTTGGTATCATTTAATCATCCCCTAATAATTTAACGAATGAGTTTTCAGTCAATACACCTAATGGGAATATTTTTTCATTGTGGGTCAATCAAGGAGTCTCTATTAAGAATCTTGGTACACCTAGATAGAAAACATGATTTTTACTTCTATGGTTTATTTTGACATATTCATTGTCATGTATTAGTTAAAAATTTATAATTAAATAATTTATGGAAAATATAAGGAGATCATTATTTTTGAATGGGGAATAAAATACCTTGTTTACAATGGGGAGACTTTATCTCCAGAGTCTTATCTAAAGACACATATAGTTTCTATACTTATTAAATTATATGATTAATATAAGATAAAACATTATATATAGATGGTAATTAAATCATAAGGATAGAGGATACACCTATTTTATAAAAATACATTGATGTATTTCCATATGAATTACCTAGTTAACTACCTATGAATGAAGTTGAGTTTTCCATTGGACTCATTTGGGATTGAAGACCCATATCTATAACTCCCTATATAATAGATCCAGTATAGCTGGTAAAATTGAATAAATAACTAAAAAAGTTTTGTGATAAGGGATTTCTACACCCTGTTGTTTCACAATGGAAAGCCCCAATTTTATTTTACAAACATAAAGTTTGTTTTATGAGATTTTGGGTCAATTAAAATGATATTAATGTCATTAATATAAATAATAAGTATCATTTACTACAAATTACTGGTTTATTTGATCACATCGAATGAAAATAATATTTTTCAAAGATCGGCCTTCACTATGAGTATCATTAGTTTCGGGTAAAGAATGAGGATATACTATAGACATCATTTAGTATTAGGTATCTACTTTATGAGTGTACAATAATGACCTTGGAATTAATTAATGCACATTTTATTTTTATTGATATGTTGAATAGAGTATTCAAGGATAACCTTGAAAATTTTATTGTATTATTCATTGATGTTATCTTTATATAATATTAACGATTTTTAAATCATGAGAACCATATACAAATAATTCCTGATACTACCATAGAAAATTATTTTTTTGGGAAAATATGTAATTCTGAGTTTTTCCACCATGAAGTTTCTTTTCAAAGACATATTATCTCCAAGTATAGAATATATATTGATCCTTAAAATAAAAATTTAGTAAAATAAAATCCAACAACAAAAAATATAACTAAGATACATAGTTTCCGATGATAATTATGTTACTATTTGTAGTTTGTTTAAAACATTTCCTGATTATCCAACCCATTAACCATGTTGAAATGTAAATGAGTTAAATTTATATAGTCAAGGGAATATGAAGAATGTTATAAAGTGATATTTGATATATTTATTAATGAAAAATTATTAACTTTACCTTTAGGGAAGGGATTATTTTCAACATATCGCGAGTCATCATGGAAAATGTATGTTTGTGTCCTTACATATAATGATAGTGTTTTTGATTTTGAATCAATTAAATAAAATATTCATGAATATAATTATCCAAATCATAAACATCAGTTGGAAATAGAAATATTTTCTTTGAATATATGGATGCAACACCTCTATGGTTAAATATGTGACATATACATGGGCCAAAAAGATTAAAGTACATTTTATCTAAGAAAGATCTTAACACGTGGAAAAAAATATTCTTAGAACTACTCAAGGACTATGATTTCTTGATACAATTCCATCCGAAGAAAAAAAAGAAGATGGATTATTTATTGAGTGAAAGGGACTATAGAGTGATTAACACAACAATGATTAACAAGGATCAAATACTCAAGAATATAATCAAAATGGATATGGTAATTTATAGGAAATAAAATTCATCATTATTTTTTCAAATATTTTGTAAAACATATTGTCTAGAAAAGATATAGAAGTCATAGTTGGATGATAATGACTTAAAATGGAATATTAAAGCAGTTAACAATAGGAAATTTATACAATTAAACTATAATTATATATAGTTGATTTTTTAAAGGACGTCATACGGTCTATCCATACTAGATCGGAATGGGGAACAATTATATTAATAATATTTCTTCAATTTTTCTATACAACCTGGAAATAAAAAGATATATATGGATATGAGATAACCTTTCTAATAGAATAGTATAAAGTGAGAAATTGAGGATTGTGTGTCTAGATGACTATTATGTTGAACAACTTGAAATTTTATCATATATTTCCTTTTAAATAAATTCAATTTATTTTATTTCTTATGATACAAGCAACACCATGTTTAAAAAAACCATGATATAATATTAAAAAACAATTATGTGATAGTTATCACATATTATTTGGATTAGTAGGAATGAATAAGAATAACTAAATCATGAAAAATGTATGGTTTATTTATATTTTAAATGAATCCATTGGTCATCAATTAATTAGAAATTAAAAAACAAATCCTTTTAAAAATAAAGATTTATTTATAGATAAATGATATGTTTATATGTATAATGTCTTATTATCATGATAAATTAAATTAATAACTATTCATATAATTTTTTTATAGGTGTGGGATAAGAAAACATCTTGTGTTATGATAAAAATTTTATTTCTCAAAAAAGTGTTTTTCATTAAGTTTTTTAAACTTATTTTAAAATGTATTTATTATACTTTAAATAAATTTAATCTGGAAAAATGGATTCCATATTTGGAATCTGAGGAATAATATTTGGTAAATATGTTCCTTTTATTTTTGTTCAATATGAATAGTAAACATAAAAAAATTATCACCTCAGTGAGGGTAAAATGGGTAAAATTGGGTTAAAACATTGGGATGAGGCTTTAAAATTTATATAACACTTAAATTTTTACATTTTATTAGTAAAGTTCATCTATTTACACCTAAGTCTCTAATATATGAACACATTGTAATAACATTCTATGAATATGCCCTTTATATTAATCTATGAAAATAATAAGTAGAAAATGTCACTCCCGTGACATAAATATCTGTAAAATTTTTATATAAGGTTCAAACATGGATAAGTTCAGTTATAAATAGTTATTATAAAGGTAAGATATGATTTTTATTGTTATAATTTATTTATAAATTTTAATGATTTAATAGTAACCTTAAATGCTTATATAACACCGACAAATTATTTATGCAATTAATAAAAAACATATTAAATGATATTACAAATACTAAAAGTAAATTTTTTTTAGTAATTTTTTTTAAAATATTTTTTAGATATGTATGAACTATTTTGGTTGATTGAAAATTTTATATTTAAATTCCAACTTTGTATTGGTGTCTTTAATTTTTATTAAATGAATAGTTTCAAAATTGACATTAATCATATTTTATAATAAATTATATTTTATTAAATTATTTTAAATTAAAAAACATTTTCTTCAGCCAAGTGAATAGAATATTGTTAAATAAATTAACCATGGTACTTTTATGATTCATTTTTTCATTTATAATAATATTCTTAACCATTTAATTCTAAAATAGATGTAACTGTAGTTAGGGTAAAAATGATTAATTGAGGGGTTAATAAATTATATGAGGATTTAAATGATAGTAAAATGGGTGTAAAATTAATTATCTGATGTTATATCAAGAATATATTCTTTTTATTAAATTACATTTTGAAACTTTTATCTTGTGAAAAAAATTATTTTATTTATTATTTTTTTTAATAAATTCAATGTGTGTCCTCTCCCCAACTAATAAAAGGACACCCACCCTTCAATTATTTCACCATTATGAGCCTTCTATCTTAAAAAAACCCTATAAAATTATATTATAAGCTCCAATAGAAACAATATAGAGGTTTTTGGTCTCCCCTAAAGACAAAACCTAGTGTCTTTAAGAGGAGATACAAATGAGTTCATTCAAGGATGGGGTAATCACCTTAACCAATCACTTTATTTTTTTACTTCTTATTTTTACTCTAAATTTCTGGTATTTATCATTAAATAATAACTTCAATTTCATAAATATAGTTAAATTTTATTATAAATTTTAAACCACCATTATACACCCTCTTTCGTATCAAATGGGATATGGAAGTATCACTCATGCATATACATGACTTTCTCTACATAGTGAAATAATTAATATTCCATAAAGATTTATAATGGATGGTTATTATGAATTATATAATGTTTTTATATTATATTTAGTAAATAATTATACTTTTTAATGGTAATATCACATCTAACTTCTTACATTCCTATTTTTTGGAAAATGATAATGTCGCTCGTACGTACGTGTGGACTACCCCTCCATGAAGTGATTTAATTTTTTTCATTTTAGTTAGGAATGGATGTCAATAATGATTTATTTAATTAATATATATTATATAATAATCATTTTATAAATTTTAATTATTATTTACCTTTATTTTATTCCAACTTTCTAAAAGTGAAAACATCATTCAAGCGTATGTATGACCTTCCGTCTTTATAAACAATTTAATAAATTTTTATTTATCATACTTTTATAGATGATAATAAATATTTATATTGAAAATATATATGAAATTTTTTTCGTTATTAAAATTATAGTGTTTATGAAACCACAATCAAATTACTAGGACCAAAACTACCAAACCAAAATGTATATGAAATACGAAGAAATTATCTTTTGCAACAATGATTTTAACAATTAATTTTCGATAAACAGGTGATAAAAAGTTATAAATAAATATTATAGGGTGTGATATATATGATAATGGTCCTATATTAGATTTATAATAAATATATATTTATTATAATCAAGGTTTAAACATATAAAAAATAAGACAGGCCTCAGGTGAGGGTTTTATGTTACAATCTGATCGTTTACCAGGATTGCTTATGATTAAGTTTACAATGATAAATTTCATGATATACCTCTCAATAATAAGATAAATTTTCTAATCCATTTTTTATTTATATATAATACATTTTTCCTTTCATTTTACTCTCCTTAATAACTCATGATATTGAAATAATATTTTAAAATAATATCAATGATGTTTCTCTCTTAAATGGAAAATACTTTTTCTTAAAAATCTATGTTTTATGAAAATGTTTTCAAGAATATTTTTATTATTTAACTCTGACTATATAAAGTAATTTTAAACCATGATTGACTTTATAATTTTTTTTAAAAGTAACCTCATTTCCATTTTCTATAAAACTAGTTCTTTTTTACTTTTTTTTATGATTGTATGAAAAGAATGTTTTATTTTAAATTATATGCCTTGAATAGAATTTCCAACTACTATAACCAATCAATAAATTGATGAATCCTTTACTATATTCCAATTTTATTTTTAAATAAAATATTTTCCATGATAGTTTGGAATTTTTTAGATTCAAAATAAAATATTTAAATATGAAAAACTGTATTTTATCAAGTGTTGTTCCTAGTTATCTTTTTGAATAATTTTTATCTAAAATGGATTCCTTTAATGTTACTTAGACATTACTAGGAATATTATCTAATGATACAATATTTATTATTATTATTATTATTATTATTATTATTTTATTGTTTATTATTATGATGATATAATGTTTTTGAAACCCATTCATTTTCCATAGGTTATATCATGATGAGTTTATTATGAAACAAGTTTCCTTTATATGGGTTATACCATGATGAAATTTTTATGAAACCCATTTATTTTTCCTGACTAATGATATGGATAATTTCTTATGATCTTGTGTGACACATCTAAAAGATTTTAAATTTGTGATGAGTGGCACCAAAATTATATACCCTCCAGTGCATTAGGTAAAGATAAGTATCTCATGAGATAAATTGGATAAGAATGGACAGTAAACCAAGTTTATTAAGGGACTATGTTCAATATGATAGTATTAGGAGTGAACCATAACTACTACGATTAGATATGGAATAAATCAAATCCACAATAATAGTCATGGAATTGAACCCTGAATACAAAGGTAATTATTTTTAGTTTTTTTGTTTATCCCACAACCTTATGTATTATTCCCATGTTTTTCTCTCATAGATCTTGTTATTTGATTCCTTTATGATTCATGTCTTGTGATCTACCATGATTTATTCCCAAAATCAATATTATGATCTATGATTTATAGGGTATTGTTTTTAAATGTTATTCTCATGTTATCATACCCTTATTCTCATGTAATGTTTAAGTGATCATTGATATATCTTTTATTTACCCATACTCAGAATCTGAGATTGCCCAATCTTATGTTTCATTTCCCTAGGTTTATGAATAAAATTACTAAATTTAATAATCTTAAGAAGAGTTCTATTTATGAATAAATTAATGGGAGATGAGGTAGTTTACTTATAAACCAATTGTTTTTTATCCAAGTTTTAAATGATACTAGACCTATATTATTTTGGTATGGATCATTATGTTACATAATGAATATTAATATAATAAGACATAAAAACTATGAATAAAATGTATGGGTTTTTGTTTTCGGTAGGCAAATGACAGAATAAAAAATCCCAAGGGTGCCATTAAACATATGTATATACCTATATATAAGTGGGGTAATATTGAAATAATCATTTTTATAAGACATTAGAAAAATAAAAGGAAGAACAATGTTATACGGGTAATCATCAATTGATTTTACAAGTCTGAACATTTCAAAAAACTAAAGGAATACCTACCCCTTGATAAACATTTCTAACTCTATATTAAGAAAATCATGAGACATGATGGTACACCTTTATTAATTGTATTTGATCATGAACTTAGATTCACATAAAAAGTATGGTAGATCATCCAAAATTATCTCAACACTATGGTACATTTAAACACCTCCTATCATCCTATAACTTATGGAAAACCAAAAAGAACTATTCATAAATTATAATACATTCTATGATCTTGTTCTATTTACATTCAAGGAATATGGTATCATTATCTAACTCTAGTGGATATTATATTCAATAATAGATTCTATTTGATACTCAAGAGGGAACTATATAAAGTATTTTATGGGAATAGATTTTTTAAACCAAATTTTTGAGAATAATTTGGAGAAAGTAATCTAGTAGGCCTAATTCATGTGGAGTAGGAAACTATAAAAGTATAAAAAAATAAGTGTAATAATAAATAATCTTAATGTAAAAAATATAACTATACTGATAATCTAAGTAATGACATGCAATATATGTTAGGGGAAAATGTATTCTTAAAGGTCTTTCTATGAATGGGAATAGTAAGATTTGGTAAGAATAGGATTTTAACCCCTTAGTTCATTAGGTTTTTTGAAATTTTAGAAATAGTTGGTGTTGTAGATTTCTGATTGGCTATACCCTCCACCCATTCTAAAGTACATTAAATCTTCAATTTTTCATTATTGAGGAAGTACATTCCAGATCTAATTCATTTTATCACATATAATGAAATGGAGTTAGAACATAACTTTTTTATAATGAGATGCATGTCTAGATCCTTGGAAATAAAGATAAAGTGTTACAGAATCAGGAAACTTGGCTAGTAAAATTCAAATGAATAAATCACAAATTGTTGGAGGAAATATGGGATCTAAAATAATTTATGATGAATGAATACCCATATTTTTTTAAATCTCACATGTATCAAAATTTTGAGTACAAATTTATTTAAAGGGGTAAAATGTAATACTCTAGACTTCATTATAGTAGGTAAACTATACATTTAAAAATTATTTCAAAATGCACACATTAAAGATCCTTTATTCATGATTATAAATAAAAGTTAAATTAATAAAATCATAGGATATATATTTTAAAAATTTATTTCATAATTTCAATAATCATTTAAAATTAACATTGAATTAGTTTTTGAGATGTTTCTAAAATAATTTGTTTGTTGGAGAATATTAAAAAATACAGTTTTTACTAAGAAATTAAATTTCATGAATTTATAATAAATACCGATAAGTGAATAAAAAATAAAATTTTCAAATATGTATTTAAAAATATAATATTAAATTTATAAAACATATGATTAGGATTTTACGCACATTGTTAATATTTTTCAAGAAAAACTATTTTAGTATTTTATTTTTATTAAATATTATTTTGGTAAAATTTGATTTTGGATTACTCAAAAAGACACATAAAATTGATTTTTTTAAAATATACCAATTTATATCATAAAAATTAAATTTATTATTAATTTTACCCTACACGTAAATTTTGAGAATAAAAATTCACTTTTCCTAAAAGAAGGGTTTTACGTGTTACATGCGCTAATGTTAAAATTTTGTTTTATTAAAGATATCAATTTTATATTTTAAATTTTATTTAATATTTGAATTCAGTTGTCCCAAATTATTTAATAAGGAAAATTTATTTTTATTTATTAAAAACTAAATTATTTAGCTAAAAACTACTTACCACTGTAATAATAAAAATTATAAAAGTGAAAATTCAAAGATTAAAGGACTTTAAAACATGTGAAAAATTTAATGGTTGAGTAATTATCAACCATATATTATCTCTCAATCTATTATTTTCAATTTTATATTCTTATTCAGATGTGAATCATGTTCTTTATTTATATTGAGTTGAAATATTTAAAAAATTTACATTCTTAACACTAATAAAAGGGTCCTCTCACCACCCTTTCAAGACCACACTAAATATTAGATCTCCTCTTGAAAATATTATATTTTTTCCTCACTATAAAATTTTTCTCTATTAACTTGTGACTCTAGTCAAAATATATTGTTTTAAGAACTTTTCCGATGAGTCTTATAAGGGAAACCCAAAGTCCTCAACATGATTGTTTTTCCTAATTTCTCTTCTTTTCATTTTTAATTTCCCAAAATGAATTTTAAAATTAAAATATAATAAATTATTTATTTATTTTATAATAAATATTATCATGTCATGGTAATAACTATTAACCAAATTTACCCTTTTATATTTATAAAAAATTAAACTTTCATTCGAGTGTTGTGCAAACTACAACCTCCAGGAAG
This sequence comes from Viscum album, assembly GCA_963277665.1. Lineage (NCBI taxonomy): Eukaryota > Viridiplantae > Streptophyta > Magnoliopsida > Santalales > Viscaceae > Viscum > Viscum album. The sequence goes on along the minus strand of OY728140.1, from coordinate 1,150,262,822 downwards.
AGAAGAATTCTGTTTTCACCACCGCCTATCTTATTTAGTTATAAGGATAAATCTGATGAATAAGTATTATAATTATTACTATTAAGTGAGAATTTACAATCCTCCTTATTTATCTCTCATTTATTGTGAAATGAATATGTTAACCATGCGTTGTGCGGACTACCTCCATTACAAAGTAACATGCCTCATTTTTCTTCAAGTTTTATTTTTTATTAAAAATTATTAAAATAATTTTTAAAAACACAAAATTATCAAAAATATATATTTATTATCCAATAATAATGATATTATTCCAAAATAAACCATTTTATTATTAGAAATACCAATTAATTATTGTATGTTCATGTTTGGGTCTATCTAATTACCTATTTGAAAAACTCTATAAAATAATATCATGGATAACTATGAGAACATAATTATTGATAATAAATGAAATAAATAATATTATAAAAATTTTATTTTGGTTTTTTATGGGTAAAATTTATTTTTAAATCATTAATTAAGATAATAATGTTTTTTTGTGCAAAATCATTGAAACATGCTCATCGCCAATTTTATCTTTAATGAACATAACCAAAAAATCTCATAGAATAAAATTATTATACTATAAATAATTATAATAAATAAATTATAGTACCTTGTATTATTTTGTAATGATAATGTTTAAGGGAATAAAGAACAACAACAACACTTTTGTGAAACTACTTCAAAATGATTATGATTAATCACACACGATATGGAAAATAGATAATAAATAACAAATATAATTGTAGTGAATATTAATAAATAGATTTTATCAAAGTTCATATATAATATAGTGTCTATAAAATATTTTTTAAGACTATTTTATTGTTATATAGCAGATTTGAGTTCTTTAGTGGTAGTCAAAAATTATAGAAAGGGTTTATTATCTAAAATTTTCACCTCTTTAGAATTTTTTCTTATTATATTAAATATTTTCCTTTTAATGGTTTATTTAATGTCTCTTTAATATTTTTTTTATTTTGATTATCTCATCATTCTTGGTAATTTAACTGTTATTACAAACACTATTTTTTAATGGGGGTTTGATTGAAATGTTACCTAAATTATTTATAAATCCAAAAAATACTAAGTTATGGAATGTAATGTTTTTGTATTGGTTTTATAGAAATTGAATCCATTTATGGATATTGGAAATATTATGTGATTGTAGAATTGATGAACCTATAGGGTAATCATCTGAATTTTTTTATTGAGTATCAACTCAATCATTACTTAATGCCCAATGAGTGGGCCTAAGACTGTACACATAGATTGAAACTTATCGAGGATATGCATTCTATAATTCAAAAATATTTACCAAATTTAATGAATTATTTTCCCTAAATTTATTTGGTATTATATAATTTATAAATATTGAAATTAATTACACTTTTTATTGATTAAATTTCTATTTAAATGTACCCTCTTCTCCACCTAATTTTTTATTTCATTTAAAAGGATACTTCCTACTATATTGAGAAAACCTTATATTTTATCTATTGATTATGGGATATTCTCATATATGGAAACATTATTATCTTTATTTATTGGGAAAACTATAATCTTAAACATGTACCAAACACTCTATAAAGTGTTATATTGAGTGATTCTAATATAGAATTATATTTTTCTTCTTAATTTGGGTCATATTGACAATGTATGTACTTGTTATATTAATAAAAAAATTCTTGATTAATAATTCATGTTGTTCATATATATTATATTTTATAAATTTATTCATATATTGAATTCATAAGACTTAATTAATAATGATTCATGTTATGTATATATTTCCCCTTGTTGTATTGGTATATCTCATGATAAAAACAAGAAAGGTTATTAGAATATTCCTTATCTGTTTACATATGATTTCATGGAACAAGCCCTTAAAAAAATTTATGATGTATAGAATCATTAATTCCATCATTATGAGATCAGTAATCATTATCCCTATTTTCATTTCTTGTCATGGACATAATATTCCTTCATTTTATTTAATTCTAATTTATTTGATCATTTATTAATTCAATAATATTTATTCCATGATTATCTTATAATATATTCCAATGTATGCATCTCTTTGGGGAGCATCATATCTCATCCTTATTTAGTTTTCTTTTACCTAAAAATCCTAGATGAGATATATGTGTAATATTCAAGGATATTTTAGAAGGGCTAATAATTTTATCATGGATTTTTCATGTTTTATTTTTTACTTTCAAGCGTAATCTGAAAATATGTATTTACCTAGTATTCTAAGTCTACTAAGATATTGGAAAATGTGAGAAATCTTGTATTATGTCCCAATAATGTAATATTACTACTGGATCCATGTTTTATGATTCTGGATTGTTTCAATTGTAAAAAAAATAATTTTTAGTACTTTGAAAATAAATTCAAATATGGTTGAAAATGACTTTAATAAACATTTTATCCTAGAAAAAACCATTTTCAAAACCAATGTAAAGCACATGGGCAGGGAAGAAAAAGATCATTAACCATAGTATAAATAAGGCTAGATTCTCTTAAAAAATATAAATGACAATAAATGTAAAATAGGAAAAACCTAAAAATAAAAATTGGATAATAAAATTTATGGGGTTGAAAATAAAAACATCATATAATCACCTTCAAGGGAAACTAAAAATAGGTATTCCAAAAAAGAAATGAGATTGTAACATAAACCCTTATCTCATGCACTGATTTTTTTTCATACATAATATTGATCATTTTTATAATAATTTTTTATTTATTAGAAATATATACTTGAAACATATTAATTATTATCTTATACTATAACATTAACTTATAATTATTGATTTTCTATCCATTAACAATTTTTTTTAAAGTTAATATTGAAGTTTAAATCGGTCCTTTTTCTGTGCATGTTTTGGTTTGACAGTTCCAGACCTTGCGTATTATTCCTTTTTTATTATATAAAGAGTATTAATAATGTTATATGAGTCATATTTATTCATTATATACACTTTTATATTCATTAAAATATGGTGGTGATGAAAAATTAATTACATCACTTAGTAGAGATGGCCATCATTACATATACATGAGTAATGTTTTCATTTTCCAAAGAATGAAAAGAGGGAAAGGTGAATAACAATATATATTTTAATAATAAAAATAATATAATAAATATTATATATATTCATGAAATCCTTCCATATTACCATATATGTATGGTTTATAAGAATAACAAATTGCATCGCTTCTCGGAGGGGGTAGTCCACTCATACACACGAACGACAATATTAGTTTTAATATGATGGAAATGAGGTAGAAAACAGGTGTAACATTAACATAAAAATATTTAGGGTTAGTAATTAATCCTATTTAATAATTTTAATATTGTAATGTAATATTTTTATGAGGTTCTGGAAGAAAGAAACTAAAAATCGATTTGTAAATACTACTACCTCTTCACTGTCTTAAAAATTAATCCTTTAATGGGTTTTATTTTGTGAATGATAGAATGTATAAAGAATTAATAAAGGTATTGTTTTATTTATTGTATGAAATATAAGGCTAATGGTGTGTGAATAAGCGAGGATAGGAAGTACCCTTTTATATGTGAGGTGGGTAGAACTCTTGTAAATAGTTAATACATTAAAATACAACAAAGTCATATAAATGTTATAGTGGTAACAAGTAGAAAAAGTTTTGAAGCTAATAAAATTTAAGATTAAAATATATTCAACCAATAAATATTAAACAATTTTTTTGGTATTTTAAACTATACATTTTAGCATAAATTTTTCTTTACCCCTTTTAAACCTTAACTAAGCTAACAAATTTTTTCCAACACTAAAAGTGGAATCATTAAAAAATTTAGAAATCATATTTCCAAATAGGAAAATAATTTAATCAAATTAAATTTCCAAAATATGTTGAAATTAATTTTAAAATAAGTTCACAAAATGAAATGAATACAATTTTCATAAAAATCATTTTGAGTTAAAAATTGATCTCAATCCAACTAATTACCTATTAAAATGGTTAGATTAATGTTAAAATATTTCATTGAATATATTATATATAAATTTAATTAATATCATTTAAAAATAGTGATTAATTTAATTTATTAATATCTAAATACATTGCATTCATTAATTTTTTTTTGAAAAAACATCTCTATTTACAATCAAATTATTATTTTTATTTCTGACCAATTGATAGACAAATTCATCATATTCAAGTGTCAGAAAATCATTATTTTAATAAACTAAATTATTTTTAAAACAATATATATGTGATTTAACTTATTCTAAAAAAATCAAAAACAATTATTTAGGATCAGTATTATTTCTTAAGTCAATTAAAAATTAGTTTTGAAAATTATATTACATTTAAATAAAATATAATTTGCCTCATTATATAATTTATGAGAGTCATTTACATTAGTTAATGGTTTTTTACTTTATAATATTCCAAAACCTTTTGTATAATAAATAATAATATACTCTAAAACCTCAGGGGGAAACACTCCACCCCACTTTTTAAATAATTTTTCCATGGAAACTCCATCCATATGGTACAAAAACAAAGGATACATCTACCAAATCTCATCCACTGGTTCAAACATAGATTCATAAAATTAATAATTCCACCAAAAAACATTAAATAAGTGAGTATTACTATTCTATAATGCTTTATATATATGATCCAAATTTTCTACCAGTTTTTCTTCATAAGAAATATTCTGCTCCAGTGGTACAACCACTAAGTTTAGCACATATAAAGGATTCGGTATGTACTTTATCAAAATTGATACATGGAAAACATTAATAGCATTGGAGATTTTTAGAGGAAGTTCTATGTGATAAGTTATCATCTCAATGTGATGAAGAATCCCATAGAGACCGATATACCTATGGAATAGATTTCCATTCATTCCAAAACTCATAACATTATTCTAAGGTGGAATTCAAAGGTAAAACTTATCACCAAATTTGAACTAAAAAATATAACTAAATATTGTTGGTACAAATTTTATATCAACTCTAAGCTACCCTAATGTGTTAAAAATGAAATTTATTGGCATAACATAAGCGTAATGATTAGGATAATAACAAATAAAACTATTGACCTAATAAAAAATTTATAATGATGTACATAACATAAACACTATGGCTAATGGAAAATTTTCATCTGATATTTATATATGTTAAATCCAAAACCATGAGAGGATATTTTCACAGTAGATATATAATTAATTTATTTATATTTGAAGAAAATAATTCCTATTATTTGGATATTTCATAAAAAATGTTGATGTTGATCATATGAAAAAACCATTTTCTGATTGATTTTCTAGTTGTTGTAGAATCCAACTGTAGAATCCCTCTAGCGGTGATCCACTCTTGATCCTTTGATCTCTAATATATAATCAATGGGATACATGGAGTTATCATGGTTTATCAATTGTATTTTTTTGTTTCGTTGATAAATTGATGTTGGGGCTTGAATTATTTCTTCTAATTCATGAAATTATGATAGAAAGTGGAATTAAAGGAGAAATCCGTTGTGTGACACAAATCATAAATTCTTGATTATCCCTACGTCATTAACATAACCATATATTTAGAGAGACATGGTTTAGGGTAATATGTTATATAATTTCATATAATACATTAAATAATGTTATAATCTTTTAAAAAACTATATGACATATAATAATGTTATTATTGTTACTATTTTATTATGCACACTAACATACACAATGATAAATATTATTTTACCCACTTTTAAATTAATATTCATCATCAGATATGATATTCATATGATTTAATCCCTCAACATTTATTTCATACCAGAATAAATATTTTTATTCATAACTAAACATTTAATTCAAAATCCCGTGAATAAATATTTATTACAATATTCAGTAAATAAAACAACTATTTTATTCACAATAAAATGAATAAGTGTTTGTTATATATTCACTGAATCAAATAAATTACTTATTAATAATGAAATAATTATTTATGACCCTATGAATATTAGAGATCAATAAATATTGGATAAATGTATTCTTGAGACTAGATAAAATTATTTATCCCAATAATTAAATTCAAATAGAATTTAATAAATGTTAATGGAAACACGTGTTGTGTAATTATCTTGGGTAATTCCCTATTTTAATTTTGCGGGATTTCATAAAGACCAAGATTATAGTATAAGAATGGTTTAAGAAACCCAAGAGAAAAAAACCTAATGTCATTATAATGGCAACAAAATATGAACATTCACTGTGTAATATGATCCATTTTTCTCAACTTTTCATCAAGAAGGTTTCACATACATGCCATCAACCAAAATTATCAATACATATTTCATTGACTATTTGAAATAAACATGTTTTTACCCCATGTCAATGGAATTTATTGTGAGGGTTCTATTATAGTAAAATGGTCAAGACACTAACTTCTATAAATATGGTTGGGAGAAATATTTCCTCGAAGTATCTGTCATGACTTTACCCAAACCAGGGGTAGAGCCACTACTAATATAAGCTTTCCTCTATAGGATAAGAGGTGGTGACAAGCACCAGAGGCATAATTAAACTCAGTGAGTCCTTTGGATGAAGTTCCTATATGCACAAAACCATAAACACTTCGATTAAATAGTGCATAGATACAAAAATCTAGAAACTAAAATGCATGCATTCATCTATCCCCAACCTGAGTACAATAGAAGTAATAAAATTATAAAAAGGGAAACAAACATGCCCTCCAAAAGAAAAATGTAAAAGTGTCCAACTTTCACAAAATGAGGGGATCGATTCCAAATAAAACTGCCATAAAAATCCTCTACCGAGCTCTTGTAAATACCTCTATCGCTCTAGCTCACTAAGCTTCACCTGCCTCGAGTCCTATGTGGAATTCGTCGAAAGGCATGTGGTCTACAAAAGACACAACATGTGAAACAATAGCTCGTGAATGTGTGAGTATAAAGATACCCAGTAGGTTCCCAAAAACCCCAAAAAAGTGGGAAACTAAAAGGATAGAGTCTTATTGACCTATCTATAGGGAACCTAATTGAGAGAGAAGCTCAATCTTGAACCATACTAGACTATAAATGAAATGTTAGCACAGTACATAAGGGGTGACAACCCAGACACATGAAAACATCACAAGTACTACTATAATCATCCAGATATACTTGTCTCATACTCCAAATCTCATGAGGTTCCAACCTTATAGCTAGTAAAAGGATTCTACATGAGGCTACAATAGTAACACAAATCCAGGAGAACACACCCCATGAGCTCATCCATCCTAGAAGGAACTCATCTGAGTGGTACACACCATTGATAACAAATCACTAGGTTCATATCTAGTTCCCAACACTAGAGGTCCTACCATTTCTAGCATGCGCCCTATGTAAGGTTGTAAGAAACCCAAGTGGAGAGCCTCACCACTACACCATGTTGAGGGATAATATCTCCAGACTATGCACTAGGTTCATCCTCTATAATGAGACATAACAAAGGTACCCACACCTCGCTAATTCCCTATGGTTGATGGAGTAATAGATCCTAACCAACCCATGCATCCTTTTTCACTTCTGTAGGTAGTGTCTCATAACTCATTCCATTGAGTGTGCACTTAATCCTAACCAGGAATCATATGTAACTAGTGGAGGGGACCGTTATTCATAATTTTCCATAACAAAAAAGGGGATATTATACAATGGAGGAACCTTTCCCTGATGCTACTCTGGTATGGGTGAGAACTACTCCATAGGTGAGGACCCTCACCTTATCACGATAGGGGAGTATAACTCAGATAATAGAGGACCCACACCCTAGTATGATTGGGGGGTTCTACTCTACCAGCTTGATTAATGTGGGGGACTTTCACCCTAACAGAAAAGGGGAGTAAAAACCCCAGGGTAGAAGACCCACTCCATGGTATGATATGAGAGTACCAACTGTAAAGGATCAACATGTAAAGAGGAACCACACCCTGGAACAATAGGGGAGTTTCAACTCCAAGGATATATGTAAAGACCCGTAAATTTCAAGGAATTTTTTTTTCTTAATTTTCTTTGGAATTTTACAAGAACGCAGTTTCTGACGGTGCCTGATTCCGAGGCCGGGTGTGCCCGGAATCATTTTCTGAAGTTTGGCTCGGGTACGTTCAGTGAACGGACGAGCGGGTTTTTCTAACTTTTGAACTGGTGCCCGGAATCAAATTCTGAGGGCACCGATGAAATCGCAGCGCCGGTATTTGCTTAGAAACGCCTCTTCCGGAGTTGCGTTTGCTCAGACGTGGTTTTTAAATTTTGCGGCTTTAAGTCAGAAATAAAATAAAGTTTGTGCGACAACTTTATTTTATTTCACTTAAGCTGCTTGGAAGCCACTTGAAGCCACTTAAAGGCGGCTTGAACTGAGTTGAACTGGATAGGATGCTATCCAGAAATATCCTACCCCCTTGGTAGGATATTTGTGAGGCAGGGCCTGCACGAGCCCCGCCGTTTCTTTCGCTAAGTAACGCACCCGCGAAAACCCGTCAAAGTAACTGAAAAGTCAACCGACGCGTTTTCTTTAATTCTTAACAGACCATTTATTTGGGCAGTTTATTTCGTGAATTAAATGGGCTGTTTCGCTCGTTGAATTAATTCAACGAACTGATGGGTCGTTACTTACGCTTTTGCGTTTGTTGGCATGTTTATAAAATAAGACCAACCTAAAAATCCTTTGAAAGGATTTGAGAGAATCTTATTTCTTCGGCTCCCCGCGAAGAACGCGAAGAACGCGGAGAACGCGAAGAACGCGAAGAACGCGAAGAACGCGAAGAACGCCGGCGACCGGAATTCGACGACGCACACCGAGATCTGCGACGTCGACGAGCTTTACCCGCGACGTTCTTCGGCGACGCCTCTTCTTCCGCGGCCGATCCTCGTTCGGCAACTAAGGTGAGAATCGGATCGTTAATTCTCCCTTTTTAAATTTCATAACAACGGATTTAATTAATTAAACCGTTTGATCTTGATCCGGAGATTGGCGACGCGACGCCGGATACCGCGACGACGCGACGATCCCCCTTCTTCCGCGACGAGCAATTCCGCGACGATCCCTCGATCGGCAACGACGACGACAAGGTAAGGGTTGATTTGAAATATTTTCCTTTCCCGTGATTTTATTTCATTTAAAATGAGGAACCGATCACGGAACAATTTTAAATTTATTTAAAATTGTTGATTTAGTCGTTTCTTGTTTCTCCCGTGGTTTATGACTAACGCGGAGGGTGCAGGTCTAACAAACAAGACCCGACAACCCTCCGCCGATCTTCCTTTTTGGGCGGATTTGGCGGGCGACGGCAAAAGAACGACGCAAGGGCCTTTGGTTGATCCCGCAGTAAAGAACGGAACCCGGGAGGAGCAACGGCGCAGACGAGAAGGAAATCGGGTCACCGGAGCGACTCCGGCGGCCTGCGGAAGCCGGAGGTGGCGCGGGTCGCCGGCGCGGCGGCGCCGGCGGCCGGAGGCGGCGGCACCCCGCAGGTGTCCAGCGCGACACCCCGCGGGTGTCCAGCGCGACACCCCGCGGGTGCCGCGGGGTGGTCACGCGGCACCCCGCGGGTGTCCAGGGCGACACCCCGCGGGTGCCGCGGGGTTGTCACGCGGCACCCCGCGGGTGTCTGGCCGACACCCCGCGGGTGCCGCGGGGGTGTCACGCGGGGCGGCGGCTTTCCCCCGCGTCGGCCGCTCGGCCGCTCGGCCGAGCCGAGCCGGACCGGCCCTGGCCGGGCCGGGCCGGGCCAACCGAGTCGGACCCGACCCGGTTCGGGCCAACCAGGGGGGGTCGGGCCGGGTCGGCCCGGGCCCGGACCCCCCGTCTTCGGACGGACTTCGTTCAAATGGCCGTATCTTGAGCTTCGGGCCTCCAAACGACCCGCCGTCAGCGGCAACGCGATCCTTGGATCGAGACGGTCGTTTCGGTTTATTATACTCAAGGTTTCGGAAGACTTTGGGTTCGGCCGGGTTGGTTCGTACACGAAACCAACCGGGCCCTCGGAGCGGAAACACTCATAACTTGAGCTACAGACGTCCGATCGACGTACCGTCAGCTGTGGTAGTTTCCTCTAAGTGAGACGGAACTTTTGGCATACTCCGCCCGGGGATCGGACACAGGCGGAGTACGGTCGGGTTGGTTTTGCCCTAAAAACCAACCGGGCCCCTGGGACGAAAATGCCAATAACTCTCAGACCGGGCGTCCGATTGACGCGCCGTCTGTTGCGTTGAGATCCTGTTGTCGATACGGAACTTTTGGATACATCAACTTCGGACTACGTGTCAGTTGATGTATCAGCCTCTCGACTCGTGGAGCGGACCCTCCTAACGAGCTCGCTATGTGCGGGAACCCTAGTGCTGGCTGTGGCTTCGACGACAGAGCAGAGATCCTCCGTGGACTGCGACGACGACAGAGCAGAGAATCCTCCGTGGACTGCGACGACGGCAGAGCAGAGATCCTTCGTGGACTGCGGCGACGACTGTGCAGAGATCCTCAGTGGACTGCGTCGACTACTGCACTCAGCGATCCTACGTGGAACAGTGCTACCGAACCTGTGTGAGCTGAATCTTCTTTTTACCTTGAGCGGTGGAGCGCTTGGGTGTAGCGGCGGACCCGTGGTTCTTGACAGTGGTGGTGCGCTTGGATGCAGCAGAAGACCCTTGGCGGTGGAGCGCTTGGTTGTAGCGGCGGACCCGCGATACTCTACGGAGTGTGTGCGCTTGGTTGTAGCGACAGACCCGCGACGGTGGAGACACGCGTGCGGAGTACGGAGACCGTGTAGATGACTGAGACCTGACGACTGCTTGACCGACTCGACTTGGAGTGAGTCGACTAGCCCAGTGGACGGAGCGCCCAGTAGTTGGCAGCAGACCCACGGCGGACGGAGCGCCTGGTAGTTGGCGGCAAACCCGCGGTACTCGACAGGAGGAGTACCTCAGTAGGCTATCTGGGTGAGCGCCCGGTATTTGGCAGCAGACCCTCAGCGGACGGAGCGCCCGGTAGTTGGCAGCAGACCCGCGGTACTCGACAGGAGGAGTACTTCAGCAGTCTTAGGTTAGTGAGCAGTACCTCGGAGTCATGACAGGACCACTGTACACTTCAGAGATGGGGCTCTTCAACATTTACGGTTTCGATAATGAAAATCCTGGTTGAGCTGAATCTTATGTTACTCTCCTTTGTGGATTGTGTTGAACTATCCTTTGTGGATTTACTGTTTACTCTCCTTTTGGATTTGAGTCTTTCTTTCCTTTGTGGATTGAGTTGTTCTTGAGCTCGTGAGCAGAGCTAGAATTGGGGACTTAGGTATATGTATGGGCATATACCTAAGTCAAGTCAGATGTTACTTCGTGATTGCATCTTTCTTTTGTGCTATATCCTTTGTGGATTTCGGGAGACCTTCGGGGGTCTCGGGGTCCTTACTGAGTAGCTTATACTCACCCCTGCACGGGCTATGCCCGCACTTCGTGGTGTTGGTTGCAGACGACGGACAGCGCTGATCGCGGTTGGGGCGTGGAGCAGGACGGTACCTGGAGGTGGACCACTGGGCAGGACGTGCTCGGAGCGGACGTGGGACCCGAGGAGCCTGGAGGCTATCTGTACCCACCCTTCAGGTGGGATTTCCAGTGGACGACACGAGGCCGCCGTCTTTTCTTCAGTTGCTGTACTTTACTTTTCAGTTGTACTTTACAGTTGGGCTTGTATTTCCGGCCCCCTTTACTTTTCTGCACTCTGTAGTTACTTTCCGCTTGCTGACTCTGTGGTGCTTGTTTACTTTTCAAAGGCAATGCCTTCCCTTTTTGTTGGGATTTACGCCTTGGTGCTAGTCGCCAGCCCCTGGCCTATGGAAGGCGGGCTTGGGGTAGTCACGGCACGGGCCCCGAGGACGGGTCGTGACACCTGGCCTATGGAAGGCGGGCTTGGGGTAGTCACGGCACGGGCCCCGAGGACGGGTCGTGACAAATTGGTATCAGAGGTGGTCGGTTCTACCGCAGACTCTGATCTTCCTTCTATGTGAAGCAATAGTGTTTAGCGTATTGAGTGTGGTTATCAGTCCAGGGAGTCCAGTGTTGGTGCGGCGGCCGACGTATCCATACACCAGGACCCTGACTTCTGATTTCCGACTTAATGCCCGAAAACATTGATTGCATGTGTGTTTCAAGTTTTCTTTGTGATTACTTGTGTCAGCTCACCAGGTATACTGTTCTGACCGTGGCATACTTGTTTTTTTCAGGATGGCACGACGACAGCAGCCAGCTAGGGTTCCTAGAGCAGGGCGCGACGATAGCCCGCCGAGCGACGAGGCCTCGGTACAGGGCCCGTTGACAGCAGAGGCACCGGCGATACCTTTACCCGCCGAGCCCCCGATGCTTCCAGCACTGGCAGCTGACGACGCACGACGCCTCGGAGCTCTGCATGAGTTTCAGAGCCAGCGACCACCCAGGTTCCGTGGGGAGTCGGACCCCCAGGCAGCCGAGGACTGGCTGGAGGCGGTCGTCCGAGTTTTCAGGCTAGTGAGGACACCAGCAGACCTCATGGTGATCCTCGCGGCGAGCCTACTGCACGCAGCAGCCGGACGCTGGTGGAGCCTGATGCTCCAGGTACACGATGAGGCCACCCTCATCTGGACGGACTTCGAGAGCCTCTTCCGCTCAGAGTTCGTCCCGGCCACCCTCCGTGCGGTGCGCATCCAGGAGCTTCTTCAGCTGCGGCAGGGCAGCTTGACGGTCGCTCAGTACGCGGCGAGGTTCACCGACCTTTCTCGGTACTCGACAGACATGGTACGGGACCCCTTCTTTCGGGCCCGGACCTTCGAGCAGGGATTGAGACATGAGATCAGGGCATCGCTGATCTCTCTTAACATACCGACTCAGACAGGAGTACTAGAGCGGGCCCTTCTGATCGAGAGCTTCCTTGCTGAGTCTACACCAGCACAGAGACCCACCGCAGGGTGGCACGTAGCGGAGTCTTCGGTAGCAGGTAGCCGACAGATGACTCAGGGTTCCAGGCAGACCAGACCTACCGGTGGACGACTGCACGACTCAGGCTCAGTTGTGCGAGGGAACCGGGGTGGAGTCAGAGCCAGGCGTGCCGAGAGTGGGCAGTGTTACTCCTGTGGCGGGATTGGTCACATGGCTCGTGATTGTCCGACCCGCCATGCTGATGATCAGCAGTTAAGTGAAGAACCTCCCAGGCAGAGGTAGAGGTTCGACCGTGGCGGTTCGCAGGGAGGAGGCAGACGAGGCAGAGGAGCTGGCCGCGCAGCAGGAGGTGGGAGACGCTTTGAGGCTCTGCCACCACCACCACCAGGAGGTCCGCCCCGACCACAGGGAGTAGGTGAACATGCGAGAGCTCAGCTTCAGGCAGCCGAGGCCTTCGATAATGGAGCTCTGGGAGCAGATGGACAGGAGAGGAACTAGCTCCAGACCTGGAGACTTTTGTTCATGTTGCTTCTAGTTTTGTTGATGTATGTTTGTAGATGCTTTGTGTCTTTGTACTTGAGCTGCAGTAATAAAATACACCCTTTCTTGTGGCATTTACTTCCCTGTCCTCTCTTGTGTTGTTACTAAGAGGTTCCAGTTTTGACTGTTGACTTGACCCTCACTTGTGAGACATCTACTGGAGGAGACCCAGTTACCACACACTGATGCCGACAGTGTGAATCAACCCTTGGAGGCGAGAGTAACGGTCGGATCTCTTGGTAGTAGCGTCGAGGCCTTACGACGTCATCCTTGGTATGGATTAGTATCATCCATCTCGGGATTGACCGTATTAGGCGAAGAATGTGGTTCATCCAGGGGATGAGACCCGGTTTCTCTTATCGGCAAAGAAGAAATCTAGCAGCTCTAGTGGGACCAGAGGTGGTCCGGGCCACGATAGAGAAGGTCCAGGTGAGCACATGGAGCGGAAGGCTCAGATGCATGCTCAGTACCACCTTTTGTATCCCTAGTTTGTGTTGAAGCTTTACGAGGACGTAAAGCCCTGTGGTGGGAGTAATGTAAAGACCCGTAAATTTCAAGGAATTTTTTTTTTCTTAATTTTCTTTGGAATTTTACAAGAACGCAGTTTCTGACGGTGCCTGATTCCGAGGCCGGGTGTGCCCGGAATCATTTTCTGAAGTTTGGCTCGGGTACGTTCAGTGAACGGACGAGCGGGTTTTTCTAACTTTTGAACCGGTGCCCGGAATCAAATTCTGAGGGCACCGATGAAATCGCAGCGCCGGTATTTGCTTAGAAACGCCTCTTCCGGAGTTGCGTTTGCTCAGACGTGGTTTTTAAATTTTGCGGCTTTAAGTCAGAAATAAAATAAAGTTTGTGCGACAACTTTATTTTATTTCACTTAAGCTGCTTGGAAGCCACTTGAAGCCACTTAAAGGCGGCTTGAACTGAGTTGAACTGGATAGGATGCTATCCAGAAATATCCTACCCCCTTGGTAGGATATTTGTGAGGCAGGGCCCGCACGAGCCCCGCCGTTTCTTTCGCTAAGTAACGCACCCGCGAAAACCCGTCAAAGTAACTGAAAAGTCAACCGACGCGTTTTCTTTAATTCTTAACAGACCATTTAATTGGGCGGTTTATTTCGTGAATTAAATGGGCTGTTTCGCTCATTGAATTAATTCAACGAACTGATGGGTCGTTACTTACGCTTTTGCGTTTGTTGGCATGTTTATAAAATAAGACCAACCTAAAAATCCTTTGAAAGGATTTGAGAGAATCTTGTTTTTTCGGCTCCCCGCGAAGAACGCGAAGAACGCGGAGAACGCGAAGAACGCGAAGAACGCGAAGAACGCGAAGAACGCCGGCGACCGGAATTCGACGACGCACACCGAGATCTGCGACGTCGACGAGCTTTACCCGCGACGTTCTTCGGCGACGCCTCTTCTTCCGCGGCCGATCCTCGTTCGACAACTAAGGTGAGAATCGGATCGTTAATTCTCCCTTTTTAAATTTCATAACAACGGATTTAATTAATTAAACCGTTTGATCTTGATCTGGAGATTGGCGACGCGACGCCGGATACCGCGACGACGCGACGATCCCCCTTCTTCCGCGACGAGCAATCCCGCGACGATCCCTCGATCGGCAACGACGACGACAAGGTAAGGGTTGATTTGAAATATTTTCCTTTCCCGTGATTTTATTTCTTTTAAAATGAGGAACCGATCACGGAACAATTTTAAATTTATTTAAAATTGTTGATTTAGTCGTTTCTTGTTTCTCCCGTGGTTTATGACTAACGCGGAGGGTGCGGGTCTAACAAACAAGACCCGACAACCCTCCGCCGATCTTCCTTTTTGTGCGGATTTGGCGGGCGACGGCAAAAGCACGACGCAAGGGCCTTTGGTTGATCCCGCAGTAAAGAACGGAACCCGGGAGGAGCAACGGCGCAGACGAGAAGGAAATCGGGTCACCGGAGCGACTCCGACGGCCTGCGGAAGCCGGAGGTGGCGCGGGTCGCCGGCGCGGCGGCGCCGGCGGCCGGAGGCGGCGGCACCCCGCGGGTGTCCAGCGCGACACCCCGCGGGTGTCCAGCGCGACACCCCGCGGGTGCCGCGGGGTGGTCACGCGGCACCCCGCGGGTGTCCAGGGCGACACCCCGCGGGTGCCGCGGGGTTGTCACGCGGCACCCCGCGGGTGTCTGGCCGACACCCCGCGGGTGCCGCGGGGGTGTCACGCGGGGCGGCGGCTTTCCCCCGCGTCGGCCGCTCGGCCGCTCGGCCGAGCCGAGCCGGACCGGCCCTGGCCGGGCCGGGCCGGGCCAACCGAGTCGGACCCGACCCGGTTCGGGCCAACCAGGGGGGGTCGGGCCGGGTCGGCCCGGGCCCGGACCCCCCGTCTTCGGACGGACTTCGTTCAAATGGCCGTATCTTGAGCTTCGGGCCTCCAAACGACCCGCCGTCAGCGGCAACGCGATCCTTGGATCGAGACGGTCGTTTCGGTTTATTATACTCAAGGTTTCGGAAGAATTTGGGTTCGGCCGGGTTGGTTCGTACACGAAACCAACCGGGCCCTCGGAGCGGAAACGCTCATAACTTGAGCTACGGACGTCCGATCGACGTACCGTCAGCTGTGGTAGTTTCCTCTAAGTGAGACGGAACTTTTGGCATACTCCGCCCGGGGATCGGACACAGGCAGAGTACGGTCGGGTTGGTTTTGCCCTAAAAACCAACCGGGCCCCTGGGACGAAAATGCCAATAACTCTCAGACCGGGCGTCCGATTGACGCGCCGTCTGTTGCGTTGAGATCCTGTTGTCGATACGGAACTTTTGGATACATCAACTTCGGACTACGTGTCAGTTGATGTATCATCCTCTCGACTCGTGGAGCGGACCCTCCTAACGAGCTCGCTATGTGCGGGAACCCTAGTGCTGGCTGTGGCTTCGATGACAGAGCAGAGATCCTCCGTGGACTGCGACGACGACAGAGCAGAGAATCCTCCGTGGACTGCGACGACGGCAGAGCAGAGATCCTTCGTGGACTGCGGCGACGACTGTGCAGAGATCCTCAGTGGACTGCGTCGACTACTGCACTCAGCGATCCTACGTGGAACAGTGCTACCGAACCTGTGTGAGCTGAATCTTCTTTTTATCTTGAGCGGTGGAGCGCTTGGGTGTAGCAGCGGACCCGTGGTTCTTGACAGTGGTGGTGCGCTTGGATGCAGCAGCAGACCCTTGGCGGTGGAGCGATTGGTTGTAGCAGCGGACCCGCGATACTCTACGGAGTGTGTGCGCTTGGTTGTAGCGACAGACCCGCGACGGTGGAGACGCGCGTGCGGAGTACGGAGACCGTGTAGATGACTGAGACCTGACGACTGCTTGACCGACTCGACTTGGAGTGAGTCGACTAGCCCAGTGGACGGAGCGCCCAGTAGTTGGCAGCAGACCCACGGCGGACGGAGCGCCTGGTAGTTGGCGGCAAACCCGCGGTACTCGACAGGAGGAGTACCTCAGTAGGCTATCTGGGTGAGCGCCCGGTATTTGGCAGCAGACCCTCAGCGGACGGAGCGCCCGGTAGTTGGCAGCAGACCCGCGGTACTCGACAGGAGGAGTACTTCAGCAGTCTTAGGTTAGTGAGCAGTACCTCGGAGTCATGACAGGACCACTGTACACTTCAGAGATGGGGCTCTTCAACATTTACGGTTTCGATAATGAAAATCCTGGTTGAGCTGAATCTTATGTTACTCTCCTTTGTGGATTGTGTTGAACTATCCTTTGTGGATTTACTGTTTACTCTCCTTTTGGATTTGAGTCTTGCTTTCCTTTGTGGATTGAGTTGTTCTTGAGCTCGTGAGCAGAGCTAGAATTGGGGACTTAGGTATATGTATGGGCATATACCTAAGTCAAGTCAGATGTTACTTCGTGATTGCATCTTTCTTTTGTGCTATATCCTTTGTGGATTTCGGGAGACCTTCGGGGGTCTCGGGGTCCTTACTGAGTAGCTTATACTCACCCCTGCACGGGCTATGCCCGCACTTCGTGGTGTTGGTTGCAGACGACGGACAGCGCTGATCGCGGTTGGGGCGTGGAGCAGGACGGTACCTGGAGGTGGACCACTGGGCAGGACGTGCTCGGAGCGGACGTGGGACCCGAGGAGCCTGGAGGCTATCTGTACCCACCCTTCAGGTGGGATTTCCAGTGGACGACACGAGGCCGCCGTCTTTTCTTCAGTTGCTGTACTTTACTTTTCAGTTGTACTTTACAGTTGGGCTTGTATTTCCGGCCCCCTTTACTTTTCTGCACTCTGTAGTTACTTTCCGCTTGCTGACTCTGTGGTGCTTGTTTACTTTTCAAAGGCAATGCCTTCCCTTTTTGTTGGGATTTACGCCTTGGTGCTAGTCGCCAGCCCCTGGCCTATGGAAGGCGGGCTTGGGGTAGTCACGGCACGGGCCCCGAGGACGGGTCGTGACACCTGGCCTATGGAAGGCGGGCTTGGGGTAGTCACGGCACGGGCCCCGAGGACGGGTCGTGACAATATAGGACCCTCACACTAGAATGAAATGAGAATTAAAATTATATTTATACATCTAATCTGGAAGAACTATGACTTGACATGATTTGGGAGAACTGAATCCATAGAGAGAGGACTCAAACCCTAGAATGATAGATTAGTACCTACTCTATCTAAATAATGAGTATGTGGGGTCAGTTCATAGGTACTGTATGAGAGTTCTATATTTAACTACTCAAATGATATAGGGAACCCATTCCATAAACTAATAAGGAAGTACCGACCCGAAAATAACTCCCCAAAGGTATATAAACCTTGCCTACAAAATAGGGATTCTCATCTCTACCAAAATAGAGATGTTAGTGAAACCCAAACTTTGATCCCACAAGTGAGTATTGGTCCTAGTGTCTCTCTGAATGAAATGCATTGAAATTTAACAATAGTTAGTCATAGTTTAACAATAATATTTCTTGAAACATTACACTTCATATCTCTTAGGCTGAAGTCGATAAAAGAATTGTGTTGTACATAGAAAACATCCCATGATAGGATACTCACAAGCTTGAATCCAATTTCTAGATAATGAGATATTGAAGTTGAAATATCTCAAGAAGATCCTCAAGAAGTACTTGACATGCATTGGGGTCTACATGGCATGCGAGCCTACCCAAAAAACTGGTCATGTATCTAGTCTACATGGTATTCCAACCAATTTAGGGATACATGCTGTTTAGAGACAATAAAAAATGTGTCCTACTTCACCTATCCCCTGACCATGTTTCACTTCCACACGGATATCCAACCATGTCCCTCACATGCCACATATCCTATACTACATGATGTGTTTAGGCTAAAAAGACACTGGTTGAGGTGGTTTTCCCATATTCATGTACTATATCCCATGTCTATGTACTTGGGACTTGTAGCTGTACACAACCATGTACTTTTTATATGGCTTCCAAAGCCACATCCCATAGTCACATGGGTTGGGGTACTACATGGAGTGTAACACCGGTACACATCTGTAGACCCCACAATACATCCTTCCTAAATAGTAAGGGCTACACAGCATGTCTCACTAAACTAAAAGTCATGTAGAAGGTAATTCTAGTAATGAATTACCTCAAAAAAAAACCCGATTCACCTTGTTTTAAAACAAAACATATAGATCTACCTTGTATGGATCTCTAGAAATTTTAATTAGGCTTGAAAACAAAAGAAATGGAAAAAATGAAGGTTTTAAAGACCAAAACTAAAAACAACCTACCTAGAGGGAAAAACTCAAAAGAGTTAGGTGGAGAATGATTCATGGTTCAAGATACTCCTTGATCTGATGATGATCGGTGTCAAAAAACTGAGATTGGAAACACCTTATTTCTTAGATTCTTTCTCATTTTCATCCATTATCCAAAAAGAGAGAGTAGATAATAGGTTTTCCCTATTTGGTGCCATGACCCCAACATGAGGGATGGGGAGGGTTATGTTATAATATTAATTAAATTTCTTTTAAATAATTAATTCCACTTTATAGAACCCTCCCAACTCACCGCAGCCTAAAACAGCCACTCCAGATCACTTTATATCACTATTGGGATAAACACGACATTCTAAACTTATCTATGACTACAAATTTCCAATATGAGACTCCTATTGGGAGTTATTAAAAGTTACAATAGAATATCAATATTCATAAAAAATATATATATATTTTTTTTAAAAAATCACTACTCTAAGGCTCTTCATGCCCCAGATTCCCACGATGACTCAGAAACTGACATAAAAAATAATCTTAAGAATATATTAAAGTATTAAAAGTAAATACATGAGTCACTACATCACTACCATTTTACATATTTCCCCCAAGAATAAAAATGACAAGGATAGGGAATAGAAATAGATATTTTCACTAGAACTCCTACACCAATGAGACGACTAGGGGTTCACATGCTGCTTCCAAGAACACACTCAGGGGTACCACGAAGCCCAAACCACTCTCAAATCCATCTATAACCAAGGAAACAACATAAAAAAAGATTTAACATGTATATTCATCTATGAATGGTTAAGAAACACCAAGAAACATGATCTATCTATTTTCAGAGGGTCTAGCGGTACTACACCTTGGTAACTTGATGTAGATACATACAGAATCCTATAGTTCACATCCACCCATGGATGAAAAACACTACTACCTCCTCAAGAATCTTATGTTCATGATTTATTCTGAGTACATGAGTGTACCAATGAAAAAAACAAAATATTAGACTCATCCAACATTGAGAAACTACACAAAGAAAACATGTGGAATTTCCCATGCATCTTTGCCTCTCTTGGAAAAAGAGTAACCCAAACTAGAAACACCACCCTAAACACTCATGTAGAAATAAATCTTCCACCAAACCTCAAAATTGTCTACTTTGGGTGGCACTGACTTGACCTCATGGTTTTGGTTTCATAAAAAAATCATCTCGATGGAAAAATCACCACTTTTCTATGTGAGTCTAAAGGTATGTCTAACTGCACCACATCCTCCTCAAGCATCTCACATACATATTGAAACCAAGAACTTTAGTGAACTAAAAAACAACAAAGGGCTACCCAAAGAATCAATAGGTTCATAACAGGCCCTCTGTTGCAGCCACCAACATAATTAGCAATCCCTAATCACTCTAGTCATTGGGACTCATCCACCGCACCTCAAAAGTATCCTCTTTGGGTAGTGCTAACATACCGTCACGATTTTACTCATGTCACAAAAATGTGTATCGGTCTTTGAAGGAACCCTCTTTATCATGCATTCTAAGCTGCACTGAACAACACAAACACAATGTTCTACTGATGCACTACATCACCCTAAAAAAACCATGAAAAATAAATAGAAATAAAAGATTACCTCCTAAGAGTGTCTATCAATACTACTACATAAAGTATAAACGAAATAGAGAGTACATCTATTAATCCTCAGTGATTTTGGGTCATAGGACTCTATGGAATACATCTATCCTCACCCATATCTTCCAGCTCCCAAATCTTGGGATGGACCACCCAGGGTTGTGGTTGTAACACCTCAAACTGGATTCCACATATTGAGGTTATCCAATCTACTCTGCCTCATCCAACATCAAGTAAAACTCCCCACTCTAAATGTTTTATCTACCAATGTGGCATGTCATCCATATACCTCTCAGCAGCACACCGGGTTGGAAAATATCTATAAATATTTCACCAGTGGTTATAAGCATAACACGACCTCTCTTGTGGCTGACCAGATTTCTGGTGTTTCTCCAACACTACAGGACTGTGAGCCTATGTCTGTGCTTGAGTATGCCTCTTTCAATATGGTCATGTTCTCTACCGTCTTCTAGTTATAACTGAGGTCACATCCTCAAAACCACCATTGTGGTCTATATTCATTTCCCCTCAACTAAGAATCTATCTACAACCAGAGATCTCTACAGTACCCCTACAAAGAGGGAAGTCATAAGGAGACAACACAAGATTTGGAATCATTTTAGAGGCCTTTCTCAAAGTTTTGACCTTTGAGAATGAGTCTCTCACCATATCTAGGGTAAAACACAATAGGTCTGCGAATCTCAGTAATTACTCCACCACATTCATAAAAACCCTTTTGAATCTACTGAAGCTCCTGGTTACACATTGTATTAAATGTGGTTGGGTAGAACCCTTACCTAAATATTTGATCAAATTATAACCAAGGGAGTGTCCCCTTATCAGAGGAGTGTGTCACTAAACTCCACCATCACCCAACTAAACCATACTTATGGATTTCCATTAGGACCACCATATGATTTGGAGGTATCTAACATAATCTTAAAACAAGAATGACTACTTTGATCCAATCATCTACCAATTGGGGTATGGATCACCCCAAAACCTCAAAGGTTGATGCATTAATAACTTGTGCAGTGCACTCCACATGCATTCATCCTCGACCTAAACTGTCAGCCGAAACAACTACTCAATGGGTGGTGGGTCCACTTGAAGGCAACCTATAGGTAACACCTCAGAACTAGTTCCCTACTCTGAAGCTTCATCATGGGGAATATAGTTACCCAAAAACCTCCATGGAACCCTGTCTGCTTTTCTTCTTGAAGGTATCATGAAATAAAATCAAGACGCACCACTTCCAAAGAGTATATCTAGGGATATGACTCAAAAAGTGTAAGTAAAAACCAAATACTGATTAATATATAAAGAATGTATCATTTATTCCCATGCGACCAATATCCATAAGTACCGAGTCAAAAATCAAGTTATCAACATCCTAGTGATTGAATAAATTGGATGTAGCACTAATATTGGAAGCTCTAGCCTGAGATCCAACCTCTATACACTATAACACAATCACTATGCAACCTAACAATCTCCTCTTAAGGGGATGAATTCAAAAAAATATACTGAGGAATGAAATTTCATGATAAAATCTTTCATCACCCATCCTAAGTCAAGACTCGAGCAACAACTGCCCCAATCTCACATTCATAGGCCATGAGGTGGTGACCAGTGCTGAAGGAATAAATAAATTCACATATCGATTTTCATGATGTACCTATATGCACACTCACAAAAAAATCAATGGAATAGTGTTGATATATAAAAATATTGAAACTAAAATGCATTCATACATTTATCCTAAACTAGAGTACACCAGAAGTACTAAAAGTGTAAAAAGGTAAAAACACATTCCCACTAAAAAAACTGTAAAAGAATCCAACCTTCTTAGTAGTAGAGGATTGGTATCAAATACAATTATGGGATTAATCATCGGCCCAATTCTGGTAAACCCATTTATCAGTCTATCTCACTAAGATCTACCTACATTGGGTCCTCCACAGACTCTTTCAAAAGTCTTGTGGTCTACACAAGACACTATAAGTGCAGACAAATCCCATTCATGGGAGAGTATAATGATACCCAGTAGGTGACCCAAAAATCCACAACAAAGGGGAAAAACTAAAAGGAAATATTCCACTCGACCTAGCCAGAGGGAACCCATTTAAGAGAAAAACTCCATCTCAAACCATCCTCTTTTATACATGGAATGTCATGTCAGTCTACAAGGGGTGTCAACCAAAACACACGAAAACACTGTAAGGACTCCCAAAATCACCTAGATATACTCATATCATACACGATGCTTCATGAGGTCTGACCTCATAGTGAGCAATATGACTCTACACGAGGATCTAAAGGTAAGACAAAACCTATAGAACATAATACATGATCTCATCCATCAAAAAGGCACCCATCAGAGATATACACTCCATTGGGAACAAATAACAATGTCTAGATCTAGGTCCCCCACTAGAGGTCCTTCCATCTCTAACCTTCACCCTGCACAAGGCTATAATAAACCTAAGTGGAGAGGACCATACCTCACCACTACACCCAGTTGAGGGAGCACAACTCAATACTATGTACTGTGTAAACCATCTCTAACGAGAGATAATAGAGATACATGCACCTCACCATTGTGATGTAGAAAAGGGAGTAATAACTTCTTACTAACTCGAGAAACCTCTATCGCTTCTATAGGGAGTTCCCCACACCTCATCCCATTGATTGATAACTAACTCTTAACTAGGAATCATACGTAACTAGTTTAGGGAAAGATCCTCAAAACCATACTGAAAAAATGAGGGATCACTTCTCTAATTGAGGACCCACTCCCCATTGCTACTATAAGGTGGGGAAATAATACTCCATATATTTGGACCCAGACACTAAAGAGGTAGGTGAAAATCATAGAATAGAGGACCCACACCCTATTATGATAGGGGATTACTACTCTACCAGCTCGATTACTATGGAGGACCCACACCCTGACCTGATAGGGGAGTACCAATCCTAGGCTGGAGGACCCGCTCACTGGTATGGCATGGGAGTACCAACTCTGCCAGAACAACACACATGGAGGTCCCACACCCTGGAATGATAAGGGAGTTTTTAAACCAATGATAGAGGAATCACACCCCAGAACGATAGGGGAGTTCCAAATCTATCTATACATCACATATAGAGTACCCACAACCAAACACAATAGGGGATTAACAAATCCTCATATAGGGGACCCACATCATAATAGGTCAAGAGAGTAACTACTCTATCTGGACAATGTGTATGGAGGGCCCGTTCCCAGGTATGGTAGGGGAGTGATATCTCTAACTAGCCAAATGATAGGGGAAACCTCACCCTAAACCAATAGGGGAGTACCAACCCAAGAATAATTACCCAAAGGTATATAAATTACACCCACAACATGGGGATCCCCGTATCTATGAAAATAGAGAGGTAAGGGAAACCCATTCCCTGATTCCATAGGGGAGTATCAGTCCCAACATCTCTCTTAATGAATCACACTGATATTTAACATCGGTGAATCATCCTTTCACAAGCGTATTTCTAAAAAAACCCAACTTCATATCTCTTAGGCCTAAATGGAGTCCTCCATCATGTTTCATGTTAAAATTTAATTAGTATATCCTACTCAAAATACTGAATCTGAGTCCCAAATAAGGGGATATAGAATGTGGAAGATCTCAGGAAGATCCTCAAAGAGTACATGTCATGCATTGGGGTCTACACAATGTGTAAGCCCACCTGTGCACCTGACAGTGTATCTAGTCTATATGGTTTTCCAACTAATGAAGGGTTACATGGTTTTTCGAGATAGAACATTCCATTTCCCACTTCAATTGGCCTCTATCCATGTTTCTCTTCCATATGGTTAGCCAATTGTGTCCCTCGCACCCCATGTATCCCATACTTCATGGCGTGTTCTAGCTAAATGGCCACCGAGTCGTATGATTTGATTGTGTCTATATACAATAGATTGTGTCCATGTAATTTGTCTTTTTAACTTTACATGGCCATATAATTTTCACATGTAATCTCAATACATGTCCCATGGTCACACAGATTGGGATAAAACACAATGTGTAACCCTAGTACACAGTATGTAGACCCTAAAATTCATATCCCCCCAAATAGGAAGTGTTATACTATATGTCTCACTAGACTACACACAATGTAAATAGTAATTCCAATTAGTAATTACCTCTAAAAACACTTGATTATCCCTGATTTACCCCGAATCCTATAGATCTACCTTGGAGGGATATATAGAAACTTCCATTGGGCTTTAAAACCATAGAAAAATTAAAAATGAAGGGGATAAAGGCCAAAACAAAAAAACACCTATTAGATGAAAAAACAAAAAATATTCGGGTGGAGAAGGATACCCAAATCATGGTGCTTCTCGATTTGATGATGATCGGTGTTAGAAATAGATATCAGTAGTGCTTTATCGCTTCGATTTTGGATCATTTCCATCTATTGGAAAAAGGGGAGATGAGAGGATATGTTTCTCCTCTTTGGTGTCATTCACCCAATGTGAGGGATATTGAGGGTTAGGATCTAATTTTAATTGAATTTTATTTAGGTAGTTAATTCCACCTCATTACACCTTTCTAACTCACATCTTCACAAAACATTCGGCGCAGACAACTTTATGTCGTGCCTAGGGTAAACATGACATTATGAACTCAATCGCAACCTCAGATATCTGATTCAGGACAATACTCATGGGTTATTATATATTCCAAGAGAAATTACATATTGGTGAAAAAACATATATAATTTTTTTAATAATCACTACTCAGAGGCTCTCTGGACCCTGGATTCTAACGTCGACTCAACGTCTAGCTTCATAAATATTTTTAATAATATTCAAAAGTATTATAGATTAAAACCTGATTCATTACATTAAACAAACTCATATATAAGAATATCATATGACCCAAAAATATACATAATTTGTAATAGAGAGTATGTTATCTTAATCTCCATTATTGGGGATTACCATGTGTGAACTTCATGAGATGACACCTCATCAACTTATGTGTACTTTCACGAAATAGTCTATGTACTATACACCGTATCCTCAAATGTTATCCTACAATGGAACTAATTTAAGATAAATTGTCATAAAATCTGATGGTTATCATCATACCAAGGAACTGTTATGATCTCATCAATGCAAAAATTACTATAGGACATTATCTAATCAATTTTATATATAAGAATAATCAATATGTTATAAAATATTAATATTAATATTTATTATTTTTAATATTCATATAATATGAAGTATAATGTAGTTTATTATAGAGAAACAAATCCACAAAACTCCCACTTCACTAGGGCTGAATGTTAATGGCTAGTTAGTCCTCACATGTTAAACATGCTTCAATAGGGCATGGTTATAGTTTCTAGGCCTACCATTTTTCTATGTCAATGGTTGGTTAAACCGCATGTATGTGTGATAATTTTTTTACTACAACATTACTCACTTGAGAAAAATCCTCATGTAGTGATATAATTGAGTATTTTCCTTGTTCCCATGTCATAATCCTTACATCCTAACAAAATCTATATTCAAAATGATAAATCTCTATCTTTTGGTAGGACTTTAATTTGTAATAGGATTTTGCTAATGCACTTCTTAGCCTACAACAAAAGCTACAACATAATTGGATATTATATATATGGAAACCAATGGATATAATACATTTTTTATTTAATATTAATATGGCCTAACAATGATAATTTGTAAAATTTAACTAAATGAAGATATGTTTTTGACTCTCCTTATCACTAGTATTCCCACTTCTTCTAACATAAGAAACTCATACAGTTATACTTTTTGAATTATTGCTAGATATTTATAACTAAAAGTCTATGTAATTATATTATATGTATTTGATATTCAACAATTATTTTTTAGGCATCATTAATATCAAACTAAATTACAAATCATCAAACATGAGATGAATTCTTAGAACATAAGCCTATAAAATTATTTTACCATAATAATATATTCATATTCTCATGCACATTCTACCGGAAGGATTATACACAAGAAATAATTCGTTCATGAATTTCATCAACATTAATTTTTCTATAATATGCTAATAAATTTACCATGACTATATTTAGAAAAATAATAGTTATATTTTTAAGATAATTTTCCCCAAGCTAATATTTCTACTTTTAGTCAATCTTGGATAAATTTCATTACTTAGTCACAAAACGATTGTAAGAGAGAACATTTTTTCATATGTTATTAATATATATATCTTGAAAACATATGGATCTACCTCAAATTAGTTTGAGGAATATTCTACACATACATTTCCAAATGAATATTCTATGATCATTATACTTAATTTATTCATAAACATATTTATGTAATCCACTATCTTATTAGATTTTATAGATGTCCCCAAAACTTTTATTTATTCCAAGAAGAAATATACCATAAGATCTCATTTTTATCACATTATATAGATATATTCCAGAAGGATTCCTCTAGATTAGGTGGTCTTAACAATAAATATCCCAGTATAGTGATCATAGAAATTTTCATTGACATGTAGGATTTAAAATGTATATTATTCATGATTAGTGGATAATTTTTTTTCATTGACTAAACTCTCAATAATCTATCATACTATATTGGTATCATCTTATGACATCCATGTCTAGTTTCTCTTGAAAACTCCCTTGCAATACCATGTCTTTTGAAACATTCAAAATAACGAGTCCTCAAATTTTTATACAATGTGTCCATTACCTGAATTTATACATACTTTTCAATCTTAGAATATTTCCTTTAACAACATTGTTATAGGAATATTAACTATTAAATAATAATATATGTATCACCTACCATGGAAGAATAAAAAAACTCTTTGGTTATAATTCCAATATAGTATGTGTCTCTCGAACTACTCCTCCAACTAAGATCATTAGAGTCTAGTATTCTTATGCCAAATCATGTAGATCCAAAACCATAACCAATAGAAGATAAATATGATACCATTATCTTTAATGATATATGATTAATTTATAGAAATATAGTCGATCTTTACTAGTCATTAATATCCTTAGTGGCCATAAGATCATTAAATATGATTCACCTTAGTGTTTTTTTGTTCATTTATAGCTAATAACAACTTTATACAAAAAAATTCAACAAAAACTTGTGGGAGTGTTTTGATAGATTCTTACTATGTCACATTTGATTTGATATCCATTATAAAATATAGTTAGCATAGGTCTAGTTGTTTCACTTTTATTTAAAAAATTTGTCTTGGAAGGAATAATGATATATTTTCAATATATATAAAAATCATCATTGATCTTACATTTACTACCATATTTAAATAGATTTATATAAGTAAATCTGAGTTTAGGATAACCTTTAATCCACATATATGATCAATGATTAATTATAAAAGATATTATCTGACAAGCCAGCTCAGATATTCCTCAATCATTATAAAGTGAACTAATTTAATTAACTAACAATTTCTAAAATAAATTAAGGGAATATCATGATGTATATGGAGTTACATTTATTTCATAATGGTTCATGTGTCCATGTTAGACCATCTCTAAAAATATCTTTGAAGTGCCTTTATTTGTAAAAATATCATTACCTAAAATATGATAAATAGTTTGTTTGTATCTATAGTATCTTAGCTCAATTATTATTAAAAAAACATTTATGGGTATAAAAAGGTCCACTAATTTCAGTTTTATTTCAAAAATAATTATCTTTTCGAAATTGTGTAATAATATTATATATTATATTCATTATTAATGAACCATTAGTTTAGTGCTAAAATTCCTTAAAAACCATTATTCAAGAAAAAAATAATATCTCATTGTGTTTAGTTCTACAATATGATAAATGTTTTGGAAGAACTTATTAAAAATTTGAATCAATACAATTGTACAAGGAGAAATTGTGAGCTCCCCTTGGTTGACATAGGAGTCATCCTTCCTCATCAACTTTTTAGTTCACTCTATAACCATTCTATTCTCTATCATTTCATGTATTTAAATACATTTATATTATAATAATATTTTATATAATAAATAAGTTTTTAATAAAAAAATAATGAATAATACAGAAGTGGATGAAAATAAATTCTCTTTAATTCATAGTAATTTATTTCCCACTATTCATTATTTACAAATAAAAAGAAAATAACATCAGGTTCATTCTTCTACAATTGATAATTTTTTCACTTTGAAGGATTCTGTAAAAGATATTTTGGATTTAAATTAATGATGGGAAAATTATCATTTCATTCAGAATTTTCATTTAAAGGGGTGGAGAAAACGGTTTTAACCAATACATATATTGTTGGTAAAGTATAGATAAAATATTCCTCACTGACTTATCCGTTTTGTTTATCTAGGATTGGAAAAATATGAATAATATTAGTGATAATGATAATAATATAATATTAATGGATAATTTCTTATCCAGGTGAAAGTATAATTACACCAATTAGTCAATATACCACAACATTTTGAAAGAACAATCAATAGTTATATTACCTTATTTATGTTTACATTTATATACTACATTTACAATCTTATTTATTTAATTTTGTCCCATATCTTTCTCAATTTAATGGAGATGAGATATTATGGTGTTTGAATCCATGTTTTATGTTTTATAATCAACACTCTAGAAATAGTTGATAATATGACACAATAGATATAGGAAGCATCATTAACATATCTCTAGTGTTAATCTATGTCATATTTCCCTCACCTACAAGTGTGGAAGAATATTAATTAGGGATTCCAACACATAATACAAACATTTTGATATTAATGTTTCCCATAAAGGATTTTTCAATGTCATGATATTTTAATTTTTAATGAAATACCATGATTTATGGAATGATCTCACTATTTCCATGTTTTTTCTTCTAATTTTCAATAATAATTGAAATAGATGATTATTACTTCACATTACAGCAATTTATGTGAGAGATGATGAATTAAATTTTACTAAGGATATCACTATTTTATCAAGTCCCAATAGCTCTCACCATGGAACTCATAATCTCAAAATTCATAGACATTATAGTATGCAAGGATATATAGTCCTCTTCGCATAAACCCCAACTAGGGTTGGTTATGATACATGAAGGTATTTTTGTAGGAAATTATTTTTCATATGTAGGCTTCTAGCTCCTTAATCTATTGAGTGAATTCCATAATCTAGAAATACTAAATCTGATATCATCAAAAACATGCCTCTAAATAACACATAGTGTAGTAAGGTCTTCTCTTATTGATTTGAAATGGTTATGTCAACCCAAACCATTTATTTTAACTCCCCTTATAAAAGTATGTCTCCCAACAAGAGTTGGTTAAACATATAGTTCCATTGATTTTATTTCTAATCACGAAACAAAAGTCCAAGTCTGACTTAATTTATATTTGAGGGATTTTAATTATTATTCATAAATTTTATCATGTTTTATCATTTACATGTGTTGTTAATATTAAGTGGATCAGAATTAATTAATTAACCATGTTGGATAAATTTTAAAAATATTTATATTAAATATTTTCATATTAATTCATTTATTTATATTATCATGGTCTTGTATCCATAAAATAAATATTCCATAAGATAGAAATAAATAAATAAATGATCGAATCAAGATCTAATCATAAGGTTTATTTATTAAGGGGACTATAATTAATCCTTTGACCTAGGGGAAATAAATCAATGTTCATATATGGGTATGATTTTAATAATGACACCTGTCCATCTATATATCAAATAGGTTGGAATAATCTTGGATTCATCTTGAACCACCAATACGTGCCCTAAGGTACTCTATTTATTACAAGCACTACCAAAAATATGGGAAAAGGAAGCGCTCGGGTTTTATCAGCACTAATAAAAAAAGCACTGATAAAAGGGGGACTTTTATCAGTGATAGAAAAAAGTGCCAATAAGTCTACCCTTTATTAGTACAAATATTAGTGCTGATAAAGTCCCCTCTTTATCAGTGATAACAAAAAGTGCTAATAAAAAGGAGAATTTATCAATGTTAATAATTTCTTTGATAAATATGGATGCGTCTCTCCCCAAGGATGGTCCTCTCGGCCTTGGTCTGCTGGCCTGGGATTATTTTGGTCAAATCATTGCAGCCAAACATGAATCCCATCACACTATTTGGGAGTCCGTTGTTGTCGAAGCCGATGCCATCCTCGTTGGGCTGATGTTTTCCAATGATCGTGGATGAGAAAATATCCACCTTGATTCGGAATGTCTCACTATTATCAATGCCATCAACCTCAACAAATAAGGCCTTCAATCTTTTGGCCCCCTCATCTGGAAAATCCACTCTCTCCATTAATGTTTCACATCCTACACCTTCTCCTTCATCAGAATGGAAGGGAACAATGCTTCCCATCAGCTGGCGTCCTCTGGCCCTCTTGATGACGACCAACTCAGGCTGGACCACTTTTCATCATGGCTTCGCACTTGTACTTCCGCTGATCTCTGTTTTTAATGAATCCGTCTTTTAATCAAAAAAATAAGAATTGCTCTAATAATTTTTTAATAGAAAATATTCTTAATTTATATAAAAATATATTAATTATATTAAAATATAATGTATAAATATATACATTAAATAAAAACAAATGATTATTATGATTATTATGTTTATGTTTTATTTATGTTTATTAGTTTTAGTTATATATTTATTATATCTTTATTATACGATATGTTTATAATATTATATATAAATACTTTTTAATATATATATACACAAATACTTATTAAATATATATATTTAAATAAATTTTTGTTTCCAAATGAATGTGTCAAATGATGCGTACGTCCTTCTCATGAATATATGTTCATTAGTTACCCTAATGTTGGCCATATATACTATATTACTATATATATTTGGTGCATTCATTTGTTTTCTATATAAATTAAGCTTTATCTTCTCATAAATACATAAAATCACGATAAATATATTTAAATAAACAAAAGATGTATTAATTATGTTTAAAAATATAAATATTTAGTTTTATATAATTATTTATGTTTTAAATATAAAATATAAAATTATAATTATATATAACTAATTAAATATAAATATTTTTAAAAAACAATAAAATTACAAAATATTTTTTAAAATGATAAATATATATTTATGAATACCTTTTGAATATATATTTATTTATAAATATATGTCTTTAATGAATATATACACAGACAGAGACATATATATATATATATACTTATCAAATTAAAAATAAAAATAATATATGAATTAATATTTATATATATATTTAATTATAATTTATACACAAACACCATATATATATATATATGTAAATTTAATTATAATTTAAATTACTAAATCATAATAAATATATTAATTATTAACCTTTATAAAATTATAAATGTAATAAATACATTGGTTATAAATTTATAATTATAAAAAATGGTACGATTTATCAGTGTTAATTAAAAAGCGCTCATAAAACATCCATATATCAATGTTTTTCCTATGATGATAAAAATTGTCCTTTACCAGCACTACAAAAATGCGGATAAAGGCATGTTTTATCAGTGATTTAAATTGTATCACTAATAAAAAATAATTTTATCTGTGCTTTTTTTGTGCTGATACAGATGGGCCTTTATCAGTACTTTCATTTTTAGCACTGATAAAACATGTTTTTATCAGATATTTTTTTCTAGTGCTAATAAAAGTGTCGTTGGGTTTTATAAATTAACCCTAACATTCTCCTCATTCCTCACACCCTCATGCTCTCACGAAAGACAATCCCTACTACTGCTATTATAAGGCCCCGACCTTAAACCTTACTTAATATTGAATTAAAAGAATAATTCACGTTGAGGATATTTTCAGGTTTAGAGTTTTAGAGAATTAGAACATAACTATTACATCTCAAAAGATTACAAAGTAGTCACTTATACTAAGTTTCCATAATAAAAAAAAACTCTTGAAAGAAACATGTCTAGTTCCATGTTTTATATAGCATGACATTCCCTTGATCCCATCCTTGACCTTATTCCACATTAAGTCCTGTGAAAAACATTTCAAAAAAACATGGGGTGAGCATAAAAAGCTCAGTAAGGGATACACAAAGAATGAAAACTGTTAGTTTTTCAAAATCAAGTAAACCATGTATACTCTATCAAAGTAATAACTTCACCTTCATGAAGTAGTAAAAACTCTTCACTGAATAAAGTATCATTACTTACCTTTTTGTAACCAAAGTATTACCATAAAACCCATATAAAGAACACAAAACATATATAAAGGTAACTTGGGACATAAATATACTTAAGTGGAATAACCATACGGTCGACTTCCACACATATCACTTAATGGAATAACCATACGGACAATTTCCATACATACTTAATGGAATAGACATACGGCCGACTTCCATACCCAATGCATTGGAGGTTATAACGTAACCACCCGTCCTAGTATTCACGACACCACCCGTCATATGGTTTATAACTTAACCACCCGTTAAAATGTCCAAGTACCAATATAAAATCATAAAACATAAAACCAATATAAAGGAATGATAACATTTCCACATTTCAATCACAATATATCATAAATAAATTGACATAATAGTATCCTTTTTCAAAACCATTTTCAATACCAAAATACATAAAAGAGTATATGGTATTTATTTTATTCTAAAAACATTATGGCTTTTTGAGAAAGCCAAAGACCAAACAATACTCGCGTCGGCGGAAAAGGTCGTTGTCGCCATGTACGTTAAAAGAAACATTCCTTTTTGTCATTTTGTAAAACGCTTCGTAGAAAAAGATTCCTTTTGTATAAAAGTAAAAGTCAAAGGGGTTTATACACTGTATAAGAGAAAGTTGTGTATAAAACGAAATATGCCTCAATGAAAGGAGATTGAGACGAAGTCCCTTACCTCGGGTCCGACTTGACTCAATCGTTCTTTAACGTCCTGAATAATAAACTTGAGTTAATTTATACTTGATTAAGAACCTTTTTAAAGTTCATTATTCCTTTTATATCACTTATTGCCATGTTATAAACATTATGTAACCATTTAAGTTAATAATGTTTGTTTTGTCAATATTTAGTTCTTAAGTCGAAAGTTGACTTCTTACAATTACATGTTGTTCGTGTGGTCAAAAGTTCTTTATATCCAGAATGAAATTCCTGATTTGGATATCATATATATCATATATATCCAGCATATACATGTATTTATAATATTACATAATCATTTAGAGGTAAGAAATGAAATGCACCGTTCATGGAGACGGTAAGCCGTACGTACACATGAACGCTACTTTCATTTTTTTGTCATATTAATGGAATTAAAACTAAATGAGAGGTATGTATATTTTAATTCCAGAATTATATTCATCATTTAGATATATCATTAATTATATATATCCATTATATACATGTACTTTTAATAGTACATTACATTTGGGGATAAGAAATGAAATGCACCGTTCATGGAGACGGTAAGCCGTACGTACGCATGAACGCTACTTTCATTTCTATCTAATACTTTAATGGAAAGAAATAATAATGATATAGAGGTATATTATAATTCCAGTATAACATCATATATAATAACTTTAAATCCATCCTTTACACGTCCCACATATGGCATTAACGAATCACATCACTTTGAGGGGGCGGTAGTCCGCACTTCCTTAAATGAAGATATCGTGTTTACCCATAATGGAAACCATAAAGGTAAGCCCAAAATTAAAAAACAGAAGCTTAAGGAAAACATAAAAATATTTTATATAATATATAAAAAATAGTGACATCATAATGGCCACCTTTGAAGGTGTGTATTGAACAATCATCGTTTCGGGAGGTAGAATTTCACCATCCACGGAAACCGTATGTTATTTAACCATTTGATGTAGTTGTGTGGGAGAGTAGCTCAAATAAATCTTATAACAACATCCTAGTATATTTAAGATACTGGTGTTGTTACAAAATAAGTAAATAAAAATAGTTTAGGGGGGTTGCAGAAGCAAAATAAAACAAATGAACATGAGAGAATGAATTACCTTTAAAAGTGTAACTCCTTTTGATTTGAGCCTAAAGGCTTCCTTTGAAAGGATTCTTCCCAAAGGGAATCCTCCAGGGTGAGGAGAGGGATGTGGAGAGAGTAATTGGGCAGGGGTTGGCCGAGCCAAAGGCTTGAGGAGTGTGTGTAATGAGGTAGAGGTGGGGGCCTTTTATAAGAGGAGAGGAGGGGCACTTTTGGAAAGTAAAGAAATATTACTTTTTGAAAATGTGTTTCGGTTTTAAAAGGTCCCACATTGATATAATTCGTAGATAAGGTGATAAGGGTTCGAAATCCACTAATCCAATTGGTTTTGGACATTTGTAGTTCATTGATTTTACATTATCTATCCATTTTATTTAAATCGTCAAATAATGATGTCATCGCTGCATCATTTTTATGTCATAAATAATTTAATTTATTTAATGTCTAAAAATTATAAAAAAACAACTATGATGTATGAAATCTTTTTATCTTTCCAATGACTATTTATAATCAAAATTTGGACCTGTTTAACCCTACTTAAAAATTGTTTTAGTAAAACAACTCACGTTTGTGTCAATTTAATTTTAACATTAAATAAAAAGTTATTCATGTCATTTCCCAACCAAAGTGTCTCCATGGGGTCCCCAAGTTGGCCCATGTCTTGTCTTGGTCGGACATGACTCACCCAATAGGTGTAGGACAAGTTTCATGGTGTTTTCACATTCTTATAATATCATTTTTACCTTAAATTACACTAATTACCTCTAATCGCGATTAAGAACTTAATAAGTTACTATTCACCAAAAAATTATTATAATCTCATTGAACCACATTTTACTTCTTAATGACAACCATGTATGTCGGATTTTTGAAATTAAAAACACAATGATGGCAAAATTTCATTTAAACGGAAAATCAATTTTTATAAGTACCACTTAGTGGTTTCACTATTCATCAAAAATTGAAGTTTTTCAGAAAATTACCAAAAATTCACCCGAAGCTATATTTGATATTCCGAATTAAAAAATGAAGTCTATTTTACAAAATTCAATAAATATAAGTCACATTAATTAATTTAATAATTAATTCCCGCTGTCATAGCAAATAGCGTGTTTTTATGAAACAATAAGTATCAAAAGATTGACACTAGTTTAAGTCTGATTTCAAAGTGAAATTAATTCCAACGACCACTATTGGATTTAATGGTAAAAATATTTTCTAATTTCAATTTAAAACCAAATAAAAAGATAATCTAATCATATAAATAAATTAGATTAAAAAGAGGTTTTGAATTAAAATACAACATTTTACACTATTCATTAAAAAAAATGAACTTTATCATAAAGGTACCAAAAATTTACACAAAGTAAATTTTGATGTCCCGATTCTAAAGAAGAGTAATATTTTGTCCCAAAGAATGTATAAGAGTGATCAAAACTATATTTAATGACGGTTCTCTGTCAAAAGGTGATAAGTGGACCTTTCGTGAAAATTAGGGTATAAATGCCTAAAATTGAACTCTTTACGTATTTTAAGCCTTTATATTTTATTGGGTAAATGTAAAAACATTTAAAAACATATATAATCATATTTTAGTTATTTCTATCCATTCCCGCCAGTACAACGACTACTCGTTAACTAACATTTAAAATAATATTATTTTATTACTTGTGTGCAACGTAAGTTTTCAAAGAAACTCATCGTTGTGTACCAAGTACGCTATTGAACGTAGAAACCCCCTTTAATTAAAATTAATATTTAATTCGTAAATATTAATAAATATGAAAATTATTTATTCTTTAATTACCTGGGATGTTACATCCTTCCCCCCTTTTGGGAATTGCGTCCTCGCAATTTTATTCACTTATCAAAATAAGTGGGGGTATTTATCCCTCATAGAATTTTCAGATTACCACGTTGCCTCTTCAATCACATGGTTTTTCCACAAAACCTTTACCTGGTGAATCACCTTATTCCGTAACACTTGCTCCCTGTGGTCAAGAATCTGGACCAGTTGTTCCTCATAAGATAGGTTCTCTTCCAGCTGAACTACCTCTGGACTCAAAACATGAGATGGATCTGGCATATACTTTCTCAACATTGAAACATGAAAAACATTGTGTACCTGAGATAAACTCGGAGGTAAAGCCACTCGGTATGCAACTGATCCAACTTTCTCCAAAATTTCGTATGGTCCAATAAACCTTGGACTCAACTTTCCTTTCTTACCAAATCTCATCACACTTTTCCAAGGAGAAACCTTGAGAAAAACATGATCACCTACCTCGAAAGATAGATCCTTCCTCCGGTTATCCGCATTACTCTTCTGCCTGCTCTGAGCTGTTCTCATGTGCTTCTGAATCAACTGAACTTTTTCTGCCATCTCTTCTACCAATTCTGGTCCCATCAACTTCCTTTCGCCCACTTCATCCCAGAAAGCTGGAGTTCGACACCGCTTCCCATATAATGCCTGAAATGGTGCCATCTGTATACTGGAATGAAAACTGTTATTATATGAAAACTCAACCAAAGAAAGATGTTGGTCCCAACTTCCCTGATAATCCATAGAGCAAGAACGTAGCATATCCTCCAAGTTCTGAATTGTTCGTTCTGACGGCCCATCTGATTGAGGATGAAAAGCTGTACTAAAATTTAATTCAGTACCCAACGACTTCTGAAGGCCTTTCCAAAAGTTAGAAGTAAACCTGGAATCACGATCCGATACAATGGAGAGAGGAACTCCATGTAACCTGACTATCTCTTTAAGATACAAATGGGAAAGTTGATCAAGAGAAAAAGTATCTCGTATAGCAAGGAAATGAGCAGATTTGGTCAAGCGATCAGCAATAACCCAGATTGCATTATTACCTCGAGATGTCTTCGGTAATCCAACAACAAAGTCCATGGATATATTCTCCCATTTCCACTCTGGCACTGGTAAAGGCTGAAGCATCCCTTTCGGTAACTGCCGCTCTGCTTTAACCTGTTGACATGTCAAACACTTCACAGTAAAATCAGCAATATCTCTTTTCATTCCATCCCACCAGTAATACTCCCGCAGATCTCTGTACATCTTAGTACTTCCAGGATGAACTGAAAACGAAGAACTATGAGCTTCACATAACAACTCTCTTTTCAACTGCGAATCACAAGGCACACATAACCTCTTCCCAAACCTCAAAACACAAACAAAAACTTATCCAATAACTCATGCAAAATTTTATTCATAAGGTCCATGAATACAGCAGGTGCATTGGTTAACCCAAAAGGCATAACCACAAATTCATAATGGACATATCTAGTACGGAACGCAGTCTTCGGAATTTATGCTTCTTTTACTTTCAACTGATGGTACCACGACCTCAAGTCAATCTTCGAAAAATACTGAGCTCCCTAGAGCTGATAGCACTTCATTCGATGGCCCAACATCTGCTGAAGTTGTTGCAAAGGATTTTACCACCCCTTTCTGCTTGTAGTCTGGCTTCATTCTCCCAGTTGAGTTCTTCGTTGGACACTCGTTTGCATAATGACCCATTTCATTACACTTAAAACATCTTACCGTTGGCTTTTCATTTCCTGCTTGATCATCTTCCTTACAGTTACAAGCAATATGACCAGACTTACCACACTGAAAGCACTTACCAGACTTGGATAAACATTCTCCAGGATGCATTTTACCACACTTCTCACAGGATGGATATTTGGTTTTCTTACCTCCTTGCTTCTTTGATGAATTCTTCCCCTTTGCCTGCCAACTAGACCTCTTATTCTGTTGTTTGTCATAGAACACCTGATCATCGACAAACTCCATTTCCACCTTCTCCGCACATCGAACAAGTTTTTCATAACTTTTGAACTCACGAGAAGCTAAAGCCCTTCGATACTTTGGCTTTAACCCTAAGTAAAAACGGTTTATTTTACTATCAAGATCTCGTATGAAGTTTGGAGCATACCTTGCCAATCGAGTGAACTCTTCTTCATAAGCAGCCACTGAATCATCCTCCTGCCTCAATTCTAGGAACTGCTTTTCCATCCTAAGACGAACCACCTTAGGAAAATATTTCTCAAGAAACATACCTTTGAATTCGTCCCAGTAAAGATCCTCAATCTCATCACTATCCCTTATATTTTTCACCATCGACCACCACTGATCAGTTTCACCTTCAAAACGGTAAACAACAAGACTAACCTTTTGATGTTCTGAACACCCCATGACATCAAAAATCTTCTCCAGTGCTTTAATCCACCCTTCAGCTTGCACAAGGTCAGATGATCCTCTGAATGATGGGGGATGTTGCCTCATGAAATGTTCCACCACTGACATGTTCCTCTGTGGTTGATCTGGATGATCTCGTGCATGGATACCACCACCATTTATAGCCTGAGTCAACTGTGCCATCACTGCAACAAACTGTTCAGTTCCGATTCCGACCATCTCAGGTTGCTGATTTAGAAGGTTGTCTTCCTCCTGATGTCGTCCCAACATAGCTGCTTTGTTTCCTCTACAGAAAACCATTCTGAACACATAAATATCTTAGGCGAAGCAACATGGTAATCTGTAAATGCTATATCATTTCAATCATATCATAAATTAACTTATAATTTAACAATTTTCTAACTCCTAAAGTTGTCTAAACCGACCTTTTATACCAACTATAAGGCCCCAGCCTTAAACCGTACTTAATATTGAATTAAAAGAATAATTCACGTTGAGGATATTTTCAGGTTTAGAGTTTTAGAGAATTAGAACATAACTATTACATCTCAAAATATTACAAAGTAGTCACTTATACTAAGTTTCCATAATAAAAAAAACTCTTGAAAGAAACATGTCTAGTTCCATGTTTTATATAGCATGACATTCCCTGGATCCCATCCTTGACCTTATTCCACATTAAGTCCTATGAAAAACATTTCAAAAAAAACATGGGGTGAGCATAAAAAGCTCAGTAAGGGATACACAAAGAATGAAAACTGTTAGTTTTTCAAAATCAAGTAAACCATGTAAACTCTATCAAAGTAATACCTTCACCTTCATGAAGTAGTAAAAACTCTTCACTGAATAAAGTATCATTAATTACCTTTTTGTAACCAAAGTATTACCATAAAACCCATATAAAGAACACATAACATATATAAAGGTAACTTGGGACATAAACATACTTAAGTGGAATAACCATACGGTCGACTTCCACACATATCACTTAATGGAATAGCCATACGGCCAATTTCCATACATACTTAATGGAATAGCCATACGGCCGACTTCCATACCCAATGCATTAGAGGTTATAACGTAACCACCCGTCCTGGTATTCACGGCACCACCTGTCATATGGTTTATAACGTAACCACCCGTTAAAATGTCCAAGTACCAATATAAAATCATAAAACATAAAACCAATATAAAGGAATGATAACATTTCCACATTTCAATCACAATATATCATAAATAAATTGACATAATAGAATCCTTTTTCAAAACCATTTTCAATACCAAAATACATAAAAGAGTATATGGTATTTATTTTATTCTAAAAACATTACGGCTTGTTGAGAAAGCCAAAGACCAAACAATACTCGCGTCGGCGGAAAAGGTCATTGTCGCCACGTACGTTAAAAGAAACATTCCTTTTTGTCGTTTTGTAAAACGCTTCGTAGAAAAAGATTCCTTTTGTATAAAAGTAAAAGTCAAAAGGGTTTATACACTGTATAAGAGAAAGTTGTGTATAAAACGAAATATGCCTCAATGAAAGGAGATTGAGACGAAGTCCCTTACCTCGGGTCCGACTTGACTCGATCGTTCTTTAACGTCCTGAATAATAAACTTGAGTTAATTTATACTTGATTAAGAACCTTTTTAAAGTTCATTATTCCTTTTATATCACTTATTGCCATGTTATAAACATTATGTAACTATTTAAGTTAATAATGTTTGTTTTGTCAATATTTAGTTCTTAAGTCGAAAGTTGACTTCTTACAATTACATGTTGTTCGTGTGGTCAAAAGTTCTTTATATCCAGAATGAAATTCCTGATTTGGATATCATATATATCATATATATCCAGCATATACATGTATTTATAATATTACATAATCATTTAGAGGTAAGAAATGAAATGCACCGTTCATGGAGACGGTAAGCCGTACGTACGCATGAATGCTACTTTCATTTCTTTATCATATTAAGGGAATTAAAACTAAATGAGAGGTATGTATATTTTAATTCCAGAATTATATTCATCATTTACATATATCATTAATTATATATATCCATTATATACATGTACTTTTAATAGTACATTACATTTGGGGATAAGAAATGAAATGCACCGTTCATGGAGATGATAAGCCGTACGTACGCATGAATGCTACTTTCATTTCTATCTCATACTTTAATGGAAAAAAATAATAATGATATAAAGGTATATTATAATTCCAGTATAACATCATATATAATAACTTTAAATCTATCCTTTACACGTCCCACATATGGCATTAACGAATCACATCACTTTGAGGGGGCAGTAGTCCGCACTTCCTTAAATGAAGATATCGTGTTTACCCATAATGGAAACCATAAAGGTAAGCCCAAAATGAAAAAACAGAATCTTAAGGAAAACATAAACATATTATATATAATATATAAAAAATAGTGACATCATAATGGCCACCTTTGAAGGTGTGTATTGAACAATCATCGTTTCGGGAGGCAGAATTTCACCATCCACGGAAACCGTATGTTCTTTAACCATTTTATGTAGTTGTGTGGGAGAGTAGCTCAAATAAATATTATAACAACATACTAGTATATTGAAGATACTGGTGTTGTTACAAAAGAAGTAAATAAAAATAGTTTAGGGGGGTTGCAGAAGCAAAATAAAACAAATGAACATGAGAGAATGAATTACCGTTAAAAGTGTAACTCCTTTTGATTTGAGCCAAAAGGCTTCCTTTGAAAGGATTGTGCTCAAAGGGAATCCTCTAGGGTGAGGAGAGGGATGTGTAGAGAGTAATTGGGTAGGGGTTGTCCGAGCCAAAGGCTTGAGGAGTGTGTGTAATGAGGTATAGGTGGGGGCCTTTTATAAGAGGAGAGGAGGGGCACTTTTGGAAAGTAAAGAAATATTACTTTATTTGAAAATGTGTTTCGGTTTTAAAAGGTCCCACATTGATATAATTCGTGGATAAGGTGATAAGTGTTCGAAATCCACTCATAAAATTGGTTTTGGACATGTGTAGTTCATTGATTTTACATTATCTTTCCATTTTATTTAAATCGTCAAATAATGATGTCATCGCTGCATCATTATTATGTCATAAATAATTTAATTTATTTAACGTCTAAAAATTATAAAAAAAAACTATGATGTAGGAAATATTTTTATCTTTCCAATGACTATTTATAATCAAAATTTGGACATGTGTAACCCTACTTAAAAATTGTTTTAGTAAAACAACTCATGTTTGTGTCAATTTAATTTTA
This sequence comes from Viscum album, assembly GCA_963277665.1. Taxonomy (NCBI): domain Eukaryota; kingdom Viridiplantae; phylum Streptophyta; class Magnoliopsida; order Santalales; family Viscaceae; genus Viscum; species Viscum album. The sequence goes on along the minus strand of OY728140.1, from coordinate 1,150,220,370 downwards.
ACATTAAATAAAAAGTTATTTATGTCATTTCCAACCAAAGTGTCTCCATGGGGTCCCCAAGTTGACCCATGGATTGTATTGGTCGGCCATGACTCACCCAATAGGTGTAGGATAAGTGTCATGGTGTTTTCACATTCTTATAATATCATTTTTACCTTAAATTACACTAATTACCTCTAATCGCGATTAAGAACTTAATAAGTTACTATTCACCAAAAAATTATTATAATCTCATTGAACCACATTTTACTTCTTAATGACAACCATGTATGTCGGATTTTTGAAATTCAAAACACAATGATGGCAAAATTTCATTTAAACGGAAAATCAATTTTTATAAGTACCACTTAGTGGTTTCACTATTCATCAAAAATTGAAGTTTTTCAGAAAATTACCAAAAATTCACCCGAAGCTATATTTGATATTCCGAATTCAAAAATGAAGTCTATTTTACAAAATTCAATACATATAAGTCACATTAATTAATTTAATAATTAATTCCCGCTGTCATAGCAAATAGCGTGTTTTTATGAAACAATAAGTATCAAAAGATTGACACTAGTTTAAGTCCGATTTCAAAGTGAAATTAATTCCAACGACCACTATTGGATTTAATGGTAAAAATATTTTCTAATTTCACTTTAAAACCAATTCAAAAGATAATCTAATCATATAAATAAATTAGATTAAAAAGAGGTTTTGAATTAAAATACAACATTTTACACTATTCATTAAAAAAAATGAACTTTATCAGAAAGGTACCAAAAATTTACACAAAGTAAATTTTGATGTCCCGATTCTAAAGAAGAGTTATATTTGGTCCAAAATAATGTATAAGAGTGATCAAAACTATATTTAATGACGGTTCTCCGTCAAAAGGTGATAAGTGGACCTTTCGTGAAAATTAGGGTATAAATGCCTAAAATTGAACTCTTTCCGTATTTTAAGCCTTTATCTTTTATTGGGTAAATGTAAAAACATTTAAAAACATATATAATCATATTTTAGTTATTTCTATCCATTCCTGCCAGTACAACGACTACTCATTAACTAACATTTAAAATAATATTATTTTATTACTTGTGTGCAACGTAAGTTTTCAAAGAAACTCATCGTTGCGTACCAAGTACGCTATTGAACGTAGAAACCCATTTTAATTAAAATTAATATTTAATTCGTAAATATTAATAAATATGAAAATTATTTATTCTTTAATTACTTGGTATGTTACAGCCATTGTCTCCATTGTCTCCACTACCTCCATTGTCACCGCTGCCGCCACTTCCTCTCCACCCTCCTCTCCTCCTCTCCTCACCTCCTCTCTTGACTCCTCCTCATCTTCAGCCACTGACTCCTCTGCCACTGAAAACTGAGCATTGTTGTGCAGCTCTCCTCCATCGCAAATTGAGCTTCACCACTAACTCCTCCCCCAATGGATCCCCTCCACCACCCCTCTTTAGTCGGAGGTACATTGATCTTTCAGTTTATTGTTTTTTGATTTTATTTTAGGATGTTATATATTATCCTTATCGACCAAGATTTCTCTTTTAATTATTATTTTATATGTGGTATTGGTTTTTGATTTATATTCAAATGATATGTTACTATTATCTTTCTGAGTTATTTTATATATATTTTTGAGTTATAGAATCATCTTAAATTTTGATAGAGTTTCATCCTGTAACCTAGAAAAACGGACTTTTTATTACTATGAATGGTTTTCACGAACATGTTATAAGAAACCATGACGCCTCCCCTTCTCATCTAGTTTCATATTTCATTTTGTTCTATGCATGAATATTTAGTATGGGTTCTACATAGTTTTTCTAAACCATGTGGATACTAGGAGAAACCCAGTATAACTTTTGGTGAGTCTGGCATATAACGCACGACTTCCACATGGTTAGTTAAACCATGTGAAAAGTGTGTGAATTTCTACTTTAAAATTTTATCTCCATTTGGAATGATTGAATAATGTTTTTTCCAACCATTATGGTTCCCAATGCAACTCTTATAAGTGGATTTTGGCTAGTTAGTGTCAAGATAATGGTTTTGATGTCCATGTTCCCTAACCATGAATCCTACCGAGATTCCTTAAAAAGTATAAATTACATGTTTCCCATATCAAATTAAATAATCCAAAAATCATTTCTATACCTTCTTGTTCAAATGAATTAGGCCCCTTTAAGGAGGGATATCTCCCTTTATATTCTTAGTTTTTATGGTATTATACCTTAGATTCAAGTGGTTTTTTTTCTTAGTATGTTCCTCTAAACCTCTTTATCTTATTTATTCATTCTCTTCCCCCTAATTTTCCTCTTTCCCAAGAACCATAATCACTGTGAGGAATGATTTTTAGGATGAGGCTAGTCAAAATCAGAAGGATTTATTTGTTTAGGTGTTGTAATGGGCATGTATTGTCATGTGGAATTGTTGAAAGCCATAGGATAAAATATATGACATGAACCTCTTTAAGTCAGGTATGAGTTTCTTTATTTTCTCTTTATATTACATGCCTTTAAATGTATACTGGTTTTAAATTGGGTTTTCATTTAAATTATTATTATAGGTTTGGACCCTAAGGGGTTGAGGTGATTTAATGTGATTTTATCCGTTATCATGAAATGATATTCTATTCCATGTATTTTTAAAATTTATAAATAGATTTTAATAAATTATTTTGGTTTTAAATGTGATGCAGAGTGCTTGTTGGAGGTTTTTAAAGTATTATTATATTATTTCATATTCAATCCATGTGTTTGGGTGTTTGGATAGAGTTTATAATATTTTTCACTGGTTTTGTGATTTTTAAAGTGGAATGATAAACCTTTTTTGTGGTATTTGAAATTTTTTTACAACAACTGATGATTTCTAAATCCAATGTTTTGGGTGTTTTAAGATTTTATGATAAAAATGATGGGTTATTGGGTTTAATTGCTGTGTTATCCCATGTGAATTTTATTTTGAAACTCATTCGGTTCATTGAATGTTTTCTAATATGATTTATTAACATGTAGGATTTAAAAAGTATAATATTCATGATTAGTGGATAAATTTTTTTCAGTGACTAAACATTAAATAATCCATCATACTATATTGGTATCATCTTATAACATCCATGTCTAGTTTCTGTTGAAAACACCCTTGCATTATCATGTCTTTAGAAAAATTTAAAATAACGAGTCGTCAAATATTTATACAATGTTTCCATTACCTGAATTTATACATACTTTTAAATCTTAGAATATTTCATTTAACCTCCTTGTTATAGGAATATTAACTATGAAATAATAATGTATGTATCACCCACCATGAAAACATAAAACACCACTTTGGTTATAATTCCAATACAGTATGTGTCTCTAGAACTACTCCTCCAACTAAGATCAGTGGAGTCTAGTATTCCTATGCCAACTCATGTGGATCCAGAACCATAACCAATAGAAGATAAATATTATCCAATTTTCTTTAAAGATATATGATTCATTTATAGAAATATAGTCAATCTTGACTAGTCATTAATATTCTAAGTGTCCATAAGATCATTAAATGCGATTCACCTTAGTGTTTTTATGTTCATTTATAGCTAATAACAACATCATAGAAATAAATTTCAACAAAAACCTGTAGGAGTGTCCTAATATATTCTTACCATGTCACATTTGATTTGATATCCATTATAAAATATAGTTATCATAGGGCTAGTTTTTTCACTTTTATTTAATTTTTTTCTTGGAATGAATAATGATATATTTTCAATATATATAAGACTAATCATTGATCTTCCTTTTACTACCATAATTAAATTGATTTATATTAGTAAATCTAATTTAAGGAAAAACTTTTATCCACATATGTGATCAATGATTACTTGAATAAGATATTATCGAAAAATCGAGCTCAGAGATTCCACAATCATTATAAAGTGAACATATTTACTTCACTAATAATTTCTAAAATATATTAAGGGAATATAAGGATGTATATGGAGATACCTTAATTTTAGAATAGTTCATGTGGCTATGTAGAACCATCTTTAGAAATATCTTTGTGGTGCCTCTATTTAAAAAGATATCATTACCTAAAATATGATAAGTAGTTTGTTTGTATCTATAGTATCTTAGCTCAATTGAGACTAAAAACCATTTGTGTTTATAAATAGGTCAACTAATTTCAGTTTTATTTCAAAATTAAATATATTTTCAAAATTGTGTAATAATATTATATATTATATTAATAATTATTTAACCATTAGTTTAGTAATAAAATTCCATAAAAATCATTATTCCTGAAAAAAATAATTTCTCATTTTTTCTAGTTGGAAAATATGATAAATGTTTTGGAAAAAATTATTACAAATGTGAACCAATCCAATTGTACAAGGAAAAATTGTGAGCTCCCCATGGTTGACATAGAAGTCATAATTTCTCATCTCTTTTTTAGTTCAATATATAACCTTTATATTATCTATCATTTCATTTATTTAAATACATTTAAATTATAATAATATTTTATATAATAAAAATGTTTTCAATATAAAAATAATGAATAATACTGAAGTGGATGAAACTAAATTTTCTTTAATTAAATGTAATTTATTTCCCACTATTAATTATTTCCATATAAAAAGAAAATAACACCATGTTAATTCTTATACCTTTGATAATTTTTTCTCTTTGAAGGATTCTATAAAATATATTTAGGATTTAAATTATACATGGGATATTTATCCTTTCTTTCATAATTTTCATTTAAAGGGGTGGAGAAAAAGGATTCAACCAATAATTATCTTCTTGGTGAGGTATAGATAAAATATTCATCAGTGACATATCTATTTTGTTTATCAAGGATTAGATAAAATATAGATAATCTTAGTGGTAATGATAATAAGATAATATTAATGGATAATTTCATAACCAGGTGGAAGTCTAATTACTCCAATTAGTCAATATACCACAACATTTTGAAATCATGATCAGTAGTTATGTTACCTTCTCTCTATTTACATTGACATACTAAATTTCCAATCTTATTTATTTAATTTTTTTCCTTCTATTTCTCAATCGAATGGAGATGAGATATTATGGTGTTTAAATCCATGTTTTATGTTGTATAATCAACAATCTGGAAATAGTTGATAATATGACACAATAGATATAGGAATCTTAATTAACATATCTATAGTGTTAATCTATGTCATCTTTCGCTCACCTACTAGTGTGGAAAAATAGGAATTGGGGATTCTAACACATAATACAAAAATTATGATATTAGTGTGTCCCATAAAGGATTTTTCAATGTCATGATATTTTAAATTTTAATGAAATACCATGATTTATGGAATAATATCACTATTTACAAGTTTTTTCCTTAAAGTTTCTACAATAATTGAAACATATGACTATTACTTCACATGAAAACAATTTATGTGAGAGATGATGAATTAAATTTTACTAAGTATCTCACTATTTTATCAATTATCATTATCTCTCACCTTGGTAATCATAATCTTAAAATTCTTAGACATTATAGTATGCAAGGATATATATTCCCCTTCGCATAAACCCCAACAAGGGTTGGTTATGCTATATGAAGGTATTTTTGTAGGAAATTCACTGTTAGCTGCATTCTTCTTACTCCTTAATCTGTTGAGTGGATTTCCCAAACCAGAAATACTAAATTTGATATCATCAAAACTTGCCTCTAAATTACACCCAGTGCAGCAAGGGATTCTTATCTTGATTTCAAATGGTTAAGTCAACCCAAAACATTTATTATAACTCCCCTTATAAATGTATGTCTCCTAAAAAGATTTGGTCAAACATATAGTTCCATTGGTTTTATTCCTAATCACGAAACAGAAGACCAAGTCTGATTTAATATATATTTGAGGGATTTTATTTATTATTCATAAATTTTATCATGTTTTATCATTTACACGTACTGCTAATATTAAGTGGACCACAATTAATTAATTAACCATATTGGATAAAAATTTTCATATAATAAAAATATTTATATTTAATATTTTCATATTAATTCATTTATTTATGAGATCCTAGTCTTGTATCCAAAAAATAAATAATACATAAGATAGAAATAAATAAATAAATAAATGACTGAATCAAGATCTAATAATAAGTTTCATTTATTAAGGGGACTATAATTAATCCTTTTAACTGGGGGAAACTACTCATTGTGCCTATCATGGTATGATTTTAATAGTGACACTTGTCCATCTATGTATAACCTAGGTTAGAATCATCTTGGATCCATCTTGAACCACCTCTACGTACCCTAAGGTACACTATTTGTTACAAGCAATTCCAAAAATGAAGGAAAGGGAAGCGCTCAAGTTTTATAAGCACTAAAAAAACCACTGATAAAAGGGGGACTTTTATAAGTGCTAGAATTAAGCGCTGATAAATATACCCTTTATCAGTAAAATATTAATGCTGATAAAGTCCCATCTTTATCAGTGATAATGAAAAGCGCTGATAAAAAGGAGAAATTATCGGCGTTAATAATTGATCTGGTAATTTTTTTAATATAAAATATTATTAATTTATATAAAAATATATTTATTATATTAAGATATAATGTATATATATACATTAAATAAAAACAAATGATTGTTATGTTTATTATATTTATGTTTTATTTATGTATATTATGTATATTAGTTTTTGTTATATCTTTATTATATATTTATTATACGATATGTTTATAAAATTATATATAAATAGTTTTTAATATATATATATATATAGACAAAAAATTATTAAATATATATATTGAAATAAATTTATGTTCCCAAATGAATGTGTAAAATGATGCGTACGTTCTTCTCATGAATATATGTTTATTTTTTACCCTAATGTTGGCCATATATACTATAGAACTATATATACTTGGTGTATTCAATCATTTTCTATATATATGCAGCTTTATCTTCTCGTAAATACTTAAAATTACGATAAATATATTTAAATAAACAATAAATGTATTTATTATATTTATAAATATAAATATTTAGTTATATATAATTATTTACTTTTTAAAAATAAAATATATAATCATAATTATATATAACAAATTAAATATAAATATATTTACATAATTATAAAATTTAAAATTTTTTAGATGATAAATATATATTTATGAATTACTTTTGAATATATATTTATTTATAAATATGTATCTTTAAAGAATATATACACAAACACAGACATATATATAAATATATATATATATATATATTTAATACTTATGAAACTAAAATTAAAAATAATATATGAATTTATATTTATATGTATTAAATTATAATTTATACACAAACACCATATATATATATATATATTTAAATTTAATTATAATTTAAATTAATAAATTATAATAAACATATTAATTATATACATTTATAAAATTTTAAATGTAATAAATATATTGGTTATAATTTTATAATTATGAAAAAATGGTATATTTTATCAGTGTGAATAAAACATCCATTTATCAATTTTTTTCCTGTGCTGATAAAAATTATCCTTTACAAGTGCTAAAAAAATGCTGATAAAGGCATTTTTTATCTGTAATTTCAATTATAGAACTGATAAAACATAATTTTAGTAGTGCATTTTAGTGCAGATACATATGGGCCTTTATCAGTGCTTTAAATTTTAGCACTGAAAAAACATATTTTTATCAGAGCATTTTATCTAGCGCTGATAAAAGTATTTCCAGGTTTTATAAATTAACCTTAAAATTTTCTCTCTTCCTCACACCCTCATGCTCTCACGATAGCTGATACCTACCGCCACTGTTGTCGCTATTATCTCCACTGCCGCCCTCCCCACCCCTACTGCTGCTTCCTCTCCTCCCTCCTCTTCTCATCTCTTACCTACTCTCTTGCCTATTCCTCCTCCTTGGCCGTTGACTCTTCCACCACTAAAAACTAAGCTTCGCCGCATGACTCTCATCTATAACGAATTGAGCATCACCACTGACTCCTCCCCCAATGGCTTCCCTCCACCACACCTCTCTATTAGTAGGTAAATTGATCTTTTAGTTTATTGGTTTTGGATTTTCTGTATTATCCTTATTGACCAAGACTTCTCTTTTAATTTTTATTTTATATGTGGTAATGGTTGTTGATTTATATTAAAATGGTATGTTGTTATTTTTTTTGAGTTATTTCATATGTTTTGTTTGAGTTATAGGGTCATTTTATAATTTTATAGAGTTTCAACCTGAAACATTGAAAAATGGTGTTTTTATTACTATGAATTGTTTTCATGAACATGTTATAAGAAATCGTGAGGCCTCTCCTTCTCAACTAGTTTCATATTCCATTTTCTTCTGTGCATGACTATTTATTATGGGTTATGCAAGGTTTAGTCTAAATCATTTGGATACAATGAGAAACCATGTAGAACTTTTGGGGATTCTGGCCTATAGCGCATGACTTCCACGTGGTTAGGTAAACTATGGGACAAGTGTGTGAATTTCCTATTTAATATTTTATCACTATTTGGAATGATTGAAGAATGGGTTTTCCAAAAATTTAGGTTCCCAATCAAACCCGTATTATTGGATTTTGTCTAAGTAGTGTTCAGAAAATGGGTTTGAAGACTATGTTCCCTAACAATGAATCATACCTAGATTCTTTAAAAATTATAAATTACAATTTTCCCATATAAAATTAAATAATCCACCACTCATTTATATACCCTCTTGTTCAAATGAAGTAGGCCCCTTTAAGTGGGGATATCTCCCTTCATATTCTTATTTTTTGTGGTATTATATATTAGATTCAAGTGGTTTTGTTCTTGGTAAGTACCTATAAACCTCTTTATCTTCTTTATTCATTCTCTTCCCCCTTATTTATCTCTTTACTAAGAACTATAATCACCATGAGGGATGATTTTTTTGATGGGGATAGTAAAAAATCATGGGGATTTATTTTTTTAGGTGTTGTACAGGGCATGTATTGGCTTGTGGAAGTGTTCAAAGTCAGAGGAGAAAATATATGACATTAACGTCATTGAGTCAGTGAAGAGTTTCTTTATTTTTCCTTTATATTACATTACTTTAAATGAATTCTGGTTTAAAAATGTATTTTCATTGAAATTATAATTATAAGTGTGGCTCCTAAGGGGTTGAGGTTATTTAATGTGATTTTATCCATTATAATGGAATGAGACTCTATTCCATAAATTTTTGAAAATTTATAAATAGATTTTAAATAATTATTTTGGTTTTAAATGTGATGGAGAGAACTTGTTTGAGGTTTGTAAGATATTATTATATTACGTTACATTAAATCCAAGTGTTTGGGTGTTTTGGTGGAGTTTATAATATTTTTCATGGGTTTTTTAATTTTTAATGGGGAATGATAATCCTTTTGTGGTATTTGAAACATTTTTACAACAACTGTTGATTTCTAAATCCAATTTTTTGGGTGTCTAAAGATTTTATGATTATAAATATGGGTTTTTGTGTTTAATAGGGGTATTATCACATGTCAATTTTATTTTTAAACTCATTCGGTTCAATGAAAGTTTTCCAATATGATTTACGGGGAATATTGATTTCCCATTTGAGTTTTCAAAAGTGGATTGGTAAAAACTATTTTAAAGGATAGATTGAGATGATATTTATAAATGGTAAAATGGGATGTCATTCCATGTGTGTTTTTCATAGAGAAGTTACAATTGACACCTTATGAGATTCTCTTTATTTGGATATTGATTACAACCTAGTTTATCCAGTTATCACCCATTGTTTATTATTAAGAGTATATTTTTGTGTATATGAATTATGATTCATTTTTATATGTTTGGTTTAGGAATTATTATTTTTTGGGGTTTATTAGAAGTTGGTTGTTTATTTTATGCTAATGTGTCATGCCTTAGGGTGGTTTTCTGGTCACATTATGGAATTAACATGATAGTAACCACCTATTTTTAGCTGTGACATAAGGAAACTAGTATACTAAGTGAATTTTTGAGGATGTTTCCTTTTTAGTTGAGTCTAATAACAAAAATAGTAAACCCTAGTTGTATGTAACACCTAGATATAAGATTTTTCTCTGATGAGGCTATTTTAGAGTGATTTAAGAGATGATTTATGTTATCAATAACCTATTAATAATAAGTTCCACGTTTTCATGTCAAAAATAAACTTACACCATTAGTACCTCAATTGTTACCTAATGGTTTTTACTTTATGTTATGCTTATTTATAATTTTTGGAAGTTTATTTTTCACTTTATTTTGGATTATTATTTTTATGTTTTACTAGCGTGCATAATGTGGGCGAGACATGATTTATATGGATATTAATTTTTTATGAATATTTTTGGATTCGAATTTTATTATTATTTCCTTTATTCTTTACCCATGTTTGGGTGTGTGAGATAATGTTTTATAAAGGGTAAAGAGTTGTTTTTTTAAATAAAATCCTTGAAATTTCATTACTTTGGAAATGTGTTTTAAAACCAGTGTGGGTATGGTTTTAAAAGAAACATGTTCTAACTCTAACCATTAAGACAATAAAAATCTCACCCCAACTGAAACCATCACCTTAATAATAATCAAATTCTTACCTGTACCATCATATTGGGGTGAAACAGTATATGAATCATGGATATATACCACTTTACATGTCCAAAATCCATTGATAATTCATTCCATATCACAAAAATCATAATCATGCCATCTCATATTCATCATTTTATAGCCCTACACCCATTACCCCCTCTAACGAGTCAACTAATCATCCATGAGAAACCAATTTCTTAATACCAATGACAATATTTTATATCTCTACACCCATTATATTGTTTTGAAGATAAAAATATGTTTTATAAAATTGTTTTTGTGTAATAATGAAATATTTTTATGAAATATTTTTTTTATATAAAAAAAGATTTTCAAGAAAGTTTCTCGTTCAAAAGCCATGTATTGTGGGTTGTTTATAAAATGATATTTACATGATATTTTATTTCCAAAATAAAATGGTTTTAAGATGATAATTAGAGATTATTTTGAAAAAAATAGGTGATTTTAAGGAATTTAAGTGGGCTTCCAATTTTCATGAAGAGTCTAATCTTTTAAAAACAAGATGAAATAGTTTAAAGATGTGGATTATTTTAAAAATGTGTAAGATATTGAAGAAGGGGTACTATATGTGTTTTTATTGGTTGAGTTGTATTTTGGATTGAGATTGGTTTATAGTTAGGTCGTATGGTTTAGTTTTTGAAAAGTTAATTGATAGAAATTATGTTTCATATTATTTTTAATGTACCTCCCATCGAGTCTACAATGAAGAGTGGAAGGTTAGTTCATTGGGAATATATTTAGGAAAATTTATCCCATTTCTTTGAAGTGGTTTCCATACTTTCTAACTCCACTCAGTCTCTAGATAATGTGGTAAAGAAACAATAGTCCATGAACATAGACCCCTTACTATTATTTTTAGTCATTAACCACCTTCATTCCACAATGATTGAGGTTCTCTTGATGAAATGGAGTGGATGTAGAGAATTGAGGGAGACATAAATTCAATGAAAACTCCTATTGGTTAAAGATAAAGGGTAATTAGTTATTTATTTTAAGTACCAAAAACAGTTTTGTGGGAGTATATGTTTCATTTTTAACTACATGATTCCATGTTTTGGAATTTTTTCACAACAACATTTATTCAATGAATCTATCCCAAGGAATTAAAAGTGGATAAGGCCATTGAGATCACAATCCTTAGTCAGGGTGAGTGGTTGATGAAGGAGTATACAGATTATTTCTAATACCCAGTATTATTTTCTCATGATCTAGTCATTAATGAAAATTTAATGGATCTTTTATTAAAAATAGTTCTTCTCTCAAACCTTTGAGAGGTCGTATTTAAATCTGGACTACCATATTTTGAGGAAGTAAATATAAGGACCTTGTTAGTGGAAGAAAATCCTGTAAAGAAACATGTAGAAATTGATTTTTTGACTTTTTTTGATATGAGTGAAAATATTAATTTTGATGAAAAAGGATAGGTCATATGTGCCTGATTTGGAAGGGTAGGTCAGTGAGGGTCAGACTCTCCAATGGGTGGTTGCACAAGAAAGAAGAAGATATCTCTTATATGGGTTCTTTATATGGATTCTTTAGGAGATAATGAATGGTTTAATATCATGTGGAAAACAAATTTATGTATTATGAGATGGGTAGTACCTGTATTTTCCACCAATGCAGTGGGTAAAAGATTATATATCATGATATATAAATGTTATGTGAATAGGTTAGAACATATATATGTTCAAAAAGGGTGAGTGTGATTGCGTTAATCATTACACATAATAATAAATGTAAATAAGTTATAAAGTTCCTATGTTCATGGGTGAGTGTGGTGCGGTTAATCTCTAATAATAAATTTAAATGTAAATATGGTTTTGAGTATCCAGTGGGGGTCAGAACACTATAAAAGGAGTTCACCCACCAGTTATGGGTTGGCCTGTCCATAAGGTTGATGGGATGAACATTGAAAACAAGTGATCAGAGCTAGATAGGGGTGTTATGAGATATATAAGGCCCAAGACCATCAATTATTTTCATTTTCTAGACAGAGGGAAGTGACAATGACATCTAGTGATATTTTATGAGTTCAATTTTAAAATGATTCAAGTGTTTTGAAATGTTTCCTAAAAAAGTATATGTGTTCAATATACCTTTTTTTTGTTTTAAATTTATTTAAAATGGTTAAAAAATGAATTGGGGTTTTGAGAAAGCATAATTGGAACTAATTATTTTATATTGAAAAGGGTTTGTTATTTTAAATAGGAATTTGTTTAAATGGTTTGGTTTTTAATGGGATTTAAACTATGATTTTATAAATATATTTTAATGGATATTTAATGTATATAACTTGTTAAACTAAGTTAATTTTTTATATCAATGTTTTGCGTATTTATTTTGTTAAATATTAATATCACAGAATCAAATAGGATGGATATGAATTAAGAATGGATGGATTCCAATTTTATGAAAAAAGTGTATGAAGATAGAGTGAAAGAGTTCACCAAGTTTGAAAAATATCATGCATATAATCCTTCTCAAATCCTTTTTCCATGTTTACGATGTTTTTATTTAAGAAAAGTTAGTCCATAAGAGCTGGATGAACACTTGATCTGTCACAGAATAGATAGAAGTTTGAAATATTGGAACAAACACGAGGAAAAAAAGAATGTAGCTAGTGACTCAGATAACACTATTTTTATGGATCATTTTATATAATTATATGCTTGGAAAATGAAGAATACATTTTCGAGGATGTGATTACAGATGTGAATTATGAAAAAGATTGTATTAAGGAAATGACTGAGAAAATGCATTCATATTATTTTGATACTTTAGGAAAATGAACCACCAGTCACTTGTGATGTGTAGGAATCAACCCCACCTAAATAAGATGAATGGTGTGACCAGTGAGACTAAAAGTGTCTACTATTAGTTTAAAATTGGTATTTTAGTTAAAAATGTGTCACTCATTGAAAAAAAAGCAAACACGCTCTAATTGTCTTCCAAATTAAGGGCAGTGATTTGTAATACCATTGTGATGTGTATGAAGCAGTCTCACATCAAACCGACGCACGATGCCACTAGTATGACTGAAATTTCATGCTTTTGGTTTGGAATGACATTTTACTAAAAAACACAATTGAAATACTAAAAAATGATCTAACTCATTCATATTGTTTTGATAAATTAAGAAAAATATCCATGAGTCAGCTTTGATGTGTAGGAATCAAACCCACCTCAATCTGATGAACGGTGTGACTGATATGACTAATGGTGTCCTCTATCAATTTAAAATTGACATTTTAACTCAAAACATATTGTCACTCAATGAAAAGACAAAAACATTACCTAATTATCTTCCAAATTAAGGAGAGAAATTTTTCAGTCCTTTGTGGCATGTATAATGTAGTCTCATGTCAAACCGACACACGACACGACCAGTATTACTCAAATTTCATTTTTTTTTGTTTGAAATGAAATTTTAGGAAAAAAACAAAACTAACATACTAAAATCCTAGGAAATTCATTATGATTATTTTGATACATTAGTAAAATGATCCATCAGTCATTTTTAACAAGTAGGAATCAACCCCACCTCAATCTGACACACGGTGTCACTAGTATGACTCCAAATGTGTCTTTTTATTTGAAAGTGACATTAATTCAAGTAAAAAAACACAAATGACATACTAAAAAAAGATAAAACGCATTCGGATTGTTTTGAAACATTAAGAAACTTATCCATGAGTCAGTTGTGATGTTTTAGAATCAACCCCACCATAATCCAAAGAACAGTTTGATTAGTACAACTAAAAGTGTCTGCTATCAATCTAAAATTGACATTTTAACCCAAAACGTGTAACTCATGGAAAACTAAGAAAACTCACTCTAATTGTCTTCTAAATTAATGACAGCTATTTTTAAGTCCTTTTTTATGTATATGAAGTAATATCATGTAAAACTAACGCCTGATGTGATCGATATGACTCAAATTGCTTGTTTTCGGGTTGAAGTGACCTTTTATTAGAAAAACACAACTGTCATACTAAAAACTAATGAAGATCATTCTAATTGTTTTGATACTTTATTAAATGATCCATGAGTCATTTTTGACATGTAATAATCAACCCCACCTCAATCCAATGCACAATGTCACCGGTTTGACTCTAAGTGTGTCTTTTTAATTAAAATTGACATTAATTCAAGTAAAAAAACCCAACTGACATACTGAAAACCAAGAAAAATCCTTCATATTGTTTTTATACATTACTAAAATGATCCATGAGTCAGTTTAGATGTGTAGGAATCAACACCACCTCAATCTGATAAATATTGTGTCCAGTATGACTAAAAGTGTTTGCTAGTAGTTTAAAATTGACATTTTAACTCAAAATGTGTCACTCACAAAAAACAAGAAAACACACTACAGTTGTATTCAAAATTATGTACATTAATTTGAAAGTAATTTGTGACTTGGATGAAGCAATATCATGTCAAACCGACGCATGATGCGATCGGTATGACTCAAATTTCATGCTTTCTGTTTGAAATGACATTTTAGTAAAAAAAGACAACTAGCATACTAAAAATTGAGAAAATGCATTCTTAATATTTTGATACATTATTAAAATGATACAAACATCAATTGTGATATATATGAATCAACCACACCTCAATCCAATGCATGATGTCACCAGTATAACTCCAAATGGGTCATTTTTATTAAAAATTGATATTAATTCAAGTAAAAACACACAGGTGACATGAAAAAAATCGAGTAAATGAATTCATTTTTTTTTTCATACTTTACAAAAATGATCCATGAATTTGTGTTGATGTGTATGAGTCAACCCCACCTCAATCCGATGAACAGCGTGATAGATATGACTAAAAGTGTCTGCTATCAGTTTCAAATTGACATTTTATCTCAAAATGTGTCACTCACTTAAAACCAAGAAAACGTGATCCAATTGAATTTACAATTAATTAAAATGATTTCTAAGTACTTTTTTACGTGTATGAAGAACTCTCATGTCAAACTGACAACTGATGTGACCAGTATGACTCAAATTGAATGTTTTTGGTTTAATATTACATTATAGAAAAAAACACAACTAACATACTAAAAACCAAGGAAATTATTTATGATTGGTTTGATAATTTACGAAAACAATCCATCAGTCATTTTTGATGTGTAGGAATCAACCCCACCTCAATCCGATGCATGATGTCACCGGTATGACTCCAAATGTGTTTTGTTATTTAAAATTAACATTAATTCAAATAAAAAAACACACCTAACTTACTAAAAACCAAGTAAATGCATTTGTATTGTTTTGAAACATTATAAAAATGATCCATGAGTAATTTTGGACATGTAGGAATCAACCCCACCTCAATTTGATGAATGGTGTGACTGGTATGACTAAACGTGTCCGCCTAAAATTGACATTTTAACACAAAATGTGTCACTCACTGAAAACCAAGAAAACATGATCTAGTTGTCTTCCAAATTGAGGACATTGATTTTTATGTCCTTTATGACATGTATTAAGCAGTCTCACATCAAAATGACACATGATGTGACCAGTATGACTAAAGTTTCTTATTTTCAGTTTGAAATGGAATTTTAGTAAAGAAACACAACTGACATATTAAAAACCATGGATATTCATTCCGATTGTTTTTATACTTTTTTAAAATGATCAATCAATCATTTTTGGTGTCTAGGAATCAACCACGCCTCAATCCAACAGACGGTGTCAGCGGTATGACTCCAAATGTGTCATTTTTACTAAAAATTGACATTTTTAAGGCATTCTTCATATTAAAATTTAATTTACTTGTTTATAGTATTACTAACATAATATTTGTTTTCTTATATAGGTGTAACCATTTTCTAAAATTGTGATGATTTGTTCAGTGACAATTAAAACCCATTAGAGGACATTTTTTAGTGGGTACCACAGATGTCAAAACAGAAAAAATTATTGTTTTTAACTGTTTGTTGGAAATTTGAAAATGTAATTTTATAAAACATTGTTCAAAATTTATATATAAGTGTTTTTTGGTATATAAAATTAGTGAATATTTATTAAATCATGATTTAAAATATATATATACAACATAGTTTTTCAAACTTTTGTGTGCACTACTTGTTTTTTCATCATTTTAATCGTGTATCTGGTTATTTTATTTATATATATATATATATATACTATGGGTGGTTATTATTTATCAGGTTTTTGTTCTTTTGTGTGGGTTATTTTTTCTAGTTTGATTATTTTGCTCGTCTTTTTAATTTTTTGTAGGTTTTTGGGTGTGTTGTTATATAAACAGCAAGCCCAGACCGGGAAGCCTTTATCAGCACTAGTTGAAGCACTGATAAATGGAGACTTTTTTTAACGCTGATAAAGGGGGACCTTTATCAGCTCTTTTCAAAGCACTGATAAAGGGGGTCCTTTATCAATTCTAAAAAAAGTGCTGATAAAGGGTACCCTCCTTTAATAGCCGCTCGATTAATAATTCTTTCTTAGTGCTGATAAAGGCATTTTTTAGCACTGATAAAAGCATGTTTAGTGGTAGTGAAGTATTTATAAATCACATAAATGTGAGTGTAACCAACTTATTGATTAATTTTAATTATATAAATACCCTTTTACATATAGGTCCTATATAATAGTTTTAGGTAGATGACTTGCAAATCATCATTTTTAATTTAATAATTAATAATTGTAAACCCTTGAAATATTTAAATTAAATAATGCCAACACATACACTGGTCATGGTCAAGATCATTATTAAGAAAAAACATGAAACTATTATATATTTAAAATAATTAGTTAGCATTCATTTTAATTAATTATGTAAAAAAATAAAATGAAGATGAATTAATTCGATTAATTATCTTATTAATCAGTTAATTAATTTTGTCTTATTTCATCCAATGGTCTTAAAAATTCTCATCCACTGTGATTTAAAAAAAATCTTGTATTTTATTTAAAACTCAATAAATTAGTTCAAATATTTGTTTATGGAAGCAACCCAATAATTTTTTCTCTATAATAATTAGTATAGTTTAATTGTAAAAAATGAAAACTTACATTGTATTCTATACACAACATGTTCCAAAACTTCAGAGTATGTATTTTTAACTTAATGAACTACGTAATACATGAAAATTTCATATCAGATATAATTTAATGTGTTGAATCATTAATATACAATAATAATACATGATTCATATTCTTGAATAACACATGGAATTAATTAAACATTTAATATAATATTAAACCTAATGATCAGCATGTACTGTCAACTTAATAACCCACAAAACTCAAGTCTATGAGGTCTATTGAATAATTAGTTAGTTTTAATATTTCCATATAAAGACATAATGTACACAGAATATACAATCCAACTACATAACATGTACTTATTGTATAATATTATATGTAATACATGCTTATGGACATGACATATACTTCTCGTGAATGTTTAAGAAGTACAAAATATGTATGGAGGAGAAAAAAATGTGTACTTATAGTTATATAGCTTCCAATATATATACGTCATGTACTAAATAAATGCGGTTCATTAATTTCAAGGTATAGGTTGACCCCATGTTTTCCAACTAGAAATTTTGTGGTCTACATGGCGTGTAGTAAAACTACACGACTCCCACACTGACAAATCCATGTTCCAACCTAGTCAGTCTACACATGTTTCATTAATTGCATGCAGTGTGAAATTATTTCACAAAGACCAAGAATAAACATGGGAATCATTGTGTAATGAATAGGTATACCTGACTAGTAACACAAGAGTAGACATAATATATTCTTGTGTTATCAATCAAGGAGCCCCGACACTTTCAAATGGAATCCTCATATGCAATATCTATTAATCATTAACTGGTATTGGTAATATTAGATAGAAATGAAGAATTGGAATAATATAATTAGATTACAGATTAATAAAAATTAAAAGGAAAATTAATTATATATTTTGAATGCATAATAATGAACAATTCAATAAATAATTATAAATATGAGTGTAACCCCACTGATATCATAGTAATGTTCTAGGAATAGTATAAGAACCTAGATGGGAATAATAAAAATAAAATTGAAAATCATATAGATCATTCAAAAAAATTTACATGATGTTAACACCTTGAAAATTGAAAATTTTCTCTTGATATTGTCATATGTAAAACTAAGAACCTTGAGATGTTTTTTTCATGTTAAATAAATAATTAATTTATTTAGATATGAAGAAATGAATAACTGGTATTTGGATATTTCTTCAATGATGATGATGATGATCATCAAAAATACCCCATTTGAATTACTGTTGTTGTTCATGGAGGATCAAGGTGTATAGTCCCTCATGTAGTGGTCCACTAGTGCTTCTTTTATTTCTGAAAAGTTACCTATAGAACTTTGTGTGGTAGAGAGGCAAATCAGTCATCTTGTGTTGTTTTCCTTGATCACACATCCTTGGGACATTGATGATTTCTTATTTTTCTTTAGAATATGATTGGAGGATTCAAGAGAGGAATCTATTGTGAAAAATGATTCTAAATTCTCAGTTAACCCTACCCCATAAACATAACCATCTATTAATAGAGCTAGATTTTATGTTAAGATATTATTTAAAATCATACTGGACCATAAATCATGTTATAATATTTTTAGAAACACCATGAAATATAATTATAATAATGATATTATTATTTTATGGCTCATGCTAAGTTGTAGAATAATAAATATTATTTTACTAGATTTTAAATTAATATTCACCTTTAGATAAAACCTTGGTCTCCATAAAATCCTTTCCATTTAATGAATACTGGAATAAATATTTTTGTGCATAAATATATATTTTACTCACAATCTAGTGAATAAATAATTATTTAAAATATTAAATAAAAAATTAATATTTTATTAAAATCCTGTGAATAAATATTTAATATATATTCACGTAATAAAATAAATTATTTATTAATAAAATATAATTATTTATTACCTTTTGAATATTAATGATCAATAAAATATGAATAAAATTAGTCCTTAGTTTTGAGAATAATTTTTATCTCATTAAATAAATTCTAATATAATTTAATCGAGATCAATAAAAACATTTATTCTGTAACCCTGTTTGATTTTTTATCATTTATATTTGGAAGTATAGGCTAAATTATAATATTAGTGTCTAGAAATATGTGATTCCACCGAAGAGAAATAACTTACCCACCGATGAGAACCACATGTGAATGATCTCAATGAAATATAACCCCATTCTCCCAATATCACATAAAGTAGGATTCACATCAATGTATTTAACCTATATGGTCGATACATATTTCATTGACTTTCTGAAACAAATGTGTTGTTACACCATGGACATAGAGAAATGGAGAGTCACACAACAAACGTTTTAGTCTAGTATGAGGATATTTTTGGTTGTGACTCATACAACCCCACTTCTCATTCAAAATCACCATGAGTCAACACACTCCTCATGGTTACTAAATATGGGAATCCTCCTTTGGATTTAGCCCCAACCAATATAAGAGAATCCCCAATAAAAATAATCCCCAACCAGAATAAGGGAATTATCCTTAGGAATAAGACCCAAAAATCAGGGAATTTCTTTTAGAGTAAGCCCCTAAAGCTTCTTGTAGGCGGTTTCACTCTTTCTCCTCCTCTCTCCCTGAATGATGTGTCTTTACATGTGGAAAGACCTGTCTGTTCTGGATACAAAACATGAGACAGAAGAGGTTCATCTAAACCCCTTTTTATTCACCCATAACCTTGTCTTCTTCCACCAATAGATGAGGATATGTATGTGGTTTTCCATATATTTCACTTCCTCTTGTTTCTAACTTTCAATCATGACTCATCATGACTCACGGGCTTCTAAGATAGCCATGAACATGGAATAAACATATCCAAATGCATGTTTTTCTAGAGAACCTTCATTCAGATCTTCCTATTACCTTCATTCAGAGTACCTCTAGAGGCGTGGATCCTCAGATACCCTATATTAAACCACATGGAAATCCAGATAGTGTTGTTTCTTATATCTCCATTTCTCTTGTTTATAACACCGATATTGATTCACATGCACTTAAAGGTTGATATTTTTCATAATATCCACATTATCCCAGACCTCCTGGGTGTCCACCTCAAGAGTATGTCCCAACCGAACCTATGCATGGGAAAAATTTCATGTTTGAGTCCCAACTCATCAACGTGCCTCATATTTTGGTGTAGGCCCTGATCATAACATCAATCATGAACCACATGCAATTAGAGTTTGAAAGTGGCCATGATATCCACATGATCCCAAACAATCTAGCTGTCCACATTAGAAGTATGTCCCAACTGAACCTATCCATGGTCAAAATCCATGTTCAAGTCCCTGGTCATCAATGACCCTATAATTTCATTATAATCCCCAATCATAACCAATCCATGGGAATCCTTATCATGAGTAATCCCCAATCACAACCCCCATTCACCAAGTCATCTGTCTTAGGAATAAGATCCAAATTATAACACTTGGGAGTCTTACTTTATATAATCCCTAACTCTATCATCACACACATCCAAGGGAATCCTTTACAAGAGTAACCCCAACCAAACATCAAATCACTAGGGAACCCTCCTATGGAGTATGCCCTAGATTAAACCCTAAAATCACCATGGGTCAAGTCACTCCTCATGAACCAAAACAAAATAAAGGAATCCTTTTTAGGAATAATCCCCAACTGATTCCTCTTAAAGGTCCATACTCTTATCAGATACAAGTCAAAGGGCCTCCATAGACATAAAACCTTATAACTGAACTATGTGGGCTTTGATTCCCATACAAATGTGTTACATAAGAACCCTCCATATGTCTTAAACCCAACATCCCAAATGAAACCTACTCTCTTTGATCCATATTCATAATAGGGTCTAATTCAATCTAGAAATTTAGATCCATTCCAAGTTCTCTGGGCCACATTAGAATATTCCTCACACCAAACCTTAACCAGGAATCTTTTGCCTAGATGTCCATGTTGTATGATGATAAACTAAACTGTTTGGTCTGTATCACATGAACTTAAAAGGTATGATGTTCCCCATTAGTTAGAAATAAATTATGTGGGTTTCTATTCCTTTCAAAAGGATATGTAGGAAGCCCATATCATGGGGGTGTAATCCTGACATCCAAATAAATCTTCTATCCCTACATGATGACACACTCTAGGGAACACCACTATGTGTCTAGAATACTAATATCATCATAAAAATGAAAAAGGAATCTAAAAATATTACATAAGATGATAACATTGATGGAGAACCTTGAATACATATAGGTATTTCCATTGATGATGGACCTCTGATATATACATATGATCCTAAAATCCATACATGTTAATAATTGATTTTGAATTCATTGGTGACCCACATCATACTTCGAAATTAATAGAGGATTCATGAACATATATCAAATCTATAATAGAGTCCCATAGTAAAGTTCCCCCCAAAATGGTGTGATGAGCTCAACCTCTCATCCTTTTGACTAATGTGAGTTCTTAGCATCATTGACCAAATTCCCCAAAAAGCATCTGACTTTGGAAAGTAGGTGCTGATGGAGTTGGGTGTTTCCAGTTCCACAAACAAAACCATTGTAAACCATTAAGAATTTATTAACTTGATAGGAATGATTTTACATAAACCCACCCCCAACAATCAATAGTCGGGAAAACAAAATTCTCTAAGGGAAAAAAATGGTGAACCTAACATGAATCCTTAACCTAGATGATAGTATTACCTACCTATTAGGCCACTTTTTATCTCAAAATTAAAGAGGAAAAAAATAATACAATCAATATTTCACGAGTTCATTCAAATGATATGCTACTTTGACATGGTCTTATTGTTAGTGTTTTTAATATTTACAAGCACATTCTCTCATAACTCCATTTAATCAAATGGATTCTTTCCATCTTCAATGAATGTATTACCTAGGTAAATTTCATGCCTGGTCTTCATCCAATCAAAGGATGTCATCACCAACTCGACATCTTTAACACCGGGTGTCAAACGCACTGGTCTAGGAGTATCATTATCATGAAACCATCTCTACCATAGAGGATGGACAATATTCCCTCTAACTTATCAAACCTCATTGATCATTTGGTTAGTAACGGTCGGTGTTCTATAAGTAGATGGAACTAAATGTCATATTCAACCATTTCAGGGGATTATCTCTAGATCATGAAAACTAGTCCCACCCTTATCACTCGGAGTTGGTCAAAGAGGATATGTATAGCCTCATCAAAAATAAATAGGGGTCCTCCCAAAGGAATCCTTACAATAATCGATGCCTATGATTCCATGCGATAGTAAACCCTCAATATAATTAGGGTGTCATCATTGGTCATCCATCCCAGGTTATCAAGAACCAGGCATGCAATACATCCCTATGGGGTCAATGAACGACTTATATGGAGTATATCCACACCCATATCACTTCTAAAGAACCCCAATAATAAAAATTGGTTTCAAACTACAAGCAGACACATAAACCTGACCACCCAAATTTAGCCAACCAACAGACTCACGTAGCGGCATCCAAGGGAGACTACTATTCCAATTTGGTATCACACCATGAGCCTGAACATAAACATGCCTTCCCCCACCAAACCTATTAGAAAACACATTTGGAAGCACTCAAAGAATCCCTCCAAACAAGTGTGGTGGAAAGTCGCAAGCTAGTTCACACACCTACTTGTATTGTTAAGCCTATGAGCATTTTCATCTAGAATCACCAGTAGAATTCATCCAGAATGTCCTGATGATGTATATGCTACAATCCAAACTCTATGCCCCCACATATGAGTACATTCAGTATCCAATGGAAGGAAAGGAATGACAGTCCCAGAAACATACCCCTTCTCTAGATATAGAATGAACATATATCTGCACTCCAGTTGCTGAAGTCACCAAAATTATCTTGAAAATGGTGAATGGATAGAAAATAATCCATTAAAACATTTTAAAATCCTACTCGGGCATCATAAAAGTGAAAAATGTCATGATAAAGGGAATAATGCACATACTTATCACCTAAAATGGGGTGACTCCCCAGCATGTCACCTCAGAGAAAAAACACACCTTAACATTTATACAGGCAGGTCATGAGGGAAGATTCCTCGTTATATATGGACTGTTGGACCAGTAACATACACTCATTCCAAAAGGAGGCAATCGACCTACATGAATAGTTTCTCAAAGGAAGGTACAAACACCTTTCAAGATTCTATATGTTTGATGAAAAATTCTAGAAGAAAAATGAGATAAAGTTAAACATGCTTATGATCTTGAAAACCATTTCCCCAGCAAGTGGACCTAGTTTCTCGCAATAATGCATCAAAGAGGAAGCCTCAAAAAAGATAACCTCAAAATAATGAACCAATCTAAGCACCTTCTCTACTCAATGTTGGAGTTCTTGAAGCCCTTAGATGATTATCAGTGGTAGATCAAGATCATACCCTCCCACTACCAAATTATGGGGGTAGTTGAAAAAATTATAAAGGTCCTATTAGGAAAATTAACAATAAGGGGTTGCTTTATGACCTTAATATAATTGACATCGAGATCCCATATCCGGATAAGAGTCACATAAACCCACTATATGGAGAGAATATTAAGAGTAAAGAGGGATGTCCCCTTTTTATAATTCACTGAGGTAGTCATCCATGTGATGTAACTTCTTGTGAAAGTCCTCTCGGTAGTAGTATTTCACAATATTAAGAGAAGCCACCACTTCACAATGTAGTGACGAGATGTCCCTCCTATTGTGAGGAACTTTAAAAAAAAGTTCAGCCATATTTGATTCATTGTCATTGAAAAGTAAAATCCATTATCAACTAGAAGAAAGCCTTAGTCGATGACCATTCTTCGAACCACCTCCAAATTACCAGGCTTTCGACAAAACAGAGGCAGTCCCAACAAATCTCACAGATTATGATAAAGTGGTAGGAAAGAGTCCACTTTGGTCAGACCAGGTAGAGAAACCTCTGGTGAAAGTCAGAGAATATTTTCTAAACATGAGTAAATAGATAGATAAAGATGACATACCAGTAATGTTCTCACCTTTGTTCAACCCATAATATGATATTCCAGAGGAATTTATGGAAGATTATATGTATGAAATCCACCTAAACATATGTAAAACTCTTCATCACTTGAGAGAAAAAGTATTACCCTCTGACCATTATCGAAGAAACATCCAGGTAATTGAAGGGATGCAATGCCAAACTGATTTGGAGGCTCTCTTAGCCGTGTAACATCCAGAGAGACAACAATATTCCCATTAACATACATGCCTTAGTGTGTTAGAATGATGGTAATTATTTTTCACAGATTCCCCATATGGTGTTAATATCAGAGGATGGGGTGAAAAGAGAGAGTTAAATTTCACCGCCCTCCCGAACCAAAAAGGACTCATGAAATTGGTATCATGAAATGTTATATATTCAGGACACCTCTATTAAATGGACCCTATTTAGGACTAAATATACTCTTGATTAAAATAGGATCCAACTGACTCTCACCAAAATCGGGCTATAAGATAGCTGGCTATTAAAGGACACCTGCTTCATGTAAATGAAAATATCAATACATTCTTCTTCATAGAAGAAGTCATCCATAAGATATTGTGAATGATAGAAATAGAGAAATGATATTCAGAAATGGTTGATCCAGGTGCATGCCAAATGATGTGACTAGCCAATGTTTAGAACAAACTTTATAAAATTAGAAGTGAAGTTGCTTCATTAGAATCCATAATAGTTTAAGAGAAACCTTTGATAGCATGAATGGGGGATTTTTTACCCAAACATTGAGACCCGAAAACCAAACCTAAAGAGATGTGAAAGTGGAATAGGAATAGCCCCAACCCTCATGAATATGAGATTTTTCACATCAGTAACAACCTCCTCAATGAAAACCAGTCTTCTCCGGATTAGGGGAAATTTCACATAGTGAATCCTCCCAATTAATCTCATCCCATGATCTAGTATCTTCATTAGGGACACACACAAAAGAACTATATAGAGGTTCCCTTATGATCACTATCCCCCATAAAACTCCTAGAGAATCCACAAAGAATAGTATAAGGCCTCAGGGATGGATTCCAAAGAGTCAATCCCATAGTGACACTAATAGAATACCCACAATGTGTTGTTTATTAGTGAATGTAATTAATAATACCCTTGGAGACCCTATAGAACATGAGTCCAATTCATAGGAAGAATCATAGGAGGATGTTCATGTTCATAACCTTTACCACACTGAAACAATTGAAGGAGGTGTGCATGTTCAGAACCAAAATCTTTCCCAGAATCTAAGAATTTCAAAAAATAATCCATCATTACCTTCTAAAAAGGAATCCAACCTAGAAAAGGTTAAGGGTTACATTTTTCCTAAACCACTTGAAAGAGAGGTTAATACCCTTTAATTAGAGGAAATATATTCTAAACAATAGGGAGAGAATAAATAATTGAGGAGACTCAATGCAGAACTACACTGAGGTGGCCATACTACATGTTATGTTCTACAAGCAGATCCCCAAATCAAACTCCCAACTAACATACCTAAATAAAGAGTTTTTTAATAGTGAATGAAGTAGAACTAGAACACCCACTCAACATGGGATTCTAACCACTAGTATACTTAGTTCCCACAATATCAGAACAATAATTCCATTTATTAGGTGCACAAACAAAAAAGGTATATGAAAATCATTATAGGAATACCCCTATAGTCAACCCATGGTAGATACCAGTGGTGGTACCACCTATGACCCTCCCATATACTACACCTACTCAAGCTCTGGCCCAACCAAAAATTCCCCGAGAGATCATGAATTCTCTTGATTCACTCATGATTTTATTAGAATCCCTAGAGGAATAGTGAATACTGATACAACCAGAAAAGAAGACTTATCTTGAATGGGTAGATCTGAATCCACCCTTTCCAAAATACAAGAACCCAAAAATTCCCATTTTTAATGGCTCAGGAGACTTAGAGCAGCATCTGATGCATTTCATATCTCATTGTGATCCCATGATGGGGACCCATGGACAACAAGAGGCAGTGAAACTCAAGTTAATTGTTCAATCACTATAGGGACCAGCCTTTTATGGTATAATATCTTATAGGATTAGTTAATTATAGGGTGGGAAGACCTCTATCAAAATTTCTTCTTCCATTTCAGCTCAATTATGAAGAAAAAAACAATCCTCAATCTCTCAAATTATAAATAGTGAGATAATGAAAGGGTAAAAATATCATTACTCAATTTAAAGGATTCAAATACTCATTGAACCTACCACTTCCTCAAAAAGACTTGTTTCCCATTGGTATAGTGAATATTTTCAATGAGTTGTGAGAACCACTTATTCCTATGAAATATAAATGAGTGTTTTGGGAAATTTCCACAATTACCCATAGAGTGGAGAAATCAATCACATATATCAGGGTAAATTCATGAGTAATCCCATAAACTAAGTAAATGAGAATGATAAATATAGATTCTGAAACTATCACACCTAAGAAGGACCATGTTCCCACTCCTACTCCACAGCCTGCACAATATCAAGCATCTGCACCTACCGAGCATCAATAAAAATTCTCACCTTATCAGGATAATAAAAATGAGAAGAGAGCTGAAAATAGTTTGAAGAGATAATAAACAAGGTATATTCTTTCCAAAATAACCAATTACCTAGCTACTTCTTATTGGTATTGAAAAAAAACATGTTCAAGTTGCATAATCCCAAAAAGCACAAAAAATATAGAGAAAAAGTTATCTCAAGCTATTTACCTTTACATAATGTAATGGGGCACAAATATAGTAGTGTTTTCTTTTTAAAAACATTTAAAAAATATGGTGTACTCTTGGAATGTGAAGCTAAAAAATCACATGCTCAAGTAGGATGTGTCTCCCCACTTAGCCTAAGGAAGAGAATGAATGGAATGAAGTATATATTAGTGGTAAAAAATTTTTAGTGGTTTTATGGATATAAAAATGATCAAAAAAATCATTATATCCTTCAAGAATAGTTTTAGTAGCCGATTGTGCCTTTGGATTCTTCTGCTACAATGCAAAAGTCCACTAAAAACATAGTCCTATGAAATCCAGTCTTCCAAAAAGTGACACAACCAAAAGAGAAAGAAAAAAAATACAGGAAGACTATCCAGTGACAATGTCAAAGTCATACATGACCTTAGAGAATATCATGCATGAAATCTCAAAACCACAAGTGCCACCCTGCCAAACTGTATGACAAGGGTCCACCCACAAAACAAAATCTCCATCAGAAGATGATTTGATCTTAAACTCCATTAAAATTCTTCACATAATTAATAACTTCTCAGATGATGAGAATGATAATGAACTCAAATTTCATCTAATTTATTGGGAAAATAGGGGAGGAGGCTTCCAGAGTCGAGGATACAAGTGAAAACGAGGTCATTAAAGGAGACAATAATTTAAACACACCCCTACTCAAACTATCTATGCAGCTGAAACTCATGGGAGAGCTATCCAACAAGCTCAAAAAGGGAAAATAAGTTCTGTTACATGTGACTATGTCTTTTTTGACACAATAATCATGAAATATTGGTTAAAGGACACATAATCTCCTAATCAACTTCAGCATGTAGGCATTCCTAGCCAACCTAATCCACCAAGAGCATAAGCACCTTCATCTCCCATTCCATGTTCTGATCCATCCGCATCTTGTATGTTTAAACCTAAATATCCTTTAAATCAAAATATCCAAGATGTGAATCACATAACTTTGAAATATAAGTATGTATTTTTTAAGAAACTATCCCTTGTGCCAGCCAAGTTGTGAATCCTGGATGCTCAAATTTTTTCAAAATACCTCCATGAATAACTCATAGAGGCCTTATCATGCCTTCAAGAATTTAAATTTTAGGTTTTCCCTACCAAATTATATCGTGCAGAGAATGATCCAAAATAATTTCATACAGTCATCTATCTCACATATTAGGATGAGTGTACCACCACACAATGGTATATCATACCTTTGTATATATATGGTAAGATAAATGACATTGATATCTGACATGTCTTTATTTATAATGGAGTAGGAATAAACCTCATTATGATATGAACACTTCAAAATATTATTCTAAATTAATCCCACATGTACCCCTCCACCCTAATGTTATAGGTTTATGATATGAATGAGAAAAATCCTCTAGGAAAAATCAATCTCCAATCTCAGTTCAAGGATCTTATGTCAAACTCCAAATTCATGGTTGTCAAACAGGATACAACCTTCAATGTTATACTGGGAAGACCTTAGATAAATTATCATGTGACTATCCCCTCTTCACACTACCAATGCCTCAAATATTGTATCAATTGAAAAATGGGACATTTCATGGTGAAAAGGCCCCATTCAATAAATGTGAATCATTATAAATTATTACAGGGTTATACTACTTGTGATAGAAATAGTATATGAATGATGATGTCACTCGCATCAATGACTCGAATGGTCTATAGATGATTCCAGTCAATCCTTTCAATAAGCTTAGTGCAGAGTATGTGCTACCAATGAATCAATTTTACGTGGTGGACATGAATTCAATCACACATTTTTCTAATTCTGTAATGTCAGTTGTGTCAACTGATCCTAACAACACTAGAGGAGTTTTGAACTCCTGAACACTTATGAAACCCTAGATGGAAATATCTTTATTCCATCCCATAATATTCAACAAATCCATATTCAATGTACTGGGCTATAATAAGTAGTCAAATTAATGGGGGAAAATAATTTTTCTCATTCTTATTCCCTCATATTCTCTTCAAAGCTCCAAAAAGACCCTAAACCATCCATTAAACTAGAAATGGTTACTTAGTCATTTAGATGTACAACTAGATAATCTTACCCTAATTCTAAGAAACTTTCTCCATATCATAATTCCTGAGAAGAGGTGGAATAGGTAAGGAATGAGTAAGTGGAAGAGGTAGAAGGCCTTAGTAATCCCCCTCCAAAATTTTAGGATGGTGTCTCCACAACTGTTTAAAAACTATGAGAAATAAATATGGGAATGGATGAAGTCCCAATACCCACATTGATCAATGCATCCGTGACATCTGAATGATAAGATATATATATAATTCCTTCCTAAAGAAACATCAGGACATGTTCGCCTAGAATTACATAGATATGTTGTTCCTTGACCCAATGGTGTCCACCCATCACTTGGGTCTTCCAGAATGAAATCAGCGATACAAATAGGAAACTAGAAGGACACACCCATATCATGCCTCCAAAATTGATCCTGATGTCGATAATCTAATAAATAATGACTTTATCTGATAGGTACAATATCAAAAATGGATGGAAAAAATTTTCATAATGAAGAAGAAAAATGGGTAAATCAAAATTTTCATCAACATAAGTGATATCAACTGGAACTATTTGGAATATGAATTCCTATTTCTAATAACAAAACATCTAATTGAAGTGAAGGTTTGTTATCAAGAACTTTACTACATGGATGGATATTAAAGGTATAACCAAATTTGGATGACTTCATTAGATGAATAATCCACCACCATCAAATCCCCATAGGGAGTTTTCTACTCTTGGGTAATTCCCTTTGGATTGAAGAACATCAACGCCAAATACCAACATTCCATGCATCACATCTTTAAATAGTTCCTATGTATGTTCATCAAATGCTACGTTGATGATATAATTGTTATTTATTGAAATAATTATTACCATATAACTAATATTGATAAAATTTTCAAAAATTTACCACAACAAAGCCTAAAGATAAACCCCATAAACTATGCTTTTGGGGTAACCGTGAGGATGCTTCTTGGCTTCAACATACACCATCATGGCATGGAAGTTGACCTAAAGAAATAATCTATCCTTATCATTTAACTTCCTTGAATCCTTAAAGTGTTGATAGGACTTCAAGGAAAATTGTCATTTATAAGGCTATTCATATCCATCCTCACATGAATGTGTTTACCATTCTCTAAATAGATGATGTAAGGGGTTACATATTAGTGGACCAATGACTATGAGAAAGAATTTTTCAACCTTAATAAATACCTCTTGATACCACTATTATTAATGTTACCCGTTGAGTGAAATCCACTCAATCTATAGGTGATGATCATGGAAGGATCATTAGGTTCCTTCCTTTTGAAAAAACAATAATGTTGGGAATGAAAACAACCTTTATTACCTCAGTCAAACCATGATCGAACTTAATAAATGTTATTTAGATATTGAGACGATCTACATGATATTAATTGTTATAGTTCAGAAATAGAATCACTACTTGTAGCTCCATAAATTCCAATTGGCATCTCATAATAACCTGCTCAAATATATCCTCAGTTGTCCTATATTGACAAGACATATTGCATGGTGGAAAGATATTCTACAACTGTTAGACATTAAATTATTGCCTTGGAAATCAGTTAAAAGTTAGTCCATGGTATATTTCCTGGTTGAACACCCATATGTAGGAACAATATCATTAAATACTGAACCACCAGATGAAAATATGTTTTCTATTCAAGTTGACCCCCAAATGTGGAAAATTTATTTTGAGGGTGAATCTTGTAGCCCAATAGGGAGGATAGTGGAAGACCCTACACTCAACAATGTCGGGTTAGGGATCATGCTCATTTCCCCTATAATGATTGTTTTACCTTACACCTTCATGCTATCAGAAATATGTATCAATAATGATGTGGAAAATTAGGCCCTCATAATACTTCTAGAAAGGAAACTCTCTATCCTTGTGGACTTGCTGGAAGTGAAAGGGAACTCAAATTTAGTAATCAAATACATCAACAAGAATTACACTGTCAGAAAAGAAGAGGTAATCCCCCTTCTAGACTGTTTTTAAAGGTTAATGGTATAATTACCCTCAAATACAACATTATTTCACATCCCTCGATCATATAATTCCCAAGAAGATGCATTGTGAAATGAAGCTACAGATATAGAAGATCCAAAATGATATAAAATTTTCAACAGCATTGTTCATCACTGAATGATTTCACCTTTTGTTCATTTCAGAATTAAAGAGATTGATGAATTTGTTCCTATCAATGAATCATATGGTCCTACCATTGGGTGGATGATAGACAACATTGGATACCTCTAGAAAGAATTACTTCCACTGGATAGAGCTTGGAAATTGAATTTCAATTGTTGATCAACCAAGTTTTTCCTTTATGATGGAAAAAATCTCCAGAAGGTCTACTATAAATGAGTATTTTGTGGAGTCTTTATCAAGTGAATTGATGGAGAAGATACTACTACTATCATCAGGGAGGTGCACATCGGGGCCATTGGTACCCATCGGTCTAGCTATAAGCTTTCCAACCAAATCTGTAGGCTTGGATACTTCTCATTTTCTCTAACATAGGATTGTATAAAATTCACCAAGAAGTGTCATTCCTACCAATTTCATGCCAATTTCATCCATCAACCCCAAATTTTCTACATAAGGTAAATAATATTAGTCATTATCTATATGGGTAATGGATATTATAAGGAAATACCCTCCAGCTATGGATAAGTAGTTAAAATAAATCTTAACTACTGCTGGCTTCTTTTCCAAATGGACTATGGAAACACCCCTTAAAAAAGTCAGGGAAAAATCATTGTCATCTTCAAGAAATCCAACACCATAAAAAAATTTGGGGTCCTTAACACTATACTGAAAAAATTTAGTACCAAATACTATACTAATAACATGGAGAAGCTATATTAGAAGTATAATATCAAATCCAACCATTCAAAACTCTGTCATGAAGAAACTAATGGAATGTTAGAGGCCTTTAACAAGAACATGTCACACAAAATCTAGATAATTGTGGATAAACATATAGTCCTATCCTGACAATATCTTTCATTACTTATGATCTTATTGGACCAAAACCCATACTACTACATAGGAGACACCGTACTAACTATTATACAAAACAAAATAAGTCATTCCCATCGAGGTACTATTTCCAATGATCCATGATTTCATCTATGATTAGCAATTAGTGAATGAGAAATTCAATAAATGAATAGTTTAATTAGATAAAATAGAAGAAAAATGATTACTTACCATGCATCACATGGAGGACTATCAAAAATGGATATTGTTGGAATTAAAAAAAAGGTTTATCTTCATTCTTTCTTCCAAGGAGATCCGGTATAGGTCCTCAAAACTCCAATGATACCTGGAATGAAATCTCAGAAAAATGAACCAATTTGGGAAGGATATTACATCAAACATAGGGTACACACTAAGAGTGGTTATTTTTTAATATTAATTGATGGAGATATCATTAATACCTCTACTAATTACAGTTTATTAAAGAAATACTTTGTGTAATCACACAAAGAATGTACTTATCATATGATCATAAATTTTATGACATAAGGTTCTCATTGCATGAAATTAAAAGTCATGACATAAAGTCCATTCTACAAGATGTTAAACTACATATTTGGTCTTTTTTAACATGGCCTTAAAAGGAATGACATCATGTTTCTGTTTCATGTTGATAAACTACACATCATCATCATCCTCGTCACACGGAAATAAACTACACGAAATATGGTACTAATCATATGAACCAAAATTGAAATACACCATTTTTGCATTCAACATGACATTAAACAGCACAACTAACATCCCCCTCATTTTATGTCAAGAAATCACTGAAAACCGTGATTTGAGACACACCTCATAATCCCTTCTTTTTGGGCCACCATATCATTTACAAATCCTAATAATATTTATTTAACCCCTCAGTAGGTCCATATGCCCTCTTGGCTTGACATGAGGAATAAAATATGGGAATCTCCCATGTATAAGCTCTACTCACATCATTAAAACTACATAGTAGAACTTGGGCCCCCTTAATAGGTATAGTCCCCAACATTATCACATCCTTATTAAAAGATGGTAAACTGTATGATCTGATCATGAACTATGTTTGGATTGATTTTAATTCTAATGTGATGCATAGTGAACTTAGATCTCTAATACTGAGTCCATCTTCAACAAAAAATATATAGCCTTTTGATATCCTATGTATGAATTTGGCTGGCACATGGAACCTTTCCAGAACTATGTGTGTCTTGATTTTCATTCTAATGAGATACATACTGACACCTAGACCTTATGTCTTAGACCCAACCATTATTCTAGAGTATATCAAATCTCCCTTTCCCCACATAAAAATTTGATCGATGTGTGGAAATATTTTCAAGAACTATGTGTGGCTTGATTATTTATTTAACAAGATATATAGTAACACATGGTCCTACCCCATAGTTGAGCCGCAATACCTGTATTCACATTGGGAAGCCTAATTCTTTTCCAAATGCTATTAAATAGCATAGTTCATCCTGAAATACCTGTTCATTGATTCTTATTTCAACAAGATACATTATGATGTTAGGATCTCCGATCATGGGTCCATCCACAACCATAATGAAAAATCCCTCTTTCCAATGTGTACAAACTATATCTGTATAGGGAACTTTTTCATAACATATGGATTGATTCTCATTACCATGAAACACGTAGTTCCATTAGGACCTCATGTTAAGGACCTATACATTATTATAGAAAATATTATATCACCCTACCCCATTTCAAATCCTCATTGATGTGGGAAACAATTTTCAAGAATTATGGGTGGCTTGATTCTTTCTCCATAAAGATACATTTTGATGGATGAATATCCAATCCTAGATCTATATATAGTAAAACAAATCCATGACTCCCTCTATATGAGTAATACCTATATTGGGAACATTTCATGGTCTTTGTGTTACATGATTATTTCTACAACACGATACATAGTGACCTAGAGCTCCAATCTCATCTCTAGCCACAATCAAAAAATAATCCATTCCCTCGGTATAAGTTAAACATGAACAATGATCCTTTTTAGAACTATATATAGATTGATTTCGCCCATCATAGGATATGTAGTGATTCCCATATTCCCATCATTGGGCCTAGCCTCTCTATCTTCCCACTTTCATATCAGTACATCTTTATCCTCACTGTAATATATTAACCTGTATGGGATTTAAAAACTACGCATGGATTGATTCTCATTTTGATTAAATATGTAGCGATGATCAGAACTCATATCCTAGACCATCCAACCTAGAATCTAAATACCCCCCATCGTTCCATTGTATTGTCTTTTTTTAGTAAAAGAAACCTTTTCTACTATTTATTTCTCACATCGAACAGATCTCATGTGGGCTTAGGAGTTTTGGTAAAAGAGTTACCCACATAAGTAAGGAATATCGATTCAAATTGGGGAAATCATATTCATGTATGCATGACCTTAAAAGGCACACCAGATTTCATCAGTGTATGATAAGAAACAACATGATTTCCCCAAAAACAATGTGTGGCTTCATTCTCATTCTAATGAGATATGTAGTGTCATAAATATTTTAAATCTGTGACCCAGCTGCAAAATAGTTTGGAAAATCCCCCCACTCTCTTATGTATGATTAATATCTATATTAGAGAGTTCAATATGGGTTATCACCCTCTACACAATCCCACATTTAAAAAAACCTTTTCCTCCACGAATGAATTTAATTAGTGCGGGGATCTTTATTTATAAGTACACATGTATTTATTCTTTCTCAAATAGGATACATAGTGTCTCTTGGGTTCTTGACCATGGTCTAGTCATAATCTCATATAGGAACCTTCATCTTATAAATCCTCAACACATGAATCTAAACTGCATGACTAATTTCCTCATAGCATGAATTTATACTACATGGTACCTCAATAATTATGTGTGTCTTGATTCACATTCCAAATAGATTCATAGTGACACCTAGGACTCATGACCTAGTCCCAACCAAGGGGTAATGAAACCCCCACCCCTCTTT
Organism: Viscum album; assembly: GCA_963277665.1. NCBI lineage: Eukaryota > Viridiplantae > Streptophyta > Magnoliopsida > Santalales > Viscaceae > Viscum > Viscum album. The sequence goes on along the minus strand of OY728140.1, from coordinate 1,150,184,784 downwards.
TATCTAAAAACAATGATCATTGGAATAGAATTTAATCTAGGATCCCTCATTATGTGGTACACCAAGGATACAAAGATCCCCCTTCTACATATGAGTCAGATCCATGCAAGGAAAATATTGGTCCAAATGATAAATTTGTTCTCAAACAAATGCCTTCCACATGTCATGATCATAATATTGGAAACTTTGGAATCCTCAAAATCATTCTCTATCACCCGATGAAATAATATATAATACTTGAGGACTCCTTCACCGAACTATGTTATAACACGGCACAATTGGATTTGTATATAGTATCCAAAAATGGGGTTTTCATCCAAAATATGTCTCTTTTTGACTATGTTGTGACACACCCCAGTTGGATTTTCATAAAACATCCCACAAAGTGGTGTTTTCAACTAGTGGTAACTTCTCCCTTGGGTGAAGCCTCTTCTATCCTTGTATTTTTTTTATAAAATTATGATTTATAATGCAATTACATTATGTTTGTGGTCATCCATTTTATATTTTTCCCATATCTGTTATCCTAATCTATATAAACCCTAAGACCACGGTTTATAATTTCCTCCCTCAGGTCTGAAGTATGCATGAATGATAATGGTATGGTTGGCCACACATCACCCATCATTTCCATAATGCTATGTTCCTAGTTGTATGACCTAGAACTACATGCACCATATTTACCACACCTAGGTTAGAAAATAATAAGGAATGTTTTCAACTAAATCTCAGGTAATTTTGACCTAAAATGATACTCCAATATTTGAGTAACTTTTTTCCACAAACCAAACTCTATTCCTAGGGAAATCAAAATCTCCATAAACATTCTTTTTCCATCAACAATAGAATGTTAGAACTCTTGAGAACTTATTTTCATGACTATGTTGTAACATGCCCTGTATGGATTTGAATTAAGTATCCAAAAAATGGGTTTTCCAGCCAAATGATGTATTTAATATACTATAACACACCCCAATTTTTTTTCATAAAGTATCCCACAAAAATGGCTTTGTTAATCAGTGGTGACTTTGTCTTTAGGAGATATATCATTTATCACCAAAATCCATTTACCTATACCACTCTTCATATCTAAAAATAATCAGATTACTACTTACAAAATTCTCTTCCTCATACCTGAATATGATGGTACATTCCGTGTAAGATTACCCAGGATGGGAGAATGTTTAACCTTTCGGTCAATGCTAAGGACCTTAAATTATATCCCCAATAACGTCCTTGCTGTATGACTATAAAATTAATTTCATAATGTAAGAGTAATATGACCTTAAACTATGTATAATAATATCCTTGATGTATGAATTTAAACAATATAGTATAATATCCTTGTTGTATGACTTTAAACTATGTAGTATAATTTCTTTTCTGTATGACTTTAAACTGTGTAGCATAATGTACTTACTATAAGACATAAAACTGCATATAAAAGCATCATAGTCATAAGAACATAAACTGTATAATAAAATCTTCTTTATAAAATTTTAAACTACCCAGTCAATGTCCTTGTCACTCAATATGGAACTACACAATGCTTCATCTCTTCGTAGAGAAGATCATTTTTCCTCTGGAATCAGAATTTTAACAAAAGTATTCTACTATAAATAAACCAAATTCATGTCAGAGGGATTCAACATTCATAGAAAATGACAATACAGATTATATTATCATTATATAATATTTTATCTTGAAAAAACCACCCACTGTAGTCTTGAAAATCTGAATCCCCATTAACATTCTTCAGACATCAGCAAAATAAAATGTTGGAATTCATGGGAACTCGTTTCCCCGACAATTTTGTAATATGAACTATTTATATTTGTATAAAGTATGTCAAAAATGGGTTTGTTTTCCCAATTATTCCTCTATTAACTATATAGTGACACACCCCAACTAGATTTGCATAAAGCATCCATCTAAATGGTGTTTTCATCCAGTGGTAACATCATCCTCTAAAAAACCTCCTATATTCCTAAATGTATTTTTTGAATTTGGAAACCACAAAATAATGGCTCAAAAATCCTATTGGGGTTATGTAAATAATGTCATATCATTATTGGCTAATAAGCTATTTTTGGGTCATCATCTAAAAGTTTATGGTCAATGTTGTTTGACCTAAAACACCAACATCACTAGTCTGGATTTTATGAATTTAAAATTCCCACAAAAAGAGACATAGTACTTGCCAGATTAAAAAAAATCATAGAATGAAATCAGGAAAAAACGTTTAGTCTCATATCTCTAGACCAACACTCTATGTAGTTTAGGAAAAAAGATAGAAATGAAAGGAAGTATGAACAAAAATTGTGAGGTTGAAAAACTGAAAAAGTCAGTCTAAGGAAAATCCAAGTATCACCCTCTATGTCTTCCTTATATTGGAAATATGAAAATATTAGGGTGATGAAACAAAATACATAAAGTTTGTAGGGTTGTACATATGACCCTATAAATATTCAAACAATAATCTATAGGCCTTTTGTATTAATAGAAAATTAGAGCATCCCTCCATGGTTGAGATAGATCCAAATCCAACCAAATGATATTTGAATGCATTAAAGTTCCCTACATTTACCTTAGAACTAAATTATTTTCATTCCAAACTAATCTAATTATAAGGGGTGATTTTTTTGATATCATATAATTCATTTCATGAAATTTTATATACAATTAATTATGTGATACTCACTCATATAAAAAATTTTTAGTTTGAGTATAGATGTGTTTCCATGCCAAATTAATATTCTAGTAGGGATTACATGTTTTAAAAGACTACTACAAAGTGAGGGATAACTAGAACTAACACCCCTCCAAGAGTAGGATGAGGATTTCCAAGATTAATGATAAAAAGGTTCCAACACAGTAAAATTAAATTTCCATATTTATATCAAGTAAATTTTGTGTATTAGATGTATCAAGAAGCATATAACTCTTCTAATTATTTGATTTAATTGGATGTAAAGCCCAAACATACTCATGGATAATAATTTATGGATCTTGATAGATGGAAAGATTTTATAAAGGTATTTTTCTCACCACACAACACATTCATGTAGGACCCTTCACACAGGCCCATCCACACAGTCCCCCCAGAGGGTCTATAAATTGACCCATTTCAATCAAATTTTTGAAGGAATACCAAACTATTGGAAAGGGAATACAATAGAGGGCTCTGGTCACACATCTCCATCGACTAAGTATTCTATATCTACTTGGGTGACCCACCATGGTGTGCCCTCCCTAGGGAAAGGCCCCTATCCCAACACTTGGGAGAGAACCACCTGGGCGTCCCACACCTGGGTGAACCATTCATGAGTGATAACCACCTGGGAAACCCATACCTGGGCGAGACCAACCTGGGAGACCCACACATGGGAAACTCATACCTAGGATACCCATAATTGGGTGAACCATATAGAAATGGAGATTCACATTGTGAACACTTCAGCTTATGACCAAGACTTTATGTATTGTGACACATACAACCCCACCTCTTATTCAAAATCAACTTGAGTCAAGACACTCTCCATGGTTCCTAAACAAGTAATCCTCCTTAGGAATAATACCCCACTAGTACACGAGCATCCTCCTTAGAGATAACACCCAACTAGAATAAGGTAACCCTCATTTGGAATAATCCCTAACCAATTTATTGGAATCTTTCATAGAGTAATTAACTAGACCTTGTTGTAGGAGGTTTTAATCTTGCTCATCCTCACTACCTAAGGGCTATGTTCATATAGGTAGTTAGACCAAACTATCCTTGATACAAAACGTGAGATGGAACAGGCACATCTAAGCGCAATTTTCTTCTACTGTTTCCACTTCCACTTCAAATAGTCTAGGAGGAGATGTTTGTAGTATTACAGATCTTCCTTTTCCTCTTGTTTTTCATGTTCAAGCATGACTCATCATGATTCATGGTATTATAGGGTAGCCATGGACATGGAATCCACCCATCCATATGTATGTTTTTGTAGAGAATTTTTTTTGAATATTCCTCTTGCCTTCCTTTAGAGTGCCTCCATAGGTTTGGGTCCTCAAAGACCATATATCCAACTGCATGGAAAAGCAGATTTTGTGGTTTCCTGGACCTTATGTTTCCTCTAGTTTCTCACACTGATCTTGACTCATGTTCTCTTCGAGGATAATATTGGTCATGACATCCACATGATCCCATACCTTAGGGGTGTCCTCCTCAGGAGTATGTCCCAAATTAACCAATCCATGGAAAACATTCCAAGTTAATGTCCCAACTCATCAATGGGCCTCATATTTCAGTGTATTATGAAATCATAACAAATCCATTGAAATATTCCATGTGAGTAATCCCCAATTACAACCCCCATTCACCAAGCCATCACCCTTAATAATAATACTTAGAATCTTACATTTGGGTCTCCTACAATACATAATCCCCAACCATATCATCTCACTCATCCAATGGCATCCTATTGAAGAGTAATAACCAAAAAAACATTAAATAAATAGGGAAACTTCCTCAAGTGTAATCCCCAATCCAAACCCTAAAATAACCATTAGTCAAATCACTCCTCATATACCCAAACTCAATAAGGGAATCCTTCTTATGATTAAGCCCCAACTTAATCCCATCAATGGGTCATGCTCTCCTATGAGACGAATCCAAGGGCTTCCATAGGCTTAGGTCCTTATAACCGAACTAAGTGGGATATGATTCCCATCCAAGTGGGAGACATAGGAAGCCTCCCTAAGGATCAAAACCAACATCCCAAATCAAACCTACTCTATTTTTTTCACATTACAATAAGTTTATAATTAAACATAGATTTTAATATCCCTTCTAGGTTATCTAGGATGATTTTATATAATCCCTACACTAAACCTTGACTAGGAAACCTTTTCCTAGATGTTTTTACCACATAATGCTAAATTGAACAGTTTTTTTCCTTATCACATGACTATAAAAGGTATGATGTTCCCCGTTGAGTGGAACTGAACTATTTGGTTTCTAATTCCTTTCAAAAGGATATGTAGGAAGACCATCTCATGGGGCCCAATTGTGACATCAAAACAACTCCTTTCTCCTAAGGCAGTGACACACTCTAGATCACCCAGTGTTTTCCTAGAAAACCAACATCATAGTAATAATGACCAGAAAATCTATAATTAGTACATAAGAGGATACCATTGATGGTGAACCTCAAATACATACAGATATATCCATTTATTAATTACCTTAGATACGTACATATTATTATAAAATACATACGTGCTAATAATTTATTTTTAATTCAATGGTGAACCACATTATACTTGGGAATTAATGAAGCATTCAAGAACCTATCGTAAATATATAAGAGAGTCTCATAGTATGAAAAAATTCTCATTAAAATGGTGTGATGAGCTTGAACTACCATCCAATTGAACAATGTGAGTTATTAAGAATCATTTTCCAAATTCCATAATGAGTGACAATATTTGGAAAGAAGGCCCTTATAGAGTTGGGTGTTTCTCATTCTAAAAAGAAACTTATTAGAAAATATTCAGAAACAGTGAACCCAATGTAAATGATTGTAAAAAACTCAACCCCATGCAATCAACCATCATGTGAACATGAATATCTAATTAAAAGAAAAAAATGGCAAAACCAATGTGAATATTTCACCAAGATGATATTTTCACTTACCTACTAGGACCCTTTCACTCTCAAAATGAAAGATGAGAAAACGAGAAAATCAATAATTCATGTGTTCATTCAAATGAGATGATGTTTTTATGGGGTTTTATTTTTTGGTGTTTTTCATATTTCTAGACACTTTCCCTAAGGAATTCCATCAATCCAATGACTTATTTCTATCTTCCATGAATGTATTCCGTGGATACTATTCACACTAGGTCTTTGTACAAGAAAAGAAATTTTCACCAACCCAACACATTCAATGTTGGGTCTAAAACAAAATGGTCTGAGAGAATCATCCTCATCGTACCATCCCAATACTAGAGGATGCATGATAGGTCCTCTCTCTTGATAAACACCACCGATCATTTGGTCAGTGATGACGGTTGGTCCAGAAGTAGACGACACCAAACTGCATCTTCAACAATTACAATTGCTTATCCTCGAAATAAGACAACCAATAACTCCCATATCTTAAGGATGTGGACTAGAGGATCCATACCGCCTTATACAGAAGACACAAGGGTCCTTAAAATGTACTCCTACCAACAATCTCTGCCACCAATGTCATGTAGAAGTTAAACCTCAGCATGGAGAGTGTGTCATACTTAGAAATCTAGACCAAGTAATCTAGAAATAGGAATGAAAGATATCCCTTCATGGGAAGTGAATGGACAACAGTGGGTTGAGCCACACCAATCACCCTTCTGAAAAGGCCCACTAATAAAATTTGGTGGAAAAATGTGATCAGACACATAAACCTACCTTCCCTAATTCAGTCAGCTAACAAAATTGCCTTGATGAATCCAAGGAAGCCCATTATTCAGAGATAGTGACACACTGGTGAAAAGAAAAATACATCAGTTTCCACCAACAAACAATTCTTCCAGAATTGTATGGAAGCACTTAACAAATCCCTACAACCAAGTGTGGTGAAAAGACTCAAGTAGGAGAACACACATACCTACATTCATCAAGTCTGATATAAATTTTTACCAGCATCACCCTGAGAAAATTGTTGATAAGTCCCAATGAAAAATATAGGGTGGACCCAACTCTCTTCCCCCAAACACGAGCACTATCAATATCCAATGGCAGAAATGGGGGGATAGGAGCAGTCACATACCCCTACTCTAAACATGTAAAGGGAATATATCCCCATTTAAGTCACTGAATTCAACAATCATATCCTGAAAATGGTGGAAGAGCATAAGAATGTATCTACCAAAATCTTAAAATCTATCCAAGACATCATAATGGTGACAATATTTATGAAAGAGGGACTTACCCACTACCCCATCTCAATAAAAGGGGTGGCTATTAAGCATGTCATTCCAAAGATGACACACACCACCTCTCCCATCTTGGTGGGTCATGGGGAAAAATACCCCATGATGCATAGAAAATTGGATCAGGAATATAAAACTATTCTAATAAGAGGTAATCATCCCATTTTAATGTCCACTCTGAGGTAGGAACAAACCCCTAAAAAATATTCTAGATGCCTGTCAAAAAATTCTATCAGTAACAAGAGATATAGTTAATCGAGATTCCAGTAAAAAAAAACCATTTTCCCAATCAAGTGGCCCTATTATATCTCAAGAATGATTCCAATAAAAATAATATCCAAATAAAATTAGGAAATCAAAGAGTCGATCTATGATCCTGCTCTACTGACTACTAAAGTTCTTGAAGCCCTCAAATGCTTTTATGTGGTAGCTCAAGATCCTACCCTTCCCATACCAAATTATGGGTTAGTAGTAGAAATTCCAATGGTACTCTTTAGAAACCTCGCCATGAAGGATTTCTTCGTGACCTCAATCTGATTGACCTCAAGATACCATCTAATGATGAGAGGCATGACAACCCTCCAAGTGGCTAGAAGTTTAATGATAAAGGGGGATTTCCCCTTGCTATAATTCACCAAGGTAATCCTTTACATGATGGCACTCACTATGAAAGTTCTATATACAATATTATATAAGGTTTTCAAGATAACCCTCAACATGGAAATTTAGGGATGATAAAGTCATCCTATCTCAACGAACATGTGAAAATAAGGTCAATAATGTTTAATGACTTATCATTGACAAACGAAATTCTTCTCTCAACCAGAATAAAGCCCAAGGAGATAGTAATTCTAGGAACCTCCTTTGGTTTTCCTACCTTCTAACATAATAGAGTACGTCCCAACCAATCTCACCACTTATGATAAAGTGGAAGGAAAGAGTCCACCATGTTCAGACCATGTACGAGAACCTACAATGAAAGATGAAAATGATGTTATAAATATAAGAAAATAGATAGGTAATGATGGCATACCAGTCATGTTCTAGCCTTTTGACACCCCTCAATACGACATTACAGAGTTGTTTCTATAAGATTGTGTTCATGAAACCCACCTTTACATATGGAAAACTATTTGTCACATTGGATAAAAATTATTACCCTACAACGAGTATCAAAACAAATTATTGGTAATAGAAGGGATGTAATGAAAAATTGATTTGGAGTATCTTCTAGTTGCACGAAATCCATAGAGATAGCATGAAGGCCTTCAATGTACATGAATCAATGTAGTAATAGATTGTGAATATTGATCATAGATTCCCCATATAGTGTTCATATTAGAAGATGGGGTGCACACATAGTGTTAAATTTCACCATCCTCTTTAAACAAAAAAGTCCACTAAAAGTGGTATCATTAAATGTTGTAACTTTTTTTTGGCTCCAACAAATGGGCCTTGTCTACAACTCAATATACGATAAACTAAAATAGTCCCTGAAAAAATCTCACCGATGTTGGGATAGAAGAGAGTAGGTTGTTGAGATAAATTTTCATCAAGTATCTAAAAATATTGAGGAAGCCTCATTCTTAGAGGTAGTCATCCATCTGATAACAAAAAAGTCTAAAATAGTGAAACAATCATAAAAAATGGTTAATCTAGGTGCGTACCAAATGATTCACCCAACCCATTTTTGGAAAAAAACTCTATAGATTGAGAAGGGAAGATGTAGTAGTATCATCCATAATAATTGAGGAGAAACCCCAGTATGTAGGGTTGGGGTTTCTAAACCCAACCATGGAGGCCAATAAATGAGGCCTGAAGAACTGGGAAAGTGGAATGAGAACATCCCCAACCCTCAGGGTTGGGAAATTGTTTACCTTTGTAACCCCCTCGTCAACAGAAATTTTTCTTATCCTGATTTGGGGAAATTAAATGGATTGAATCCCCCTAGTTCTTCTCATTCTATTACCGGGTATCCTTATTAGGAATATGCATGAATGAACTTTTTGGAGGGTTCTTTTTGATCACTATCAACCAAAAAGCTCCTAGAGAAGCAACATAAGAGAGGAAAAGGCCACATAGAGTTTGTAGAATGAGACAGTCCCACAAAGACACTAATAGAATACATGGAATGATATACGTGTCAGTGAATGTTATTAATACCACCCTTAGTGACCCTAAAGAACTTGAGGTGAATTCATAGGAGGATTTAGTGGTGGATGGTCTGGTTCATAATGTAGTCTACACCAAATTATTTAAGGAGGAGTGCATACTCGGAACCAAAACCGTTCTTTGAATCAAGGAATTTCCTCAAATAATTAATCATTACCTCCTTGAATGAAATCCAATAAGGAAAAGGTTAAGGGTTAGATTATGCCTTACCTACCTTTAGGGGAGGTTAATCCCCCTTCAATGGAGGAAATATTTTTTCAATAGGAGGAAGATATGATATAATTGAAGAGACTCAATATAGAAATACTCCAAGGAAACCTTCATACTGAATAAATTCTTCAAGCATATCCCTAAATCACAAACCCAATTGGTGTACCTCAGTGAAGAGGGTTCATCACAGTGACAAAAACTAAACTGGAACACCCACTCAATGTGGGATACCCACCATTAATATACTTATATCCGACAAAAACAGATCAGGAATTCTCTCAATTGTGTGAAAACCCAAAATAGTTCTAGAAACATCCTTACAGGCTTTCCCCTATGTGCTAACCACAATAGATTCCAACAGTGCCTCTACCTAGGACCCTACCAGATTCTACACCCACTAAAGCTCTGGACTAGCCAAAAATTTCTTGAGTGCTCATGAATTATCTTAAGTTCCTCATATCATGGTAAGCAGACATTTTGGGTTGAAACACTTACAACCCAACCTCTAATTCAAAATCACCATGAGTCTAAACACTTACAATGGTTACTAAACAAGGGAATCCTACTTGGTAATAATCCCCAACTAGTACAAGGGAATTCTCGTCAGGATTAATCCCCATCCAAAATAAGTAAATCATCCTTAGGAATAAGACCCAACTAATTTTTGGGCATCCCTCAAAGAGTAAGCCCCTATATTTTCCCAAATGATGTTTCATTCTTACTCATCCACATACCTTGAGGGGCATGTCTATACAAGTGTTCATACTTTTTTATCTTGGGTATGAAATGCGAGATCGAATAGAAGCATAAAATCTACATTTTATTATCTCATCACCCCATCCTCTTCCACTAGTGGTGGAGGAGAAGTGATTGGTTTTTTCAGATATTATGCTTCCTATTGTGTGTCACATTCAAGCATGACTCATCATGAATAATGGGCTTACAGGATAAAAAATACCATGATATACACATAGCTAGATGCATATTTTGGTATATAATATTCATTTAGATCATCATCTTGCCTTTCTTCAGAGTGCCTCCATAGGAATGGGTCTTAAAAGGATATTTATACAACCTTAGGGGAAATTAGATTATCTGGTTTCCTAGATCATCATTTTCCTCTTGTTTCTCACACTGAGCATGTCTCATGTGGACTTGTATGTTTATAGTGGTCATTAAAACCACATGATTCTAAACATTTAGGTTGTTCAACTCAAGAGTAAGACCTAGCTGAACCTATATGTGAGAAACATTGAAATTGTAAGTCCCAACTCATCAACGAGACTCCTATTTTAATGTAATCCCCAATCATAACCAACCCATGGGAACAATTCTTGGGAGTAATCCCCAGTCACAACTGATATTCTCCAGAGAATCCTTCTCATGAATAAGCCCCAAAATAGAACATTTGGGCCTCCTAATTGGTATAATCCCCTACCATATCATCACAATCATACAAGGTAATCCTTTTTAGGAGTTATCCCAAACCAAACATCAAATCAACAAGGATTCATCCACATGAGTAAGCCACAAACCAAACCCTCAAATAACCATGGGTAAAGTCACTCTTTAGGTCCTTGAAATAAATAAGGTAATCCTTTATATGATTAATCCCAATATTAATTATCTAAAAGGGCCATACTAACCAATAAGATGAATCTAAGGGCCTCCATAATCACATGTACTTATAATAGAACTATATGGTCTTTGATTACCATGCCAATTTGATATATTGGAAGCCACACTGAGGTTCAAATATAACATCCCAAAACAAACCTACTCTTTATGGGCCACATTCCCAGTAGGGTCTAATTCAACCAAGAAATTGATATCCCTTACAGGTTCCCTAGGATTATTTGTCATAAGTCAGACATTAAACTTTTATTAGGAATCTTTATCTTTGACGTCCTTGCTTCATGACATTAAACTACACAGTTTGGTCCTTATCACATATACTTAAAAGGTATGATGTCCCCCATCAAGTGTCACCAAACAATGTGGGTTCTGATTCCTTTTCCAAGGATACGTAGGAATTCCATCTCATGAGGTATGATCCTAGAATCAAAACAAATCTCATCTCCCTATAGGGAAACATCGTCTTGATTGCCCCACTATGTGGCTAAAAAACTAGCATCATCATAATAACATCAAAAGAATATATAATTAGTACATAATAGGATAAAATTGAAGGAGAACATTAAATATATATAGATATTTCCATTGATGAAAATTCTCAGATACATAGGAATGATTTTAACTCCATACAAGATAATAATTCATTGTTAATTCATGTGTGTCCCATATCACACATAGGAATTAATGAATCATTCAGGAAAAAATTGTATATCTAAAATAGAGTCCTGATGTATGAAATAATCCCACTGATAATTGTGTGATGAGATTAACCACCCATCATCTCGACCAATGTGATTTCTTAATCATTATTGTCCAAATTAAATAATGAGCGCCTACCATTGAAAAGAAGGACCATAAGGATATAAAACCATTGGGTGCTAATTGTTCCATGAACAAACCCATTGGACACTATTTCGAAATAGGGAACCTAATTTGAATGATTGTACACAAACCCATCCCCCTACAATCAACCGTCAGGCGAACACAAATCACCAAGATAAAAAGATCTACATACTATTCTTTTCATTTAGAATATACACGAATATCATCTATAAATAAAACAAAAAACTGATCAATATAATCCCTAAAAATATAATTATTTATATCTAGGAATAGAACTGGCGTATCGGTGAGTCCAAAAATAATCAATATATATTCACAATAACCAAACCACATACAAATGGTTTTCATGGATATATCCTCTTTTTTTACCCTCAACTGATGATATCTGGATTAGAGGTCAATATTTTAAAATTATTATGTTACTAATATTTGATCAAACAAATCATTAATATGGGTTAAAGGATACTTTTTATTGATAGTATTTGTTTTAGGTACTTTCTAATCAACGAAAAGGCACATGGACCCATATTTCTTCATAACAAAAAGAATAGGGGAAGAAAATGTTGATGCACTTGGCCAAATGAATCCCTTACCATGATTTTCCTAGAGATTCTATTTCAATATCTGTAACTTTATTAGGGATATTCTATAAGTAATCTTCAAAATATATGTGACACAAGTTATGCATTATACAGAAAACTCAACTTCATGATTTAGGGGAAGACTAGGAAACTATTCCTACAATAGACCTTCATATTCCTACAAAATATGAATATCTTAAATGTTAATTTTCTCTCCAAAAATGTGAGATAGATAACCCTTATGAATATGTAATAAAACACATACAATCGATGTAATTTAAATTTAAATTATATATTCATCCCCACATTCATATATAATCATTTTTCAATTCAGAATATGAAATGTGAATTTTGTTCTTTGAAAATCAATATGGGATCTATATAAAGAATAATATTCCAAGCCAAAAATAACATTAAATTTAACTATATGAATAATCAAAATATTTAAAGGAATAACATTACCACAAAAATGTATCAGAGATTATTCATAGACATTACATGCAATCATCAAACCATTAATAGTTTTCACTAATAATTCATCATCTAATCACTGAGGTGGTGATGTGATACCCTTAAAAAATTCATCAGATATAAAAGTTTGGATAAAACCAGAAGAAAATAAATTTTCTTTAACACTCCATGATTTTATGGTACGTATATTTTAAAATTTAATCTCTCCAATAGCTTATGTTTCACACAACACTGAGATTAAACGAACCACGATATTCTATTAATATTTTTATTTAAAATTAAAATATATCATTGAATTTAAATTGATTGTTATGAATATAATAAAATAACTTAAGAAAAATTTATTATTAAATTTATTATTTAGTAATTAATTATAAATAAATATAAAACACAATATAATAAAAAAATGTTTTTAGAAAAACTATTTATATGAGCAGAAGTGTGTTTTATATATATAAAATAAAAAAATACAAATTTTAATATTATATTAATTAAATATATTCAATATAATTTTCAACATTAATACTTTTTGTTTTCTAGACATAATATATTAACAAATACAATATTTTCTATAAAATATATATATCTATTAAAAGACATTTTTAGAACCTTTTGATGGAGAACTCATTTCAAATACAATTTTTTCACTTTTATAAATGTTATTTTAAATAATAAACATATTCTATTACATCATAGAATAAAAATTTACTTTGGTTTAATTTTTTGTATTTTTTAATAACTTTCATTTTTTTAATAAATAGTGATAAAATATTTAATTTTAATTGAAAACAACTTTTCCGTCTAAATAATTTATAGTGTTGAATTTTATTATTAATTACTTTTAAAGTATAACTAGATAAAATTGTTATCATTTAATCTATTTTATTCCATTGGAATCAATTTTACATCGAATAAGGGTATAAAAACATTTCATTTATTTGGAAATTTTACATTAAAAACCCTCATTTTCTCGATCTGTCAATGGGATTAATTTTCAATTAATATCTAAAAATTATGTGTTTTGAATTATGAAAAATAAATTCCAAATTATTAATTATAATCACTAATTTTTTTAAATTGGTCCATTTTACTTTGGGAATATATGAATAGTAACTTTTGTAATTTTTTTAAATAATATGGTTATGGGTAAATCAAGTAATTAAGGTTACACATAATATTATAAATATTATATAATTACCCTAAAACTTATAATAATTTTATTAGATGATTATTGTGTCTCCATGAGAATTAAAAGACTAGTTATAAGACCATTAAGGGCCTTTTGGATAATAATATATCTTTTATAATATTATATTCAAAGGGAAGTCAAATTTTTCATATGTTTATTTTTAACAAGATAAATATTTGTAATACGTGGTTATATAAGGGAAATTTTGGACTATAAATAGTATTTATAAATATAAAATATTTATCTATATCATGGTAATTTATTTAAAATTTTTAATGATAAAATAATTACGTTAAATGGTGACACTATGATGACACAATAATTGTTTAATTAATGGACATATCTAATAAATATTATTATAAATATTAAAAAATATATAATTTGATACAATTAATGTCCTTCACGATTTAATAGATGAAATAGACATAATAGGTAAGTATTTAAGGGTTTTCTTTCAATTTATCTTGTGTATCTATATTTTTAAAAAGTTAAGTATTGAATTGTGTCAGAATTGACATTAGTGATATTTTTCAATCAATAATATTTTATTAAATGATATAAAATTCATAAAAATAAAAAATAATGTCAACTTATTAGGATAAAGTTGAAAATTTCATCCCTGACTCATTTATGGTTCTTTTATAATTTTATTGTAACTATATTAATCTTCAATGAGTAAAAACACAAGTTGTCCTATTAAGAGTTAAAGGGTTTATATAAAGGTTAAAACAAAAAGATAAGGATATGAATCGAGATAAGAGTGTCTAAAATTTATTGGATCAAATTTATTACACCTTTATCACCTTAATATATATGTTTTTTGTTCAATGGACTCTTTTATGTGAAATTAACTAATATATTAATTAAATCAAAGGTAGTAATAGAAAGTCACTCTATTTGTATTTAATATCATTTATGTGCCCACATAGTGAAACAATAATGATATGAGAAAAAATAAATTTCTATTTTTATCATAATAAGATTAGATTAATTATTGAAATTTATTTTGAATTTTTTGAAATTATATTAGCACCTTAAATACTTATGTAATGCTAATAAAATATTTATATAACTAACATAAAAATAAAATAATTTATTTGAAAAGTATTACATTTGATATATTTGGGTTGATTTAAGGAGTATAATTAATTTAATAGACAAATAGTATATACTAGAGATGTTTTGAAGTATTATATTCTAATTTTATCATTATATTGATGTATTTGAAGTCAAATTAAATGAATAATATCACATTTTACTATAATGATATTTTATTGAATTAACATTTTATTGATTTTTTTAAAAATTATAAAAATATTGAATAATTACGAATTGGATAAGATATGGTCTAAAATGTCTTCCCATATTCATATATATGACATTTTAAAGTGTTTGGATCTAAAATAACCTTATTATATTTTAATATTTTGAGGTTTTCTGAAGTTGCACCTCACCTCAATTATAAAAGGGCACCTCCTCTCTCACTTCCTCACACCAATTTGAGAATTACATCTCTACCAAACCCTTCCCATTTCTATTATATAAATATTTAGTTATGTTATAGAGGTTATTTCCCTTCCAAAGGACACACTGTTGATCACTTAAAAATAGATTAAAGAAATCCCATAAAACTTTCATGTTTGTTTCTTCTTTCACTTCCTCTTTAAATGTTGTTTACATGATAAATTAATTAATATAATATAATATATATGATGATATTTTATTATGATTATGGGGTAACATCCCGGTTCTGGAAGTTGCCCAGAGATGCCCCATACCCGATTGGTCACATGGCCTCAAGTGCATTTCCCCAAACGCCAGAGGCTGCTAACTAGAAGCGAGGGCCTTGGGTGTGATATTGGGGAAATTATGCCCTCTTTGGAAGTGTATCATAGTAGAAGTAAAAAAATGGAAAAAGCGGAAGTAGTAATAATCCATACAAAAGTGAACAACAGAAGACTGAAAATAATAAACTAGAGCACACATATATACATAAATGATGCATGATATATACTTATATGAAAGAATCCAAACAAATCAAAATGTTGTAATAAAAAATATTACTAAGACAAAGTACAAAAGAAAATAGATAAACAACTCCTCAGCATCGCAAGCCTCAGCTTGGTCCCATACTCTCCAGCTCCACATCAAATCAAGTACCTAAAGTAGAAGGTAGCTAGCCCTTATCTATACCATTAAGAATATAATCTATTTGGGCCCAAAAGCATTGCACAAATAGGTTGTGATAGTAAATCCTAGTAGGCAACCACCACATGATCTGTTCCTAACAGTCAATGAATATATGGCAGGTAATGAGTAAAAGGAAGCAGTGAACAAGAAATTACTCAACAGTAAACAATCCACAATTTCAAAGCATTCAGTTTCATATATCAAGCAATAGCTAATCAGAGAAGCTAAACACAAACAGGTAACCCTCTGGGAAGTACTCAGATCCCATCCCCTCTGGTCCTACCTAGTAACACAAGAAAGAAGCTAAACACAAAAGGTAACCCTCTAGGAAGTACTCTCAGCCTATCCCCTCTGGTCCTACCTATCCACTTAAGCAAGCAGCTAAACATAAAATGTAACCCTTTGGGAAGTACTCATAGTCTATCCCCTCTGGTCCTACCTAGAAACACAAGCAACCCTCTAGGTAGTAAACTCAGTCTAACCCCTGTAGTTCATCTTAATCATAGACTCTTTGAGGAAGCACTATCGTTAGTTACTCTTATAGTCTCGTATCGGTAACTAAAGGTGATCTGGGGAAGCACATACATCACATTCCCCATGTGTCCCACGTCGAGGAACTATAGACACTCTAAGGAATCACTTACGTCAATTCCCCCCCTGTGGTCTCGCATCATAAGAAAAAAATAGACACTCTGGAGAATCCCTTCCATCCATTCTCCCTATGGTCTACTACACCAGGTTCTCACGGACCTGTGTAAGAAAATAAAGCATAGAAGCACGTATCAGCCAAAGTAAACCTCAAGAACTACTTGGCTAAACAGTCTACTGCATAACAACATGTCATAACAACAGTCACACCATCCTACAATACAAGGCATGGGAAAAACAAAGTATAATAATAGGATAAACAGAACCAATAGGTCATAACCAAAACATGCATGGGAAAACACCTACAAAGCATAACAATTTACCCTATTCACATTCAATTAACTTCTACTCAAGAACACAATCATGGAAGGCAATTAACAGGGCTAAAACAATAAACACAGAATACCCCGTTCAAGGGTATTGGACAAATTTTCATATATAACTCAAATTCTTTAAAAAGAAATGCACAAACCACCCACCTCAGTGTTGGATATCGCTATACGTAAACGTCAAGCCTTGAATCGCCTAAGAAATCATAGATCTACAAAAAAACGTCTAAAATATTCAACTGAGTATAACATGAGAAAAATAAGGAATCATGAAATGAATCTCTAGAAGTATGAAGATCTTACCTGGGTGATTCAAACAAAATCGAAAGTTGTCGAATCGTAGATTGGATGCTCGGTTAGGGATAGGAGGAATATCACAGCCATACGGGAGCTCCCAGATGAACCAGACCTAGAAGAAGCCCTTTTTGTCCATCAGACGCGACCCCGGTGCATTTAATAAAAAAAATGAAAATACATGGCATGTAATTTGGAAGTAAAAAACGTGTACTTACCATTTCTATACCCCGCATTAGGCGGCCTCCAATTCACCCACACATGGTCGTGTGTGCAGCAATTACACAGCCAGCACACGACTTCAAGAGGCAACTGAGTATAGGGCATGTACTCATAAAGTAAACGACGTGTACTTCAAAAATTTCCAGAAATTATTCTTTTTCTCAAAAATAATAGAAAAGGAAATCATACTTGGAAAGAAGATTCGGGTTCTTACAAAATCCCCCCCCCTTAAAGAGATTTTTCCCCGAATTTACCTAGCAAGACGGCATAAAAGAAGAATCCTCAAACAACTCTGACCATTGTGATCGTACATCGGCCTCCCTCTCCCAAGTCCCATCTTGTACCCGCCTGTGCTTCCATAGCACTCGTACAAGAGGAATGGACCAACCACATAGAACCTTCGTACTGTGATCAAAAATCTAGATAGGATACTCCTCGAATGAGGTTTCCACCTCTAACTCAACTACCAGGGGTTTAAAAGTATGAGATGGGTTGGAGAAGTAACGTCAAAGCTGAGAAATGTAGAAAACATCATGCATATCCTAGTACCTCTGAGGTAACTGCAACCGATAGGCAACCGACCCAACACTCTCCAAAACCTCAAACAGCTTGACGTACCTCAGTGAAAGGTTACCCTATCTCTTAATCCTTCTATTACCCAACTTTGGTGTGACACATAGGAAAACTTGATCCTCGACCTCGAACTCCAGAGGTCATCTCCGCTGATCAGCACAAGACTTCTATCGAGACTGTGTAGTAGCCATCCTCTTCCGAATCAACTCTATATGATCTGTGGTCTCTTGAACAAGATGAGGTCCCAGCATAGCAGCCTCTCTTACCTCCTTCCAACATAAAGGTGATTGGCATGGCCTACCGTACAAAGCCTCATAAGGTTCAATCTGAATAGTTCCTTGAAAACTATTATTATAGCAAAACTCCACAAGAGGTATATGGTTCTCCCAAGAACCTCCAAAATCCAGGATGCATGCATGAAGCATGTCCTCAAGCACCTAAATCGTACGCTTGGACTATCCATCTTTCTGGCGATGGTAAGCTGTACTCAAAAGTACCTGTGTACCCAAAGCATTATGAAGCCGCTGCCAGACCTGAGAAGTAAAACGTGCATCCCTATATGAAACAACGGAGTTTGGAATCCCATGTAGACGTACAATCTATCGAATGTACAACCGTCCCAGCTCATCAACACTGAAGGTCTCCTTGATCATCAATAAGTGGGAAAAAATCACGAGTCTGTCAATGAAAACCCAAACAACATCATTCCCTCGAGGCAACCTTGGCAGACCTATCACGAAATCCATCGCAACCCCATTCCACTTTCACTCAGTAATTTGCAACTACTAAAAAATACCTATTGGTCACTGATTCTACGCCTTCACCTAATAATAGGTGGAACACATCATAATGAAACTAGAAAAATTTATCGTCATACCTGGACACCAATAATAATGGTGTAGATCATGATACATCGTGGTGACGCCAGGATGAACTTCCCAAAATGAAGAATGAAAGTCCCAAATCAGCTCCTCACATATGTATAATGACACCCATATGCATCCATGAAAACGCAATATCTCATCCTCTCTTATGGTCCATCTAGGAACAAGGTCCTATCCTAACACACCTTCCCGTAGGAATAGGCCTTCATAATTTAATATCTTCCTTATTCGCACTCGATCAAGAAGAGTATAGGTAACAGCTACAGAAGAAAGAAACATCTACCCCCACCTTTCGTGCACATCCAAATGCATCTTAGAGAATATAGCCATAACCTGCCACTCACTGCGGGCCTCCTAAACTGCCTGTATCTGATTCCTCCTGCTCAACACATCAACCACGACATTGCCTTTCCCAGGAATATAGGAAAGATTAAAGTAAAAGTACTGGATGTAATCAACCCACCATCGCTGACTTAAATCTAAATAACGCTGAGTGAAGATATTCTTGAGACTCTTTTGGTACATGAAAACCACAAAATTCTCTCCCAGAAGATAATTTCTCCCACAATGCAAGGCATGAACAAAATCTGCCAACTCAAGATTGTGTGTTAGGTAATTCCACTCATGTAGCCTCAACTGTCGAGACCCGTATGCCATAAATTTTTCTTCCTGCATAAGCACAACTCCAAGCCCGATACCTAAATTATGAGAGTATATAGTATAGCTCTTTCCTGGCTCAGGAAAAACTAGTATCAGTGCTGAAGTCAGTCTGCTTTTCATCTCTTGGAAGGCTGACTCACAAGAGTCTGACCACAAGAACTTTTCACCCTTCTTAGTCAAACCCATACATGGTGATACTAAGTGTGAAAAGTCCTGTATGAAGAGTCTATAGCAACCGGCCAGCCCTAGAAAACTCTGTAACTCCAAGATGTTATTCGGCTGTTCCAAGGAAACTACTACTACCACTTTCTCCGGGTCTACTGATACTCTTATCTCTGAGATAACATGACCCAAGAAGTTAATATGGTCCATCCAAAAGTGGAATTTTGAGAGCATAGCATATAATGGATTCCCTATGAGTGTACTCAAAATGATCTCAAGATGGGTAGCATGGTCGTGTCGAGTGTGAGAGTACACCAAGATATCATCCATGAAAACCATTAGAAAATAATCCATGTATGGATGGAACACTCCATTCATCAGATCCATGAAGACTATAGGTGCATTCGTGAGACCGAACAACATAACCCCATACTCATATAGACCATACCTACTCCGGAAGGCTGTAAGAGGTATATCAGATGGTCTAACATGCAACTGATGACAACCAGATCTCATGTAAATCTTTGAGAACACCCAGGATCTTCAAATTTGATCAAATAGATCATCAATACTCATCAAGGGATATCGGTTCTTAACCATAAACTAGTTCAGATTCTGATAATCTATAAAAAATCATGAGGGTACTGTCTGCCTTCTCCCCAAATAGGACAATTGAACCCCAAGGAGAAGTACTAGGTCGGGGAAAACCCTATGGCTGTAACTCCTCAAACTGCTTCTTGAGCTCTTGTAACTCTGGTATAGCCATCCTATAAGGAGAAATAGACATCGATGCTACTCTTCCAAAGAGCCCAATATAAAAGTATTCCTCTCACTCTAGAGGAAACCTGAAAATTCCTCTGGGAAGACATCCTTGAAATGATCCACCACTAGAGGAAAGTCTAATTGTGAAGTCCCCTAGTTATCCAGATATAGACAAGAAATTTGGGCTGCAAATTCTCCCAACCCATGATGCTCGTGTCCTGCTATTCTCACCTGGACATCCCATTTACCCTTATGAAGAAACGATCGGCCCTCTGATGATGTGGAACTCACCCTACGATGATAGAAATCGACAAATTCCAAGAAGGGAACTAGCTAGTGCATTCCAAGAATGACATCATAGCATGTCATCTATAGGAAATAGAGGTCCCAAAAGAAGTGACACCCACCTAGATCAAGAGGGCACTCTTTGCACTGATGTACACTAGTTGTTCTTATCCCCAAAAATGTGTCCAGTGTCAAGACATCAGCAGAAGTAAAGATACAGATCCAACACTCTCCACAATAGAGACATATATAATGCTATGGGAAGCCCCTGTATCCAAAAGAGAAGAAGATAAAAATAAGGAAACTAAGATCTTACCTTGAACTGTAGAGGGTCCAAGATCCTGATCCTACAGGGAATACTCCACTGCAGAAGTCTGACCTACACCACGGCCCTGTGACCCTACTTGACCACCCTGAGCTGATCCACCCTGCAGTTGATGAAATCCTGGTGACTGAATAAGATGATTGCAACCTCCACATCGGCCTGAATAGACATAAGAATTCCAGTTCCTAGAATGATGAGAAACTGGTGGCGCTGCCCTAGAACAAGGTGTCATATAAGAACCCATGTCACCATCTGGTGAGAAGATCTGACAGAAGCGTTGAAGATGACCCATCTTACCGCAAGATCGACACTCCACTGGGTCTCTCGGGCAATGTGGCCTTGTATGACCACTCTTCCAACATTGGAAGCACACCACATGGCTACCAGAAGATATCTCACTCCTCCTCGGATATCTACACGTAGAATCCCTATGGCACTTCCTGCTGTCATTAGGAGGGATACTAACTCTAGATGTCGAGCCGCCCTAGCTCACAACCCCAGAATATCTCATATTGCGCTCCGTGATCAGTGCCTGGTTTACTATGGAAATGATAGAGGTCAACCAGAAGATTTTCACATGATATCAGATGTCATTCCTTAGACCATACTCAAACTTCCTTTCTAGGAACAACTGATCACCTCTTGGAATATGCGTGAAGCGCTACAACTCTGTGAAACGAGAACAATAATCCATAATAGAAAGAGTACCCTGCTCTAGACTCATAAACTATTGGGCTCAATCGGCCCTCAATGTCTCCAGATAGAAGTAGTCATATAAGGCACGCTGAATCTCATCTCAAGACACTACAAACTAGCTTCCAACCTATGAGATCACATCCAACAATCTCTTAGGGGAATCCCATTGTATATACATAGCATGCTTCACCCTCCTCTCTGGAGGCATCTCCAGATGCATGAAGATAGAAAGAATGGATTCTATCCATGAATCTATAGCCTGGGGTCATCTTTCCCCTATGAAAGTTAGAGTATGATGCAACTGAACGACTCGTGTTAACTCTAACATAGATGGGGTAGGATGCGGTACCCCATAGAAGGTCTGCATGAACCTCATAAAGCCTTCCTAGAACTGTGCATCAGAAACTGTATTAGGTATAATGGCTGGTGCCAAGATTGACACTACTAGAGGATCTGCAGGTAGTCCCTGATCATCCATATCCGGTGTCTAGTCACCGCCTGGCAATTGGAATATGACCAGAGGACGTCTCGGTGGAATGACTCTGCAAATTCAAATACAGTCCATAGAAAAAAATTATCAAGGACTAAAAACTGGATGCGTTTGAAGGGAACAAGAGAAAGAAAACCTTCATGTTTTACAAACCATGACTACACGGTGTGTATAATTACTAAACAATGTGTTCCCTTAATCCTTTCACATGGATGTGTAATACCAGAACTAGTCATGTAACAAACTAAACACATGACGTCTTTTCCTTACACATGGAATGTACTTGAATTCTCTTCCCCTGCCCGAGTCATTCTACACGGCTAAGCCACATGGTTCTCCTTAGAATGAGATTACCTAGCATGTTTTTGCTGGACAAATCATGTAATAGACAAGATTCACTGACCTGTGTTGTTCGTGACACAACCAGATACTCGACTGACACTACACGACGTGTTCCAGACAGACACGACATGTACAAAAAAAGATAACATCGATTCGGGTTGTTAGTTACACAACCGAATTCCTGGATCAAACTACACGGCGTGTTCAAAACAAACACATCTTGTATATCTTAAGTTTTTATCCGTATGTGTTATTAGTCACAAGGGAAGACAGAGGGTAAACACAACACAACGTGTAAAACCGGTACACGGTGTACTCCCCCAAGAATTTCTCTATCCCGTGTCTCTGCCCACATAGCCTATGACATGGTTAGAGACTACACGACATGTACATAAGGTACATGGTGAGTACTTAAAAAATAGTTTCTTCCCAAATAGACGAACACATGGCATGTAGTTAAAACTAAACGGTGTGTATTCTAGGTTTTTCCAGATAGTAATCCTTAGAAACTACTCTAGAGACCATAAAAACACTGAAACAAACACCAAAGTGCCAAATTCTGATCCGTGAGGGCCCATACTCCCCTCGAATCAAATCATGGAATATTATACATGTTATAATATGAAAAAAAAAACAAGGCAATGATCCACCAAATTCTGGCCCATAAGGGCCCATAACACCTCAAGAACCAAAGTTTGGCATTCATTCAAGAAAAACCTCTGCAAATCAATAACCTATCAAATAACAGGTATTCTATCAAGTCATCTATCACAACAACATGCATATCTAGCACAACATCTATCACAACAACATGCATTCACTAATTCACCCTAAATGGCATGGAAAGTATGCATGACATGTGATTTCTATCAAGTGCATATATGATGCATGAGATGAAATACCCTCATCTCATCGGGTTGCAATAGAAATAGAACCTCAACCACATTAACAATAACAGCTCAATACATGTGAGTCACCCAATGGTGAAAATCAAATTAACTGTAAAATTGAAAAACCAGAAAAAAAATGCAGTACGAGGTAATTGGATTTTCCATATACATGGGTCAGCTACTACCGGGCATAACTTATTACCAAGTACCTATTTCATTCTATCCATGACTATAGGCTCCAAATAGTAATTCAAAGAAAAGAAACTCCTCTAATACGACTTCGTAAAGTCCAGGTTCCAGAAACTGCCCAGAGATGCCCCATACCCGGTTGTTCACATGGTCTCAAGTGCATTTCCCCAAATTCTAGAGGCTTCTAACTAGCAACGAGGGCCTTGGATGTGATAGTGGGGAAACTGTGCCTTCATTGGCAGAGTATCACAATAGAACTAAACAAATGGAAAAATTGGAAGCAATAATAATCCATGAAAAAGTAAATAGTGGAACACTAGAAATAATAAACTGTAGAACACATATATACATAAATGGTTTATGATACATACATATAGGAAATCAACCAAACAAATCACAATTCTGGAACTCAAAACATTACAATGACAAAGAATAAAAGAAAATAGATAAACAACTCCTCCGCATCGCAAGCCTTAGCTTGGTCCCTTTCTCTCCAGCTCCAAAGCAAATCAAGTTCCTAAAGTAGAAGGGTGCTTGACCTTATCTATACCTGCATCAATATAATCTGTTTGGGCCCAAAATCAGGGCCCAAAAAATTTGTGAGACTAAATCACAATAGGAAACCACCACATGATGTGTTCCTAACAGACAGTGAATATATGTTAGGTAATGAGTAAAAGGAAGCAGTGAAAAAGAAAGTACTCAGCAGTAACCAATCCACACTTCCAAATCATTCAGTTTCATATATCAAACAAAAGCTAATTAATGTAGGTAAAAAAAAAGTAACCCTCTGGGAAGTACTCATATCCCATCCCCTATGGTCCTACCTAACAACACAAATAAGCAGCTAAACACAAAAGGTAACCCTCTGGGAAGTAATCACAATCTATCTCCTCTGGTTCTACCTAGAAACACAAGCAAGAAGGTAAACACAAAAGGTAGTCCTATGATAAGTACTCACAACCTATCCCCTCCGGTCCTACCTAGCAACACAAGAAACCCTCTGGGAAGTACACTCAGTCTAACCCCTATGGTTTAGCTTAAGCATAGAATCTCTGAGGAATCACTCGCTGTCAATTTCTATTATAGTCGTATATCAGTAACTAAATGATCTATGTGGAAGAACTTATTTCACATTCCCCTTGTGGCCCACTTCGAGGAACTACATACACTCTAAGCAAGCACTTACATCAATTCCCACCTGTGGTCTTGCATCGTAAGCAAAAACAGACACCCTGTAGAATCCCTTTCAGCCATTCTATCTATGGTCTACTAAAACAGGTTCTCACGGCCCAGTGTAATTAAAGCAAGCATAGCAGTGTGTATCAGACAATGTAAACCTCAATAACTACTTAGCTAAATAGTATACAACAAAATATTATGTTAGAACAACAGTCACACCATCTTATAATACTAGGCATGGGAAAAACAAGGCAGCCTAACAGGCTAAACCGCACCGAAAGGTCATTACTAAAACATGCATGAGAAAACACATTCAAAGCCTAGAAATTTACGATATTCAAATTCAATTAAACTCTACTCAAGCACACAATCATGGAAGGTAATTAACAGGGATAAAACAGTAAACATGCAATACCCCGTTTAAGGTTATTGGAAACATTTGCACATATAACTCAAAGACATTCAACAGAAAGGAACAAACCACCTACCACAATGTTGGGAGATCGCTATACGTGAACCTCAAGCCTTGAATCGCCCAAGAACACCGTAGATCTATATAAAAATCTAAAACATTCAACAAGGTATAAATTGAGAAAAATAAGGAATCATGAAACGAAGCTCTAGAAGAAGGAAGAGCTTACCGAGGTGATTCCAATGCAATCGACGATAGTAGAATTAGAGATATGATTCTCAGTCAGTGGCTTAGAGGAAGATCACGACCGTATGAGAGCTCTCGGATGAACCATACCTAGAAGAAGCCATTTCTGTCCATCAGACGTGACCCTGGTGCGTCTAATGAAAAAAAATACATGGAGAGTACTTTGGAAGTACACATCATGTACTTGCTGTTTCTATACCCCACATTAGGCGGCCTCTAGGTCACCCCCACATGGCCTTGTGTGTGGCTATTACACAGCAAGCACATGACTTCATGCAGCAACCGAGTACATGACCTGTACTCATAAAGTACATGGCTTGTACATCAAAAATTTCCATAAATTTCTCTTTTTCTAAAAAATGTACAGAAAAGGAAAACATACCTAAAAAAGAAAATCCAGGTTCTTACATATGGTACCACCATATTCTATATTTTATCCATCCCATGAAAAATGAAAGCATCACATATGTGTATGTACAACTTAACGTCTCCATGATGTAGTATAATCTATTTTTAATCACCACTTTATTTGGATGGGTATAATTATAGATATAATGGATATATATATTACTTATGAAATTATATGTATTTTTTATAATTAAAATACCATCCAATTTCTTACCCTTTCATAATTAATTGAATTATATCATCACTAATGTGTACGTACGACCCACCTTCGCCATGAAGATATGTGATTAATTTTCCATGTTAACTATTCAAGAATGATTCTTAAAATTTATATAATGAATAAATATATTATATATGAAATTAATATCATGATAGAAATAAAATAAGTAGATCTTATGAATAATAAATATGAATTTCATGACAAAACATACACAGAAAAATAATGAAGCTAAAAAACAAGGGTAGAAATGAAATATTATCAACAAACAAGTGATAACATAATATAATAGGACCATATACGATACCATAAATATGGATTTGGTTATTTTATAAGTTAATAACATGATTAAAAACATTATAAAAATAGTTAAATCACATTCAACCAAAATGAAGTGTTAGGTAAGGGTTCTCTCATCTCACTTTTACTTACGTGAGATATATTCCATGTTATCAACATATTCATTTTGTGTGGTGTATATACCATCCTTTAATACATAATATCATTAATATGATTATTCTCATGATATTAAAAGTTTTATTTTAAGTTATTAATTTATAGAGATTATGATTCAAATGTTTCAAAATGGCATGGGACACTTCAAACTGTTTAAAGATTATTTACCTCAATAATTTTTTAAGGATCTCATTCAAAATTATCTTCATCTATGTCAACATTATTCATTGAATCACGTACTTCATTGAGGATTATCCCTTATAATACCATCTACCATCTGTAATTGAATGTGTTATGATCAGTTAAAATGTGAATGATATATTTTGATACCATTCAAAGTTTATGGTTAAAGTATTCACATTTCCTTGCTAGTTTTTAAATATATATGTTTATGTTATTTATGTTTCAACCTTTTAGTATGATGATTTTCTTGGAATTAGTATGTTATTAGTGGGCACTGTTATAGCCCCTCAATGCATCGGTTGGTCTCATGAGAAAAATTAGTTATGAATTGGCTGAGGCCTTTCCCATTTATTTTTAGATATGGATTTGGTTGAGGTATTAACCATTTATTTTTTGATGTCTTAGATGAGGTGTCGATGGTATGATTTAGTTATACAACATTATGCATTTAATTATTGTGAGAGTATTTATTGATATTCTATGTGATTATTTGCTATTATAATATCTGTGGTTAAGTTTCTATGATCATGTGGTTATTTAAATAGAATGTGTTTCAGTTATTTACCTTTCCATATTGTTTTTACCATATTTACTTATAGATTTTGCAGTATTATTACCCTTACAAAGAATTTGAGCTCATTATTTTCATTTGTCTCAATTTTTTCTAGGATTATAAGAAGTATATTTTGACTGATATGCGTGATTACAATAATAGGGGATAATGGAAGACTTAATGAATCACTTTTTTATTTTATATATCAAAATGAAATGTGGATTTCAAGTATGTATCTAGTTTATCATGACTACAAAACTATTTGGACCTTAAATATTTTATTCCCTATAATCATGGAGATGAAATAAAGTATTGTACCAACTCCGGTATTCTGGGTTCAGTACATTAATGTTCGTATCAAAGGAATTTTAATAGTATCCTTGGGAATTAGTTAAGGAAAAAATATATTAACGAAAAAAACCATTGGTTTAGTATGTATGAAAAAGTTATTTGAGGAATAATTCCATTTCATTTTATAGAAATATGTTTAAAGATAAGGATAACCATTATAGTTTATATAATCTTGGAATTTAAGGTAATTATGGGTATTTATATTATTGGGAATAAAAAATAAAATGTATGAGATAACCTTTATGGTTAAAATATTTCATTAATATTGAATATATTTATGTTATTTTTTGGGATTATTATCAAATATTTGTATAATATTAATATATTTTTTTTAAAAAGGAAATCCTATAGGTTGGGTGACAAACCTTCATTTCCGACAAGGTTGTAGGGTTCGAACTAATAACTGAAGGGTGACAAGAGAGAATAACCTCCCACTAGTCTACATGATGTCCTAGATAAAATGATTTTTTAGTTAAAATATCTAATGGATAAATTTAATTTTGATTTTAGGGAAATTTGTTTTATCAAATAGATATCCTTGGGATTTGAAATTTTTTTCTTGAATAAGTTATTAATGTTATTTTGGAATATGTTCACTATTTTTAGAACCCTAAAAGATTAAGGTAAACTGAATATTTTGAGGAATAAAGGTTTAATTTTACTTTGTATTCAAATATGATTTTATTATGGACTTATGGTGATTCTGGATATTTATTGAAATACTTATCATATCCTTGAGATTATGTGATTTAAAAAATTAATATTTTGGTATAAGACATTAAGAGTTATTGATGTTATTTGGTATAATATCTGATCAAATCCTTATGATTTTTATGTCTCAACCTAAGTTTAGAATATTTTTAAGATGGATAGTTATTTTTTGAATGATCTATGTTTAACTTTGGGTATTACTATTGAATTTTAGAGATTAATGGTGATTTTTACCATATAAATTTTTAATATTTTATTGAATTATCTTGTCTTATCATAACCATATTGGTTTCAGTTAATGTATACATACATGATGAATAGAAAGCAATAATTTTAATGATTTTTTAGCCTTAGAAATTGATTTGAATTCTAAAATCATTAAATAAAAATATCTTAAATACTCATCATTTAGAGTAAAAGATGACATTATGGTGGAAATTGATTAAAGGATGACACTATACTTATCAATTAAGTATATTTCCTCATGTTATTATTATATTAAATAAATAAATTCTATAACTCTTGTAAAAATATTTTAGAATAAAATCATTGTTCTTTTAATTTTATTACTAAGAAATCAATGGCCTCTTTAACCCATCACAGATTTAAAGTCTTGTAATAATAGGAAATATGATGACCATGTTCTATATCATTCTCCATGATAACATGATAGTTATATTTATATTCCATATCAAATTTTTCACGAATTTTATCATTTTTTAAAGCCTAATTTTTTTGTGACCTTATTTCACATTCCATCTTATTAAAAGCATATTTTATTAACCCAATTTCTGATGTCGGTTTCCCACAAATGTATTTTCATGTATCAACCTAGTATTTTTTATTTTTTTTAAATTGTGAGGAAAAAATTTATTGAATTATAGGAGAATGTAACACCCCAATATTTTATGGTAAGTATCCTTTTAAATTTAATCTCTCTGATATCTTATGTTGTATGTAACACTAAGCTTAAACAAACCATGATATACTATTAATATTATTATTTAAAATGAAATTATATCATATTGGTTAAATTGGTTTTTATGAATAGGATTAATTAAATTATTAAAATTTATTATTTTATTAATTGGTTACCAATTAATTATAAATAAATATTAAAAGCAATTTAATAAAAAGGAAATGTTTTTATAAATAATATTTATATGCGCAAAACAATGCTTAAACCAATAAAGTAATATAATCAAAAATTTTTAATATATTATTGAAATATATTCTATAAATTTTTTAAAATTAATACTATGTGTTTTATAGACATAATATAAGAATAAGGCCAATCTTATGCTTAAAAGATTTATTTTTATAAAAGATAGTTTTACATCTTTTTGATGGGGGAAAAATTTAAAATACATTTTTTTACACATTAATAATTTATATTTGACAAAATAAGCTTCTTATTTGAAATAGGAGTATCAAAATTTAATTTGGTTTAATTTTTTTATTTTTCTTATAAGATTTCTGTTTTGATGAATAATGATAAAATATTGCATTTTAATTGAAAACAAATTTTTCATCTAAATAATTTATAATGTTAAATTATATTTTTAATTGGTCTTAAAGTATAATTAGATAATATTTTTATCATTTAATTAAATTTAGTTCATTTGAATCAATTTCATATTGAATAAGTATATAAAAACATTTCAATCTTTTGGACAATTTTAAATTTAAAAAACTAGTTTTCTTGATCCTTCAACAAGATTAATTTTTAATTAATTTCTAAAAATTATATATTATAAATTTTTAAAAATATATTTAATTTTTATACTAAAGAGGTTAATATTTTTTAATAGATCCCCTTTATTTTTGGACAATATATACAGTAACATTAGTAATTTTTTTAAATTACCACGACTAAGGGTATATCAGGTAAATAAAGATACAAATAATATTATAAATATTATAACATTTCCCTAAAACTTGTAATAATATTATTGGATGAGTATTTTTAATACCTAATTAATAATGTATTGTTTAAGATACCATTTATGGTATTTCATATGAGAATATAACCTTTATAATATTACATTCAAAGGAAAGTCAATTGGTCATATTTTATTTTTAACAAGAGAAATATTTTTAATATATGGTCATATAAGGGATATGTTAGAAAATAAATAGTATTAATAAAGATTAAATTTTTATAAACCTCATGGTAATTTATTTATAATTTTTAGTGATAAAATAATCATCTTAAATGGCGACATAATGATGATGCACTAATTGTTTAATTAAAGGATGTATCATATACATGTTATTAAAAATATTAAAATAAATATAATATGATAAAATTAATGTTATTAAAGAATTTAATAGATTTCCAAGACATATTATAGATTTATTAATGGTTTTTTTGACGTTATATGGTGTATCTATATTTTAAAAAATCCAGGTAATGAATAGTGTCTAAATTGACATTAGTGATATTTTAAAATAAATAATATTTTATTAAATGATATAAAGTTCATAAACATCTATAATTACTATAAAGTATTAAGATAAAGTTTTAGATGTAATCCATGACTCATTTAGGGTTATTTTTTAATTTTAGTGTATCTATATTAACCTGTAAAGATTAAAAATGCATGTTGCAACAATAAGAGTTAAAGGGTTTAAATAAAGGTTAAAACCAAAAGATAAGAGTAAAAATGTGACCTGAACATGTCTAAAAATTTTTGAATTAATTTTATTCTTTAAAAATAAATTTAATATTTATTGTTTTTTGTTTAATGGTCACTTTTCCAGGAAAATAACTAATATATTAATTAAATCAAAGATGGATAAAAAATGCCACTCTCTTTCTATTTAACAACATTTATGTGTCCACATAGTTAAAAAAACAAGATTTGAATGAAAATAAATGTTTATTATGATAATAATAATATTATTTTCATTATATATGTATATTGAATTTTTATAAGTTATATAAGTACCTTAAATTCTTCTATAAGGATAATACAATATTTATTTAATTAAAAGAAAAAAATAATTGATTTTAAAAGTATTAATTTTGATATATTTGGGATGTATTAATGTGTATAATTAATTTTATAGTTATATAAGATATATTAGAGATTTTTGAAAACATTATATTTTAATTCCTAATTTTTTTTGATTTATTTTAAATAAAATTAAATGAATGGTATCAAATTTGACAATAATGTTATTTTATTGAATTAATATTTTTTAAATTATTTAAAAATCATAAAAAATTAAATAATTACCACTGTTATAATATATGGTCTATAATTTCTTCCAATATTCATTAATATACCATTTTATAGTCTTTTTATCTATAATAGGTTTATTATATTTTAATATTTTGAGGGTTTTTAAAAGTTCCCCTCACCTCAGTTATAAAAGTCAACCTCCTCCCTCACTTCCTCGCAACAATTGGAAAAATATAGATCAACTAAACCTGAAAATTTTATTTTATAATCATACTTATTTATGTTATAGAGGTTATTTCCCTTCAAATGGATCTACCCTAGATAACTTAAGAAGAAATTAATGAAAGTCTACGGAAGAAGTGGTAATCGTCTTTATCGACTCTTTCAATTTTGTTTCTTCTTAAAATTCCTCTCCATATGTTGTTTACATGATAATTTAATGAATCAAGTATAATATATATTATGATATGTTATTAAGATTATTATAAAACCATATTAGACCCTCTATCCATCCTATGAAAAAATTGCACTGCACGTGCGTACACACGATTTACCATCTCCACGTCGTGGTGTAATATGTTTTTCACATACACTTTATTTGGATTGGTATAATGATATATATAATGTATATATTTGGTAATTATTAAATGATATTGACTATTTATAATTAATATACCATCCTATTCCTTACCCTCTCACCATTAGGCTAATTAAACTCTCTTTCATGCATACGTATGACCTACCATCTGAACAACGCGATGTGATTCATTATCCATGTTAACAATTCAATAATAATTAAAACTATATATATATTTACCAAATAATATATCTATAAACATAATATAATTATGGATATGAAATAATTATATCATCTGTATAATAAATACGACCTACATGAAAAACATTCATTGGAAAATGAAGCAGTTAACACCCAAAACAAGGGTAACAATGAAATATTATCAAACATTGAGTTATAAAATAAACTAGTTATGATATCATAAATATGTATATGATTATGGTATAAGTTAATAAAATTATTAAAACCATTATATATGAGGATAAATCACATTCAACTAAATGAAGTATAAGGTAAGGGTTTCTTATCTCACATTTACTTATGTGAAAAATATAACTTGTTCCCAAATTATTCATTATGTGTGGTGAATATACTTTAATTTGATATATCATATCATGAATATACCTATTTTCATTATATTATAAGTTTCATTTCATGTTATTACATCATATGAATTATGATTTAAATGTTTTTAAGTGTTATGAGACACATTGAAAAGTTTAAATATTATTTTCATCAATAAATTTAGAATGGTCTCACTTAAATGTATCTTTATATATGTAAACATACTATGTTGAATATTTTACTTCATTATGTTTTATATCTTATGATACCATCTACCATTTTACATTAAATTTTTTAAGATCATTTTTAATATGGATGTGTGCTTTTGATACCATTCATGGTTTATGGTTAAATTTTTCACATTTCATATGCTAGTTTTTCAATATGAATGTTTTTGTAGTTTATGTTTTAAAATTTTCATGTGATGAATGTAATGGATGTGGTACGTGATGTTTGGGTCCCACTATAAACCCTTTATGCATCAGTATGTCTCATAAGACAAATCAGATATAGAACTGGCTAAGGTCTGACCCATTTTTTTTCAGATATGGATTTAGATGAGGCTATAACCATTTATTTTTAGATGTATTAGACATGGCCTTGATGGTAGGTTTTAGGTGAACAACATTATTCATTCCATTATTGTGAGATTAGTTATTGGTATTATATGTTATTATTCAACTAGTAGAATATCCACAATTAAGTTTCCTAGGTCACGTCATTATTTAAATAGAATATGTTTCAGTTAGTTACCTTGTCATATTGTTTATACAATATTTACATATATCTTCCACTATAATATTACCCTTACTAAGAATTTTATTTCACCCCTTTCATATGTGGAATATTTTCCCCAGGATTCCGCGAATTATATTATGACTGATATCCTGGGTTACACAAATGGGGTATAATATAAGACTCAATGAAACTCTTTTTTATATTATGTTTTTTAAATGTAATGTATATTTTAAGTATGCATCTAGTTTACCAATAATACATAACTATTTGGTCCTTTGGTATTTTATTCTTGTAATCATGCCAATGTTATAAAGTATTTTACCTACTCAAGGATTCTAGGTTTAAGGTGTTGCATATTTGATATTTTATCATTGCAGATAAGTGTACCTGCCATGAATTCAATATCTTGAAACACTTAAGTAATTTATATCACATGAGATTTACCTTTATCTCTTGGATTAATTGGGTTTTGATGCTAATAATAATCAATAACTCTTAGATTCAAGCACTAGTTTTCGTAATTCCCATACACCTTTTAGTTATACCATTTGAGCATGGTCAATCCATTTATCTTAGTTTTATCCCAAGTTTTTCATTTGAATTATTATTTATATCCCTTATATATTAAATTTATAAATATAATTAATTTTCATAGTTTAATCATTTATCAGTCCCATGGAGAAAATTTCCACCATGTTTTTTATAATCATCTGGAAGGAAAGAAGATTCATTATCACTCTTCCGTGGATTTTATTAATATAGTTTTTCATGAAATTATATCATTATCCTCTTATATATATCATGAAAATTAGGGGAATATATCTTATCTATTTTTTCCTTGATATAATATTTAATGATTGTGTCATATTTTCTAAAGTACCACATAGAAAAATCCTTGCCTAGAGTTGGTTTTAAGAAACTAAATAACAAATCTATTTTCCTTTCATCGTCAATGCTAAAACCCAAATCCAACCTCATTGGTTTTGAAATTTTTTTATCATAGATAAAAATATATTCAACATCCTTTGGATTAATCTCATGTAATTCCCTTTCATTTTTTATGAAAAATTTTGGGAATGTTCTTACTATAAAATAACCTATTAAACTCATCCCTTTCTAGTGATTTAATTTATTCTTATTTCCTAAAATTATTTATAAAATTTTACAATTGGTTTTATAAATTTTCCACATGATATACCATAAGGATACAATTTTCATTCTCCAAGTATAGGATAATACAAAATAAATTTTTAATGGTACTCATTCATTGCTCGAAAACTAGTGTATTCGAGTACCCACTGAAAGAAGGTGGATGTTACCTCTTTAAATACTAAAGGGTTTATTGGTACCTTTTTTTATTATTTTAATGATAATCATAATTCCTAGATTTAGAGATTTAGGTGAGATTAATGACAATATTTTTTATTCTAGCTCCCATGTCTTTCTATTTCCCCAGAGGAAAATCATTTCATTATCTGTCACATTTATTTCTAACATTATTACACATAGTTTAAGGAATTTATTAAAAAAAAGTATAGTTTTAGTATCATTATAATAAATAAAAATGGGAAATTATATAAATAATTAATGTTATTCCTGATGTTTCTTTAATTATGGATCTTTAACAGCCTTTGACAATTTTAGGTTCGCCCAATATCACTTTTAGTTCATCATAGTTTTTTTAGTTTTATCCTTTTATTATTCATATAATAATCCCTAAAAATAACTAAAACCGACCCTAATACCAAATGAGGTGACCCAATAATATCATAAATTAGCATTACATAATTTTACATGAATATTCAATAAATTTTATAATAATACATACCCCAAAATAGTAATGTATTAGTGCCTTTGAAGATATGATATATAGACTCCATTAATCAATAATGTTCCATTAGAGCATGTAATAATCATAAGAATATGTAATAGGAATTTTGGAATAATCATAATCATATGGAATCATTTCATTAGTCAAGGATTAAAGTTAAGACCATCATCCTATAGTGGAAAAAGTCCCATAATGTATTTTACTCACTCTGAAAACTTATTAAATTCCTTGAATGGGTCAAATCCCAATACCCGTTCATATTAACTCATAAGATATCAATCATTACCCACTTAATTTGATGGATATATTATTATTGAACTGTCCTTAACTTAATGATAAATATATATGTGTGCCACAAGATCAAAAAAACATTCATTATTCCATCTTCCCAGAACCCATGAAAAAGAAATAGGTTACATAATTTTTTTTTAAATACATAAACACAATATATAATGAGAAATAAAATAGATTTTATTATTATATAATATCAAAAAATAATCATAGAAAACATAAAAATATGTTTACATTGAGGAATAATACCACTAAAGGATTATTTGAACATTTCTTAAAAAACACGAGAAAAAAACCTCACCCATCTATATCATTAAAAAAAATTATAGAATATTAATAATTTTTTTCGAAAATAAACATGTAAAATTTTTAACAAATATTAAAATCAAATAATTATCATGATGGTGTGAAAATACATTAAAACAGTAAATGTTAAAACAATGATTTCATTCACACTTTTTTGGTAAAAATTCAAAAATATCGAGTTAGAAAAACATAATATAATGTCATTTTTAATCCATTGAAAATAATTTAAAATACGGTTGAAAATGAATTTAAATATAATTGGATCATAAAAACAACCATTATTGGAAACAAAATAATAACACAAACATGGACATAAATATTCACTAACCATAAAAGTAAATATGGTTAAATTTTATAAAAAAATATTGATCATTTGAAATAAAAAAATGGAGAATAGAATGATAACATGAAAAACCCAAAAAATAGACTATAGAGAATAATATATATGGGTTATAAAATAAATATATTATATAATTTACCTCAATCAAAATTTAACATAAACAATCCTAAAAAGAAATGAGATTGTAACATAAACCCTAACCTTGGGTTCAGACATTCTTCATAGGCATTAACAAGCCCATATACAATAAATTTAAACTTAATATAAATATACAACAAAAAAATATTCATAATTATATTATAGTATAAAATTATCTTATAATTTATGATTACCCATAAATTAAAAATTAATCATTAAAATTGACATTTAGGTGAGAACATATCCATTTGCCATGCATGTTTTGGCTTGAAGGTTTTGTTTCTTGCACCATGTTCATGGTTACATCAAATAAAAAATATTAATAATTCTATAAATTTCATATATATATTTTTTTTTACACTTTTAGAGAAATTTAAAAAATGATGTTATGAAAAATTATTTACATCAAATCATGGTGACTACAGTCTGCACGAACGCACGATTAATTCATTAATTTTCCAAATAGTAAAGAGAGATAGATATAAATAATAATATATATTCTAAAAATCATAATAATTTAATAAATTTTACATATTCAATAAATCTTTCCAAATGAATATTCATCTATGGTAGTCATGAAAAACAAATCACATCACTTCGTGGAGGTGGTAGTCTACACGTACACATGAACAATGTTATCATTTCACATAGGATGTAAAATATGTAGAAAATAGAATTAAAATTAAAATAAAAATATTTAAGTATATAAATTATATAGATTTAATCATTATATGATGGTTATAGAATATTTTTTGGAAGTTTATGTAGAATAAAACTCAAAATATATTAGTTAATAAAATTATATCTTCTTTGAGAAACTTCATTGGGATTACACCTTATGCCTTTAAAGTATGATATTTTGGGAATAAAATGAGATATAAAACATAGGGAGGGAATTTAGGTATGTATTTTCGTAGGTCTTGGCCAAAATATTGGACAATAAATGTGTGAATATGTGTAGATATGAGGTACCATTTTATAATTGTGGTGGGTGACAGTCAATTAAATACTTAAAACATTAAAACATAATAAAATCATATTCAAGTGAAATTAGAACCAAGTGGAAAAATGTTCAAAGAAAAAATAATATAATTAGAAATTTCTTCAATAAATAAAATTTATACAAGTTTATATGATGCTTTAAAACTTAACTTTTAGTGTACCCCCTCTTAATTTTTTTTAACCATAACAGAGATAAAACATTTTTACCATATTTTTTATTCATTAGGACAAAAAATTAAAGTGACCTTATTACCAAATTTAAACATTCTTTTTATTAATTTTGAAATAATTTTCTCACATTAATTTTTTTGAAGTGGTTCAATTTAATTCCAGTAAAAGTCCACAAAACACAATGAAAACAACTTAAAAAAAATAATTTTTAATCATAAAAATGAATTTTATCTAATTCTAATCATAATAAAAATAAATAAATGAAGGTTTAAATATTTTATTTATAATATTATAAGAAAATTTTCTTAAAATAATTCACCAATAGTGATACACATAATTTATTAAGATAGAAGCATATTGCATGAATAATAGATTTTTTTTTGTAAAAATCATTTATTTTTTTCTTCGAATGGTTTTATTTTCATTTATAACCATTTGATAGACAATGAATTCATTTTTCCATGTGTGAAAAAAATTCAAAAATTTAATACTCATAATGAATTCATAAATACAAAAATTGAAAAAATACATATAAAAATTATTTCAAAATAATTCATTTGGATCAATAGTATTTCTTAAGTGAATTTGAAATTATTTTTGAAAATTATATTTCATTTAAATACAAAATGATTTTTTCCATTTATGTGGATATATTTTAATTCAAATTTTCAACATAATATCATTAATTTATTGATGGTTTAATTGTTAAAATAATGTTTTATTTGATTAATTTATAATTGTTATTATTATTTTTGTTAAACTAATAAAAAATTTAATTATAAATTTAATATATAATTTTATATTAATTTATAATTTTATATTTATTTTTTATGATTATTTTTAAATATTAATTTTATTATTTTTTATTAATTACGTATTCTTTTATTTCTATTTATATTTGTTCTTTTTTTTTGTAGTTATTTAATTAACTGACTAATAATATTCAATTTATTTTTTTTAAAATTATTTAATTATTGATGAAATTTAAATATAATTTAAAAATTTTAATAAATCTTATTTATTTCTTTATTATGATTATAAGTTAATCAAATTAATTATTTTAATCAAATTAATTTTAATTTATAATATTTTAATCCTCTGACCAAAAAAATGATTGAATTTAAATGTTTTATTATGTTTTTAATTTCTTTTTAAATGGAATTATATTTTTTATTTAATTTTTATGAATAATTATTTCAATGTTTTTTATGGTTGCACTATATATTTTATGTAATTTATGAAAGAAGACACAAAATATCTTTATATGAATTGCTACGTATTTTATTTGAGATGAGAACCACATAGACAATTATTGAATCATTAATATAGTAGAATTTATAGTACCTCATGCACCCAAATTAGTGGTTCATAATCTGAGGGTTTTCACCACTGGTGGGGAACCGAGGGTTCCCAATGTTGACGTAGAGTGAGTGATACCAAGCATTTTGAAGGATTCCAAATCTAAAGACACCTAAAATCCACAATGAGAAGGTTATATATGAATTATGTGGAAACCAAGAAATTTTGAGTCACGAACATGAATCCGACTAAGATTTACTAGGTGAGGAAGATGATAGAACAAGATAAAAAAGTTATTATTGATTCAATAAAGGTTTAAGTTAAACCAAGTCACTAATATCAATAAATCCTTATTTATAAAAAACCACAACTTACTTTGAATCATCCACTATCAATGAAGCATTGAAAAATTCCTAAGGTTGAGGAGAGGTCCCATAACACTTTTACATTCCTTGTGCATGTTCAATTTTGATGATGAGGGACATGGTGTGAAATTGAAGTTGCAATAATTTTTTTGTTAGATTTATGTATTTGATGAAATCAGGATAAGTAGAGGGATGAGTGATGATGTTGTCATGTTGAAATTAGTTTCAGATGAAGGATTTAATGATTATATTCATGTAAGTATTTTTGTAATTTCTCTACTTTCACATGGAATTTGACTCAATAATATTCAAAAAAAATTCTTATGTCTGGAACAAGTGAATGTAAATAGTGATATCTTTCTGATTTTTCATATTTTCTATGTTTTTAAATTATAATTCTATCTATTTATTTGAACTTGGAGAAAATGATTTTTCATTAATGTTTGAATCCTCAATCATTCCATTATTAACTTTTATTTTATTATGATAGCGAAAGATATTCAATTTTAATATGATAGATGTTGGATGTAGTGTTTTAGTCTAGGTTGAGTAGGAGTTTAAAGCATCTTCTTTCAATTTGAATTCATCATAAATTAATCAAGGACTATGAATATAGACGGAGTAGGTCATTCCATTATACTTGGAGATCATTGAGTGCTTTAATCAAATCTTATAGAAATGAGTTCTTCTACGAAGATTTTGGCTGATGATCATAATTTAATAATCTAAATGAGATTCATGATTAGATATCTGTAGTTATTCATTGATAGAATTTTAGTTTTTGAATAATGTTTGAATGATGAATACAATTTGAACATGGAGTATCCCTAGGAAAGGTAAATATTTATGTGTTTTACAGAATCTAATGACTATTCATATCAGTTTCAACTATTTTCATGTCTTATTAGTTTATAAAATTATGATAGTTTTGATTCATATCATAGAATCTCTACTTTGAAATAGAATATTTTGTAAATAATAATAAAAACTATGAAAAATAAGATCCATTAATATAGAAACATTGGGATACAACATTGGTTGCTATTATATTTTAGTTCTTATGAGATTAAAAATATTTTAAGTAGGATGTAAAAAATAACACCATACAGAAAAACTCACATTTAATTGGTGCCATTTTCAGTTATAAATAGTGTGTTTTAAGTGTATTAGAAAATATTCTTAAATATTATATTATATTTATATATCACACAATGTGTTCCATTAATCAATTTTAAAGAAGGATATTCCAAATACATCAAATTTTCTGAACACAGAAGACATAAAATTAGAACATGGTCTTTCTTATGGGGAACAAGCAATTGAAATATTGTATCATAGAGATAATATACTATGAAACACGACCACTGACTTGATTAAAGTTTTATATAGGTATCATAAGTTCATTGAATCAAATTGGGAACTTGAATATGTAATTAAGTAGTAGTAAAATGAATTTATTTCATTATATTAAATAAAATTTAATGGTTTATTATTTTTAGGGGTAAAATGTAACACCCTTTAATTTAACTAGGTATTTATCCCTTAAATAAATACATTTTCAAACATCATGTTTCACACAAAACACTAAACTAATATTAAACCAGATAAATTTTATAGAGATAAAATATTACATTTTATGATAAATATAAAAACATTATGGGAATGAAATACCCAATATTATAAAGAAAAGAACAATTTTAATTAATATGAAATTAAATAAAATTACCATGAACATAAAATATTTATTCTCACAGTTTTATATAAAGAAGATCACCCTTACTATATCCATGGAAATAATGTAGAAAATCAAAAATATTTTGGACATTTTTAGAGTAAATTAAATGAGAAGGAATAATTATAATATGAATGTATGTAGTATAATATATAGGAGTGAAATATAACCATTATATATATTTTCATTGTAAATATTTAATATAACACCCTGAGGTGTCACTTTAATTGTTTTAACATAATGTTGTTTTTCTCCCTTGAGTATGGGGTTTCCAAGGTTGATATGATAGATTTTTGGGAGTTTTATCTTGGTGAATAGTTTGAAAACCAAGCAGTATAATCCATGAAGCCTTTTGAAGTAGTGATAGAGGGGAGTTCATAGTCTGTGTAACATTTAGTAAACCATGTGAGACAACCATGCAGCCACTGGGGTGTGGGATAGTGGTAGACACACGGTCTGTGCATAGTTTGAAAACCCTTGTGAGATAACCACTATGATTTCCTAGTTTGTTGTATTTTTTTTTCAAATTATATTTAATTTTAAATTTCACCACAAACTTCCCTCATTCAAATCCCTTGATTCTAACACCTCCCATAGAGATCTATCCCACTCCCAAGCTTCTCAATGGTGATTCCCAGAAGGTATATTAGTGTTTTTTCACCTATTTTAAGAGGTATAAGACCCACTCCTTTCATTAACTTGGTATATTTTCTCTTCTGTAATTTATCTAACCCTATATGTTATTCTTGTATAATTTTCTTGGATATGGTTGATTAGAATCGGGTATTTTCGTTAGAAACAATTTTCATCCATAGTATATGTTTTGTTTCCTATGGATTTCAACAATAGTGACATGATTCCACCACTTGAGGTAGGTGGATCTATCTCATTTACATTATATAATAGTTACATGAGTTATTTAATTTTCTAAATTCATTTTCAAAATAGATAATTAATATATATGATATCTAGGTTT
The DNA here is from genome assembly GCA_963277665.1 of Viscum album. Taxonomy (NCBI): domain Eukaryota; kingdom Viridiplantae; phylum Streptophyta; class Magnoliopsida; order Santalales; family Viscaceae; genus Viscum; species Viscum album. The sequence goes on along the minus strand of OY728140.1, from coordinate 1,150,142,545 downwards.
CATATTTGGAAGTATTCTAAAACTTATTGTGGGTTTCATTTGTCTTGTTGATGGAAATAATATGGTTAAATAAAGTTTTTTAATGGGTGTTTCTAAATTATACATGTTTTATAAAATTCCATAAATTTTTTCCCATAATAAAATAACTCTTTTCATGGGGTTTTCATCCAAATGGGTTTTTCAAAATGGGTTTCCCATTTTTGGGCTTAAAAGGGTTTCCTTGTTCGAAATTGTGGGGTTGATTTATAATGTAAAATGGTGTTTAACTTTGGTTTTTTTATTATTATTGTTGATGAATATGATCTCCTCGAGATTTTTTTGGTATAAAAATTGTTTAAAAAATATATTTCCAAAAGTATATGCTATAGGTGATAAGTGAAGGCTTGATTGGAATGTTGTGAAGTGATTTTGTTTGCTCCTTTATTGAGACACCATATGTTTTTATGATGTTATGGTAATCTATGTGATGGAAGTGGCGATGTGACTATTGTTATGGTTATTTATTGGGGTGATTCTTAAGGCTAGTATAAGAGGTGAAAAAGAAATTCTTTTGGTTTCAGACCTTGGGGATTTGTTGTTGTTAGGTGATGATTTTTTTTCTCATGGCCCACTTCTATTTTTATTCCATGAGAAGAATATGGAAACTAAGTGTGAAATAGTGGGACATTGTTATGATAGTTGAAATTTATCACTTGTTGTTTCCACTAGTTATACATAAACCTATGACAGTGGGTTATCACTGAGGACACTGGTTAGTGTAATTATATTAAGATATGTGGGACCATTTACCTTCCAAGAGTAGGTATACCTGTATGCGTCTTGTACTATCTTGTTAGTTCTTGTGGTGCAGCCTCATTATATGTATCATATATAATGAATTTATATATATATATATATATACTGGTATGTGTATTTATTATTTATTATATGGAATATATTAATGTATTAATATTTGTTGGTTTTATTCCACATGTTGACTAGTTGGTCTCATCCTTTTATTGGCATTAGTTGTGACCTTATATATTTGTGCTTTTATTATTCTTTCCATTATCTTATTTTATAACTTTGGGTAGGGCATGTAAAATATTTCAATGGAATGTGAGATGGTATCAATGTGATATTTATATTGGTAATACATGTGAATGTTTTAAACCAAGTGTGGGTTAGTTTTCAAAATTGGGGAGTTTTTAAGGGAAATGATTAACACTTGAATTTGGAATGGATTTTGGTAAAACCAATTTTTGTAATGTTTTATAAATATTGGTATTGATAAAGTTCATTTTTCTTGTTTTTTTATTCCTATACTATTTAATGGAATAAAGAGAAAAGATATTTTTCTATATTATTTTCAAACCACTAGTTTTGGTTTCCTTTATAAAATTAATAAAATGGACTCAAGGTTGTATCCAACTAGCATTATCTAACAAAAAACATGCTCACATTAAGGGGTATATTGTCTTTATTTCTTATACCACTTTCTTTAGGTTTTGATTTTAGGTTGGATATGGTGTTTTCATCCTTGGGAATAATATTGTTGTTATGATCTTGGTGGTGACTTGAATTTCACATGGAGATGGTGATCATAACATCAGTTTAATTTAACTGGTTATCTCATGTATTGTTTCCTTTAATTTGGCCTTAAATATTATATTATTTTAGAATATTTTGTATCTATATAACTCTTTATTAGATGATCATTTATTTTAAGGGCATTTTTACAAATCATCTTTGTTACTTTAGCATTATTCTATGTTGGTATGTTTATTTTTTGATTCTTATGGTTGGAACCATCTCTAAGGGTTACGTTTAATACCTTTGATACTTTTTTCTAACCTAGGGGGATTAGGGACACTCCTTGAGTATGCAGTGGGATATTTTAGGTTCTAGTTCAGATGGTGGGATAAGTTGGTTTGTTAAAAAATGGTATCTGGGGATCTCGTTTTCTTGAAATGGACTTAGTGTCATGATATTCACCTTTTGTTATTTGGGGTTCGGTGGTATAAAATAGATAGAACCATTGAGTCTTGGGTTGTAAGTCCAAGGAAGTTCTTAGTCCGCTCTTCCTTTTATTATATTTCTAATTTCCATGGGTAGTAGAGAGTCTTCTTTTAATTTTGGTGGTTATGGTAGAAATTTTATAGATATTTTGGTTCTATGTATTATTAATCTAATTTTTATGTAGATTTCATGAGCTATACTAGGAAATTCCTTATTTCAATGTAAAATTTTAAGGGTTTTAGAGGGATCTTCATTAAGGATCATGGTCTATCATACCTTGTGTAGGCCATGTGGATAGTTATAGATTAATTCTTATGGCACTTTCTCTATTGGTACATAGTTTGAAAATTATGTGGCTAAATCCTTCTTTGGGGAGAAGGTTGGGAATTTTGGTTTTTTTCATCCATTATTTATTTGACCATCTATCGTTCATGATGGGGATTTTTTATGAACATTTGATTTAATTTTTTAACTCCTTAAATGTTTTTGAAAGTCAAAATTTTATTATTTGGTATTTAGTTTATTTTTTGAAAACCTTGATTGGGATTCTCCAGTTTCTTGGGTAATTTGTTTTTTCAAATTTAGTTTTTTATGAGTTGTGTTGTATTTTAATGAAATATTTTCATGGGTTCCAAGGTGATGAAATTTGAGAAAATATTTCAGTGAGTTGATGTTTTTTAAGAGATGTTTTTAAACCTAATGAATGTTATTTGAGAAAAAAGATATTTTTTATGTTTATGTCAGTTTAAAAATTATTTAGGTGTGTGGTATGGAATCATTCCAATGTTTTTGAGAATTTTTTTAAAGGGGGTTTCTATGACCTAGATTTGTTTGTTTAAAGTTTGGTTCCCTTTTATGAAGTTTTGATGTTCGTTTGTAATATTATTTATCTTGGTTTATTTGTAGTTAATCTATTGGTGTTGAATTTTAATATGGTTTTATTGAGTTTTATATTTTTTAATGTTTTAGAAATATTTCCCCAAGAAATATCCTGAAATTCAAGAGTATAATGGCTTAGGTTGTTGTTTTAGTGATCTAGGAGTTGACCGTGTACCCTCTAAGTCTACCTATAATCAAGATGGAAAGGTAATGCCCTATTTTTCTCGAACTTGGGGATTAAACATGAGATTTTTTTGAACTAGTATCATTTTGTATATATTTAATGAGGATATCATGAGGATTTTAAGAGTCTATCCAAGGATAGGGAAATTGTTTACTGGAAAAAAACTCCTGAATCCTCTTTGGTGAGATTCACCACACCTTAGTTCAAAGTAATGGGTTTGGAATGGTGGATGTTTCTATTCATTCCCAAATATTAGAGGATCTATCATTGGAATACATCAAGGATTCCCTCACTTAGATGTTTCATCATGAGGAGGTGTGAGTCAAGAAGGTAATGATTTTTTTGGGTATTCTCTAGGTTGACTAGTTAGTGAAGGAATATTTGGATAACTTGGCTGGCTTCGCTCCCATATCACCAGAGTTGGATACTAGTTAATTGAAAAAGGGATGGTCCTTTTGTTGATTCCTTTTTACAGAACTATGTTCATCTATTAATCACTCTGGATTGAATACCTATGTTGAAGCATTTTATAAGGATTTCAACATGGGGGAAATACTAGTATGGAGACATAGGATGTAATCCATTAATGATGATCTGGATAGAAAGAGAGTAAAATAGTATAGTGATAGTGATGAGAAGTTATCTTCTCAAACTATCATTCATGTTTTAGTCAAGTATAATCCAGCTACTTATTTCTAGTGTTAGAGGTTTGGAAACATTTGTATCTTCTTATCCATAATCTTCAACGAACATCCATCTATTTTGTTGTCCTAGTCACATTCTGAGGTTTTGTGATATGTTCATGTAATCAATGAAAAATCTCATAATAAACTTGAACAAGTTAGTGTTTTTCATTTTCCACCAGCTAGTGAATTGGGAAAAGATTTTTGTTCTAGGAAGCTTCAACTTTTATAGTGCTATGTATTTTTGTTCAGGGATTGTTCCATATTTTTGTACCCAATTTCTCAATGTTTATAATGGATTAAAAGGATTCTGACCATATTTTATATCTTATGGGATATTGATGCCTCATTAGTTCTTGATTCTTTTTGTCCTTAATCTATGGTGTGTACTATATATTTCGGTATGTTGGATGGATAAAATAGAGATTCCTTGGGTATGGGCTATGGTAATAGGGAGGTCCTGTTGGTTTTTGAAAGGGATGTAAGAGTTACTGGGCTTTTATTTTCTTACAGATCACCATGGGTGGGTGTTCCATGATCTTATCATTAATTACCCTACATTCATTATTGTGACCTGGGTGTGGAACTATTCCATTCCATTTTCAAGTATTTCCACGTGAGAGTATATCTCTCATTTCTTGTATTTCCTTTTTCCTAGTGACCAGGTCTACTGACCTATTGGTTTTTCTTGAGGATGTTCCCTCTATTTCTATGTTCTAACTAGGTTATCATGGTTATTGGAATCCTGTCTATATAATAGTTATATTCCTTGTATAAAAGAATATATAATGTTTCACCATTTTAAAGAAATTCTAAATGGTGGGGAGACTTATTCTAGGTCTCATTGTGCTTTCCTCTTCTCTATGATTGACCATTTTCGATACCTTTGGTTGGGATGTTTTGTTGTTTGGATTTTATGCCATCTAATGTTCTAGAGGTCGTGTTTCAATTTTTTACTATGATCTATTTAATTAATCACACATATCTTAGTAGTAGAGGTATAAATATTGATATTACTTATTTTAACGAATATTATAGGGAAGCTATCTGAACATCCTATTTTATTGCCTCTTCACTCCCATTAAATGAATAGTTTGTTTCTTAAGGATTATAGTTTTTTCATGTTGGTGATTTCATAATCATTTCATGGTGGTTACATTATAGAGTGGGTTAAAATACCTCATATCATGGTTTCAAGGTTTCGAAATGTTGATTAGTGTTTGAGACATCATTAAATGGAATATAGTCATATCATTTCATGGTTTCTCTATGTTGTTGAAGACATTATGGGTTTATATTGTGGTATGTTGGGTATTTTGTAACACCTTGGGGGGGGGGTGAAATAATTGGTTTTACATTGCATTTGTTTTTACTCTAATTTTGGGGTGTCCCTTACTGAAATTATGAGTTTTTGTGAGTTTTCTAGGGGTGTATGGTCAAGCTGTATAGTTTGGAAACCACACCATATAAATTGTATAGTTTTTTGTAGTATTGATATTGGGGAGTAATAAATTTCACACAGTTAATGAAACCATACAAGACAACTGTGTGGATTATGGGGCGTTGTATAGTGGTAGATGCATATTCTACACATGATTTGGAAAAAAGTGCGACATAAACATGAGGCCTTCCAAATTGGGGGTATTTTTGTTTTTTACCCTTCTGTTTAATTGTGGATTTCACCCTAACTCTCCATCATTTTAACCCTGACCCAAAAACCTTACATGGATCACACATTCTCTCCCAATCTTATTTAAGGTGATTTCAAAGAGGTTTTTTGCTAATTCTAAACCCATATCAAGTGGTATGAGATTCTCTCAACTCTTCCACTTTGTTTATTTCTTATTCTCCAACTCCTCTAAACCTAGAGGTTTAACATGGATAATTTTTTTAGTTAGGGTTATTTGTAATTGGGTTTTTTGAATTTTTTTGAGCCCTAATAAGATCTCCTTTATATTGGATTCCATCAATAGATACATGGTTTCACCACTTAATGTAGGAGTTTCAATTTCATTGAATTTATATAAGAGTTATATGAGTTATTTAATTTTATAAATTCATTTTAAAACTAGAAAAATGTGAGATAGTTCATCGAGGTTTGATTTATGAATGTTTTCAATAACATAAAATAATTTTAACTTGGCATTATGATGTAAATTTTTCGGTTAAATGGTTCTTTAATGAAATTGGTTTTTATTCATTCTACATGTTTGGTAAAATTCAAAATATAGTTTTCAATAATAAAAACATTTTTCATGGTGTTTTAGGCCAAATGGTGTTTTCAAAATGGGTTTCCTATTTTTTTGTTTAATAGGGTTTCCATTTTTCAAAGTGTGTTGTTGTATTTTAAAGTAAAATGGCATTTGAATTGAGTTATTTGATTGATATTGATGATGATGATTATTTCTTTGGAATTGGGTTTAGATTCAAAAAAATTTAAAAAGGTATTTCTAAATCAATATTTTATATATGAAAAGTAAAGGCATGATTTGAACATTGTGATGTGATGTTGATTGTTCCCTTGTTGATCACTCCTTATGTGGTTGATGATGTTCTGTTTATCCATATGATAGATGTTGTGATGTGACACATGTTGTTCTTATATATTGGGGAACTTCATAAGGGTAGTGTGGGATGTGGGAATTAAATGATCGGGGTGTTATCCCTTGGGGATTTTTTTTATTATCAAAGGATGAAGTTATCTTCTAATATCCGACTTCTATTATTATTATTCCATGGGGATATCAGGTCAAATTTTATTAATGTAGTTATAATTTTTTAGACTAGTCGATATATATAATTGGATAGTCCCCCAAGTTGTATATAACACCTAACTAGTGGGATAGTCATTGAGTAGACTAGTAAGAGTGATTTAGTCGACCAATGTGTCATCATTAACCTACCATCAATAGGTTCACCAGCACATGTCTCATGTTGTCCTATAAGTCCCAATAATGTTTCTAATTCTAAGTACCATATGTTTCCCTTTATATATATATATATATAATGGCATGTGTTTTTCATATTTATTGGATGGAATATCTTTATGTGTTGATCTTATAATGTGGTTTTCTTGATGATGACTAGTTGGTTCCATCCATTTATTGGAATTAGTTGTCACTATTTCAAGGTTTTTTCATTTATGTTTCCCTTGTTTGATTTTTTATCATTATGTTGGGAATTTAGAATATTTTAATGAATAAATTGATGAAATGGTATTCAATGTTATTATTCTATTTGGAAAACATTTGAAATGATTAAAACCAGGTGTGAGATTTTTTTCTAATTTGATGTGTTTAAAATAGGGATGATTATAATTTGAAATTTTAATAGTTTTTAGTAATAAATCCTTTTTTGAAAGTTTTATAAAATTTTGGATCAAGGAGGGTAGTCTCCCAAGTTTTTTATTCCTATATTATTTAAAATGAAACAAGAATACCTATATGTATACAATATATTTAAACTAGAATGTTTAGTTTATTTTATAAAATAAATGAAACTCACTCATTGTGGTATCCAACTGGCTCTGTCTGATAACATCAATACTCATATCTGTGGGTATGTATTCTTTATTTCTTGTGTAGGTTCTCTTGGGTTATAGAATTGAAGTTGGATATGGTGCTATCTACCTTAAAAAGAATATGGTTTTTGGGATAATGGTGGCTAATTTAGTGTCACATGGATATGGTGATCAATTTTTTAGTTTCATTTAACCAATTGGATTGATTGAGGTTTTGGACTCTTTGGTCTTTCTTTATCTTTTCATTTAGCTTGTTTTGTATCTATGTAACTTTATATTTGATGTTCATTTATTGAAACTGTATCATTGGAAATTATTATTTTTATTTATCATTATGTCATATTTGGATGTATATGTTTGGATTCTTTGGATAAAAAGAATCTACAATGGTTATTATTGATATGCTTGACATTTTTCATCAGTTTAGGGGGATTGTGGATTCTCCTCTTTTATGTGGAGGGCCAGTTGTGGTGGTTTCCTATGTTTGTTTGTTACATGTTCATTGGATATATGACTATGGGAGTTATAGTTTTTGGATAAATTTTGGATGGTTATATAACCTGGGTGAGTAGTGTAATTTAAAAAAACATAATTCACAATAATAAATAATGAAACAAAAAAGATAATATTTTACTAAAATAATTTTTCAAAAAAATTTATTTTTATCTATTAAATATTATTATTATTTCTATCATAATTTTGGAATTATATGTATTATTTATTAAATCCTGAAAATATATTTTAATTCTAATTTAATAATTAAATAAAATGGTAAAAATATGAATTGATAAATTTAATAGTATGTGGTTAAATTATTATTTTTGAAACAAATGATATATTTTAAAGGATTATTTTGATTACGTATTGTGTATTTTTATCAAAATAAATTTAATTTCTCACTTTTATATCAAGAATATAATATAATTATTAAATTAATAAACAAATATATTAACTCTCGTTTCATTAATATTTGATTTGAAATTAAATTAAGAATACATAATGTTTAAAAATTTACTTTTTCTACAGAAATAATATTTTCTATATATATTAGGTCTTCATTTAAATGTTAAAATTATCAAATTTATATATTTAAATAGATTAAATCAATCCCAAATTATAAATAAACATTTCAAAATTGGGTAATATGGGATATCTTATATTTTTAGTAAAAAAATAATTACCAAGTCAAATAATTAGAAAATGTAAAAAGGGGTAATAAGAGGTAAGTTAATGTGTTTTGATTGTTTTTGATAATTATAGTTATATTTATGAATTCTAGAAGTAATTTTCAGATGTTTGAGTAGAAATAAATTTCATACAAAAATTACTCACCTAACTTAGCTAATTCCCCGTCGGTTTCATCTTTACCCTCCACGTAACTTAGGTTTGGAGAGAAATGTCCCTCATTTCACCTATAAAATTATCTCTCCTATAACCCTTATAAATAAAAATATTACAAAACACATCTCTTTAATTAATACCACTTTTCTATCTCTATAGTGTTTATTGTAAATTTGGTGAATTCCAATTCCATGATGGATGCCTTAATCCATCATTCTAAAGGATCCTATGTTGAGAAGAATTGAATCCATCAAATAATTGTCTAAGTTATTCACTTATCTTTTCAATTTAATTATCATATTTACTCTTTCACAATCTATTACTACACTGTAATGACATTATACTAAAATATTTATTCTTTTAATAAAATTATTCTACTATTCCATAAATTTAAATTCATTCTCATTCACTACTAGGACATAATCTTTTTTGGGTCGATTCAACCACCAACTTGAATGATGATATTCCAAAATCACTATTTTTACCATGAATAAGTATCAAGATATTAATAATCCTAATATATAGTATTAAATCATAATATATATATAACATAAATATGGTTTTAAAAGTATTAAATAAAAATAAATTATTTTATAAAGTATCTTTTTGTGATCAGTAAACTATATGAACCTTGGTTTTCGTGGATTCTATACTCACAAACCATACCAAAAATTTCCATAAAAAGAATATGTAATTGAATAAATAATTTAAAAATAATTTTTCTTTTACCTTAAATAATTTATGAATTCCGAACTTTTCATTAGAAATGAGTATCAACATTTCCATTATAAACTTATATGAAAATATCAATATCACTAGCATGTGAGGATGAAAATATTCATTAACTAACTAATATATGTGTAATGAGTAATTACTATTAAATTGTATAAATGGTAATAAATATTAATATGGTTTTAAAATATGTGATTAATATAGTTATATTTATTATAAAATATGTTAAAGATATTTCATATAAGTCGGAAGTATAGTTAACGGTTTTCACATCATAATTTTTCCTAGTCCAGATATATTCTATATTCACCACACTTTTTATAAATTTGTTTTATATAATTCCCCATGAATATATTTTACCACAATATTCAAATAATTCATGATATTTAAAAATCTATATCAGGTTATTTATTTTAATGGATTTTGATTCATAATTTACTAAATCTCTAATGGTTTTCTTTCCATACTCATGTTGATTTCAATATTTATTATGAATTTGTTTCCATAGAGTGAAGTTTTATGATATTTATCACTTAAAACCAATATATTTTCTTTTAATTTGATTATCCTTAGAATTTTCGTTTTTTGTTACAATTTTCACTTTTTTTGGTATACAATTCAATCGAAAAAATTCTTGTAAGTAGAGCTAACCATATATATTATTTTCATTTGCGAATAATTTCCCTTTATGGCCATATTATTTTTCATGGATACCATTATATATACTTATATGGTTGATCAAGGTCTTTTATGTGTAATTCATTTTCTTTACAAAAGGAATTATCTATTAACATTTTTTATATGATCATTTTCTTTAAATATTAACCTCCTTTACCAAAGTGTGAATTAATATGAGATATGATGAATGTTCATATAAAATGATTTAAATTTAATGTATATTGTGACTGAGTCAATTCAAAATCACCCATTAATAATTAATTAGTATTTATATTTTAACCAAGATCCCATAAAATCTGATATGGATTCATCATCATCATATAAATTTTTATTCAGAAAGAAGGGGGAAGAAAGAGACACTAATGATAGCCCTAGGAATCAAGGCTACGAGGGGTCAAAAATGGTGAAGACCAAGGAAATCCCCTATAATAATATTATTCCCCATTGGTATCAATCTATGAAGGTCATATAAAAAAGACTCTCCGATCCAAGAATATTTAATGATGCTAGATAGTCATCCACCTTGATTACCTCTTGCCAGGTGTGGGACACTTTGATATTGTTATCGAGGAGATCATAGAACTTACGGATGACATAGTAAATATACCAAGGGACAAAATCAAGACCCTAGAGGTAACTAGAGAAGATAAAAGAATTAGTTTCAGTCTCTGTGAGTTCCATCCTCCTTTTTCGACACACCTTGAGACTAGAAAGTAATATATTTTCCTCTGTTAGAAGAAAAGTTACATGGCCTAATCAAGTAAAAAATTCCATGATAGGCAAGACATTGGAGTCACAAATGATCCCCCCACTATGCATGATCCTTGAGACATAGGACCCATCCGTGTTAATCTTGAGACCTCGATGTAGGGGATGCCATATGACCCATTTGCTAGAGGAGAGGTTGGTGGTGGGAGCATGGTCTTGTAGGTAATGAAAGAGACATTGCAGTGTGAGGGCATCCCTCCTAGTACTAAAAGCCCTAAATATATCAATAAGTATGTCTCTAGTCCTAATAGTGATCACACTTTCATATAAAGACACTCCATCATGTAGGTATCTGTTCTTGGAAAGCCACATGCCCCAACAACCTACATGCACAACTAGGGAGCACTCCCTTTTCTCTGGACACTGTTCCCCCAAGCTATGAAATCCGAGAGTATAAAAGGGATTCTACAACATGGATTGAATAAATAAAAAAGTAAAATCACTGAAGCAGGTCCAAATCACTTTCCCCCAATTAATCTCAGAAAACCAACGATTTGAACTGCCCTCCTTATGCTCCTTACAGTAGACACATCCGGAGGTCATGATCACACCACATCACTTGATATTCTCGTCACTGGGTATTTCTTTGTGGTGGATCCTCCACATAAGAAAGTTTAACTTCTTAGGGATGTCCCGATCCCACAGGACACCATTCCATTCATCTACATCATCTTGTGGGTTAGAGACCCAATGATAATCCTTGGATGAGAAGGAACAATAGGGGGTGGGAAAAAACATAATGACTAGGGATTGAGGTCAGATAAATGAGATTGAAAAAGTCTAGATGGTCCTTGTTAAGAACAATGTAAATGAAGGGAAGATATCTAATAGATTATCTAAAGGATATGCTCATGACAGGGCATCTTGTGTAACCAATGCTTTCCCCACACCACCTGTTATGCCAGAATGACACCTCCCATGTTTCGACGATCCATTGAGAATTGGCCCAGAGAGAAATAATGAGGGGGGTAAACTCACTTCAGAAATGTGAGGTACAACCATCTCTAGCTACCCCATCCCCTTCATAATAGGTGTGCATGTATCTTCCTTATATAGTCCGCTTATCCAGCACCACCCATTCTATATTCACATTCATGCATGTAAGTGCACCTCTGAGACTTAGAATTTTTATTCCACCTTCATTGATAGGCCTCGATATCTTATACCGAGAGGCCCAATTCCTTATTCCCTTGAAATTGGGATCCCAGATAAAACCTGCAAAAATCTTATCCATGCAATGAAGGACCCCTTTTGGGACCTATAATGTAGAGACGACATGGATCAGAGTTTCCAGAAGTATGTTGTTAATCAAGGATATCCTACCTCCAAAAGACAGGTATCAATTCTTCCTATTGAGAACCCTCTCTATAGTACTAAAGATGATGGTATTGAAATAAAGAATGCGTAGGGGATTTGAGGAGACAGGGGCACCCAGGTACATCATGGGTTGATTATCTTTTTTCATGCCCAGAGTGAGACTTATGTTGAGAATGAGCCTATCAGAGAAGTATCTATATATGAAAAAATAACACTTTCTCTTATTTTTGTTCTAACCACTCCAATAGTTGTAGTCCTTCAACACTATTCATAAGCCACATATAGATCCTCTGGATGGGTTGATAAAGAGGATAGAGTCATCCATGAACATAAAATGAGATACAGAGGGAAATCCCATCCTCCTATGAACGATGAGGATCTATCCAATTCTGATTTTTTAATCAATGATCCGAATTAAGACATCCTATGTGATGATAAAAATTAATGGGGGATATGGGATCCCCTTGTTGAAGACAACATGCTGCTTTGAAGAATCTGAAAGATTTTCCCACGAGTGAGATTTCCAAACAACCTAAACTATAGCACTATAAGATGATATCAATATTCCAAGAGGAAAGGCCCATACCTGAAAAATAATTATTTTTGAAGCTCCAAAACACATAGTCTTAGGAATTTCTCTTGTTGAGTTTGATCACCATGTAAGAATCTAATGTTTTGAAGTTGAAGTGTCAAATCATTTCCTAGGGCAAGCTAATCACCCCCTGAATGGAACACACTCTCGCAAAGTTGTTCTGTTCCATGCATATCCACTTTCAGAGATATATTCATACCCTAGAATTAATTTTGATGGAAAGGTTTTTTAAGATACAATACACATGATGATTGGAAAAAAGTGATCAACTGAAGTATGGGGCTTGGATTTGGGAATGAGAACAAAAGTTGTAGCATAAGCAACACTAGGCATTGAAATTCTCATGAACAAGTCTGTAATGGACGCAATGAGATCCACCTTCATGATATCCCAAGAGTCCCTGTAGAAGGCTCCAGGAAACCCATCAGAACCTACCATGATCTTAGGATTCAAACTAATCCTAGTGTCGCAGAACTCATCCTCATTCAGAATGGCGCATAGGACTTCGTTATCGCGAACATAGAAGTTGGGATGAATAAAATCAACAATTCCCATGTCACCCCCAATGTACCCATTAAGAATGTTCATGTTAGGACCTATAAGAAGGTTTTCTAAGTGAGAGCTATAAATCTACCATACCACCTCTATGTCATCTAAGTAGGATCTATCCCCTAATTCTATGTTCGACATGATCCACCTCTTCCATTCCTTAATAAACACATGAAAGTACGCCCTATTCTGATCACCCTCTCTAAGCCATTTAATCCTAACATCCTCCTTGTATTCTTCTCATGTATCATAATCATATCTGAAAAAATATCCCCCTTACTCACATGCTCCTCAAAGGACCAATTGTCTAAGTCCTCATTAAGGTGCCTTTGAATACAATCAACATCGGACATAACAGCTTCTAAATACCTATCTAATAAAGAAGAGTCCTTCGACCATATTTGAAGCTTCTACTTAAGCCATCTCAATTTTTTATGGAAGGATGAACATGTATGGCCCTAGGTGGGGGAGTCCTAGGAGGTTCTAACCTTTTCATTATAGTAGGGGGTGTTAACCTTGTGCTTATAGAAATGAAAACTATTGTGGTGCTCTTGTCTGAAAGATAAAGTGATCAACAGCAGGGAGTGGTCCAAAACTCCTCTTTCCATGTGGTTAACCTGGGTGTCAGCATACACAGAGTGGGAACATAGGTTCCCTAAGAATCTATCCAAATGGATCCATGACCTATGTGATCCATGTTGATTATTTCACCAAGTAAACCGGCGCCTATGAATATGAGGTCCATGATACCTTTGACCTCCATGAATTGGGAAAATTATAGACTGGCTCCCCTATTATAAAGGCTTATTCCCTTTATTTCTTTTTGGTCTGTGATGAAGTTGAAGTCCCCCTACAAACCAAGGTAGATTTCCGAGGCCAAAGCCATTGAGAGAGCTTTATAGGGACAAGATGATAAGTTAACACTCTTAGATTGTGGCATGACATCCTTCACTGATACAAAATCCTAGTCTTTAAATTGATATAAATTATTTTTTCAAATTTAATATTTAATTATCTTAGGTATTATGATGTTGTTTATTTAAATAATCTGATTATTTGGGAAGGTTATAGTGTGGTCTTCTTGATTTCAGCATGATATTATATTTCCCAAAAAAATCACCATCACAAAATTCTACCTGGAACATCTCTATAGCCCGACCAAGTAGGTATTAGTGTAGGGAATTGTATCTCTGGTGCTGTTATGTCCAACTCTCCATGGTTGTGGTGCAAAACCTTCATTTTTTCACACAAAATAATCCCTCAACATATTTTTATAACTAGGAATCATGAAAAAAAATTATTCCATAATTTTACCTTCACTAGATAGTTAATATTTTGTGTCCTTAATTATAATAAAATTTTACATGTTGGGTCATTATTTCACTATTATTCATTGAACCATATATATGGATCTAAAGTTTCTAATCATACACATTATTGAGTTAATATTTTATTTAAATGGTTATATTTTATAACCTCATCCTTTACACAACACTATTTAAGTAACAAATTTTTTTAATCATCTAATAATTCTTTTATGACATGGAATATACACTCATGATATGATTTAATATTCCATATATGTTATAATATAGTGTTATTCTAACCTAACATTTGATTAATTTGATTTGACTACTCATTATGTTGTGAAGAAATCTAATACCCCATGAGATTGTATATTTTTATAAAGACAACTTCAAACTGACAATGCTTTCTTCCCCATATTCTCCAAGAATATGTACTACTTGTGTTATCCAAAATATCAACTAACATATTTGATTATATCCTTAATTTATCATAAATAAAAACACTTCTACCTTTTAGTACCATAATTCCTCTATTTTGTGAGACAAACACAAACAAAGATAGCCTTAGTTCAAATGAATAGAGTAGAATTTGAAAATATTTATAATAAATTTTCTAAAAAAACTAGAACACAGATCCATATCATCCTAAAATTCTCTTTGGTTCATGACCATTAGTTACCAAAAAATTCTCCTAGACACATTTAACCCATTAATCAATCTATCCACATACCTTGACAAAAAAAAATCAACTGTGAAAATAATGGTTTTATCAACATGGAAACACATATGTTTTAGTGTTTTTATTCTCACTCACACAAACAATGAGAAAACATGAGAGGGGGCCACCTATTCTAAGATTACTCAAATCCATGTACACTTAAATGTGGCTTACTTATAAAAAATTATTCTAAAAATAATGGTTCATCTTGTTGACATAGTTAATACCAATTATTATTTTAATAATTTAATTTTATAGTGGTATTTCACTCCCATCCACTTAAAACACATTTTTCAAATTATATACCCCTTATCTCAAACTCAGGAAATACAAAAATCATTCATAAGAGAATTATCTCTAATTTAATTTATAATTAATATTCCTCATTGATCATTACATGAAACTCCACTATCCATATAGTCATTATGTTTTATCTCACTCAACACTACCTATAGTCCAAAATTAGGTTTTTTTCCAATATTTTGATTCTTTCATGTTATTATATAGAAATATATTTTCAATTATACAATTATAAAATAATTTATATATGAGAGAAAAATATTTTAGTTAATTTTATCCATAATAACACACTGAAAACCTAATAAAACATCCAAAATAATTAACCATAATGAGATTTTGTCAAGATAATTACACATAAATATTTATATATAATGAATCTTAAAAAACAATAGAATATAAGAATATATGAATTAAGAATAAAAATATATCATGTAAGAGTAAGTGGAAAATAAAAAATAACACACAATAATTTTATATGGTTTAATAAATCCCTACATCCATGCATAGAAAAATTTAATTCCCAATTTTTATTAGATAATATTTACATAATGAAGAAAATGAATCATGAAATATTTAAACTATATGTAAAAATTTATTTTATTAAGAAAACCATATTATTGCATCTTCGAGAACAATATAATGGCCCACGATGTTATTTTAACATTATATTAGTGATTCCATTTAACTCCATGATTGTATCACGTAGGTGTTATGCATGGGCCTCAATAAATTTTACTAAATCCATAAATAAATAATCAAGCTCTATTACCCCAAATATCATACACATGGAGAGTAATTCAACGAATTTCCTCCTTATATATTCTAGTAATATATGTTTAGTGTTATTACACATAATTTTTATACAGTATTTAAGAACAATATAGGAATAAAAGTCCTCAAATTCTCAAAAATATTTGGTTTTTTTAATATTCAGGATAAATTTGAACTTTATTAAATCTTTCACTATTTTAATAAACCATCTTATCAATAAAATATAATAAAGTTGTACATAGAATTAAAAAGATTAATCTGGATATATATTCCATGACTTTTTCAAAATATATTATTCTATGACCATCATAGTGTAATTTATACCCCCCTTTAATTCTATCATCTTCTCTAAAAAGTACTTCAAAAAAATATTTTCATTCCCAAACATTGTAACAAGAAACCTCCTCCTCGTCCATGGTTCATAGTATTCCACATTATACCATAAAAATATAAAACTATTTATTTTAACTCCATAAGTAAATATGTATATTATGATATTAACTTTCATAGATATCACTTCAATGTCTAGAATCCTCATGCCACATCATCAAATTTCCTTCCCAAAATTACATATGCACTTTTTTATTCACATAAAAAACATTAATACCCATTTAATGTGTTCCAAATTATTTTCCTGGGTTATTAAACACTTAAAATAAATAATATATGAGAAATATTTTTTTACTTATAAACCATGACATATATTAATTTTATAATAAATAATGCATAAATAACATTTTATATGTACTCAGCACCATCCTCTGTCACTTCTGTTTGTTACATGGATAAATTAAAGTAACCATAATTGGGAATAAAAAATGTTTTTTATTTAAATATTCTAATTGTCTCACAATATTTCTAGTGTTTTGAATATATATATATAACTCAAATTTCTATTAAAAAAATATAAACTAATATTTATCCCAAAAATACTTCTATTATCTCTAAGATATTTAATCTCAAAATCCCAAATAATATTGTTTTTTAGCACATTAGTTTTTTTCATTTTTGATCATTTAAATATATTATAATGAAAAGAAAAATGAAATATAATATATCCATATCTAAATTACTTTAATGAGTATCATTGGTCTATAAAACACTATTTATATGCATTTTTATTCATCAAAACATCATTTTTACCATTATATTGGTGTTTTATTCAGCAAATATAAAATTTTACTGTGTTATTATGTTGATTATTTATTTTTTTCTGAATAATTAATCCCTAGGGTTTACTTATATATATTTTATACTCTATTTCTTCATAAAGGAATTTCAACTTCACATCATGTTTCACAAGATGAAAATTACCCAATGCAATAATATATAGCACCTACCTAATGGTAGTAGTTTTCAAAATAGTATAAAATACCTTAGTGAAATCCAAATATTCTTTCTATTGAAAACCTTTGACCATCAAATTCTTCATGAATATCATCATACTATAATTACTTACCTTAATACCATATAACCATTTTTGTAATGAATTACTACCTCTGGGAAGAAATTAATCTCTCAAGTTTGGTTTTCATGAAATATAGTGACTTATTTCATCATACACAACTATTACTTGACAAAATCATTTATATGAATCACTTAATCAAATAATTCAAGATCTATTTCATCAAAAAATAAAAATTAGTGAATGTATGACAAATACATATACATGTTTATTCTTCCCCTATTAGATCTCATAAATTATTCCTAAATAATATGCTCCACTAATAATGTAATATCCGGATTAATATTTTTTTCAATGTTAATTTTTTCCTTTTAAAATTTTTTATTCACAACTAATATCAATTTTAAAAATATGATAATATTTTTACATATTTTTTTTTTAAAATTTACCCTCACAAACATTTTATATGGCATCGGAATAATTTCATTGATTGAGGAAATATGAGGTCAAATAATATTGGACGGATCTTTTTGTATAGAATTTGAGTCACTTATAAATTTATGTATATTCATTGCATGAAACCCTTGAATAATACTCCATGATTTATGCTCATAAAATATTCATTTATATAATTTCTTTAATAGTAGCTGTAAAATAATTTATATAACCATTCATATTTACAAAATAAAAAATGTGTGTTGAATATATTAAATTTGATGGTTTTTTTTTGGTTTAAATATTTATTGAATTAGGATAATGACATAAATGGAAAAATCCCGTATTTTATCTATCAAATGGAAAATTTTCTCATTAATATAAAAAGTACTTAATATATGAAAATTTTTTGATGTCTACAAAAAATTATTTCATACATGTTATCCTTATAAAAATACCATGTTAATAATATTCACAATAACCTTTGACAATGGAAACATAAGATGGTGTGATTTCAATTGATCAATAAAGGTAAATTATAATTAAATAAATCATGGAATAAACATGGAATGAATATTAAGGTAGGTATAAATAAACCACATGAATACATAATCAACATAAAAATGGGGGAATTATATATACATAATAATAAATGAAAACATGGATATCAATATTACTAATATAAAACTGGTGGGGTGAATAATATAAGACCCAAAAACTGACTATCTAGGCCTTGTTCCACTAAACTTTAATTTTATTCAGGACTATAGTCAATATATTTTGTTAATTGGTTAATAATACACAAAATATACAAAGAAATTTTGTATCATGAGAATTATTGATGCATCAAGGGGATATATATAGTCAGGACCCACCATTCACTTTTTTAAATCCAATGCATTCACTGTAAGAGTCATCATAACCATTCATACCATTACCAAAGTAACCTCTTACAAAATTAGAATATGGATAACAATATAATGAAAATTATGGAATGTCAATACATTTACCCATGTTAATGAAAGGGATGACATGATCATAAGCCATCAAGATACATAGAGTTGATGGTAAACAATACATAGTAAACATTTCAATTATGAGCCATATTATAATTCCAATAATTTTTCACAAGTCAATAAATGAGATACCATGATTATAAGTAATCTAGTGGAAGAAGTTGGATTATTATAAAATGAAAAGTCAACCTGATAATAGTCAATCATATTGGAATATCAATATTTTCCCCCATGAAAATGTAATAATATAATTTCAAGGTGATCATTGTACTATCCGAGTTATGTAAAATTTTATTTTCACATCATATAGGGAAATGAGTGTAGTTCTATTTCTATTCATGAATAACATGATCATAATCCATATATAGATAAAAATTAGATGGTTTAAACATATCCAAATAATTGAGAAATATATTTTAGAGGGTATATGTGTTCAGAATTTATATCTCTAGTAAACAATTAGATAATAAAAATTATTAAAATTATAGGGTAGAAAATTTATAATCTTATATAAACTAAGTTAAATAGAATAATCATAACTCAACGAACAAAATTTGACTTACCAAACATCGTTACTACTTAGGAAACAACTATATTAGTATCCTCATGAATAGGGGACAATGATTTGGATTATAAATACCAAGAAATATTTTAAAATAAAGTGTACAAAATTAATGGGAAATTAAATCAATAGAACATCATACTAAGGTAACATGGTGCATAACAAGTAACATGTCTCAAGAATCATAATTGTGGCCATGAATATCCATATGAATTTAAAAACCATTGAATCAAAACCCCTTGGAAGAGTGGAATTTAAATTGAAATTAAAATAAAATTATTAAAATAAAATTCATGATATGATATCTCAAAAAAGTAAATATTTACATCACATAAATGAATTTAAGGGCCAAAATATATTACTTGTCTTAATGAAGGAAAACATAGAAAAAATCCCTTACCCCATTTCCAAAATTTCATAGAAACAATATTAAGATAAGTATGAAAAACATATATAACATAATAAATTAATTTAAACCTTATCTATATCCATTATCATTCACAGTCTTCATAAATAAATTTTTTCTATATGAATTATTCTTATTTTCCACAACTGGTGTATGCAGTTTTTATCATTTGTATAAGTTTCATAATAACAATTATAGTATTCATTATACTTCAAAATTTCCTCATTATTGTGTCATTATGTTTACTAATAGGGATTTTTTATAATTATTTGATATTTTTAAAATTTATTTCATGATTTTTTAGTATTTATCTTTGAAAATGAAATCGAATATCTACATGCTTAGGTGAATCTTTACAATTGAAGTGTGTTTTTTAAGTAAAGAATTAAATATTGATTTAAAATCACCAAAACCAAAAAAAAATAATTATTTTAACATTTATATCATATTATACCATTAATTGTTTCCTATAGTCATCCATGATATAATTTCATAGAATCATTCTTTTAGGTGGTTAAAAAAACCCAAACATAAACATACCATGATTTAATGAATGATTACGAGGTATTTTTGTCATAATATCATTATAATAGAAGAGTACAGATATTATATATTTTTAATTATTATTATATATTGGAGTATAAAGGAATTATAATAATAAATAATGGATGTGAACATATTACACAATTTTAATAAAAGGTTATCCTCTTCAAACGCTTATTTTAAATGATAAAATTATTGGTGATTAGTTTTAATCATGTATTTAATAGTTTATAGAATTTGACATGAAATAAACTTAATTATATCATTATAATCATATTTATACTTTAATTTAATCCTTATATATAGGCTTATAAGGCGATAATGGAAGTTGAAGCATGTTACATCGTGGTGGCGATAGTATGCACAATGCATGATTAGAAATTTTATTTTTATTAGTGGATGGGGTATATGAATAATGATAATACAAATTATATATTGAAATTAAGCTATATAAATTCTAGTAATATCATTATACAAGGTTAGAAATAATAAATTTTAATGAAGATAACTATAATGAAATCTATGTAGTTGATAATACTCACATTGTGGACTTGAATTTTCCATGGATGTATCCTTTCATTTGAAGGGATTAATATTAATATAAGTGAAAAAACAATATTTTCCATTAGAGAGAATTATAGGTAGAGTAAAATGACCACATTACAATGATGAATTTTCATTATAGGTGAAGCATGAATTGGTGAAGATGTTACCCTTTTATAAGTGAAAGGAAGTGTAGTTTTGGGAGTATCCCTTACATTTTCAATAATGTAGTGTTAATATTCAATTTTCAAAGTCTATAAAATAGAAAAAAATATAATAGGAAAGTGAATAAGATTCTAAACCCATATCAAACATTCCATTTTGAGACAAATTAGAGTTTTTTAGTGATTTTTGAACTTTTTTACCCTAATTTACCATAGCATTGGAAATTAATATAAAATATAAATACTTGAATTAAATAAAAAAAGATTAAAATTAACCTTTTTAACTAATTACATATTTCTAATATGAAATTTTATAATATTTTTTGAAAATAAAATTTATAACGTTGTAAACATTTAATTTTCTTTTAAATGAACTTAATCACATTTAAATAATTTGTGGAGAAATAAAATTTTATTCTTTAGATTTATATATAAGGAAAAAATATTTTAGATAATCATTTTAAATAAATAAATTGATTAAATAAAAAAACGATATTAGACTTCTAAGTTAAGAAAAATTTAATCTCCTATGGGAAATAATTAATTCATAGAAAAGACCAAACCCAAATTTTATAATCAAGTAACATTTTAATTAGTTAGAAAAATGTTTACCATAGGTTTTATAAGTTCAAATAATTATTTTAAAAGAATAATTTTATACCTCAAATTCATATTTTATTTCATATAATAGTTTTATAAATTTATATGTTATTCTTATATAATGATAATTTCATACAAATTACATGTTTTTAAAAAACTATATATTTCTATGAAAAATGATCTTATAAAAAATATAAAAATATATACTAGGTTAATTTTGATATAGGGAATTAAAAAATTATTTACATTATTATTAATTATATATTATTGAATTCATATATTTAGTTATTGAATAAAACCATAAAAAAGAATAGAAAATATTTTGAAATAGAAAATGACATATTGAAATATTAACTGTTCATATAATTATTTCATATATTTTACCATCTAAATTGCTGTAAAAATTTATTAATATAAAAAATTATTTATAATTAATCATATTTTTCATGAAATTTAATTCTTTATCACATAAATGATGTTTTTTATAAAAAATTATTATTGGAACAATATATGATATTATTATATTTTTAGGTATAATAATTTAATTTAATTCATTTTAAATGTTTTATTTATATTCTCTATACATATATTTCATAATGAGGTTACTCATTCTCATTATTTCTGGTTCAAAATCTAGGTTTTAATGGTTTAATTATATTTTTATATTTTATCAAGATATATAATTGTTTCATTTAAGTTCAGTGTTGCATATGCGGGTAAGATTTCAAAAAAACTAACTTATTTAAAGGTAATCATATATTAGAATTTCAGGGTATTACATTCCCCCCAAAATAAAGTGTATATTTGCAATTTGGCTCAAAAGATCATATTATTTTCTATAGGTAACTCATAATTAACCAAACACCACAAGATGTTCATGGTTTTATTTAGAAGAAAAAATATGATGTATCTCTACGAAAAATTATTTTAGGGAGTTTATAAAGAAAGATGAAAATTTCTTAATTTAATATAGAATTATACTAAGATCTAGATCCCTAAGAAATAACATTCAAAAACCTTGAATGTTATTTATATGACAATAATTCTATGATGAGGTTTTTATTTATAACTATGTATTGATTAGTTGGTGAAAACATACATGAAATTATACTCTAGAAAATATAGAGTGAAAACTCAATATATGATTCATTAGTTGTAGTTTAAATGTATTTTACTTGATAACATAGTTAATGGTGACTATATCCCTCATTTTCCCTTGGATTGGGACATTGATTCTCAAAATGACCAACACTCTTGTTATTGAATCAATGATTTTTTAGATTATCACTTTTATTTATACTTGTGAGTTTGATGATCAATAACTCCATAATTATATCATTTACTCCCATGTTTATTAAAATATTTTGACACATATGAAATTTAATCTTCTATCCTTTATCAGCTTTATCACCAAGATTTCAATGAGATTCCTCCTTTCTCTTCTATGTTATGTTTAGTATTTTTACTATGTTCATGTTGTTAACCATAAATCATGATATATGGTTTGGTATAACTACAATATTTCTCAATCCAACCATTATACCATTAGGTTGTTCATTGGGATGGTTTATAAATTATCTATGGAATCTGTAGGTGACATGGTTCTTTTGGTATCATCTATTACTAAAACCAAAATAATTAACATTAGTGATGATAATTATAAGAGAATTTTCATAAATAACCTTAAAAAAAATTTAACCTCAAGACATCACACTTTTAATTATATGTTTTTAGTCTATAGTTATTATAAATTAAATTGTATGATAATCTATTCAACATGTATCACTCTCAATTTAACATATATTATTCTTGGTTGCCTTAGGTTACTTTCTGTTGGGTTCAATCACACCTATTAACCAAATAATTAAAATAAATATCCCAAATTTCCATGATCATTATTAAAATATTATATACCTAATCATCATTGAGACATAATCTCTCAAAATCCAACTTATCCTTCCTAAATCAAAATTAATTATTCTTAAAATTATATATCCATGTATGTTTATTCCCTAACAATACAAACTCAATAACATACCATCCCCAAAAACATGTATGAATCTTGAGAACATTAATACTAAATTATATTATATATATTCTATCAAAAACTAACTCTATATTATACACTAAAATGTAATTAACCATTACTTTATAAATCCAAAAACTAGAGAATATATATCATAATTCCAAAAATTACATAAACCTAATAAAAAATAACATGGATGTCATATTATTTAAATTAATATAAATTCTATGGCTATAAACACTATATAAATAACTTTTATCAAAATCAATCAACCCTTTATTACATAAGCATAAATAATATATTAATTATATGATTTATAAATACCTCAGTCATCTATTCTCCAATAGTTATCCCAAAAAATAACATTTTCATAAATTTTATTATCATGACTATTAATTCTAATTAATATATATAAAAATTACTATATAGAAAAATTAATGAAGAATAATCCTTATGTGTTTCACATAGTCCTCATAAATTTTAAAATAAACCAAAATATAAATGAAAAATATCATTTATGAAGGAAAATATCTATGTGTTTTAAGAAAATTTCAATCCCACTACTATAGGTGAAGTAGGGAAACTCACATCTTCCATTTTAATAGGAATTTAATAAATTCCTCAACCATTTAATTCTGCTCCATTTTTAACTTATAAGATATATATATTTATAGATACAAACGTTTTTTAGATTCATATTCATGACATGTTTTAATCAAATATTAAAACTAAAATGGTTATGACATTATTCAAAATTTGAATATGAATATATAAATCTAAATATATCTTCCCTTATAATATTTTTTAAAAATATGATTCTTTTTTATCAACCTATAATTCAATTGTTCAATCCTTAGTTAACCATGATATTTTTATTTAACATCATTCTTAAATCCTTCATATTGATTTGAATAGTGAATTTCATTAACTAAAGCATATCTAACAGGAGTGTCTCTCTAGGTGTGCAGTCTTAATCCAACTAATCAAGCATCATACTGAGAATTGATTCAATGCTCATCTATAAATGTTTATGTGTTTATCCCTAGGTGCTTATATATTATAGCCACATCAACATTCTAGTATCTAAATAGGGATTTAATACTACAAAAAAACAAATAATCTCTATTTTACCAAAGAATTAGGATGTTATTTAATACATATAGTTTTTCCTGTGGGTTTTGTGAAAGTTTTATGATCATAATCCATAAATTAAATATTCATTATTTCCTTATAATTAAACCATATAATTTTTCTCAATGGTAATCTATAAATTTGAACATATTATCCACCAGAACCTATTAAAACTTCAATTATTATAAAAAAGTACCCTAATATCAAAATTTATCTAAAACATTCTTTTGATACCAACTAAGACATCATGGGGCCGCACTCCCAACTCTAGTGATAATAATTTCATATTTTACATACATTATTTTA
This sequence comes from Viscum album, assembly GCA_963277665.1. Taxonomy (NCBI): domain Eukaryota; kingdom Viridiplantae; phylum Streptophyta; class Magnoliopsida; order Santalales; family Viscaceae; genus Viscum; species Viscum album. The sequence continues at coordinate 1,150,117,071 of OY728140.1, read as the reverse complement.
TAACAGTTGTAAACTTCTTAATATAAAAATCCATAATTAAAAAATCAGAAATTAATATTGAACTCTTAAATTTAAAGGATATTTTCAAGATTATATATTTAGAGAATTTTTATACATCATAAATTCAAAAATCCAATATTATTTGTATCAAGTGGAAGATATTATCATTATCTACGAAACAAATTAATTCCTGAAAGGTCTTCCACAACTCTAAAATATATTCCACCAATGTTATCTATATAAACAAGTAACATTTATTAATATTCTCCATAACTGATGGAAATGGATGCATAAGAAGGTTTTTTCTTATAATAGAAACAAGGGAAACATATATAAAGGAATCGAGACATAAAAATTGAAAACTATTTTGGTAGGAATTGGTAAACAACATAAATCCATAATCAATACAAAATATGTATCATGATATACCAATAAAATAAAAATGAAAACATGGATATCAATAATAATGATCTCATACTAATAGAATGTATAATTATGGACATAAAACAACTATTGTCAAGGCTCTATGCCAAGACACATTATATGTTATTGAGACCATAGTCAAGACATCATTCTAAATTGTGAAGACATACACCAACCACCAAAACTATTTATTGACTCATGAGACTTATTTATGCATCGAGGGAAAATAAAATATCCATCCCACCCATTACATGTTTAAGTCTAATTCATTTCCCATTATAGTCATGAAGACCATTCATACCATTCCCTAAAAAACCTCTTACTAAATAAAAACTTGTATTATTGTATTATAGAAAATATAGAAGGTTAACACTTTTCCCTATGTTAATAAAATAGATAAAATTATCATAACTCATCCCAAGAAATAAAGTTATTGGTAAAAAAACATAATCAACATGTGAATATTCCTCTGTATTGGAATTCCAATATTTTTCCTAATGTTAATAAATGAAATAACATGATAATAACCCATATAGGATTATAATTTTTGTGATTATAAAATATATACTCAAATTTAAAAAAATCATTAGTATTTTTATGTCTATATTTTTTCCCATTGAAAAATAATAACATATATTCTAGGTGAACATTATCCAATTTGAGTTATAAAAAATTTGATGTTCACACCATAGAGAGAAATGGTTATTAAAATTAATAAAATTTTAGAATAACATTATGATAATTTATAAATATAAATTAAGTGGATGTATTAAATATATATGAAGGTGTGAGAAATATTTTTAAAATGGTATTGGTGTTAAGTGTAAGGTCCCACATTTTTGGATTATGGAAACATTAGAAGAATTTTAAATTTAAATTTTTGGATGGTCCAAGTGTTAAAATAAGATTCATAATGAAAATAAGAACTTTATGAAACATAAATTTATTAATTTTATGTGGGATTTAATGACTGAGAGGTAGATTAGGTGTTCCATAGTGTTTTGAGAGCATATGTCTCTGAAAACTATTTTCATCAAAATAGGCATGGGTGAACATGTTTTACAAATCATGTGTCCCTGTAGGAGAAACCATGAAACCCTGAAAGTGGTGGATGTCAATTTAAAAAACCATGAAGTAGAAATTTCATTACTTCATACAAAATCTATAATAAATTCAAGAATAATGGACATGAGATGTGAATGGTATTTCAAATCATGTGCCTACCCATGTGACGTTAGATTACTCATTGTTATTAACCTAAAATGGGTTGAACATTGTTTTTATAACCATTACCCTAGTCATGGGAGACTAAATAACTTCAAATAGTATGTTTTTATGTTTTCCACTTGGTCAAACAAACTATGTAGCCTAACTATGTTCTTTATTAAAGGGGAGAAATTCAAATTTATATATTCCACCTTATTTCCTTCCTATGACATTTTCTTCTCTTTCATGTACACAACAACCTTCCACATGAGATCCTCCTTGGATCCATTCCAATGAATGGAGAGATCTCCCTTATTCAGACTTTGAATCAAGCTCTGTCAGTTTCCATGGATATTCCTCGATAAGCGCTCGATTCCCCTTTATTCTTTTTTACATTATTTATTATTATACGGAGTTCTAAATCCACGTGGGATATTTTGACCTATTTTCAAGGTGTTTTATATTATTCCATTTTATTTTGAACCATATGAAATCCAATATTAATAATGGGCATGTTAATTAACTTAATCATGTGGAAGGTGATCTCATTATTTTATAATAAAGTATAGAATTTTTTTAAATTATTTCATTTTATTGTATGATAGACATTACATGTGATTCCCATTATATTTGAAATGAATTATGTTAAATGTAATTCCATGAATTTCAGAGAATTGTTTTTAATATTTCAAAATTTTATGTTTATCACCTCAACTAGAGACAACCCTTGAGTGTGTTTCTTATAAGCCTATGACATATGAATCGTCTAGAAAATTACATCAACATTTTTTGGTGTTGATTAAAATTAATTAATTATAATTCTCTTCATACTTTTTAATCACCATTTATGTGTGGTTTACTAACTATAATGAAAGAGATGATAAATTCTTATTAAGTTATTTTTTATGATAATCTTGCCATTTTTTTAATAAAACCACCCATGATGTGTGTTGTATTCTTAAATAAAAAAGATTAATTTGATTTAAGTGTTTGAAATGAAAAAAGTCATGGATCTTCCCATGGCCTTATAAATGTATTTATAAATTAAGTGAATCAAATTATATAACCAAATTTTTTTATGACATGATTAGAGGTATGGAATTCTATTTTACAAAATTATGAATGGTTAAATTAGTTATAAACACTTTGAGTGATACTCAAATTCCTTTTTAAGGAGTGGATTAAATGGTCTCATAGTATCTAAGATATTATTAGTACCTTGAGGGATAATAGTTTCCTTATTATGGAATACCATGTATGAGTTCATATGTTGACTCAAATTCCCCCTTGAGCGATAATTGGGTTTTGTTTTTGTGGAAATCGTTGTATGGGATCATAGGCTAGATGTTTTACTCATGCTCTGAGTGATTCTTTGGTTTTCATTTTGTATAACGCCTTGAATGGGATCATAGAGAAATTGTATGTTATATGTAATACTTGAGTTTCATTATTATGGAACACTAAGGACAACCTCTGGGAAAAAAGGAAATTATGTTACTCCCTGGGTGATACTTAGCTTTCTCATTACAATGTTTCTTGTACATGATCATAAGAAAATAAAATTATATCATGATTTTTTTTATTTCATTTTTCTTGTGGCATCTCCTAATAATTATTATTATGGTAGTATGATTTGGTTAATACCTTGGGTTCTTGACTAGCTAGTGGAATTATATTTAGATTGATGCAAATTCCCAAAATTTTATTGTGGTTTTAGAGACACTCATTCATGGATGACTGAGCTTATAGTCATGGTTCCAAGGATTATATAATTACTATCACATTTACTATTAAATGTATTCTTTGGTCTTACTCCTCATGTCCTGAAAAATAAATGTATATATTTTCACACACACACAAACACACACACACACAGATATATATATATATCTCTTTAAATATATTTGCATATATATAAATTATAACACTTCTACAGAGAAATTCTATCTTAAGAAAAATATAGTATGGTTGGAAAAGTGTTTCTTGAAGAACCAATACTAACTTATTAACATTTATTCATTCACTACCCTTCATTAATATTGATATAATTTTACATTGTTATATTTTATACTCAAATTTTTGATTTTATTAGATTCTATTGGTGGTGGCCTACTGCGTTTATCTAATTCCCTATTCGGGACACCATTACACTAGGGTACCTGAACAATCCCCATGATTAGAGGTTCAGTTTTATTGATTATGTTTGTACTATATGCCTGAATATAGGACCTAAGGAGAAATGGAATTAGTTGGTTCTAAAGATTCTCATGGAGGTAGCATTTGGATTTTGATCATGTCATTATACTTTTCTTATTATGTGTATCTTATTATGTTCAATTTTTTATACTTTATAGCATCACATAGACATGCATGATTGTATCATTTGGTGTAAGACATTTTATTAATTTATTATTGACTATCAATTGTCATTATATTCATCTTCTTCATTATTAATTTTTCTTCTACTATTGATTATCTCTCCCAATATAGTACAAATTTGTTCATGATGGTATAGTCTCCCAACATGACCACCATTGTACCCTAACTGCTAGTTAGAAGCCTCTGGTGTATAGGGAGGCGAACTTGAAGCCATGATACTAACTATCTTGGGACACTATTTTAGTGACCCCATGTTCAGATTTTAAAAAGTTGTATCAGAGGGTGTTTTTCCTTTGTCTTAATGTTTTGGGCCAATATAAATGAGACTCGGAATGTGTCGGTGTTTTTCAAATATCCATGTTCGGGGGTGATCAACCCATGCATACGGAAAATATTAAGTGTTTAGGGATGGGACTATGTATCTGCTATTCATTTTTACATTTCATTATTATTTTACCCTGAGATATTGATGTACTTTATTCTATTTACTAATTTAGGAGATTTCAAATATTTTACCCTTGCTTTGGTATGGTATGAAAGTATTGTGACATAAATCATTAAAGGCACATAGATAATAACATGTCTTGAATATTCTACTCTATATAGGTTGTATTCCTTGACTTCCTAATAAATTTTTGATGTGAATTCCATGTTTTAGTAGCATGCTTACCTGTATACCCTGATTAGGATATTATTTTTCATGCTTACGTATACACCTTATTGTCAGATAATTTTTATTCTCACATGTTCTTATTGATTTCTGATAGAATGACTTGATATAATTGTGATAAATGAAGGGTTATTATAGAGTCTCCATCTACTTGAATGGTGTTTTCCCATATAGCTTGGTTGTGACACCTTAATTAACCAATAAATACATTTTTAATCAATAGATCTTTGTTCACATGGGATGAAACATTTATGATTGTGATTAAATGAGTTCCAATATTAGTTTATTTGGTGTATGAGACCTAATAAATTGAGAAGGGAAACCTATATAATTAGAACATTATATATGAACCTATTATATTCTAAAATAAAATGAGAAACTTGGTTATAGAGAAATTAATTCCAATTATAATTTATAAATTCAAGTACATTTATAATTTGGGAATGTTAGTTAATCTAAATAAACCATAGTTCTTATATTTTATTATTGAGTTTCCATTATTATAAAAATGGTGGCCTTAATAAAGGATCGTAACTCTCTATGACTTGGGCATGATGAACCATATGAATATATTCCTAAATTCACAACTGGAACAAATTATTATAGTTCAGACATGTTGTTCATATATTAGACCCTGTAAGGGTGTTACTAATCTTGAATAAAATTTGATAGTTTCATAGGTTGACTTACTATTTTTGAACCTCGGTACTAAACCCTATTGGGGGTATGATTATTCTACCTGGGGTGGTCTTTTATTATTTTCGTAGCCACATATAAGGGTTACATATAAATGAATTGTTGTTTCTGAATGAGCTGACCCCCATTTAAAATGATAATATACCTTTTATCTACTTTTGAGCATTATTAGTATGCTACATTAGTTATGTAAAATGTTAATTACGATCTAAAGGGTGTTTTCTTATATAAATTTTATTTTAAAAATCCAAATTATGAGATACTTATGGATAAATAAATTATATAAAATGAAATTATATGACAAATTTCATAATTTTGATAGGAGGTTAGTTAAATAAATAATGTTTGTAATGAAGTTTGATATTGATTGCCTAAATTTCCTTATGGAATTAGATAAATAGTGTACCAATCACATTTTCATTAGAATAGGTACTGGATGTTCTTAAAATTTATCCTTTGAGATGTTTAAGATCAAATTTTAATTAATGTAATATATTAAAGGAATCCTAAATGCGGAGTTCCTAGTTTCGGCCCTCGAGCAAGGGTATTCTAAATATTTCCCGGAGTACTTCATTAGATGAGAACAAGTAAGTTGTTTATGGGTATCTTTTAAACATTTTTTTATAGTAAGTTATAGTTTTGTCCTGTAATCCTAGTTACCTTTTGGGTATGATATTTTTTTTCAGGATCAGCGTATTGTGTTTCATTAAGTGTCGACACCTTTGTAGGAAGCACCCTAATAAGTAAAAATGATAAATTTTACTTCCAATTTTGATTCTTTAGGGGTCATTAAGGTGCCATTTTTAGTAGGAATCGTAGAGGTAAAATGAAACCTAAGATATATGGTTGTTCAAGCATTGAATTGACCCTTGTTAGGGATGTTAGTATCGGGTAATCCCTATTTTTCATTATTTAGACCTTATTAAGGCATGTTCAACCACATAGTAAGTCATGAGACCCTCATCCTTATTCTTTTCCAATAATAGGAGACATATTAAGTCATTCTATATATTAATAGTCATATGGTATAACATGTGTTTAGACTAAATCCTTGTTCATGTTATTAGATACTCAGATTCATTGGGTCGATAGCCATGTGGATAACATAAAATGATGTGCCGATGTGATGGTAAAATATCAAGTTAGTATGCATTGATATACATGGTACCTTGTAGAGTTGAAAAAATGATATAGTGAACCATATGAGTTCAGTGGAAATAATTAAAGCCTTGATCTTTGACGCTTTGATCACAGGTCATATATGAGGTAGAGTGACATGGACATTAAATGAAATATGATGCATCCAAATTCTAGAGATGATGTTATAATAGGATAATGTTTTCTAACCCTAATGATTAGATAGTTTTTTTTATTTTATGTCTAGTTCTAAGGTTGATTGTGAGTGAGTAATAGGAATGTTTCATGAAAATATCTAGAATTAATTCTGATCTTTGGCACATTTAAATGCCTAATTTTTCTTTTTTTTTCATTTGGGATAATTCTAAAATAATTTAGATACATCCATAAACCATGTTCAGTGGTGGATGGAGTGTGTTCCATGTAATGAGTTCCCATTATCAAAATATTGTGACTTGGAAACTCTTAAAGTGGGGAGAAACGCATCAGTCATGCAAAATAGATTACTTTTAAGAAATGGGAGAACAACCATAAAAAACATTTTAAAAAAGTTATAAAAACTTCTCAAATTAAATAGGCTGGTAGATTGGGTAATATATTACTTGATATCTAATATCAATATAGAACCTGATTATGAATTCTAATGAATGTTGTATGCAAGATTCATGCTGAGGTGTATGAGTGACATTGAGCACATAACACTTATGAAGAATTTCCGTTCTTGCAACACATTATGTTGATAAAATGGTTGGATATTTACGCAAAATTTGAAGAAATAATTACTCAGGTTGGAATTCACTAGTTATAATTAAGTAATAATAGAATGCCTTTGTATGTAGGGAATTGTGGATGGTTAATGGTGATACATCGACATGTGTAACTGATCCATTTTAAAGGAGGTCATCCTGCAGTTGACTGATAATAGCTTCCTTTGCATAGTTTGTTGTGGTTGGTTAAAAACCATGATGGAAACATTGTATTGGATATAAAGGGAGTTTTTTTTGGAAATTATTAGTAATCCTTGATACCCTCTTATATTACTACTAGCTTAGTGATGATCACACACCATATATTGGTATCATAGAGGGTACAATGAGATATTGTTAGTTATACATCAAAATAATGAAATGAAGTAAAACTACATGATGGATCGATAAATACCCTCTATGTCAGTTTCACTATAGGATAATAGATGGATGAGGATGAATTTATTTTCCAGATTAATACTTGGAATTTCCATATAGGGAGGCCTTAGACATACACATGGATAGTAGATGATTCTTTAACTAAACTTGAGGTGAGATACTGCTTATATGATCTATCAGTGTTCTTGATATGTGGAATTTTTTGGTAATTTACTGAAATATCATTTGTAAAATCCTAAAAAATAATACCATGAAAGAGATCCTTGGATTATAGTAGTTGTTCTAAATTAAATCAAACATGAATTAAGACTCAATTGATATAATGTGATTGTGATGATCTAAAGATGATGGATTGGTATAAAACTTTGTTTCTATCATGGAATGTAAATGGAAATGGTATGTTTTTCTAGAAACATCTTTCGATGTAAGATTATAGGTTTCATTGAACTATATTGAAACAATCCTGAGGTTACATGGATAAAAAGGCATTGGGATAGAGTTTTGGATACAACAAAAATTTAAGGAGATCATTTTATAAGACATCCAACTGTTAATAGTCAACATAATTTTATTATGTTTGGAAAAATTTAGTTAGTAAGGAAACACATAAGACACATAATGTTGATGAGATTAGTATAGTAAGAGGTCTTATGAGGAATTTCATTGAAAATCTTGTTTGACCAAGATATATGTGGTCAATTATTAATCAACCATTCGACCATTTGAGATTTATGTCTAGAGAATCATTAGAATGATAAAATTCTTAATTTCTATTAAACGTAGATGATAGAAATTGTTATCACCCGGAATTGGCTATTGAATGTTATAGCCTCGGGTGATGAGTTCCATGGGATGGATGGAAAAGGAGAAGATATCATGATCATGTCTTAGGTTAAAATATATCTTGTGAGTGACATCTTTTTTAACTTCATTAATGTTTATGAGAATGGGTCAATTTTTTAATGGATTGTGTACTATCTTGTAGAAGAGATACCAATAGACGTGTCATGAGTTTAAAAAAATGTTACTATTTCTGTGGAAATATCCCTTCAAAGTTGTATCTAGTGTGACCTTTTGTTATTCCCAAAGGCTTATTTAGTATGACATGTTATATGGTGGGGGTAATTGTAAGGTCCCATGACTTTGTACCATGTAAATTCTAGAGGAATTTGAAATTTTCATTTGGTTTATGGCCCAAATGTTCAATCAAGCTTCAGAATGTAAATCTGATCATTGGAACACTTAAAAGTGTTGTTTTTAGATGGGGATGGATCCTTGAGATGATTCTTGGAAATTGTGTCAAGTTTTGAGACTATTGGGATCCAAAAACAAATTTTCAGGATATAAAAACAAGGGATCATAGTTTTTTACAAACCATACAACCCTCTAGGTAAAACCACATAGACTTAAAGTGGGTGGCACACAATTTGACAAACATTGTAGCTAGATCTTTCTAAATGTGAAAAAGGTGAATTATAAATTATAGAAGAAGTATCATAGTCTTCACAGAGTTTGACAAATTGTGTACCTAGAAATGAATGGAAGGTGCCTCATGGATAGTCGCCCTGCATTGGGATATTCATAGTTTGTTTGACCATGATCCTAGAAAATAATAGTTAAATCCATTTGGATGGTATCTGTGCATGGTTTTCACAATGTAAGAAAAATTCTGTAGCCTAACCATTCACCTCAGTAAATGGTTGAAATTTTGGCTTTCCCCTACCTATTTATTTCCTTCCTCCCATTTCTTCTCCTCCACATTCACAATAACCCTACACCTGAGCTCATAATTGTCTGTCCTCCTAGAAATGAGAGATATCACTTATCCATACATAGAATCAATCTCCTTAAATACATAAAATATACCTTGTTAAGCTATAAATTCCTCCAGATTCCTATTTTTTTTTGTTTTTCCACATCATATGGAATGGTAAATCCATGGGGGATAATTTTACCAACATTCAGGGTGTCTGTCTATTCTTCCATTTTATCTTTAATTGATTCAAATCAAATCTCAACAATGGGTTGTTAAATAATCCTAAGACTTAATTAGCTAGTCTATTTCTTTTCCTTAATTTCTAGCATGTTTATAAATTATTTCATTGTTCTGCACAATAGAAATTCCATTAATTTTCCATTAAATGTGAAATTAATTATGTGGAACCTAATTCCTTGAATTTAAGAGGAAGTGCATGTTAAAAAGAACAATTAGGTTCTCTCACCTCAACCCTAATAAACCCTTTGGATGCATTTCTTTTATTTCAATGACCAAATTCTCATCGAGGAAATTAAATCGCCCTTATTAGATTTTGTTTAAAATTTATGATTTATAATTATCATTCAAATTTTTAATCAAACTTGAGGTGCGGTTTATTAAATCTAATACAAGTTATGTATAATTTAAATTACGTTATTTTATATGATTATCATTCCCCATTTGGTACTAAAAACCACAATTTGGTGTGTTTTCTTCTTAAAAAAATGGGAAATGTGATAGAAATGTTTAAAATGAAAAAAGGCATTGAACTTCCCATGGCCTTATAAATTTATTTATAAATTAAATGAAAAAATGTTATAATTTTATATTGATATGTAATTCATTTGGGAATGAAAATATATTTTAGCTAATATTAAATTATTAAATGGTTTTTCTATGCTTTCATTGATACTATAGTTCATTTTTATGAAATAACTTGTTTGGGATCATAGGCTGGTACATATTATTAGTACCATGAGTGATACCAGTTTAATCATTACAAAATACCATGGATGTGCTCATAGGCTACCTGAGTAAGGTTTTTCTTTGATCTATACTCAGGTTTTCTTATTATGAAAGACATTGGATGTTCTTATAGGATAAATGTTTTTTTTAATTTTTTAGTTATACATGAGTTTTATTTTTATATAAATAATTGGATGGGATCATAGGGAAATTTGACATTTTGAGATATAATTGTGTTTCCTCATTACAGAATTCCAAGGATGGGCTAATGGAATATATGACACTAAATTACTCTATGGGAGATAAATGGTTTCCTCATTACAAAATTCATTAGATGGTCTCATAGGAAAAATGAATTATATCATTATTTTTTATTGTTAAATGTAGCTAGAAGTATCTCCTTATGGTGATTACTATGTTATGATGCATTGGTTATGTACCTTGGGTCCTTGACTAGCTAATGGAATTATTTTTAAATGCCTATGGATACCCATAATTTTTTTTTCATTTTAGATAAACTCATTCATGGACACATCATCTTGTAGTCATGGGTCATAGGATTATATTATTACTATCACCTTTATTATTACATGGATTCCATATTTTTACACCTCGAGTACTCACAAGTACTTTTATATCTTTCAACATATATACATATATATACATATATGAATAAATAAACATGACGGAACTTATTCATAGAAATTGTGGCTATGATGAAAATGGTATGGTCATCCAAGTATTCGTTGAGGAATTGATCCTAAATTATTTTTATTTATACATTTACTACCCAACATTACTTTAGATATACATTCACACTACTTTATTTTATACTCATTGACTAGATTTAATTATACACCATTGGTGGTGTCCCACTAAGTATATCTTACACCCTATTTGGGAATCCATTACAATAGGTACCTGAACAGACCTCATGGTCACATGTTTAGGTTTATGGACTATATTATGTATTGTATTCCAAAATATGGGAGCTTAGGAGAAAAAAACTAAGATTTTGTCCATGATAATCATATAGATAGCATTGTACCTTTTCTCATTTGATTATACTTGTACTCTTATGTATTTCTAGTTATATTTCAATTTTCTATACATTGTATCACCACATGGTAATGCATGATTGTATCATTTTTAATGAACAATTTTATTCATTTATTATTAATTATGAGTTATTATTATCTTTCAATGCTTCATTTTTTATATTCATTCAATTCATATTTATCTATGACACAATTGTTCAACTCTGATCATGAGGGTATAGTCTCCTCATTATTCCACCATTGGACCGTTGATACTAGTCTAAAAACATTGGGTGTATGGGGAGCCACTCTTTGGTCCATGTGATAGACCAACTCAAGGCACCATTTTAGTGGATCCCATGTTGGTATTTTTCAATTCTAGTGTATTTTGGTTGGGGATTCGTTTTATATATTGGGCATTTCATTTGGTCCTTCAGGTCATATACTAGGCCTTTTTTTACAAGGCATATAGGTCATATAAGGGATACCTATCAACATAGTTGAGAAGGGTATTATCCAAAATAAATAAATAAAATCATGTCATCTGGTCCATTCAAGAACACAACTCTATGAATGAATGTTTTGTTACCAATAATCCTTACTACTAGTAAAATAACTAAATCAATAAACACATGAAAAAGGGAAATTAATTTTTCTTTTAAATGCCTAAAAAAAGAAAGGAAATAAAGTGCATAAAATTCATGGTATATTAAATTAATTGAACCCCATAATAAGGGAACATAGTGTATAATATGTAACCAGTCTCAATGATTCCTAATTGAGACTAAAAATTGACCAAAAAAATTAAAAAATTTGAATCTATAACCATTATAAGAGAGGGATACAAATTTAACATTAAATAACTTAATTAAAATAATATTCATGATATGACACCTCAAATATTAAATATATATTCCCTATAAATGAAATTTGGTTGATAAATATAATATTTTTCTTAATAAAGATAAATTGAGATCAAATCCCATACTTATATTCTTAAATTTCAGGAGATTACCTTAGCATTATGTATCACAAAAATAAATATCATAATATATTATTTTAAAACCTCATACATATCAATTTTAATTCATATATTTAATAAAAAACCTGTATCTATTGGAATTCTTCTGATTTTCCACATTAGGGGTTTTTAGTTTTGATTGTTTGTACTAATTTCATAATATTAGTGTCTCTATTCATTATTCCTTAAAATTTAATCATTGCAAGGTAATTAAAAATACTTATCGGTATACTAAATAATTATTTAATATGTTCCAAAATCCTTTCCTTAGTTTTTTAATCTTTATCTTGAAATATAAAATCGATAGTATGCATGTTTTGGTGATTCTTGAAAATCGAATGGTGTTTTCTTCTATAATGAATTATCTATTGATATAACATCTCCAAAACAAAAAAAATTCATTATTCTAATTTTTTATCATATTAAACCATTAATTATTTTCCCATAGTCATTCATGATATAAAGTCTATGGATCATTTAATTAGGTGTTTGAACCGATACAAACATGAACATTCCCTAATTAAATGAATGATTATGAGGTGGTTTTGTTTAAATATCATTATAAAAGAATATAATTATATAAATAAATGGTTATTAGTGTGATATATCATAATATTAAGGAATTATAATAAGAAATAATGGATATGAAAATATTAAAAAATTTAAATAAAATGTTATCATCTAAGTATGCTTATTTTAAATGATTAAAACAATATTTATCATTTTTCGATCATATAATTATTATTTTTCACTAATTTTTCATAAAAGAGACTTAATTATATAATAAAAAACATATTAATCCTTTAATAACATCATTTTATCCATCCTTGTATGGTGGTGATAGAGAATGAAATATGTTACATCATAAAAATGGTAGACGACACAACACACAATGTACAATTGATGATTTTGTTTTTTAATGGATGAGGTGTATGAATAAATAATTATAATAACCTTAATATAGTAACCTTAAAATATATAAATGATAATAATTTCAATATAATTTTTTTAAAAAAAATACATTTTAAAGAATATTATTAATAAGAAAAATATGTATTTAATAAAACTTACACCTGTGACATTAAATTTCCTTGGAATTACCCATGAATTTGGTAAACTACATCGAGTACCATATGTTCATAGGATATGTTTCTTGGGAGAGTAAAATGGAATATTTTCAATGAGAAATTTTAATTATATGTGAGTCCTAAATCAGTAAGTATGTTACCCTTTTACAATTGATGTAAAGTGTAGTTTTGAGAGTATACCTTATAGTTCTAATAATGTAGGGTTACTATTCATTTTTAAATGCCAAAAAATGGAAAAAAATATGAGACTATAATTATAGTGGGTTGAAAATTACCTCATCCACTACTTTTATAGAAAAATTTGAGTGTTTTAGGGATTTTTATTTTATCTCTTTTTTCTTATCCCTAATTTTATTTTACTTTGGTAATTAATTTCTAATAATAGATAATGATTTCAATGAAAAATAATAATATTTAACTTTTTATATAACATGATAAATATAATTTAAAATTATAAAATCATCTTTCAAATAAAGTTTATAAACAAGTGAAATGTTATTTTTATAATAAATACACTTAATCACAAAAAATTGTTTTTAGAGAAATAAAGTTTTTAAGATTAAAATTTATATACAAGGTAAAATTATCTCGGATAATAATTTTAATGACATAAATTGATGTATTATGAAACAAATAAAGGATGTAAGGCATTTTTTCGGGTTTTGGTCTCGAAACGCCCAACGATTCTGTATCCGATGATACGTGGAATTGCTTTCCAAAGGTAGGTGTTCACTGGATGGTTTGGCCAGTGATGCTTAAGAACTCACATTGGTCGAGAGAATGGGAAGTCGAGCTCATCGCACCTTTTTGGGGGGAAATTATTTCCTATTCCGGGACTCTCTTATAGATTTAAGAGGTATTCATATGTTCACGAATCCTTGGTTTATACCCAAGCATAGTATCCATATATTTCTACTGGTTGGCAATGGTCGGCTGAATGAAGGGGTTCAGAATCATTTATGCCTGAGGTTTACCATCCCTCGTTGGATTAATGACCCCGAGAAGCTGGGACTCATTGAGGCGGTACTCGGAATGGTGCGGTGAATCGATGTGAAGATAGTCGGATCGACCGGTTGTTGGGCTTGAACCTCATGGAGGCTTCCTATGTACCCTGCCTGGGAAACAGGGATCAAATTCCATGTAGTTCGAACGGGAGTGCCGGAGAACCGACGTGAAGGTGGACCCGGGGGTTCTCTGGTGATCAGGCTTGAATCTCAGGGAGGCTTCCTACATACCCTGCCTAGGAGACAAGGATCAAAGTCCATGTAGTTCGTATTGTCTTGGGACTTATGCTCTAAGGCAGCCCAGAGTGATGGATTGGAGCTTACACTCTAAGGAGGCCCATAAGAGGATGTCATGGTCGATGCTTACTCTATTACCATGTGAGTCATGTTCGGTGTGAGAAACAAGAGGTGGTAGGGACCAGATGATCACATCATGAAAGGTGCATCTGTGAGAAGTGAAGTGGGGATTACGCATGAGGATGGCCCATAATGTTGGGGCTTACTCCGAGATGGATGCCCATGGTGACAAATCGCAGCGAGAGAGGGAAAGGGGTGCTCTTGTGCCCATCAACTATCTTATTACTCGGGGAAGTACCGAGGTGCATGAGGACTTCCTTCTGATGGGTATTTTACAACCCTCCGAATAAGGGAGAATTACCCGAGCACCAACAAGTGGAAGGTCAGAAATGGGGCTCCCAAGCGTAGACTCCACATTACCGTGGGAATGTGAACCCGGTAATGCTTTGGGAATCTTCTCAAGGGTCTAGGAAACCCCTTCGCCCTTGTTTACCATGGGTATGTTAACTCAAAAGGGCGCACTGATACGCCCAAAGGTTACACCATATCGGTCCGGTAGCTCTGGTGGAGGCCTCGACTTAGAGCTGATGAATGGGCCAATGAGGGAGTCACAGAGGATCAGGCTGGATCAGAATGATTTTATGTGGCTCAGGGAATGAGCACTCTGAAGAATTTGACAGGCCACAAAGGGGTATGGGTGGTGGCGTCGTTCACATAGGGAGGTGCTACGCAGTTGGAGAAACCATCCATGAACCAGGGTGGTCCGCGGACTGAGGGGCATCCTGCGAACCAAGGTGGTTCACGGCTTCGAGTTCGATCCGCAAATCAGGGTGGTTCGTGGAGGGTTCCAAGCAGGCTATGATGACCATGGGCAGCGCCAGCCAGAGGCTCATCAGTCGGGGCTTCGCCCACGTAGGAGGGTGCTACGCGGTGCGGCAGATTGGAAAATAGGCATAAATTCCCTGGTCCGGGGGGAGTGCATCTTCGGAGAGGCCATGGTTCACGGTCATCTCTTTTTATGTTATTTTTGGTTCACGCTTCACCAAGTTATGCATTTTCAGTTCCTTATTAATTCGTTTCCAGCTTCATACCTACTCTGGTTTGCGAATTGAAACTTCGCTCTTTGTGAAATCCTATGCTCCTTCCTTCAAAATCCTTCCACCCGAATCTAATAAATCTCCCCCAAATCCTCTCCTTTCCTCCTCCCTCGGTCTTCTTTTATAGAGGGGAGGAAAGGCGATCTATTGGGGTCATGAAACACCTTTTGCGGAGGCCCATGACCAAAAGCCCGGCTTACAGATGACTTGGTCAATCCATAATTTGTGGGGCATTAAACACTCCTCTTCCACACACCAAACTCGGGGAGTGCATTGTGGCCGCAGAGGGTTCCGACTCCATTTGGAGAATGACAGTGGAGGCGGTTCGGGATGGCTAATGCGGCTCGTGGCTGGGGCAGTCCGGAATGGTGAACCAGGTTAGCACCTGTCCTGCCTCGGGACCACGGAGGGTCTCCGCCTTAGTTTCACGAACGATGACGGTCCGCAGAGGAGGGACGCTTCGCAGAACTAGCTGTGCGCCATTACATTAGACCGGTTCGCAGACCAGTTCATCCTTCACCATCCTTGAGTATTCTCAACATTTTCCCAATCCTTTGTGGATTTTTCAGGACACTACAAATGCTCCCCATCAAATTGCGGTCCTATCGGAATAAAGAGGAGGCTATTCCGATGCAGAGTGGTCCTAAAACTTGGATGGGATGCGGTAGGGATGTGGACCCGATAGGGGACCATGCCTATAAACACGGGGGACCTTTCATTTGTCATTTACTAGATTCTTCACGAAACCAGAGCTTTTTTGCGTTTCTATCTGCGCGTGCTCGTTCCTTCATGAGACGCTTCATCCGCGAACTGATAACTACTTATGTGAACCATTTCTCCTTCGTGCCATTCTTCATCCATGGACCAACATCCCATCTGCGAAATAACACCTTTAATAAATTAAAAAGTAAGTCACGACGGGCCACGTAGGAACTCACTTCGCGGTTTTGGTGCCCCGCGGTTTTGATGCTCCGTGGACTAAAATCTTTTAAACATTAAAAATTCCTATGTTTTCTGAACTCAACCACTTAAATTTGGGATTGAAATTCCACGGAGAAACCTGGTTCACAGTTTTCTGGCCAACACTCTATGGGCCAGGGTTTCGCTGACGATTTCTGCGTAGGGCTGGTTCGCGGGATGCTGTTATCGCAAACCAATCCTATGAGGCCACCTTGCAGACTTTGGTATTTTTGTCCGAATTTTTTTTATTCCGGACTAACCACTTGTTGAATTTAGTTGTGCAGGGAGAAAATATGGTTCCCCCTCATTTTGCACCTAGACCTGCTGTCGAGCCTCTCCCAATTGGAGATCAACACCTGAAGGACATGGCCAACACAGTTTAGGATGGAATCCGCCACTCCCCATTGTCTTCCTTTCTTGCCGACCAGCTCTCTAAGTCACAGTAGGAGTACCCCTTTTCTAACAGACTTCCTGCTTATGGGTTCGGTTTGCTATCTGATACCCGTATTCTGGTACCATCCCGTGACAATAATCCTAACACATGGATATTTACTGCTACCATCCCTCGGTTCATGATACCTGTCAACGGGTGGCCTGCCCCGAGGGATACAGTTGTCAGATCTGTGTTGAGTCATATTCCAGTATCTACGAAAAGAGAACAACGTCAATAAGAAGAAACAACTCACTTCTACTAGAGCATTTCCCCCAATGCCATGGTAAGAGACCAACATCACTAGTCGGCGAATCAGGACCTCCGGCCCGGAGGAGCATTTATGTCCTTAGATTGTGGGTGGCCCTTCTGGGTCTGCCACTGATATGTGGATTTGAGGCAGAATTGCGATCCATAGGCATGTATGAAGCTTCTTGGGTGTCCGAAACCTATACCTACCAGCCTCAAGCCCTCGCCAGACAACTTATGAGCCGTTGGAGCCCGGACACCAACACCTTCCATCTAGTCCACGGGGAGGTGGGAACTAGTCTTTGGTACTTCTTTCAGATTTTAGGGGTCCCCATCGTTGGGGGTATGTATGACGAATTCCAGCCTCCCCCTTCTGTGTGGGTCGACGAAGGGATAACCCCTACCTTGGTGAAGTGGCTCATCGATCTGGCCCAGGAATTTTCGAAGGATACATCTCCGAAAAAGCTTATCCCTAGTCGTGAGGAGAATTCAAAGGATACGTCTCTGAGATAGCTTATCTCGTATTGTGACTGGATCAAGGATTTTTCCAGAGAGATCCAGTTTGTATCTATTCCATGTAGGCCCATGACCCGCCCTACAAAGAAGTCACAGAAGCAGAGGGGAAGCTATTGGATGATCTTGGAGCAAGGTCAATTTAATGACTGGGTCTGGGAACTTTTCCCAGACGTTGATAAGCTAGTTCACTTGGAGGAATTTATGGCCATGTTTTTGAGCAGCTAGCTATTGCCCGTACGTGAGTCTAGTGAAGTGCAGGTCTCTAACTTTGTCATGGCAGAACAATTGGCTACTGAAAACATTATCAACTTAGCCGCCCCAGTACTGGCTAGGATTTATCAGTTGCTCGGTAATATTACTGACGGGAGCCTACCAAACCGAGTGGCCGACCCTTTTCAAATTCTTTGGGGATGGCTAGGCATACATATCAAGAACTACTACACCTTAATCAACCCTCTTTAGATTCTGGGCACCACATTCCGGCCATACTTGGAACTTACCAGTGAGGTTATGCCTGAAGAGTGGGAGACCCAAGAGAAGGATAATCGACAGACAGTTAAGAACCGACGTCTGCTATCAAGTCGAATCTTGAGTTATGATCATTTAAATTTCCATTCATTTTCTTCCCCAATTGGTGAAATCATGAATAACATATCAGATGATTTTAGCAAGAGGGCTACATTTTTTCCCTCCGAGAGGGTATTATGGTAGCTCGTATTGGCAGAGAACTAATCAGTGATGGGTACGCGCCTTATCGATTCTAGCGTCAATTTGGCTGCGTCGATGCACTATGTCCTCCCACACTCAATGGTGCCCATGAGAATAGTAATTTAATGGTGTCCAGACAACAGTGGTTACTGTTTACCCAAGAGGATACCAGTTACGAGGTTATGACCCCCACGTTGGAAGACTCCACACCCTTTATTATCAAAGAATTATACTGACTCCTGGGTACAATCATACCCGAATGGCTAGCTAGGGACGTTGGTGCCTACCATCTCAAGTCCCAAGCCATCAAAGGGCAAGAGGAAGCGAAAGGGGGATGGTGCTTCAACTAGTCTGGGCAAAGTCCTTCGACACCCTTCTGGTCCCGTGCTTCTGGGGAAGATTTTAATAGACAGAGGTGTGTCCTCTCATTCCCTCAAAGCTGCCCGAAGGGGGTTGGTTATTCCTGCTGATGTTGCCTTCCCGATGGCTTGGGGCCAATGGGAATAGTTCAAAGGTCGATCAGCCTTTCGTAACTAGTACCCCCATTATCTATTGCAGTATCTTCAGGAATAAGAAGTGACATTTGACAAGTTGGGCTACATATCTACCCCTATTAACATACTTTATGATGTAGACCTAGAGCGGGTCAATCGGTATCTCCACGATCTCGAAGCCTATATTTACGCACTCCAGGGTTACGCGGTATTAACTCACCAAGTCCAGGCCATGCAGCACCCGGTGATCGATGAGGAGGGGGAAGGAAGTGACCACTCTTCAGGGGGCGATGATCTCGATGATCTCCCCGTCATGGCTGAAGTAAGGCAATTCCCCTCCCTACTTGTGATGTCCCATACACAGGTTGCCCCAGAGAGTTATAGGGTGGTGGCGAGATCCGAAACACAAACACGGCCATTGGTGCCCCTACCATCCCCTGCCGCTGCCCGACCCTCTCAAGTTGACCATTCTAGGCTAGCAGTTCCTATTATGGCCGCATTCCCAGATGCATGGAGGATTTGGGATGACTTGAGGTCTAGGGGATTAGATGAAGAGTTTTGGGCATCAATCCAAACGAGCCCTCTCAAGCTCTCGGGTATTGGGGTTATCTTCGATCTGCCACACGTGCAGTTGGAAGAGGATTTGTGTAAAATAGTCACCTCATTGAAGGAGATGGACACCTCTGTTCATTCACTTCAGAAATAGACTTATGGGTCTTCCTAGGTGTCCATGATGATAAGACATCCTGAATCATCCGATCCTTAAGAAGATGTTGTCCCGTTCTTCCATTCTAGCTTTCCCTCCTCCTTTACTGAGAAGGTTCTAAAGTTTCTTCCCTTCATGCAGGGTGCTGAGGAATCCCATGGGGAAATTCCTTCCCCAGAGTATACTCCCTGTGGGACTGAGGAAGGTGAACATGCATTCTTGGCCATGGGAATCACCGAGGAGGGATCTCCTAGCACAACTGAACTTATAGAGGTGACCATTGCAGACCCAGCCCAGCTAGGGTCTTTCCTCCCCCGGCTCCTCCCAGTGTTCTGAGCAAGGAATTGTCCTTGGGGAAGATCTAAAGACGTCAGCAGGTGTCCTGTTTGTCATAATGGCTATGTCATGGGATGTTGGGTAATCATGACTTACCATTTCCTTGATTACCGACTCATATTCTCTGATTCTGCCAGTTTTGGACTTTTCTGGCACTACGGTGTAGGGCCATTCCGAGACCTGGTTGTGGCTACCCATGCGACCGTACCTCCTGCCCCTTTATCATCTAGGGGATCACCCGTAGCCACCCCTGAGCGTGACGAGATGACGGGCTCCACTGACGGGGAAAACGACATAGATTCTTTCCTTATTCCTTCATCCACCAGAGATACGTCCAAGGAGGGACAACTAGAGACTGAGACTCCCATCAATCCCATAACCTCTATAATTGTGGGCGAGGATGGGGTGCCGATGATTACTTAAGAGGCCCCAGATTTGACGGGTCTAGCTGCCTCAAACCCAGTGGGTCCTGTGGTGACAGAGGAGGAGCCTACCATTAGGGCAGTCATCGGAAACCCAGAGTGGGCCATCATCTTATTTGCCAGGGGGAGTGATTTCCCTGGGCTTGATCTCCATAGCTGATCACTTGGGGGCAGCTTTGGGAGTTTCTGGCCTTGGGTATGGCCATAGGTCCTTAACGCCTCTGGGGATTCCCAGGGATCCTCTTCCTTTTGAGGATGTAGCATCTTCCTTGAGTGGTAGTCATAGTAGTGCAGAGCTTGAGGATACCAACGCTTTGACGACCAGGAGTAAGTTTCCCGATCTCTTTCCACTGAATCCTTTTTCTTCCCTTTTCTAATTAGGGGTACTTATCTCTCTTATTGACTCTCGAGCTTCAGGACCACAACCATTGGCACTGGAAATTGTGTCGTCAGACCCAACCATGCCTATGACCACAACTGCCAGGGGAGAATTTTCCGCAGTGCCAGAGTTTGTGGGTGAAACCGCATCGGGTCCCTCCATGGTGACGTTCATCCCCGAGTATGTGTCCTCATCTGAGATTGATTCCAAGCCCAATCACCAAGTCCTTTCCAGTTGTCATCCTGCTCGCCAAAGAGCGTGGGAGAAAATCTGGAAGCTGATCTCTCAAACTCCCTTGGTCGAGATGCCGACCAAATTATCAAGGCTACCCAATTTGTTTATGCTGCTGGGATTTGACGGTTGTGACTATCATGGTGTTTATGACATTGTTCAGTAGGTGGTTGCTGATCGGGAAAGACTGGTTGGTTTTGAATCTCGCCTTTCTGCTGCACAATCTGAAGCTTACCTTTCTGTAACCCGACAAGTTTGACTAATAGAGGCTCATCATCACACTGGGGTAGTTGCGAGGTACCAGGTAGAATTTATCGAGCAACGTTCTCACCTGGAGGTGCTGAAGAATGAGATACAACGACTATAATAGGATGAGGCCAACGTTATCACCATTATTTAAGAAGGGGAGTGGCGGATGGATGAGGAAATAAGGGCGAGCACCAAGGCAGCCCAGGAGGCGGAAGAGTTGTGGGTTAGTGTAGAAGCTGAAATAGCCTTACTACAGAATATCTCTCAAAAAATATAGGATTCTCACCAGCACTTGCTATAATTCTATGAATCTGTTGAAAATCTTATGTAATAACCTTTCACACCAGAGGAGGCTCCGGGTTGTGGATTCCCTTCTTTCTAACATTGTTTTGGAACAAAGAAATGTTTTTATTAGCACTCTTCATGTCTTCCCCTGGGACAGAAATCATTTGACACAATTTCTATGTATGTTAATTCACTGATCTCAAAATAATCATAGTTTGGGACAAGAAATAATAAAAGATCTCTAACTTTTTCCTGGATCATGGGATCCAGCGAGCATAGTTTGACTATTACTAGGGTTTTGTAGAAAAACCCTAAAAAAATTTTGTTCTTTCTTTTAATGCCCTAATTATTCCTGGGCCCATTTAGTGTAGAACTAGCGGGTATGGACCGACTTTTTCATAGGTCTCCCTTTTTGGGTTTTTGGACTAACAAGCATTGTGCCTCTTTTCTTGGGCAGTTTAAATTCCTACCATCAAGACTATCATTACTGATTTTTTAGGTTGAACAGATTTGACCAGATATAGCAGGTAAAGGGCCCCAATGAGGTTTAGCTTATTAAAAGATGTCCCAATACTCTTCAGACACATGTGGAGGAGTATGCTTAAATTTGAACGACATGCAGGGCATGTCTCAAGGCATGGGAGCCGCATCGGTGTATATAGCTAAGAGGAGCATCACCAAAGGAAATATTGCCTTTGGTAGACAGGCCAGGGGTGATCAATATGCAGATCCGCTGAGGGAATGGCATTCATAGTCGTGCAAATGTGTCCTTAATTTAATGACTCTCCATTTCTGATGGCCATAGGACTACATGAAATTCTAGCTTATGGAAACCACCATGGGTGGCTTAGAGAATTATGAAAACCAGCGGGGGTGTCATGGAAAGGGTATGTGACATTTGAAAGGTTTTGATAACATCTGTATCAATCAAGAGTGTGGAAGCAAGGGTCCTGTCCTACGCATTTATCCAATGTTAAGGATGATTGGGGCTTGGCACAGTTTAAAGTCATACAGCCAGGAGATCATCTTGAATGGAACGACTTCTCCTGGTCCTTGGTAATCTTGTCAGATACGTTCCACCATATTCAGGCAGGGTTGTGAAATAGGTTGGTAAACTGTAGCTCAGAGGGTTTCCGAATCCCAGGATAGACATGGGGACCCAGAGTCCAAGAGGTGTACGGATATAAGCATTTCTTAAGGATGTACTACCTTTGGTATACGAGACATTGGCGATCAATATGAAGAGCCGCTGAAGGCATGGTATGCATAGTTGTGAAAATTTCTCCTTAGGTCAATGATTATATTCCCACGATAGCCAAGGAACTTCAGGGATGTTGAGATTTGGGACCACTAGGGATGGATTATGAGAGTTTGGATTTTTCTGAGTACATACTATGGTTTATGATGAGAGGGTGCCTGGATATGGGGGAAACATCTAGACTGAACTTCCCGAGAATGGGTGAAGTAATCCCTTCTCACGCATGTGTGAGACAGTGGCTTGTGCAGGTCTGACCCGTGCACTAAAGGACAGAGAAAAGCCTCTGTTCCTTACTAAACCCGTGATGGGTTTTACCATGCAGTTTAACGTCATGCGGTAATGACGAAGAGCATCATTAAAAGAGGATGTTCAGTTTAACGTCATGCAACAAGGAAGGGGGAATTTTTCTTTCCATTGCCAATGCTGTGCAGTTTAATGTTGTGCAGCAAATACGATTGCCCGTGCAATTTAACATCGTGCGGTAAGGACGAGAAACATTATTAAACCAGTGAAAATTATTGTTGTTGGATTCATTCCCATGGATGTTTAATTCTTGGTCTTTGCAACCTTACATCTGGCGGCCAAGATGTGATCTATGCCATTTGACCTCATGTGGCAAGGACGTAGTTAAAAAGGCCTCTCTTGATTAGAATATAACCGTGCCTGAGTATCCTAGCATGTCCAAGATGTGGAGGGGGTTGATTGTGTAAATAATGGTTCCAGGGCTTCTTTTATTAGGAGAGATGACATGGAGGCTCTGAGGCTGGTAAGCGTACAGAGCTAGGAAGAGTATTTCTCAGGGTAATCTTACCTTTGGTAGGCAGTCCAGGGGATATCAATATGCAGAGCCGCTGAGGGTATGGTATGCATAGTCATGCAAAGGTTTCTCTGGGTCGATGAATTTCCACTTCCGATGGCCATGAATGCTTATGAAGATCTGTAATTATCTAGGCCACAAAATCTATCATTGGGTAAGGAAATATCTGGGTATGTCAGGGATATTTGTCCCTGGTTGCTGTTAAAGCTTAGAGAGCTCCCTGTGCTGATTTATTTTGCACACGGTGGTGCACCTTCACTCCATGCAGTTTAACGTCGTGTGGTAAGGATGATGTACTCCTAGTTTAGTGGTCGTAGAGCTCAAACCATTGGGTGACTATTGCTGCAGTCACTCAAAGGATAACTGGGTCAACATGATCTGATATACGTAGAACAAGGTGGGAGATGAAGGTCGTAAAATGCAACTTTGAGTCTTCCCGGATCAGGAGGTGTGGTGTGGGGGGCTCTGAGGCCAGTAAGTGTATGGAGCTAGGAAGAGTACCGCCCAAGGAAATCTGACCTTTGATGGATGATCCAGGGGCTATCATTATGTAGAGCCGCTGATGGCAAGGTATGAATTTTCATAAAAAGGTGTCCTCGGGTTGAAAACTTTCCACTTCCGATGGCCAAGAATGATTACGAGAATCCGAGATTGCTCATAGTACATAGTTCGGCATGTGGGGATAATGGTGTCTGAGCATACAAGAAACATTTTCACTGCAATTGTCTATTGAGTCACAGTAGCCTAGTCCTGGCTTGATGTTCGTAGATACAGGTCGTCATGTGAACCACGGGAGGAAACATAGGCTAACCGTATAGGGGTACCTTGGCGATTTTAGATGTGGAAAGGGGACAAACTTGTAAACCACTGCCCCATAAACTTCTGGATCAAGAGGTATGGTATGGGGGCTCTGAGGACGGTAAGCGTATGGAGATAGGAAGAGTGTCACCTATGGAAATCTTGCCTTTAGTAAATGGGACCGGGGCTATCAATATGTAGAGCCGCTGAGGGCATGGTATGCATAGGCATGAAAAGTTGTCCACGAGTCGATGACTTTCCACTTATGATGGCTATGAATGGTTATCAAGATCCATAATTGTCCAGGTCGTGGAGTCTGATGTATGGGGAAGATGCATCCAATATGCGCAAGGAGTATTTCCACATCATTTCACCATATATCTTAGGTGGTTCACGATGAACTTCATGTAGTTTAACATCATCCGGTGAGGACGTAGTCCGTGCAGTTTAACGTCGTGTGGTGAGGATGATAAATACACCCCGTGCAGGTCTGGTCCATACATGGGGGAAAGGGTCACTTTTATCTTTCATTATCCATGCAGTTTAACGTCGTGCTGAGAGGACGTAAGAATACACCCCGTGCAGGTCTAACCCATACACGGGGGAAAGGGGGCATTTTTAAATCTTGCTATCCATGTAGTTTTACGTCATGTGGAAAGGATGATGAGTACACCCCATGCCGGTCTGGTCCGTACACGGGGGAAAGGGCATTTTTATCTTTTATTCGAGGGGCTAGGATAGGACAGGGAACCATGGAGTCACTATGTATCCTGTGAGGGCAGGAATCAAGCCACACATAGTTCTCTAGAAGAAGTACACCCCGTGCAGGGCTGGTCTGTACACGGGGGAAGGGGACATTGTCTAACTATTATTTTATTTTATTTAGAGGTGGTTAGGCTAGGACGGGGAACCCTAACATCGCTACATATCCTGCGAGGGAAGGAATCAAGTCGTACGTAGTTCTCTGGAAGAAGTACACCCCGTGCAGGACTGGTCCATACACGGGGGAGAGGGGGATTGTTAACCTCTTTTCCACGAAGTTTAATGTCGTGTGGTAAGGATTATGAATACACCACATGCAGGCCTGATCTATACACAGAGGGAAGAGGTAATTTTTAAAACATCTCATTCGTGCAGTTTAACGTCATGCGGTTAGGACGAAATACACACCCCGTGTAGGTCTGGTCTGTAAACGGGGGCAGAATGCATTTTTAACTTTTATTTGGAAGTGGGTGGGCCAAGATGGGTAACCCTGGCATCGCTACGTATCCTGCGAGGGCAGGAATCAAGCCGTACATAGTTCTCTGAAATTTATGTAGTTTAACATCATACGGTGAGGACGAGGAGTACACCCCGTGTAGTTCTTGTCCATACATGAGGGGAGGGAGCATTCTTAACTCTTATTATTTGTGTAGTTTAACCTCATGCGGTAAGGACGAAAACCAAACAGTTCAACGTCATGTGGTTAGGATGAAGTGTATTATTAGATTATGTGCAGTTTAACATTATGCGATAAAGAATAACTCCCTATAGTTTAATGTCATGAGGTGATGACGGGGCACCATATAGTTTAAATTCATGTGGTTAGAACGAACACCATGTAGTTTAACGTCATGTGGTGCAGACGGGGGGTATTATTAGATTCCGTGCAGTTTAACATCATGCGGTAAGGACGAACTCCATGTAGTTTAACATCATGTGGTGAGGACGGGGAGCCATACAGTTTAATGTCATGTGGTTAGGATTAAATCCATGTAGTTTAACATCATGCGATGAGGACAGTAGGTACTTTTGGTTTCTATGCGAAATACTTCTTTAGGAATCTCGCATTGGTAGGAGACATGGTGACTTGCCCATTCTTGAAGATCAGGGTATATGCTCCGTTGGAGTAGACCTTGTGTACAACGTATGGTCCCTCCCATTTGGGCTCTATCTTTGGATGTTTCCTTCCAGGTATCATCGGGGTCCGGAGGACCAATACCAATTCTCCTTCCAAGAAAGATTGGAGATAGACCTTTTTATTGAAGGCTCGCAAAATCCGATTCTGGTAGACTTCTAGATGGTGCAAACTGTGCATCCGCTTCTCATCCAGCTGTTCCAATTCACCTAGCCACTTTTCTGATTGATCATCATTGGGTAATTGATCACAAATGGCAATGCAGAGTGAGGGTAATTGGAGATCAATGGGTAGGACCGCTTCTGTTCCGTATACTAATAAGTACGGAGTAGCCCGAGTAGCAGTGCAGACTGTTGTTCGATAAGCCCACAACGCATGGAGGAGTTTATCCGGGCATGACTTCTTGTCGTTTTCCACCATTTTCTGGAGAATGTTGGAAAGGGTTTTTTTGAATGCCTCTATCTTTCCTTTTTTCCACTGCATGGTAGCAGGATGAGTGGTTAGCCTTGATACCATACTCATGGTATAGTTTCTTTAATTCCACAGAGCAGAAGTCAGTGTCGTTGTCTGTCAGTATGGTATGAGGGGCCCCAAATCTGGTGATGATATTGGTCTTCACAAAGCTGACAATATTTCTTGCCCTGACTTCTTTGAAGGGTATGGATTCTTCCCATTTGGAAAAGAAGTCGGTTGTTGTGAGGATATACTTCAGCTGTTTGTCCGTGGCAGGAGGATATGGTTCCACGACGTCCAACCCCCAGACGGAAAATGGCCAGGAGAACTTGGATTGATGAAGTAACTTCGGGGGTTGGTGTATGATGTCTGCATGAATCTGGCATGAGTGGTATGTTGTGGAAAAACGCTCGCAGTCTCGTGCCACTGTGGGACAGCAGTACCCAAGCCTTCGAACCTGATGGGAAATCTTGGTCCTCGGTTGATGTGATTCACACACTCTGACATGTACTTCATTCATTACAACAGTGGTTTCTTCTCCATCAATGCATGTGAGGATCACTCTGTTGAGGCCTCATTTGTAGAGGACCTCTTGCTGACTTGCGCCACTATATAGGACAAAGTTGATTTCCCTTCTCCATATTTTCTCTCATTCAGCCCTATCTGACGGAAGTTCTCCCCATTGAAGGTAGGTTGCAATGGGGGTCATCCAACCGGTGGTGGGAGTATACGTCTCAAAAACAGGACTGATTTCATAGATTTCCTCTATATTGGTCAAAGCATATGGCTAGACCATTCGGCGGTGAGCAATACTGATGACCACTTCATCCTGGTCTGGGTCATCCAGGGCTGTGGCTGCATTGGCCTATGCATCAGCCTGAGCATTCTGAGACTAGGGAATATAGGTCAATGTTGGTTCTATGGATAATTCCACCATTAACCCTCAGACATGGTCAAATAGGGGGATCATCTCCTCCATTTTAATAGCATAGTCACCATTAAATTTCTTGATGACTAGCTCCGAGTCACCTTTTACCTTAAGGTGTTGTACTTGTGCCTAGAGTGCGAGCTCCCGGCCTGCAATGAGATCTTGATATTCCGCTTCATTGTTTGTACATCCCTCTGATAGGAGGAAGGAATATGGACATATTTCCCTTTCTGGGGACACAAGTATTATTCCCAAACCCACTTTCTTGAATATGGTATCCTCTATCCTCTTTCCGGTTGGGCTTCGAGAGGTGTCCTCGAAGTACATTTACTATGTTGGGATCTCCTCTTGAACCTCGAAGATGTCTTCATTAGTTAATTCAATGTCTGGTACAGCGGTCCCCGCTGAGGGGTGATCTGCCAGAAATTCTTCTAATGCCTGTCCTTTAATGGCCTTCTGAGGCACAAACTGGATGTCAAACTATTGCAGGATGACTGCCCATCGGGATAGGCACCCGATTAGCATTGGGCAGCTGAGGATGTACTTGAGCAGGTTACTCCGCAAGATCAAATGGACTTCATGATGCTGCAGATAATTTTGCAACTTTTGAACTGTGAAGACCAAGGCCAAACAACTCTTCTCGATATTTGAGTATCGAGTCTCAACATCAATCATGGTTTGACTGAGGTAATAGAGACTATTTTTTCTGCCGGCATCATTCTTTTGTGTGAGGAAGGCTCCCAGAGACCATTCTAGGGTCGTCATGTACAAGATTAGAGGTCTTCCTTCAATCGGGGGCATGAGAACCGGTGGGCTTAAGAGGTAATTATTCAAGTTGTCGAATGCCTTTTGGCAGTCATCCATCCATTGGTACGTGACCCGCTTCTTCATTAACCCAGTGAAGGGAAAACATTTTCCTACCAGGTTGGCTATGAATCACCTAATATAAGCAAAGTGTCCTTGGAATTCTCTCAACTCAGTGATGTTGTGGGGAGGTCGTAGGCCAAGGATAGCCTTTGTCTTCTCAGGGTCGACTTCGATTCCACAATGGTGTACAACGAAGACAAGGAATTTCCTTGAGGTAACCTCGAAGGTGCATTTCAAGGGGTTCATCTTCAAGCTATGCTGTTGGATTTTGTTGAAGACGGTCCCAAGGTCTGACAGGTGATCCGAGCACTACCTGAACTTGACCACTAGGTCATCCACGTAACATTCAACGAATTTCCCCATGAATGGTTTAATGATATGATACATGGCATGCTGATATGTGGAGCCAGTGTTCTTGAGACCAAAGGGCATGACCCTATAACAAAATACTCCTTTAGGGGCCCTAAAGGTAGTGGCTTCTTCATCTTCTTGGGACATCCTGATTTGGTTATACCTATAATAGCCATCCCTAAAGGATAGAGCCTCATACCCGGCTGTTGCATCAATTAATAACTCAGTGACCGGGACCGGGAAATAATATTTCAGACAATGCCGATTGAGATCTCTGAAATCAATACAGACACGGATCTGTCCATTCTTTTTCTTGACAAGGATGATATTGGCCAACCAGATGGGGTATTGGACCTCCTGAATGAAGCCTGCTTTAATGAGCTTATTGACTTCAGCCTCTATTTTGGCAGCATGTGAGGGATGTGTCCTTTTGGAGGCCTGTTTATAGCCCCTGTGGTCTTCTGGAAGACCCAGGTGATGTGTCACCACATCGGGATTGAGTCCCAGCATTTTTGTGTAATTACATGCAAACACATATCGATGTTTCCTTAAGAAGGCGGTATATACCTTAGGCTCTTTGGGAGACAAGGATGTACTAATAAGAGTAGGACTTGGGTCTTCCTCGGTACCCAGGTTTATTTCCCTGAGCTCGTCCACAGTGGTGGAAATACCTTCCTCAAATGCAGGTGGTGCATCCCTGAGATCTTTCTCCTCTTCTTCTCCCAAATCCTTATCCTCTTGATCTGATGAGGAGAGAGCTTCTGACACGGGCTCTTGGGAGTCCAGAGGAAAGGTTTCATGGGCATCCTTACTCGAGTTTTCATCCCCATATTGAGGGTCAGTGGACGTCCCCACATTGTCACACTCAGCCATTATGGCTGAAGTCATGAGGACATCTGAGTGCTTGTCCAGACTTGAACTCCTACTTTCAACATGGTTGATGGGAAGGACGTAATCTCTGCCAAGATGCCTGAGGGGGTCATCAGGAACCATTTCCAGGACATTTGGAGTGGGGACCAAGTTAGCACCATCGACCAAAGGCTTCTTTATTTTTTGATCATAGAACCCGACATCAATGTAATGTGACTCAGAGAGCTCAAAAGGTGCCTTGTTGGCGTGCAATGTTCCACTTTGTCCATTGATGCAGTACTTGATACACTGGTGATAGGATGAAGGAACAACCATGTGCTTATGGAGCCATGGCCTTCCAAGTAGGGCATTGAATGTTGTGCTCTTCCGGACCACCAGGAATTCAGTGTAGGATACCAGGTCACCAAAATGGGTCTTTAGCTTAATCTGTCCCATTGGTTTCTTCTCACTCTTGTCGTAACCCAACAGAGTTGTGGCCGAGGGTATTAGATCCTTCTCACTATAGTCCAACTTACGGAGTGTCCTTAGGGTAAGGAGGTTAACTCCACAGCCATTGTCTATAATGAATTTCCGGATCTCAATACCATTCAGTGTGTCAGACACATATAGTGGTCTGATGTGTCCTTGCATGATCGCATCCTCATTCTGATCGGTGAAGGAAATTACCACATTTCATTTAGCGGAGTTAGCCTCCTTCTGGTAAATCTTGGCGGCAACTACCTCAGTTTGAAACTCCTGGGGGCTGATCAAAGCTTCTATAAGCACCTCCCTGAGGTCTGCTGATAGACTTAAGGGATTGACGATTGAGAGCTTGGCTGGTACCAATTCCATCTGGTTAAGGATATCGTATTTCTGCTCCAGTGGCTGACACTTCTCTGTTGGTGGGAGAGTCTTAGCGGGTGCTTTAGGGGCTGGAGCATTTGACGAGGAGGGAATGGTTGCAGGGTCAGATATCGATGGTGTTCCAGCGTTTTGAGGACTTGGCCTGGCTGGTCTGTTTGTGCGCACTTGGCGGCCAGACAATTTATCCTCCTCTGATGGGTATCATAGAATAACGGGGCTAGTGTGGCCGCTTGTGGATATGGAGGGATGTTCTTTCCCCTATTGAGTCCATTGAAGGGCTCTCCCATGGGTTTCTATGATATTAACGGTTTGGGATGGGGTCCAACCGTAGGGTTGGTTTCAGCCACGGCTGCTCCTCCCCTGGTATCCCCTACCTCTGCAATTCCTCCTCCCGGCTCCTCATGCAGGGAACTCGGGTTCGTAACCATACCCTTCGTCAGGGAATTATTACATAATATGGATGGCGTTAATATAACCAAATATTGGATCTTCATCCTCTGACAGGTCAACCTAGTCGGTTGTCCCTGATGGTATCGTTTGGTGGGTCGGTGCCTGTGGTGCCAAATTCGGGGGCATATAATCTTCCAGGTTCAGGACAAACTTTGGTCCCGTTGCAGACTTCTCCTCTTGAGATTGTTTCTTCCTTATTCAATTACGCTAGGATAAATGGCTCGTGGAGGGTTGTGAGGCCGATACTGTCGGCTCTGCAGCTTCAGGGGCTGTTAGTGGCAACACTGGCTGTTGTAGTTGAGCTTGGAGTATGCCCTGGGCTCGATTGATAGTCTTTAGAGTCATCCAATTATCAAATTTATGCCCCTGCTTGCTGGTGACTTTCTTCCACCCCTCCTCTTTTTCAGATTCGGTGGTAGAGATAGATTCCACATGTGCTGGGGGTGGTTCCATCTCGACCTGTCCGAAGTCTACCATCCACTGTAGGATGTATTTAAAGATAAATCATTCTCGGATATTGTGTCCCAACATTTGATGGTAGGGGCAGTAATCTATCCTGTCATCACGGCCGACTTCTTCAGGTTTCCTTGGCTCCGAGAGGGGGAGCAAGTTGCAATTCACGGTGGCAATGAAGTAGCTGCCGACTTGATCGTCTCAGAACCAGTATACTTTTTGTCTTCATTCCTCAACTTGGTTCTCCTTCGGTCCTCTATGATCATCCCGTTTAGGTGGATGTGGCCACTGATATGCAAGAGGCCCTTGACGATTTTGTGGAGGCCTAAGCGGTGGAGTAGGCACAGGGGACGGCTTGAGTGTGACAGCGGATGCTTCAGCTCTAGGGGATCTTTTCGCAGGAGTCTATGAGGCTATTCACGACTTCGAATTAGTCCACTGCAGGGATTCCACAATTCTCTGGGAAATGGCCGAGAGATGGCGGAAGCCTGTGGAGCACTCCACTGGTATGAGCGGTGTTCGTAGCTCATCTCGAAGATTATCGATGCATATGGAAAGCATCTCATCTTGAGGTATTGTCCTGTTCAGGGAAGAGGTCAGACCCTTCCATCGGGCGATGAAATATGAGACCCTCTCGTTCTCCCTCTGCTTGCGGTTCATGAGATCACGGACCGTTGTTTTAAGCAATGTTGAGCTGAAGTGGAAGAGGAATTGCTGCCGAAGGTCCTCCCAGCTCTTTATTGACTGGGATATAAGACTCGTATACCAGAAGAAGTCAGATCCTTGCAAGGTCCGTACGAATCATCTGAGTTTTACTGCTTCTTGTTGTTCAAGAGTCCCCATCATAGGGTCTCAATAAGACACGTAGTGCATCAAATGATGATCCGAATCGCCTAACCCATTGAAAATAGGGAATACAGGGCTCCCAAAATTGGGTGGAGGTGGTGTGTTGGTCACCCAATCTGGGCAGGGTTTCTGATCCGGCTGTATCGGAGCACGTTGACCTTGAATCTCTTCCAATCGAGTTATTAGTGCCTTGATGATGTTGGTGAGACCATGTGTTTCATCCTGTTGGGCCCGGTCCTGGGCAGGCGTAGCCCGAGGCATTGCCTGAGGATTCAGATTGGCCGACACCAGGGGTGAGTGTGCCATTTGTATCACCTTAGGATGGTTAAAGTGTACTCGCTCCGGTTACTTCCTTAGTGTAGGGAAGTCTTGGTATTCATCCGAATCTACGTTTAGGCATTTGGATGGGCCAAACGCCTCATTGGACGGCAGCCCTGACCGTGTTTCGTTCGCTGGGGAAAACCTTAGTCTTTGAGGTGCACTTTCTGAGAGCACATGATGTGGCTCCTCCTGGGATGCACTTTCAATAAGGCGGTTCCTCTGGAGTATCTCGGTGTTAAGTCGCCTTAATTCTTTCATCTCCTTTTCTTGTCGAGAGAATATCTCTCCGAGCGTGAGTTGCTCATCTATGTTGAGATGAGGAGGCAAGTTAAGGGTAACTAGTCCTTTATTCTTATCCTTATTGTAAGTTCACTGGGTAGGTGGAGGAGGATTGGCTAGAAGGATGACCATATTTAAGGAGGCCCTCTGGTTCTTGAGTGTGCACACCTGGGGGTTTGTTGTGAGTCACAGCCTGACCAGAACCATCATCTCCCAGTCCATCCTGATTTGCAGCATCTCTGGGGTCATCTGTGGGGTTAACCTCTATGACTTTGATAGATGCATATCGCGGAGCGGAGAAGATGTCATCTTCTAAACAGGACGATTATCTCCCACATATTCTGCTGGCCTTCCTTTTCATGAACTGGGATTTCCTTCAGACTTCTTGATGAAGGGTGACACGGAGAGGTATTTGATGCAACCTTAAGGTGTGCCTTCCTCTCGGAGGGGATGATAATTTAAATGATGGGATAGGACGAGAACCACTTCTTCTAACTGTCCTCCCTAGATGAGAGTATACTGACTCTCGCAGGGGAGGTTGTTGTTGAGGGGGTAATAATGCCCCCTTCCCTAAGGGATAGGGTTGGATCCGTTCTTTGGACATCGAGTCTCTTCCCATTTTTATTGGTCTTACGAGGGGATTTTTTATTAAAAATACCCCCATCCCTATAGGATGGGGTTTACTCTGGATTGTCGTAGTGGCTGCTACTATTGCTACCTGCCTGATCTTGCGTGCCCCCATTCGGGGGTGAACTGGGATTGGTGCTAAGTTCTTCTATGAATCAATCCTTTCTGGGGAGGCAGGAAAATATCACTGATTTTCCTCCCTTAGGAGAGATGCCTATTGTATGCTTTCGGTGGCCTGATTCAGGAGTTCTTGAATAGCTTGTTCCCGTCGGGCCGGAGGCTTCTTGGACTTACCCAAGGCCTGAATGTATTGGGTGTGTTGCCTTTCCTGAACAGGGAGACCACTCGATTTCTGTCTTGACGTGATGATGTTTCAAGACACCATGTCGAACAGGTTCTTCTGGGTGGGGAGCAAAGTGAAATGAAGAGATCCATGTTCCACCCATCACAGGATATGGACTCCTATCAAAGCATCACTGATGAGGCGGCACAACTGGTGCAGCGCACGGAGGCAGGCTATCTCCATGTTCCCTTTGCACCTCTCGGGTCGCTGTTGCCATGCCAATGGAAGAGATTCCAGGTCAATGTGATGCAGGAGGTCTCCCATTTTATTGACATGGTCTACATACCCATCATAGGGCAGGAAGCTTGATTTCAGTCAGTGGAGGGTCGTCCATATATTATGGCAGATGTCATGCACACATTCTTCCGACAACTCTCTGGTTATGTCAAACTGAGAGGTGGTTGTGGGCCAAAACATAATTGGTATATCATCCCTGGAAAGTTGTTTCCCAAGGTGTAGCATACCAGCATACTCCTCCGCTAGTGACTCCTCTACCTGGTTAGCCCAACTAAGGCGCTCACTGATAGTGTGGTCGGAGGCAGTGGGACAGGTAGGTATTGAATCATTATGTGGGCGATTCCGAGGTGGTTCAGAGGATAAATACAGCCCCGAAACATCTCCTGATTGAAGAAGAATGTCTTCATTAACTAACTGGGAATCTGACATGCTTGATCCCATCCTTCTGAGTACCTTGGAATATGAGGGATTTTCTGTACTTGATTTGGCCGGGAGAGGACCTTCCTATCGATATGATATGTCATCGAGGGGAGGACCTCCGCAATGGTGACCGTAATGGCGAGGACTACCATTACTGCTTGATGCATCACTGCATAGAGGACTTTTGCAGTTCACACCATGGGGAGGCCCTCCAAAGCGTGTCACAGCAAGGGGAGGACTTCTGGATGTGTAGCATCGTTACGAGGAGGGCCTTCACAAAAACTGCCATAATAGTGAGGATGACCATCATGGCTTGACATTCGATGTGCATCCTGGGGAGGACTTTTAGGACATACTGCAACAAGGGGAGGACCTTCTTGTTGCTTGGGGCCAATATAGGGAGGACATTCGCAATGGAGGTCATGGTGGAGAGGACTACCATCACAACTGCGGCAATGGAAAGGACTACCATTACCACTACCATAGGGAGAATATCTGCGAGATACATCCTGGGGAGGGCCTCCAGAATATACCTCAATTAGGGGAGGGCCTTCTCGTTGCTTGGCGTCTCTATGGGGAGGACCTCCGTTATCTGGGTGGTGATGACTATCACTGTGATCTGACGCCCGGCTGTGCGGAGTGTCGTTGCAACGTAACCCCTAGGGAGGACCTTCAGGGTAGGCCACGACAAGGGGAGGACCTTCTTGTCATGATTAGATGTCACTGCCGGGAGGGCCTCCGCAGTTGCGACTATGATAGAGAGGACTACTGTCATAATCTGTGGTCCCACTACATGGAGAGTGTTTACAGCATATACCCCAGGGAGGACCTTCAGGGTGGACCGAAGCAAGTAGAGGACCATCTTGCTGCTCAATCTTCTGGTCACATGGAGGGTTTCTATGACTCGCATCAGAAGAGGATCTCTCGTGATTGATCTTTATATGCCCGTGGGGGAGGCCCCCGCAGGTGCTCTTGGGAGGACCTTTAGAGCTACTTGTAGCAACATTGCGGGGAGGACCTTCGCAACTGCAACTGCCACTCCCATAATATGGTAGTTTTGAGCCTGGGATGTGTGCTTAGCGGTGTTGGGAACCCCATCTTCTAGCAGAGTGGAGTCATGGACCCGCTCTTTATTTTCCGGCTTCCTTCGGTGCGTTCGAGGCGCTTTCTTGCGGGCAGCGGGGACCGTATGCTATTAAAAACGGCCTTCACCTTTGGTTCTTAGTCTAATTGGGTCCCATGATGTTGTTGGGATACACCAACGAACATCTTGACTTTTAGCAGGGATATATGCCTACTCTGGAACATCCACCGTGATGGACGGGTGTCACCCAGTTAGAACGAGTGAAGTTACTCGATCCGGTTGCCCTTGCATCGCGGAATATGGCCGATGACCCTCCTGGATAGAATCAAGGATGCAGATCTTCTCCAAGGTGGCTATATCGTCTCTTAGATGAGTTGGCTCAATTGGGGAGATGGGCTCACAGGCCCGAGTCCTTGTTGTTGCTGCTGATGCAATTATATTCTGGAAAGTCTGCAAGATATGATCTGGGATCGATAACTGATACTCCATCATTACTAGGATATGTAGAGAGACATATTTTGTAGAAACACCTATAAAGGACCATTCTGGTATCAGAGTAGGAATATCCTGCTTTGGTCCTCCAGTGTTTAGTGGGTACTGACA
Organism: Viscum album; assembly: GCA_963277665.1. Taxonomy (NCBI): domain Eukaryota; kingdom Viridiplantae; phylum Streptophyta; class Magnoliopsida; order Santalales; family Viscaceae; genus Viscum; species Viscum album. The sequence continues at coordinate 1,150,080,439 of OY728140.1, read as the reverse complement.
ATTCTCCTATGTCGGGGCAGGTGAACGAATCTGCCCCTATACCAGGATACACCGGTTTATATCTCTGTTGGCCGCCACATCGGGGTGGTAGAATTTACATGCATCTGCAGGGAGATGTCCCTACATATATTGGTTTCCCACTGTATCGAGTTGGTGGCCTTTGTTTGCGGTGAGACGTGCCCGCCTATGATTTTCCCCCACATCTGGGTGGTGGGATTTGTTGATCGCCACCATATCGTGATGGTAGGTATCAGGAGCATCTACTAAGAGCTGGTCCTATAGGAACTGGGTCGCCACCATGTCAAGCTGGTCGGCTTCACGACCCTAGGAAGGGAGAGGTGCCTGCCGGGTAAGTGCCAACCTGCGTGACCGACATGCCTGATGGAGGTCAATGGGGATGTGCGCTGGCTCGTATGATGCCGCCATGTCTGAATGGCGGGCTCGGGAGGAGTGAATAGGTGTAGGTGCCTGTTCATGGTACATCTCCATGGATGGGAAGAAAATCTCTTCCTTAGGGACCAAGGTGATGACCAGTTCCTGATTGTACATTTGCCTCCCTCGTCAGGTGGTCCGAGGGGCCAGAGCTCGGGGAGCGTGGACCTGAATCCTCAAAGATACATCCTCTTGAGCGCGAGGATGTTGAGTCTCGGCGTGACCAAGACGACGTCTACCGGCGGGGGCCTTGGAGTGGAACCCCCATTCAACAGGGATGAAGTCCTCACTTTCGACCTCATCTGCCTCCCTAAGATAAGGGAGGTACGCATTGTCCCATTCCAGGGATAGACTCCCGAAATGGCCGGAGACAAAAACAGGGGCTGTATAGATCTGCCTTTGCAGCCACTGCTGGGAAGGCGACCGATGAGTTCTAGTGGATTGGAGGGCATGCATGGCTACCTCCACTGTTGGGAGAGTACCGTTCACGTGGTACTCTCGTATCAGCGCGTTCGAGACCCAGCGTTGAAGACGTTGGGTTGGTGACGGGGTCCTCCATAGGTGAGTATGTCTGGTCCTTGAATTGTTGGAAGCATGCGCTTGTGAGTTCCTTTGCGATGTCATTGGATCAAAGGGAGTTCTGTGCAGTACCTGTAAAACATTTTAACAAATACAGACAACAAACCCGTCAAAGCAGCATCTCATGATCCCATGCATAATTAATGACCTTTCATGGCCCTCATTGTGAGTAAAAGGGGGAACAAGGTGGGATTAGGTTAAATCCATCATGCTTGGTTAAAGATTACCATCAGGTTCACCATTTTTGGTTCGGGTTTCGGTCTTGAAACACCCAACAGTTCCGTATCCGATAATACGAGGACCTGCTTTCCAAAGGCATGTGTTAACTGGATGGTTTGGCCAGTGATGCTTAAGAACTCACATTGGTCGAGATGATAGGATGCTGGGCTCATCGTACCCTTTTGGGGGAAAATTATTACCGTTTCATGGACTCTCATATAGATTTAAGACGTATTCATATGTTCGCGAATCTTTGGTTTATACCCAAGCATAGTATCCACGGATTTCTCTTGGTTGGAAATGGTCGGCTGAACGGAGGGGTTCAGAATCATTTATGCCTGAGGTTTACCATCCCTCGTTGGATTAATGACCCCAAGAAGTTGGGACTCATTGAGGCGGTACTCGGAGTGGCGCGGTGAACCGATGTGAAGATAGTCGGATTGACCAGTTGTTGGGATTGAACCTCATGGAGAATTCCTATGAACCCTAACTGGGAAATAGAGATCAAAGTCCACGTAGTTTTAACGGGAGCACTGGAGAACCGATGTGAAGGTGGACTCGGGGGTCCGGTGGTGATCGGGCTTGAACCTCAGGGAGGATTTCTACGTACCCTACCTAGTAGATAGTGATCAAAGTCCACGTAGTTTGTATTGGCTTGGAACTTATGCTCTGAGGCAGCACAAAGTGATGGATTGGGGCTTACACTCTGAGGAGGCCCATAATAGGATTTCATGGTCGATGCTTACTCTAAGCCCACGTGAGTCATGCTCGGTGTGAGAAACAAGAGGCGGCAGGGACCAGACGATCACGTCGTGAAAGGTGCGTCTGTGAGAAGTGGAGTGGGGGTTGTGCATGAGGGCGGCCCATAAAGTCGGGGCTTACTCTGAGATGGATGCCCATGGAGACAAAGCGCAGCGGGAGATGGAAAGAGGTGCTCATGTGCCCGTCACCTCTTTTGTTTCCCGGGGAAGTATCGAGGTGCATGGGGACTTCCTTATGAGGGGTATTTTACTACCCTCTGAAGAAGGGAGAAGTACCCCAACCCCAACAAGTGGAGGGTCAGAAAGGGGGCTCCCGGGCTAAGACTCCACATTACCGTGGGAATGTGAACCCAGGAATGATTCGGGAATCTACTCAAGGGTCGGGGAAACCCCTTCACCCCTGTTTACCATGGTATGTGAACTCAAAAGGGCACAATAATACGCCCAAAGGTTACACCATATCGGTCTGGTAGCTCTGGTGGAGGCCTCGACTCAGGGACGATGAATGGGCCAATGAGGGATTCATGGAGGATCAGGCTAGATCGGAAGGATTTTATGTGGCTCGGGGAACGGAAAATCTTAAGAATTTGGAGGGCCACACAGGGGTATGGGTGGTGGATCCCTTCGCATAGAGAGGTGCTACGTGGTTGGAGAAACCATCTGTGAAACAGGGTGGTCCACAGAATGAGGGGAATACCACGAACCAAGGTGGTTCACGGCTTCGAGTTCGATCCGCGAACCAGGGTGGTTCGTGGAGGGTTCCATGCAGGAAGTGGCAGCCCAGGGTGGCGCCGGCCAGAGGCTGGTCGTTGGGGGATTCTCCTGCGTAGGAGAGTGCTATGCAGTGCGGCATATCAGAAAAGAGGCATAAATTCCCTGGTCCATGGGGAGTGCATTCGCGGAGGGGCCATGGTTCACGGTCTTCTCTTTTTAGGTTAATTTTGGTTCGTGGTTCACCAAGTTATGTGTTTTTAGTTCCTTATTAATTCGTTTCCAGCTTCATACCTACTCTGGTTCATGAATTGGAGCTTCTCTCTTTGCGAAATCCTAAGGTCCTTTCTTCGAAATCCTTCCACCTGAATATGATCAATCTCCCCCGAATCCTCTCCTTTTCTCCTCCCTCGGTCTCCTTTTATAGAGGGGAGGAAAATGGATCTATTGGGGTCATGTGGCACCTTTTGCGGAGGCCCAGGACCGAAATCCCGGCTTACGGATGACTTGGTCAATCCATAACTCGTGGGGAATTAAACAGTCCTCCTCCGCGAACCAAACTCGGGGAGTGCTTCGCGGCCGTGGAGGGTTCTGCCTCCATTTCGCAAATGGAAGCGGAGGCGGTTCGGTCCGACTGATGCGACTCACGACTGGGGCGGTCCGGAATGGTGAACCGAGTTAGCGCCTGTCCTCCCTCACAACCGCGGAGGGTCTCCACCTCGGTTTCACAAATGATGATGGTCCGCTGAGGAGGGATGCTTTGCGGAACCGGACGTGCACTGTTACATTAGATCGGTTCACGGACCGGTTTGTCCTTCACCATCCTTGAGTATTCTCTACATTTTCCCAATCCATTTCGGATCTTTCAGGACCCTACATGCATCAATGGAAATCCCAAACCCAATATCCCATGAAAATTATTGATTCATATAAAAGATCGAAAATATATTTTTTACATTAAAGTAACATTTTAATTATTTAGAAAATGTCTGGCATAGGTTTTCTAAAATCAAATAATATTTTATAATATTTTATCCCTAAAATTCCTTTTTTTTATTTAAAAATGTTTAATAAATTTATATTTCATTCATATATAATGATAAATTTATATATATTACATTTTTCATGAAAATCATATTTTTTGGAAAAAAACATTTTCTGAAAAACATGAAGAATATATACATAGGAAGAATTAAAAAATTATTTTTTTTAATTTTTAATTTTTAAATTATATAATTTTTTTTATAAAACTAAAAAAATAATATTTCAAACCCATTATTATTGGAAAATGATAACTTCTAATATTATTTTTTATTATTCTTATATGATATCATTTACCACCTAAACTGGTTTTAACAAATTATTAATATCGAACATAATTTATCATTAATCATATGTTTCTTCATATAGGGTTGTGTATCACATAAACATAATTTTTTTAGAAATTTAATTTCGTAGAAAATAAATGGCCGAATTAGAAATTATAGGAAAAAAACTTATAGTTCATTTATATTAAAAGTAATATTTATTATATATATACATATATTTCATAAATTATTTACTCTTATTAATTTATACTAGATGAATAAATATGTTATTGATTGATATAATTAAATATTATTAATTTATTTAAAAGTGTCATGGTTTTTTTAGGTTTGGTGTTTCTTATAGGGAATGTTTTAGAAAATATTGACTTATTTAAAGATTATTATATAATATATTTTTTAGGTTTTACACATGCACTATTTTCTAAAAATAATATTCGTTACCTTTTTTGAAAGGTACAGATTGAAGATCATGAATTTAAAAGAACACTGCCAGAAATAAAGTTATTCTATGATCAATTCCCAAGAATCACATATTTTTCACTTAATGAAAGTTGGTTACAATATATTTTAAATCCATTTAGGAAGGCACCTTATAATTTTAATTCATTGTGGGGGTATATGGATAGGTGTGTTATAGTGATGCCTAGATTGAATCTCTATAAGGATTCAAACATATACTAGATGAGGAAATCCTAACCAATATCATTTGGGCCCATAATTTATATCCATGTGATAATAAATTCCAGTCATACCAAATAAAAAAGGCTTATAATTTTAGATCAAGATAGAAAGAACCTCTTGTAGTTTAAATCAAAAAACAAAGGGAGTATATTATAGTTTAATATTGTATAATAAAGATGGAAATATATGTAGGTTATGTTAAGGTGGTAAATAGTATTCCATAAAATTTAAGCTTTTGTGGAATAGACCATTGTTGAACCATTTAATTTAAAGAATAAAGAACTAATTATAGTTTTATATGAATAGGAAAATGTAAAAGAATTAAGTTATAATATCCATAAAGCACGAATTGTAATAGGAAATGGAAAGGGGTTATTTTGGGAATCATACATGATAACCTCTAAATTATAAATATTTGTGAAAATAAATATTCTATAATCTTGAGTAGAAAGAGGTATGTCATTGGATCCTCAAGATTAAGGATCCAAATTATCAAGGGGGTATGTGATTGATCACACATTAAGGATCTATGTAAGGGAGAGAAACATTATGGGTGACATCTTCATTAGGATAAAGGATCTCTATTTTCAAGGAGGCACATGATCACAAAAATGTTACACACACACGGGATGAAATAACGAATAAAGTGACTTTGATACATAAAAATTTCATAAAGTAGAATGATAATGAGCATAAAAAAATTAAAAATTATATAAGTCACCCTTTTGAAGGTTTAGTGTCCGTATTAGTGAAAAAATAAATGGTTTCCCAAAATAATGAAGGATTTTAAGGTTAATACCATTGCAAGGATATTAACCTAGAGAAAAACTCTAAATAGTGATCCACCAGGTTCAAAATGTTAATTGTGTAAAATAAGAAGATTTCCCCAAGTTAGGTGACCATTATGTTAGTTGCGAGATTATAAAAATAAGAGGTCTTGAAAATAATTTCAAGATATTTTATGATACCTATTTTTTGAAGGAAGAAATAAAATAATTCACTTTATTGAGTTTACATAAAATATTCCTCAAAAGGACCATCATGAATTTATTAATTTTAGACCTTTTTGAATGGGAATCTTATGATGGTATTTTTATGAATCCTTAAGTCAACAAAAATTCACCCTCTTCATCCTCCCCCTATATATTTTGATTGATACATCAACTATAGGAGTTAATACTCTATTTGGTTCTTGGAAAAATTATGATATGAAAATCCTAAGATATATTTTGGGTTGTAAATATTTTACTTTTATATTCACATATCCATGTGTATAGTATATAATTAATGTGATGAGGTCCTAGAAAATGAACATGATACTAGTAACCAATTCCCTATCTATTACATTACATGACCTCAGGTATGCTTTCCCATATTTTAGATGTTTTTGACCAGTAATGATGTTTTGGGGTATTACTGTTGGGTTAAAATGCATTCACATTCCAGTAAAAATGGTTTATAAATCATAATGTATTAAAACATCATCCAAAATAATAATTAGAGTACATAGAATAATAAAATAGAACAATAATATACAAAATTAAATGTTGTGATACTAGAATATATCATGAATTATAGTCAGACGAGATGATCAAATAAAAAAATAAATTAAAATAAATAAATACATAATAGACTTTATTAATATCCTAGAGACTCATAAAATCATAATAAAAAAGTTATCATGATCTAATTAAACTTTTTCATCCCATAAATGGTCTCTATCCTATCATAATCTGTGATCATTATATCATATTGAGTACGAAATTTGTAGGTCCATCTGAGTGGGGTGTGAGTGAAACTCAATAGGCCATCAACAATGGTTCCCCCAATATAACATGAAAATATATTGTATGCACCTTTTTTTTATATTTGAAAAATCAACGTGAAAGAACAATAAAATATGCATCCATCAATCCATAGGTTCTAAGGAGACACTAGTGGTCGACCATACAAATTTTGGCTAAAACTAAATGTCTTTTTGAATAATCATAACACCAATGGGTATACATGAATGGCCCTGGAATGAAATAAGTAGAATTCATATTATGTAAACTCATATAACCCTAGAACCATATATATTACACCTCGGGGGGAAAATAACCTACTATAGAGACTTATCATATACACCAAAGGGAAACACACCACAAACCAAAACCATATCTGAATATCAAACACAAAGGGGATGCATGTCCAATATGAAACCATATCAAATAAACTTAAGTAAAAATAATCTCACCCTAGAACCATATTATAATATATCTGGGGTATTTAACCCTAGAATAAGAATTAGACCATCATTTCATGAGGATGTATCCTATACCAGTGTCTAAACACTCATACACACATCACATATATAATATATTAAAGGATCAAATATATTTGGGGGAAATAATTCCTCAAAACATCATGTCAGGTCACATTAGTTTCCAACACTCCTGAAACCATGACATGTCTTCTACATTAGCCTCTATAACACAAAATTCAAACACATCATTCGATTCATAGACAATTCCAGGAAAACATATCCACCTTCCTCTACACTCTTAACATGATCAACTAAATAAATAAATAGTTACACATTCACATCAGGATAAACCCATCAATTTCCTTATCTTGTTAGTTGGGGAATCCCCTATGGTCTTTTAGACCCATCCCAGTCATTTCTCACTTGCATTAAGATATATCCAACACCTATAGTGTTCTCTCATCTTGTTGTCCTTTATGTGACCTTATCCTTATGTGTATAGTCCAAACCTAAAAAATTATAAATAACCACAAATTCCTACTCACAAGGATCCATTATAAGCCATGTTCTACTATACTCATTAAAAATATCATTCCAATCTATCAATCATCCTCATGACCCTATCTATAGTCTAATATCACATACCCAATATGAGAGATATCATTCCAACACTAGTACGTAATCATTTCTCCAAATAAAATTAATTAATGGAGGATTTATTCTAATCATGGAACATGATAAGACTTTATTCCCAAATCTAGAGGGTGATCCTTTCCTTGTAATAGATTCACAATCATCTTACCCACCACTACTAGGAATCATCATTCAATATTTTTCCTACAAGAAATATAAATCTAACTTATACGATGAACACATCATTCTAGGATTGACCACATATCTCAGTTATCTCATAATTCAACCCACATCATCACCCCTTAAAAATATCATCACCTGGTAATTGAAATTTTCAAAATTATTATAGAGAACTAACTCTAAAACCAAATGGCACAATCCACCATTTATAGAAAATCTATCAGGTATTGATAAAGAATGAATCCAACTAGTTTCATGGTTCAATATTTTACCATGAAACTTCTCAATCCATGATATATAAATGAAATAAAATCATTTTTATTTATATTTTGATCACCCATGAGTGGTGATATTTTATATCACACGCCACATAACAAATATATAACCTTAAAAAGACGTTCAAGGACCACCAAAATCATCCATAGAGTTACTATAAATAATAAAATCTTTTCCACCATGAAATAATAATTTCAAAGCCTCATCAATGTTTGTATCAACACCTAATCTCCTCTCTCAATGAAATATATCCAAAATTGTAATGATCCATGATTTTGGTAAATATTTTTTATTAATTAAATACTATGTGAGTATCTAGTCTTGATAAAAACACTAAAATAAAATTAAAACGTCTATAACTTAATAAAATTATTAATTATAGCCATTATATTATGACTAATAAATTTTTAGGTATCAATATAAGTTATCAACATTGGAAAACTATGTAAAATAGATATATTAATTTAAGACTCATTTCTTTAAAATATTTTTATTTCCCACTTAATATTTTTTTATATTAAAATTAATTTATAAAAAACTTAAAAATTTAATTTGATATTATTTACTTAAATTTTGAATTCCAGATAAAAAAATTATCTTAAGATGTTCTTTTGATATTTTTCAAAAATAATTTATTGTTAGATGAATGGTGAAAGATACAATCTTTTCCAAAATAATGAAGTTTATTACTTTATTAGTATATAATAAATACTAATATTTTTTATTGATAATATATTTATTTAATTAATAAATTCAAGCATGTTAAATTTATTTTAATGAATTTAGTAAATCAATTTTTAACATTATAAAAAAAATAATATTTTAAATTTAAAAAATGTTCTTTGGATCTTTTATTTTAATTAAGTATTTTAATGGTAATATTTTGTTTTGTATTGATTGGAACTGTAACTAATTTTTTTTGTTTTATAATAAATCAACTTATGTCATGAAAGTTTATAATGTTGACAAAAATGGTTGACACATTAGTTTTAAAAGTAAAAACACACTTTTTTCAAATATTTATTTTACCATGATATGCACCTTTATTTTAAAATTAACATTTCAAAAAATATGAAATTTCATTTGAAAAAATTATTTAGAAATTATAAATAATAAGGTCCAATTTATATATAATTTAAAATTTCAATTTTATCTTTAAAATTAATTACTAATGATAAAATTTATGATCCTTATTAAAGTAAAAATGGTGTGGACAAACTTATTTAGGGGAAATAACCCAAAAAATGAAAAAAAATATTTACCAATGGTTTTTTCTATGTTTCGGGTCAAAAAAGAACCTACAGTTTCTAATTTTCCCCTTTCTGTGCATTTTACCCATCAATAGTAACATTATACTTTTAGAAGTATAATGTATGCTTCCAAAACTGACATCCTCTTTAATTACAAAAGGGGATCATTCCACAACTTCATGCGACACCTTTATGATATAATTTCTTTATAAAACATAGTTAATTTTCTCCATTGAATTTTATCCATATTCCTTAAGGCTCTCTTCAGCATTAGTTTACATAAGTCCTATATTTCCATGAAAATTTCTAACTACAAACTCAATCTCTTAAAGTAAGTATTACCCACATCTTAATATTTTCTTCCTAATATTTATCTTCAAAAAATTTCAATCCAAATTAATATAATTAAATCATTATAATTAACATTCCATGATTTTATTACATAAAATTGAAAATACTAATTTATTAATTTACATCCACTAAGAAAATAAAATAACATCGATCATGAGTAAATGCAAACCACAACCTCCATGAATATACATCTTCTATTTTTTCATCATAATATATCAATAATGGTTTTAATGATGGTAAAAATGAAAAATATTAAATATATAGTTTAATTATGATTCTAAGAATGAAATTCTCTATCTACCTCTTTCCCTCCACATTTTCTGAGAAATTATTATATTAACCATTTGTTTGGGGGGACTACCGCCTATACAAAGTAACATGTTTTTTTATATAGTATTTTTATTCTTCATAAAATAATTTAATGTTTTGATTAAAATCTATAATAATATCTACAAAAATATGATTATACTTTTATAATAATTATATAATAACCAAATTACCCCATAATTAAGTGTATCTATAAAATTATGGTATATTGTTTTTGGGTTTATTTAAAAAACTCATTGGAAAATGATACAAAATAATATTATTGATGATTATGAGAACATAATTACTAATATTTTTTGAAAAAATAATCAAATAATTTTTGTTTTTTGGTGCTAATTTTATTTTTTCAATCATTAATGAATAGGAAAATCCTTGTTAGTTAAAAATCACATAAACACGCTCATCGATGATTTCATCTTAAAGGTTCATAAAAAAAATCCCATGAATAAAATTAAAAATTTTTAAATAATTAAAAAGAATAAATTTTAGTTCTTATTATTATATCTTAATTATTATATTTTGGAGAATAACTAATAACAACACTGTGATTGTGAAACTAGTTCAAAAAAATCAAGATTACTCACACATGAAATTAAAAATAGATAAGAAAAAAGTAATATAAACATAGAGAATAATTATAAATTATTTTTATTAAAGGTTATGGATATGAATAATTTTTTTAAATAAGTTACTAATATAGTTATTTTTTATACAGGTTTCTAAATCACATCCATGGAAATTAAGAGTAATGATAAGGTATTTGGTAATATAAATTTTTTTACATTGATTTATAATATTTATTCTTGAATTTATTTCCCCTATGTTCACTACAATAATTTATTTTATATAGTATTATAATATATATTCCTAGAAAAAAATATTTTTTAATCCAAATCCACCTCTATGAAAGGTTTTATTTTCACTTGTTTTTAAGAAAAAGTGACTTTTTTGAAAAGAAACTTGTAAAATTTACTTTCACATCGATGATTATAATTTTTTTAAAAAAAATATTTTTGTGATTTAGTTTTAGTTTTTCACTTTCTTAAATTAGTTCAATATCTAATAGAGTTATGTTCCAAGTTTCACCCTATATTTTATTCTTTTAAGTTATTATTTTTTGGTGACCTTGTTTTATATGTCAATCAATTTAATTCATATTATTTTACTATTTTTAAATGTTATGAAGCATAATTTTATTTCCATTTTTATTAATGAAATGGAAGGTTAGTGATTAATATTTTATTTTTTATGAAACCATTTTTTATTTTCATGGGTTCTTTTTGAAAATTAATAATATTCATTTAAATGTTTCATAAAACCAATTTTATTTCCATGGATTATTTTTTATGTGATAAGTTAATGATTTTCATGTGGAAATAAAAAGTATGGATAATAATGGGTGGGTCATATATCACCCACCAATGCATTAGTTAAAAGTTTAAATCTTGTGATATATGCATACGTGTGAAAAATATAGTTGTTCTCAAGTGTGGGTGAATGTATGTGACTCAATAAGGTGATATATACGTGGTTATAAGTATGTTTTCTCACAAGAAAGGGTAGAAGTGTGAGACTTATGAATGAAATATTTACCTATAATAATGTTTATGCCATATTTGAAATATATTATTCATTTGGAACTCATTCTCTCATGATTAAAGGTTATGTTAACTTGTTTTATGCTATGTTATGAATATTATGTTTCCTTATTGGTCATTTGATGCATTATATACATATGATATGTCCTTTGAAGCTCACTTATGTTTTATGATTATCAAGTAGGATGATATGGTATTTATATTATTCCAATATTTTTATGTTTATGAAATAATCCTTTATAAAATTTTTATAGATACCATACTGAGTATTTTTTCATATCCCCATTTATTATGTTTTCACTCCCCAGGTTATCAGGATAGTTTTTCCTATAATACATTTAGATGATGGTCTAGTATGATGACATTAAGAAGAAATAATTGAAATAATTGTAAAATAATCCTATTAGGATTCTAGTCTCTAAAGACAACAAACCGATGGATCCATGAGATATTATTACAGTTATTTATGATATACAATTTTAATATCATAGAAAGATTTCAAATAAATAATATTTTATATTGGGTCAACATATTTAGAATAATTTGAAATGTGTATATTTTTTAGATATTATATTATCTATCGTTGAGAATCAGGGTTCGAAAACCATAGTGTAAATAATATATATGAAAATAATAATAGGATGATATAGTAATTTTTTTGTTCAATTCCTGAGTATGTGGTTTCTCTAGAAATGAAATCCCTTTCCTGATTCTATAAATTGGATAGGTCTCTGGAAAAGATGAAACTAGGGGTAATCAACTTGATAAAGTATGATTAAACATTGACTCGATCTTCACTCTGGTGCGTGAGAGGTGGGACTAAGACTACAAATCCAGAAAAACATTCCTAGGGGATATGATTTGGTTAATTTAAATTATTTTTGGGAATCAATATGATATACTTTAATATATAAAAATATTGGTTAAAAAACATTCCACAAATAACATATATTGAAACTGATATATTCATTGGTAAACATACTCCCACCATTTATGAAATCCACCTTCTAATTTTGAGGTTACCTTATATGTAAATTCATTAATATAAACATAAAAATTACCAAGTCTAATTTAATCAAGGTGATTTTAGGAACCCAAAAGAACCGAGTTAATAATGGGTGTAATTATGCATGCATTAATGCATTAGATCCCATTAGAACTCGGTGGTTAAGCATACATGGGAGATAGTTGTAATGATATTGGTGTCTTCCTAGGATGGGTTACCTCTTAGGAGGATACTCCCTATGAATTTATTTAGACATACCTTGGTATAATTCAATGTAACATTAGGAATTTTATGGATCTTTCTATAAGGAAATCTCATTTCATACTTCAAATCATCCTATTATCAAGTATCAACTTATGAATAAACATAGACCCCCCTTAAAATATAATCTGGTAATATAGGTACTAACACCCAATAATTAGGTATTTATAGATTAAATGACCTGGGCGGAAGTCAACATTGATGAATTTCCTTTTGTATGGGAGCATGTTAGTGTATTTATGGATGAACTGGCTGGTCTTATATTAGGGCATGTGGTTGATTCTTCAATTGAAATCATACCTAGATCTATTCCTATCTCAAATATTATGAATAAAATGGCCCCCATTGAAATGGAGGAGTTATAAACAACTACAAGAGAATATGGAAAGGTTTGTATACACCTTAGTGCTTCACCATGGAGAACATCAGTCCTCTATAAAAATGGAGGATGGATAAATGTTTATTTAAATTGATTATCATGATATTAATAAATTCATTATAACGAAAGTATCCCCTTACTTGTATCAATGATCTATTAAATCAACTCTTAAGGTATCAATACATCTCAAATATTTACATTTGATCTAGATATTATTAGTAAAGGGTGAAAAGGATCCAAAATAGTTTTCTCCATAATAACACTATAAAATTATAGTGGTTCTATTCATACTTATAAATTCTTCTTTAATAATTATGGATTTTATGAATAGATTATTTAGATATTACCTTGATAAAATCATGATAGTCCTTATTGATAATACTCTATGATATTTTGGAATCAAGGAAAACCAATAAGAATATTTTATAATTGTGATAAAGACTTTATGAATGAAGACATTATAATCCATGTTTAGTAAGTATGAATTTTGGATGATTAAAGTATCTTATTTAGGTCACATTATCACTAGTGAGGGTATATCTGCAAACACATTAAAGAAAGGCATAATTGAAAAATTGATGAGACCAACCTATGTGGTAGAGATCTCGAGTTCTATTGGATTAAATGGATACTATTGGAATTTTATGAGAAAGTTCTCTCGATTTCCAAATCCAATAACCAAGTTGACATTGAAGGGAGTGAAGTTCCTCTAGATAGAAGAATATCATGAAAATTTCATTAAGGATGAGAATATATTGGTGACAACACTTGTATTTACAATAATCTATTGTCTGTAAACGTTTTTTGTATATAGTGATGTTTTAATGAATGGTTTAGGATGCATTTATATGTATAATTAGAAGGTAATTGATGATGAATCACATCAATTAAATACACATAAGAAAAACAAAAAAATATATGATCTGTATTTGGAAACAATAGTATTTTAATTGAAATTTTTTAGGAATCAAATCTATGTCGAGAAGTGTGATATTTATACTCACTATGCAGTATCGGCATATATATTCACCCAAAATTAACTAAAAATTCACAAAAGTAGATTGTTATAAATAATCATTGAATATGATTTCGAAATACAGTACCAACCTCAAAAGGTAAATACAGTGGATGATTCCTAGAGAAAAAATATTATTATAACATATCTATGATGAGGATTTATATAGGGTCAATACTGATTGATTTCTAAGGGTAAAATCTTGAAATCATAAGGGAAGGATAGAAATACTATTATTTCCAAATGAATTAGCTGCCATAAATTATTATAAAGATCAAAGAAGATTAAAATAATGATGAAAAACTATAGAAAATGGTAACCAACATTTTAGACTTTAGGTTTTATAAAGATAGAGTTATAAGGATAGGAATACATATATATATATACCATTGAAACCAAAACGAAAGTGGGTGATATTGGATGATATTGATAGCTCATCCTTATCCATCCATATATACAGTATGAATATATATATATAGTTTTAAAGGAAAACTTCTATTTGGAATACATGAAGATAGAAATTATGGGATAAACAACTCAATGATTTGTATGCTATAAAGGTAAAGTAGAACAATAAAATTATAAGGATATATCGAAACTATTACCCATAACATTATCGAAATGGGAAAAAAATCATTGTTTTGTTCTATGACATCCTAGGACATATAAAGTTCATAATTCTATTTTCGGTGTACTCAGCCACCTAAGTCAGAACATTTTAGTACCATAAAAAATGATTTCCCTCTTGTCTTACAAACCATGATATACAAAATATAAGTAATAAATATTCATGGAGTGGAAATATACTTTGTATTTGATTAAGATATGAAGTTTACATAGTGGTCCAATAGAAGTATTTAAAAATAATTTGAGAAAGCATTCAATTTCAACACTTCTTATCAAATTTAAATATATGGACATTCTAGAAGGATCTGCTAAACTCTAGAGGACATTGTTTGGTCTTATTTGATGAAATTTCAGTTCTGTTGGGATCAAAACCTCCCGCATTATAGTTCTTATATAACAACATAGTCTATTCTGGAATTAAAATGAAACAATATGAGGATTTTTATGGGAAGAGACATTCGAATCCAATGTTTTATAGTGTAAAGTGATAGGTCTAAACCATGTCCATGAAATTATAGAGAAGGATTAAACCATTAGATGAAATATTAAAGTAGCATAAAGTCTATTTAATAAGTTTATAGATAATGATCAATTAGATATGAAGTTTGATATTGGTGACAAGGATTTCATACATATATTTAATATAAGTGGGATATGATATTTAGGAATAAAGGGAATTGGGCCCCAGGTACAACGTTCCCTTCGATATCCTTAACCATGTTGAATAATATCGAATCACTTAACACTCCATTAAAACCTCTCTTAAGTTCATGATGTGTTATATGTATCACTTTTGGGGAATCACATACCATAACATTCATATATAATGAACTCAAAAGACATAATATTGGAACACATTCTCGTATATAAGGAATAACTAGTGGAGATCTTGGATCAAGGAGAAAAAATTTTAGGGAATAAGGCAACTTATCTAGTTGATGTTCTATATAGAATTTATAAGTTTATGAAATCTATGTGGTAACCATAGGATGTAATGAGACAAAATTTCCCATATTTTTTCATCAATGTAATAAAATTTTGAAGGAAAAATTCTTTTTTAAGGGTGTAGAATGTAATGGCCGATTATTTTATTTAATACTTTACCTTAATTAAGTACCCATTGAGTAACTTTTCATGCACAAACAAATGAACTTAAATGAAAAGTGTCTTTCCTTTATAAAATTTTAATTCCTTACCATTATATTATAAATCATAAATTTTTGGCAATCAATAGAAGTAACCACCATATGAAAAATATGTTAAAAACATATATTAATATAAGATTCATTTTGTTAAAATAATGTTTTTCAACACATGGATTTTTATATTACATTTAAAACATGAAATATATTGAATTAGCCTAATTTTTAAATTACATATATCAAAATTATCCAAATATGTTTTTTGAGATTTTTAAAAAATAATATATTTTAGAAGAATAGTGAATAATATAACCTTATCTAAAATGATGAATTTTATTATTATATAAATATATTATAAATACCTTTATTTTTTTTATAAATAAAATATGTGTATATGTAATATTTTTATTCATTTTAAATATAATTTTAAAAATTTCTAAAAAGGATACTAAAAATTATTGAAAATGTAATATTTTTATTTTAATAAAAATTATTTTTAATATCTTATTAATTAAGTATTTTAATGGAAAAATACTTTTTTGGATTAATTATAAAGCTAAAAAACATTTCTAAATAATTAATTTATTTATAATATAAAATTTTATAATGCTGATAACTATGACATATACATAGGTTTTCAGATAAAAATACATATTTTTTTAAAACTATTTTTATTAAAATTTTGAATTTATTTTAAAAAATTAATTTCATATTATTGTAAATTTTATTTGAAAAAATAAATTTTTTAATTTTTAATTTTATGGTTTTAGTTATGTAAAAAATTTACTTATAATATTTTTATTAAAATTAATTACAAAGGTAAAAATTAATTTCCCCAACCGAAGTAAAAAATTGTAAAAAATTATTTACTAATAATAAAAAATAGAAAAATGTTAAAAAAATTATTTCCAAATAGGTAGTTGAGTTTTTTTCTAAAAAAAACTAACCCCTCCCTATTTTTTCCCTTTTTATCTTTTCACCCTTGAATAACAACTTTACATTGTTGAAAATGTAAAGCGAGCTTCCAAAATTTCTTTCATCACCACTTATAAAAGAGGATTCTTGTACCTCTTCATTTTACCCATTCCCATAGGAATTTCATTTTTAAAATACCAATTTTTATCCTCTTATAACCCTTTCCCACTTATTTAATCCTTTGGTCATCATTATTTAACATAAGACCATTATTTCTAAGGATATTTCTAAAAGGAAACACAAACTGTCAACATAAGTATTACGTTCTCATAAATTTTTTCTTCTTAATAATCCACATCCAAAACAATTATAACCACATTTATATAATTAAATTAGTATAATTAATATTCCAAAAGTTTTTTGCATTAAACTAAAATTCATAATTTATTAATTTTCATCCGGTAAGAAATTAAATTATTGTATGTTTTTGTATATGGCCACCTCCATGAATCGAAATATTATATTTTTTCATCAACATCCCTTAATGATAGTTTTAGTTTTGAGAATGATGAAAAAATATTATTCATATTATTTATTAATTTTTGTAAGATTACTTTTTATCTATCTTTATCCTATACATGTTTTTGAGAAATGATAATGTCAATTGTGTATAATTGGGGAATATCACATCCAAAATTAATATTTTTGACCTTTCATAAAGAATATTTATTATTTATAAAAATATTTTAAATTATGATTTTTAAAATTAAAAATATATAGATAATTCCATTATAGTTATATAAAATTATATTATAACCAAATTACCACATAACCATGCCCATTTGTTAAATTTTGGTATGTTCTTATTGGGTTTATTTAACCATCTACATGGAAAATGCTATAAATTAATATCTTAGAAGCATATGAGAACATAGTTATTGATAATATATGAAATAAATAAGAAAAGATTTTTTTTGATTTTTGTTCTATAATGGTAAATTTAGTATTGAACTAATTAATTAAGATATTAATAAACACTCATTAAAAATCATTGAAACATAGCCATCAATTATTTCATATTTATGAATCATAAAAGAAAACTCACATCTAATGAAATTATAAAATTATAAAAAATAAAAAAAACATAAATTAAGGTACCTATAATTATTGAGTAATGATGATATTTTGGAGAAAAATTAATAATAACACTATTATTATTAAACTATTTCATAACATTCAAGATTACACGCTCCCAAAATTGAAAATAGATAAAAAAATATATAATATGAATGTATAGAATAATTTTAAATCATGTTTATAAAAATATATGGATATGAATAAGGTTGTAAAATAGGTGATTAAGATTGTTATTATTATCATACAGTTGGTTAAAAATCTTCTAAGTAACTTAGGATAAATGGTAAGAGATTTGGTAACTTAAACATCTACTATTGAGTTAGAGAACATATTCTTGAACATATTTACCTTATGATCACTAACATAATTTATTTTCAATGATATTATAACATGTAAATATGGTTGAAATAGATTAAATCCCAACAAACTTATATGAAGAGTTTTGTTTTTAAATTTTTTTATGAAAAAAATGGATATTTATTAAAAGGAGATTAATGGATAAGACTTTTACATAATGGTAATAAAATGTTTTAAAAAACACTTTTTTGATTTGGTTTTAATCTTTCTCTATGCTAAAAAAGATCAATCTAAAATAGAGTTTGGTTTTATTTCACACCCACAATTTTTTTCAATTATTTCATTGTTTTTGGGTGATCATGTTTTTGATTTTAATAAATTTAATTCATGTTGGTTTACTTTTTGAAAATGTTATAAAAACCACTTTTATTTATATGGATCCTTTATTATATGAAATTATAATGATTTTAATTTAAATGTTTTATGAAAAAAATATTTCTAAGTGATTTTTATAAAAATTGAATGATTTTCATTTAAATCATTTATGACACCCATTAATTTTCCATGGTATCCTTATGTTGTGATAAATGAATGATGTTCATGTGGCACTTAAAAGTAAGGATAATAGTGGGATGGGTATAATATAACCCTTCAATGAATTGTTTTAGTTTTGAAATCTCATGAAATATCCCAACCTGTGAACAATTTAGTTCTTCTAAAGTATGGGTGAAATTATGTGACTCACGAATGTGATGTACACGCATATACAAATAATTTGTATCCTAAGAATAGGAGAAAGTGTTTGAATCATGAATGTACATTTTTTTCATTATAATGATTATGCCAATATTGAAATATGTAATGGATTATAATCTTATGAACTCATTATTCAATGTTTATGTTAATTATTTTATTTCATTTTATGACTATTATGTTTCATTGTTGATCTTTTTTGGGATTTAAGTTCTTATGACCTGTCAAGGATCACATATTTTTTATGATTATCAATCATGATGATATGATATTTATATTATGCTCATGTTTTGTTTTGTTTTTATGAATTTGACCATGATAAAATTTTTATTCATCCCTTACTATGAATTTTAGCTCTTCCATTTTCATATGTTTTCATTCAAAAGTTTAAAAGGTTATTTCTAATTATATTTTTAGATGAAGGTATAGGAAGAAAAAATAATTATAAAAATTATAAAATGATATGATTATATATCTAGTATCTATAAGCACAAAACCAATCAATCCTTGAGATATTATTACCGTTATTTATGACATGTAATGAATATATCAAGTAAAATTTAAACAATAGGGGAATTTTTAGATTATGTGGATATAAAAAAAACTAATTATTACAATTTACAACATAAATTTTCAATTTAATTCAAATATAAATATTTTTATAAAATATTACTCGGCCATATTATCACCCTAAAACATGGACAAACCACACCTGAAATATCCATAAAATACCCCCAAAACCATCTCGAGGTAAATATATATCAATATGAACCCATTAAATCAACAATTATAATAAATTTAATCAAATACTATATAAAAATATTTATATTTATTTACCTCTAATAAAATTATGATAAATTATATTTGATCATTCTCATATGATATCCTTTCTCCATATCTATCAAAGGCCCCATATTTTTTGATTGATTCAACTAGGATCCCCTAGAATTATTACAGAAACCTATCTTTATTTCACATTAAAATCAGAGTTTAATAAGAGAAAAAAGAATATAAGAAAATAGTTAGAGAGAATCTTTTTAAAATACAATAAAATACTATCAATAAATCACATTTCTATGGGGTTTCTATGGAGTAATAAATGGTGGAAAACCCCTATTCAAGACATATGTGAGGGGAGAAAAGAGGTGATATATACTTAAAAATATCTATGGGAAATGGTAATTTGTTAATTTTTAAGGAATATGGGTAGCTTCATAGTTTTATTATATGGTTTTCCATACCATGTGTCAACCATGAAACTCACACCTACTCATGTTTTACACCTTTCATGGTTTAGTAGCACAGTTTCCAAATTTTATGTCAACCATGTTATAAAATCTATGAAATTATGTCACTACTCATGGCTCCCTCACATGGTTATACCTACCCATAAAAACTACATAAAACTAAACCCTAGTTGAAATCATTCACTTTATGTTTTTGTAGAACCTCCACATGGTTTTATCTAATCATGTGATAACCATTCATAGAGAAAAAACCACTCAAAAAATCCAACAATCATCCCAAAGGCCCCAAAAAGATTGAGAACACCATAAAATCATCTCATTCCTTGATTCATATCCTGAAACCTCTCCAAGAGTTGATCCAACTATCCGAATTTAGATCTGAATCTTGATTATAAAAATGTATCCAACTATATCAAAAAATTTCAAATTCTATCTATCTCTCACAACACTTAATGATGTGGTTCTTTATATGCTCCCCACCATAACACATATTAACCCCAATAGTCATAGTCTCTAATAACCCATTTACCTACACATAAATAGTTCATCAATTTAATATCAACATTCCATCTTCTATCATATAACATTGAATAAGATTCAATTGTAAAAATATATCTAACTTTTAATTAAAGGTTGATCTACCTACTTATTAATATAATGAACATTGAGATGATGATCAAAAACACATTTCTATCCCAATAAACTAATGAGTAACCTAATAATTCATATCTACATTTATGGTAGTCCCCACTATAAGAATCATCTCATAAAGGACAATCTTGAACCATGGTTCTCCCAACTATAGTAATCTCCAATACAAAATTCTCTCCTAGGAGTCCTTTAATAATCTATGTGATGTTTCCACCTCATCACACCTAATTTCATAAAAAACATTAGTCTTTCATCCTTTTTTTACCTTTCACAAAAACACTCAACCATACCTACTGATGTTTTATCACATCTTCTAATCACAATGCATTAATCCCTTATGGAATTCTATGATCATATAAATAAACACACCAAAGTCTAAAAAAGATACTCATTTTATTTACATGGTTGTATCACCAACAAACCACACAAAAAACCAGTCTCTTAGCCCTAGAACAGTCGCACCTCTAATTTAAATCACTCTCCAACCACCAAAACTCAATCCAAATCCTGATTTAAATATCTATAGGTCATATGATATAAATTATGAGGCCAAAATATTGTATTTACTTTGGAATAATATCACATAAACTCTTAACATACTATATCATCCTAGTGGGTTTTTAACCATCCATGAACTAGTATAACTACATCCATTACCATTCAATCATGTGGGTCATACTTATATGACTGATAAGATGTTTCCTATTATAGGGGTAATTTTATCATCACTAATTTAATCCATGAACATTTTCTATATAATCCATGATATTCCCACCACCACACAAGATAATTGGACATGGATATACCACTCATACTTGAGTACTATGTTGAAACAATGATCCCTATTAATTACAGTATCACCAATAATTCCCACTATAGTATCCCCTTTATTCCATTCATAGTGATGGTCACACTATTTAATGATCAATAGTTCAATGACAATCATATGGTTACCCTTCTGTTACTCCTCTACTGCGACACTTGAAAGACTATGATATCTCATGCATGTCAATATTCTTGAGCCACCCTCACCAATCATGTCAAAACATTTCATGAAATTGTTTCATAATGAATATTTCATGTTAAACCAATATATTCATGATATCACCATCCATTTCTTATGCATTAACTACCATTATCATCAAAACATCATACCATTATTCACCTGATAATCTAATCGATCTTATATTTTCTTGACTTCTCATGACCACTCATCAATCAACAATCCAAAAAATAATTTTTCATACCTTGGGAACATTTTCCTTCATACATAAAGGATTTTAAAAAAAAACTATGATAATAATAAAGACTCTATTCAAAAATTTTAGTGGTTGATTGTGAGACCTATTATAGGTTATTATCCACTAACTATCTTTATCTCATTATAATGTAATAGGAGTACACTCCTATAACACCCTATAGCACAACCTAAATAATTATTCCATGAGATTCACATCATAATACCTATTATTACGCACCTAAAAAACTAACCAACCTACTTATGCATGGAAGTATCAACTAATCATAACCATTCCTCGGTGTTTCCATATCCATGACATATGAGGAATTATTATGACTATACCAAATATCTAGTACCACCTCCTAGTCTCCAATCCAAAAAATAAAAAATATACTCATACATATCATATTTTGAGAACCAACAAGTTAGTGATAACCTCTTTCTTGGGTTATCCAATTATATCTCAACCCATCTATAGAAATAACATGAAACATATTATTATTCCACCATATACCTCAACTCAAAAAACCATGAGGCACATATCAATGCCACTTATCTCTCCCACCAAGTCCATAAAAAAACCCAACATAGGTCAAAAATTAAAGTAAAATATCTCCTAATATCTTTAATATTATATGAAAACATATTTTCCAATGCACCCACTCTAGGGTTCTTACACACACCGTTCATGCATCACATGTCAAGTCTACTACCCACTCTTAGACAAGCATCCTCAACAGGCATCCTTATACTACAATACACTCTCAAGGATCTGGTCACATCCACATGTATATAACGACACAATATTATAAAAACTTGAATCACTTAAAACCATATTCAAATGATTTAGTTTAGTAAAATTACACAAAAGACTATATATGAAAACACCATGTTGGTTTATGTTGACACTTTATGTAACCAAAACCATTTAATTCAAAAACTAGTATCAAGGTATCATATAAAAGAATCAACCCACACAAGGAAATTATAAATCCATTTCATAGAGATACTATATAGTTATCATTATAGATCCACCCATGGTGGTATCCACATGACCAGTCATCAAAAAGAAAAAACCATGGTTGCATTAAACAGTATTCCACCAACATGTTTTATAAGAAAATTATTTAAAAGTTTTTATTTACACATTAAATAACCAAATAATCTATCATTATTGATATCAATCTCACACAAGTACATAAATTATATTTGAATCTGACATGCCATATATTATGGATGCACGGAAACATCTTTCCACTATATAAAAATATCAAAAACCATAAACAAAAATCTCATATAAATTCATAATACATGAAAAAATATCCTAATGGTAAAAGTGAAAACTATTATCTAAAATATAATATCCCTAGTAACCTATACATCCAACTGAAATGATGTTTGTTAGACACTATTCTAATTTCCATCACAAGATTTGACATATTAATATTCCCTATATACAATACCATAAATATAAATACAAATAAAAGAAATTCAGATACCACTTTGTGAAACCCCACTGGACGGTGACCATGAGACCACCCATGTGACTAACTGACCATAATAACCCACATAAATTAAACTCAAATAAATTATAATATGGCTTGATGGGAATTTTTGATCCCTATAGTGTAGTGATTAGTGAGTGTGCATCAAAAAAAATAATAGAGAACAATTTATCCATACTAATAACTCATAATGACAAATTTTTGAATAATAATAATCAAATGGTCTGTATTCCATGCACTCATCAAGGAAAAACTACAACAAGTATATATATATAAGTTCCAAAAATAGTACGTCAGCCAATTTCATCACATAAAACCATCACGACGTCAACCTAGGATCTTTATATATTAATTGGATAATTTGTTCCACCATTCCCCATGAAGTCCCAAGATCCACTAATAAAGAACAAAAACCTCCAACTAGTGGATCCTTTTAATTCCCTATAAAAGGTATAAAACAGTCTATAAATTCCAGTAGTAAAAAGTAAGGTGTGAGAAACAAATACTTATAGGATATCTCTATTTATTCTATAAGATATCCATATGAGGTAAACTTAATATTCTTAGTTTCACATAAAACATGGCATATAATTCTTTTCACTATTCATATCAAAACTATTTTTCAAAATAATCAATGTATAGATTAAAATTATAACAATAGTGAATTGTAAATAAAATAAGCATGAATAATAATTTATTTCAAAATCTACATGAGTTAAACATTTCATAACATTGGATTGTTTAAATAATTTTAATTATATATTATCAATCATATCACCATGGTTAGGAGAAACAGGGATGTGTTTTTTAGGGATTCTCACAATTCTCTATGAAGTACAACTCCTAGTGTGAACGAATTATTAGGCCTCAATATTAGAAGTAATAGGAGAAAATCTTAAATAACATAATCCTAATCCTTATTTAGTATTAGTATAATTATAATCATCAAACCATTTCTTTATCAAACTAATACATTTTTATCACGTGTTCTTTCCACCTTACTACCCAGAAACCCATGTGATTCACAAAAAAACAATAATACAATGGTTTATAAATCATTTGAATCATCATAAAATCATTTCAGACATTCAATAATTTTAGCATACTCATATTTTACTTTCAAAAACATTCCATCTCATTTCAAAAATCAACATCAAATTCCATTTCCTCAAAACTCAGGTAATTTAAAAAAACTGATTTCTTATCAATTTAATAAATCATTTCATGGAATTATTTATCATATATTGTCATCAAAACCATTCAACAAATCATTATTTTTTTTCAAATACATTTTTTAGAAATTTTTACACGTTTTAGAAATCAATACCCCAAATGATCAACACAAACTCCATGCCATTATGAAATCATTATCAATAATAGAAAAATAATAAATCTTAATCAATTTTAATTTCAAATAAAAAAAATAGAATTAATGGTTTTAATTAATAATAATTTCTTTATGAAACCACATACCACAAATCACTATCTCATCTACACATAACATGGGATAAAAAATAGAGTGAGGTCTTGATGATCAAGAGAGAATCATATTATTACAGTTCATTATCTAAAGATCTTGATCCATCAAATAATATATGATCTACCACTATGAAAGAGGGATATAATATGAAGAAAAGAGAATTCATGATCAAATTGATATAACACAAAGTGTAAGAGATCCAACATATTTAATGACACGTTAATCTATGAAGAATCTAGTATGGAAGAAACAAGTTCATATTTAGAGATCCAACATGGTTTTTATAGTAAAACATGATTTGAGATAGGTGTTTTAGAAATAAACCAGAGATTTAAAAAATCATGAAATATGATAACACCTGGCTGTTTTTCTACCATATCTGTGGCATCGGCTTGTTACTGTGGTCCACCGACTAGCTGGTGGTGCCTAGAAAAATCTCCAATATTCTATGATGTCTCACCAGATAGATGGTGTAATTTTACATTCTTTTTAGTGGTATTATTATAGGAATCAACCTCTAAAACCATCCCACCAATTGGATGATAGACCTCACTAGGGAGTCAATGAGACTCCTATTTATATTATAGTTACATGTTAATGCCCCCTACCAAGATAAACATCTCTTAAATCAATCAATCTATATAATAAAGAATAAAACAAATCCTTGACCCCTCAAAAAGGATATAAATAAAAAGAATAAATCAATAATCAATGACAAAAAAATAGATCAAATTAAGAACAAGAAAAAAAATGAAACCATGGTTCATACATGAAATATGGTTTCAAGATGCCAAAACCCACCAGTTCCCCATCAAGAAATTTATTATGACCTCAAACATGTATCCTATTATGGTAGATGATGAATAATATATTTTAGGGTCTAAGGTATAACTCATTGGAGACTATACCCTCATATCAATGTGAAAAATACATATAATATCCAAACATCATGTAAAAAAATAACTAGAGTACAAAATAAAATAAAATAGAATGTTGAACATTAAATTAATTTCAATCATTCATGTATACATCTGGAATGACCTCCCACAAGGATGAAAAAATATATAAAAAATCCAAAGAAATAAAAACATTATAGGATCAATAGTTATCCATCAGAATCATCACATACCAATATCCCAGTACTCATAAAATTTCTTTTTTCTGTTGACACATGATTTCGTGAGGTGTGGAAAAATCAATGAAATACCTTAAGGGTGTAGTATGAGTAGAAACCAGAAAGTCATTCTCCAGAGAGTGGTGTTTTAATCTATGTTTCACTTATATAGTAAAAAAATAACAATTTTTAAGGATTTAATAAGACAAAATATTTTTATAAGTTAAGTGAATTTATAATGAGATAAAATTGATTGGATTTTGGTTTGGGTTTTTGTTTTGTGAAGTAATCATCATTTTTGGGAAAAAATTGAATTTTTGGTTTTAGATCAAAATAATTAAATTAATTGGAAAAAAGGTTTCTTAAATTCATATTTGATTCAATTATATTTTAAAATGTAGAAATAATAATGGAAAATGTTTAATTACTCATGAAATACCAAATCTGGTATTGATTTTCCCAAAATAAAATTAAATTAGTCTATCTTAATTTCTTCACATGTTTTAGTAGTCACTAAACCACTCCCTTACTATATTTTTATAAAAAATTAACCAATTAGTGTAATAAATAAATAAATCATGTATGGGTAGAATAATATTTAAACGAAATAAATTTTAATATTTTACAATTATTTTAAGTATAATCAAATATAATTTAAATTAAAAAATAAATTAAATTGAAACCATTATTTTTAATGAAATGAAATTATTTGAATAAAAATTTTAGAATCTCAAACATCACAAAATTATATCCCCTTCCCTTCACCCAATATCTAAGAATTATACCCCTCCATTAAATAAGGGTTCATTGGATTTAAAAATGATCATGCCTTGAAATATTTGATGAGATTTGAGGAATTAGAGGATCTCCTCCTTGGTGGGGGTGTTGCTTATCCCTTGAACTAATGAGTGGGTTAAGGATTTTATGATATTAGAAGGATGTGGTCACCTAAATTTATAGGTGAGTAATGGGGGATTTTCCTCCTTTTCCTTCCAAGGAAACCATTTTGGGATGTTTTAAAATTAAAATCCCCCCATGTGGTTTGCTCTGTAGAAGAGAACACCCATATTTGCAGGTGTCCACAGGTTATGTGGACTTGTTCCACGCAGGGGAGGTGCCCAGGTGCATCCATTGAACAAGGGTTTATAGGTTCCTTTGAGTGAGGTGGTCCAAGGGAGGTGTCCTGGTTGGAATGTGGTGAAGGAAAACCCTCATTGGCAGGTTGTGAGAATGAGGGAAGTAATGCTAAGCAGCAGCAGTGATGGTTTTAGGATTTAAGGGAGGAGGTCTGCAGTCCTTCCATGGTACTGGGTGGGACACAATTTGGCTGGGAGAGGGAGCCTTAGTGGATTCCTCCTCCTCTTCCTCTATCCTTCATAGTGTCCAATGGAGCTCGATCATGAGAGTGAAATTTTTTTCCCTTGGTGGCTTCCGATGGAGGATGAGCAGAAGAGATGGAA
Source organism: Viscum album (assembly GCA_963277665.1). Classification (NCBI taxonomy): domain Eukaryota; kingdom Viridiplantae; phylum Streptophyta; class Magnoliopsida; order Santalales; family Viscaceae; genus Viscum; species Viscum album. Next base: position 1,150,052,639 of record OY728140.1, on the reverse strand, counting down.
AAGTGGGATTGGGAACGATAATATGGATGGAATGGTTGTGGTGTGGGTGCTCCATTGAGGTGTAAGAGATTGATGGTGGGAATATTGTTCTAGAAAGAAAATGGGGATGGAATCCATGGTGGATGAGGAGAATCGGAGGGAGATGTGGCGGGGTGTGTGTAGCTGGTGGTAAGCCGTCATCAATGGAGAGGAGGTGGAGTGCCAGAGGGTGAGGCAGTGGCAGAGCAAGGTGGTCTTCAACTATCCATAGTGAGGCATGATGGATCTTCCATCCCACACTGAAATAGTGGGATTTTGGGCACTCCTTTATTTCCCTAGATGCAGGATCTCCATGAATTCCAGCTCGAGGGTGGGCTCCCATGACACTACTTGGACACATTGTAAATGTGGGTTGCAACACACACGACCAGTGTGGACTTCAGAACACATATGGTCATTTCATGTCTTAATCACATAAAACCCTCTTATGGGGATTCATCACCCATGGGTACTTCTCGGACCAACCCCCCCTGAGTGGGACCTCCTAGGGACTATGTAGTCGGGATGGCTTCTAGCGGGCCACCTAAGAGGTGCTTGGGCCTTAGTTGAAGGTTGTCCTAGACAGAGTAATTTTTTTCATAAAAACAATAAAAATGGTTAGCTAGATTTTAGTAAAAATTCAAAGGATTCAAAGATAAGATTCAAATAACAAATGATCATACTTTTACAATTTATTATCCATTTATATTTATCATTAAAAATTACCAATAATTTAATAAAACATTGAAATTCAAGGGTTTTGCCACTAAAAAGTGTCAAAACAATCACCATGATTTGATTAAAAATATGTATATAATTTTGGTCTATCAAATACCCCCACACATAAACTATTCTTGTCATCAAGCATAAAATCTCAACATAGAATATTATATGGAACAAATGTTATCAATATTAAAATTTCAATGAAATATAATTAAACAATTATCAATATTAAATCAAAATTTCCAAATTCCACATAAAATATCAATTAAATTTCTCAGTTTTCAAAGAAATAATAAATTTATATATTTTTCTTATCCCCTTTAAAAATATAAAGGGAATTATCCGTTCATTCATTCAAGATTATCAATTCATTATTATGAAACATTCCAAATTGTGATTTACCCCATCTGAATATTGTTACTAATCTATCATGATAAAACATAAGTAGAGTCATGATCATATCATGAGAATATGATCTTTATCCATATTCTTGTAAAATAACTACTTTCTCCAATTTTTAAGGACAAAAAATAACATAAAATCATGAGGACTTTAAATTAAGGTTCAAATTACATTGAGGATTAAGGTTGGTAGGATGTGATGTTTAAAAATAAAGATCTAGGGGTTGATTTAACTCATAAGTCATAAATCGTGATATTCAAAGTAAAAGTTTAATGAAATTCTCCCATTTAATTTATATCAACTCCCAACTTTACCATAATCCTATTGTAAATATTGTGATCAGTTTAATAATAATGAATTATTTTTCCCTCTCTTGTATATATTTTTCCTTATTTTTATACATTGGTTTTATTTTTCTAAGAACCTTTCTATTTTTTCATTATTTCGATAGTTATGATGAGAATAATTATCACAAATACCACCTAACCATGAATGAGAAAAATTATAACTCTATTAATGGTGATTTTTTACACAAATAACATCCTATTTTTCTTATTTTTTGGTTCTTTTTGTCAATTTAATTTTTTTATTGAAAAGGGAAAAACAACAGAGTGTAATGAATTATTTAAAAACCATTTAATATTACTACAATAAGCACCCCACACTTCTTACCTATAATATAAATCATAACATTTACCATTATTCCCTTTAACCATGTATATAAACATTAAAATATCATACAATTACTAATAGTAGTGTAGAAATAGATAGAAATGGATTAAAACATGGGTCATCCTTATAAAAATCATTCATGGTCTATATGGGATAAAGAAGGATTGATGTAAATGTGAAATGTTAATGATATGTTGTTTGTCAAAATAATCCTTAGTCCTTTTAAATGGATTTTTTCAATATTCATTTATTTTTATAAGTTCTAATTCATATTCTAGCTGGTGTCATTTCCGAAGATCACTTAGAAAATATTCCCAAGATAAAAGAAGAAGTACTTGGTTAATAAATCCTCATAAGAATGAGACATATCATTTGGGAAAACACTCAAGTTGTGATTAATAATAAGAAATCAATTCACATAAATTTCATAAATTCAAAGCATACATAATGGTTTGGAAATTTCATTTAAATGAATCAATCATTTTATTCAAAACTCGAGTCCTCATTTTAATGTCCATTATTCATTTTAAAAAAAATTCAATTATCTATTTTACTAATTTATTCATATCAAAATTAAAATAATAAACATGGAATCAAAAGATTAATAAGAAACCCATCTCTCCAAGTTCAGCCAAGTAGAGTATAAATTAATGTCTGAGCATGAAATATCATCTTTTAAAGATAAAATAATATTTTTTACACACAAAAAGTAAAGAGACAAAAATATAGACAATTAACATGAACTCCATTATGAAATAATTATTTTGGTTCTCCTCCACCACATTTTGGGGACTTCTTTTTTAGTTTACTTACATGATGGTTTTTGAAAAATCAAAACAACTCATACCAGGCTAAGAATCATTACATTAAAGAATGAAGGGGTGATGTAAGAGGTGAAATGTTATTAAATCCTATGAAAAATCAAGTTTAATCCTGAAATCTCATTTGGTTAATGTTGTCGGATCATCCCCACATCATGAAAATAAATTAGTAGATTGGTTGGATAATCTAGTGCTCCTCTACGAGTTCTTGAGATGATCTTTCATGGAAATTCTTTAGAATTTTCCAATTTATAGTAAATGGGTTTCCTACCTCTGTTTTCTTGACCTGAATGGAACCAAAAGAATATACATTAGTAACATGAAATGGTAATTCCTACCTAGAATTATTTATAACTAGAATTAATTTTAGCCTGGAATTGTAGAGTAGAACTTGTCTCTAGGTTGAAAGGTCTTTGGTTGAATCAATTTTTCATGTTCCAACCTGGTTCTTTCTTTTTAAATTATTGAATATTAAAAAAGGTTCTATTTTTATTTCTAAATCTTCAATGGGATCACTACCTTCTCCATGATATATTATAAATATTTAATGGTTTTCTCACAAGTTTATTTTTGAGTGAATGAAATTAATCTTTACCTATCTATCTCTTATATCTATGGTCAGGGTTTTTTTATGCACATTGATGATTGTCTTGGATGTTTCTAGAGATTTTATTCCCAAAATAATGATTAAATGTCTTGGTGTGTCTTATTCTTATATGCTCAGTATATAAAAGTCTTCTAAAATATGAGTCCTTCAAATCCCACTAGTAAATATTCTATAACTCTAACTAGAAAAATCTTGGATCAGTTTTCTAGTTGGAGAACTAGTGTTGTGGGATTTAGTTCACCTTATTTCGAAGATGAAAAAGATAGAGTTAGACATAAAATTTATGGATATACCAAGGTCAAAAAAAGAATCACAAAAAATCTAAAGAACCCATTTTACGATAGTAGATAATGTACCTATATATTAACATTCTTTGGCTAAAAGTGGGGTGATCATGGCTGTGACTCTCCTTCCAAAGCTGATTCCTTTATCCTAGTCACACTTCTTTCTCTTAGTGAATATTTCATTCAGAAACATCACATATTTTTGAATTTAGTGGATTTCCTCCAGTAAGGAAATGTTGATTTACACTTTTTGGAAGGTTTCCTGAATCTATTTTTGAATTTGTTATTCTTTATCCTTTGATGAACGAGCTAGTGAAGAAGGGAATGGTACATTGTTGTCCCTCTTTTTCATTTTTTTCCTTTTCACTTGTTTTTTGTCTTCTTATTGGGGTGGATGTGTTTCTCTTCTGGATTTTATTTGTAATCATCCAAATTAATTGGATTACGTGGTGGAATCTCGTTTCCTTTTTGAGTTTTGATTATATAGACATTCTCCTTGGATTAGGGACAATTTATTTTATGATTTTTCCATGATTCCTAGTCATAAGATCAATAAGGCTATCAAAAATTTGGTCCAATTTTTTCACCATATTTTTTATGTATTAAATATTTTTTTATTGGTGGAACTTCTGAGAACTTTCGCATGGATGTTCAAAATTATATTGTTAGAAAGGTGGTGGTTGAAATGTTTGTTGTTACCAAAAGGGATACTTGTATATTGTCTTGTTTGGATATTGTTGATGAAAAGGTTTCCTAGATTGGTTTTTTAACCTACAAATCATTTTTGGGATTGACCTTATATCAATTGTTGATTTTGTTGGAATTTACCTTGTTGAAATGCAGGTATACAACTTTATATATCATGCCTCTTAGCACATTTATTAGTGTGATTTTTGGGTGATGAACATAATCCACATACCTGAGGTTGATATGGTTACTCACTCACTTTTTTAATGAGTATTTTTCTCACAAGGCTTGTTAGTTCTTGAATTGGTGTTGTAAAGAGATTTGATGTGTTAAAATTCCTTACATCAGGCATACCTATTATATCAGTGCCTCTTGTTTCGAATTGCTGTAAATTCCGTGAACTCTTATCTATCATGATTAGAGATTCTATAGGTAATTTTGCAATTAAATATCATCTAGAGGATGCATAATAAGGTTCCTATCATTGTCCACAACTCCTTGGATGAATAAGACCAGGATGGGGTGCTCTTCCACTTTTTTAGGTAGGAATCTTGCACTATGCTTCTGGAATTGTTCCCTATACTGATAAAGAGTCTCACCAGTATCTTGTCAAATTCTGTATATCTTCTTCAAGATTACTGTGATCTAGGAGGTTAGAAAAATAAATTCATGAAACTATGTTGAATATCATCCCAATATTTAATAGCTCCTTGTTATAAGGTATACAACCACTCCTCAGCTTCCCTATCAAGTGAAAATGGGAATTCCTTACAAATGAATTTTTCCTTGGCTACTCCTCTCAGCTTGAAGCTTGAACATACATAGATGAATTCATGAATGTGTCAAGTTTGATCCTAACCAGAAAGGTCATGAAATTTGGGTAGCACAGGAATCATTTTAATACATAACTCAAAGTCATTTTTTGTAGGCATGGTTAACAGATTCTATTGGTTGGTGAATTACAAGGCAAAAAGGTCCCTCATGGTCTTTTGTCAATCCAATGGAATTATGGGTGGTCCAAAATGAAAACATTATTCTATTAAATTTATTTCTAAAAAAAATTTAGACTGAGATTCCAAAGACAAGAAAATACATTTTTATCTATATAAAGATGAAAATCTAGTAGTTCCCTGTTAGAGGACTTATTCGTGAAAATTTACACTTTCTATCGGGAAGTCATGCTAGTTTTTTCACATGCTTGTCATGATGAATTGAAAAAACAATGAAATATATTATGGCTGTAGTATTACTGGTTACTAGAAAGTCATTTTCCAAATATAAGTGTTTAAATCTATGTGTAACTTATGTTCATAAAAATAAAATGTTTTAAGTATTTATGTAGACAAGAGATTTTGAGAATTTTGGTGAATTTATAATCGTAGAGAAGTGATTAGATTTAGGTTAGGGATTCCCATCTATGATGTAATCATCATTTATGATAAAAAATATATCTTTGGATTTTAGATCAGAATAATTAAATTAAATAAGTAAATATTGTTTCATAGATTTAACATTAATTCATTTATATATCAAAATGTAGAAATCCTAATTGACTACTTTTAATTACTCAGGAAATTCAAAATCTCGTATTGATTTTCCCTAAATAATTAAACTATTCTATCTTATTTTCTTCACGTGTTTTATTAATCACTAAACTATGCCCTTAACTGATTTTCTATAAAAATTAACCAATTATTGAAAAATATCAATAAATCATGTAAGGGTAGAATAATATTTAATTTATTGCAATTTTAATATTTTAAAATAAATAAATATATAATAGTATTTAATTTAAATTCAAAATAAATAAATAAATTGAAAACTATTAATTTAAAAGAAACAAACTTTATTGAATTAAAATTTCATAATATCAAATATCACAATATTGGATCCCCTTCTCTTCACCCAATCACTAACAATTCTATCTTAACATGAAAGAAGGGGTCATTGAATTAAAAAATAAACAAGCCAAAAAATATTTTTTGATATTTGTGGAAGTGGAGAATCTCCTCCTTAGTGGTGGTGCTACTTCTCCCATACACGGATGAGTAGGTTGAGATTAGATGATCTTAGAAGAAAGAGGTAACCTTATTTTAAAGTTGATGAGGGAGGGATTCACCTTCTTTGTCATCCAGGAAAACCATTTGGTGATGGGTTGAAATTAAAATCCCCTCTAGGTTTTACTGTTTATTCAGGGATAACACCAACAATTGTTGGTGTTTTAGGGCCACAAGGACAATTTCCACATGAAGGAGGATCTCAAGTGCAAGCATGACACCTAGGGTGAATGAGTTACATTCATGGAAGAGGTAAATGGAGGTGTTCTAGTTCACAGGGAGAAAAGGTGAGGCCTCAATGGTGGGTTTTGTGCACGAGTGCAGTGACGTCGAGCGGTAGTGGTGGCGGTGTTCGACTTTAGGGGAAGAGGTTTTCGGTTCATGCAGGGTACTGGGCGACGCACTACATGGATGGGAAAGGTTTCCTTGGTTAACTCTCACTCCCCATCCAACCTTCACAATGGATAGAGAAGCTTGAGCTCGAGAGTGACAGTGGGGGAATTAAGTGTCCAGTGAGGGTGGATGAGTGGCGGTGGTGGCGATAATAGGCCTGGGAGTGATGGAATGGATGTCACAGTGGTGGAATGGGTGCTCGATCGAGGTTCAAGAGATGGGAGGTGGGCGGGCTGTGCTAGAACAGAGTAGTGGAGAGTGGAAATTGGTTTAAAGGGATCATTGGAGGGAGTCATGGTGGGGCATGTGCAGCGGGTGGCGAGCTAGTGGTAATGGAGAGGAGGCAGTGTTCCAGCGGGTGAGGAAAATTGTGGAGCATGGTGGTCTCCAACTATTCACAAAGGGGTGCAGTGAAGTTCTTATCCCACATAAAAAAGGTGGTATGGGATCCAATCCCTTATTAACCCAGATGCAGGAGCACTAGGTATGCTCACTCCGAGGTGGGATCCCGGTACACCACATGCACACACTGTAACTACGGTCTTTGAAACATGTGTCCCACATGGCCTTCGGGCCACCTATGATTTCCATAGGTCTTGATCACCCACATCCCCCTTTTTGGGCTTCATCATCCATAGGCTATGCACTTTCCTTACACCCCCTAAGTACCCCTAGCTGGGCTAGCCCTTACAAGGCCTGTGTGGCTGAGTTGGCTCATATTGGGGCTGCCTAAGATGTGCAGGGGCCTTGGTTAAAGGATAACCTAGTTGTGGTAAATTTTTAATAAAAAATAATAAAAAGGGTTAGACAGTTTTCAATAAAAAATCAAAGGACTCAAAGATATGTTTCCAATTAAAAATGATCATCCTTTTAAATTTTTTTATTCATTTCAATTTCTCATAAAAAATACCCGTACATTAATAAAATATTAAAATTCAAGGGTTTTATCACTAAAATATATTAAAAAATAAGTATGATTTGTTTAAAAATATGCCTAAATTTTATGTTTTTCATTCTTTCATTCAATATTGGGTCTCTATCTTACCCAAACATATGATTATGAGGTATTATTGTGTTTCAATGTAATAGTTTCGATCGATAAGGGTCTGAGTGAAAGTCACTATGCCACCACCAAGGGTGACCATAGCAAGACTAATAATTACATTCTATTCACATTTTTTATGAAACAAATAATAAATTATTGTATAAGTGTAACAAAATATACCACTTTCAATCCTTGGGTTTTAAGGTTACATATCACATTATCCATAATTCCTTTTTTCAATGATGGATATCTTAAATAATTTTCATAAAACCCATGGGGTCCATGTCTATCCCAAGAAAAAAATATGTAACAGACACCTTGGGAAACTAACCTCACCCCAAAACCATATAAATAACACTAAGGGTAACCACATATTTCCTTGGTCTCATGTCTCCTACAGTAGGGAGAAACTCAACTCACCCCAAAATCATATTAAAAAATTATACACCTATGTAACCCATGTCCTATGTTGAACAATATCATATATATCCCGGTGAATGTTATCTCACCATGTAAACATATCAGTACATACCCGAGGAATCCCAACTTAGAATTAGTACATGGAAACTATTACCAAAGGTTACATGACACCCTAGTTCCTAAACCATCATTCACATATCACATACATAATATATTGATGTATCACATATACCATGTTTTACATCCTCACTGTATCCTTACTTCATACCACATGGGTATGACACTTTTCCAAACCCATCACATGTTCCTTATATCATACTCTCAAGAACTCAACCCTGAACCATCACTCAAGGATTATCCTTCACCATGAACATATATTATAATTCCCATAGACTCAAAAATTAATTCCCTCATTACCATCGTGATTTCACATTGAGATCACACAAAATTGTCAACAACCTCATCTCTCCCATTGAGGTATCCATTGAGGTCATTCTCACACATCCTAGTATTTTATCACTATAACATATCCATATACAAAATAAATGGTGTTCTCTAGGTTTTTATGACATTACCTGAACCAATTATCAATGTTAATGTCAAAACCTAATCAAAATACTACATCCCTACTTGGTCATGCTCACTAGGGATCATTATGATCCATCTCATACCACAAAACTTGTAAACACCATGTTATGTCATCAAATCAACACCATGGCCCTAAATTTAGTCTTTTCCCACGTTTCCCTAATGAGATCATTCATCCCATTAGTAATAGGTTACCCTTTCATCAAATCCAATCAAGCATCATATGAATTTTTCTTACCCATGGAATATGTTATGACTCTAATCCATCCTCAATAGGATGATTCATTTCATGTCTGAAATGAACAATCATCTAACCCATATCATACCCATCATAATAGAATTTGGAAACCAGCTAAGGTTATGTGAACGTTTTCCCATTCACAAGGACCTATACCAGTCCAGACATAAATTCAATCAATATACTCACCATTGGACATATTATTTCTATGTGATTTTGTTTTTCACTCAAATCCCTTTTCCCAAAGACAAGTGGATCAATACAAAATTTACATATAGGATATTTCTTATCAGTGGTTGAGGCATAACACTAGTGTAAAGGGACCATTATGGCATAATACACTCCATTAAATCAATGGGAAATAAAATAATTAGTTTCATTTTGGGAAGATTAAACTTTAGTATAAAAACTGCTTATCTCATGCTATATAAAAAATGAATAACCTTAAGCAGATTTTTAGGGATTACCTACGTTATATAAAAAAGATACACCTTTATAAAAAATTACAAAAATTATTTCCCAATCTCATAGAATCCTCATCCAAAATAATCTCAACACATAAGCTCCTAACTCAAGCTATTTAATTCGAAATAAATATTTACTATTTGTTTCAAATTTAATCCAAATAGTTATAAATTTATAAAATCTCTTCGAGAAATCACACCACTCTAAAACCATTACCATCTATACCAATAAGGGACAATTCATACCTTTGAAAACATCACAAGAAAAATACCAATCAATTATTTCTTTTATGATCTCCAATTTCATTTATTATAATAAAAAACTATAGAGAAATTTCTATGGACATGTAAACCTAATGAAACAACAAGAAATGTTGTTCTATCATCATACAAGGATATCCTCAACCCATTTCAATCCAAATACCCATCATTTATATCTTATTACACTATCTTTATGTTGAATCAGTTCCAAAACTTAGCTTGAATTTGTACCAAAATCAGTGGAAATAAAAATAATCAAGGATAGAAGAAAACATAGGTCAACACCATCCTCATATCTTCATATAAAACATTAGTTGAGACCTATTTCCAGTGTGATTATAATGAGGAAGGGTGGGTGAACCCCTAGTTTGGTCATTTGAAATGGGAGGAAAAAGGAGTGAGAGAATTAAGAATCAACATAAGAAAGTGGTTGATTTCCAATTTTTTAGAAATATATGCAGTACCATGGTTTGGGATACAAGATTTTCATAAACATGTTCTAAGCATGAAACTTGAAATGATTCATGTTACACCCCCTCACATGATTTTCCACATAGATTACTAAACTATGCACTAACTAAGAAAATCGATTTTTAAAAATGAATGTACTGGGCATTATTTCATTTCACAGTTATTTCTAACCATGTAAAATCCATGTTCCTCAACCCTATGTTAAAAAAACCATATAAGGGTTACAATATACCTCTACATGTTTTTACCTAGATATTAAGTAATCGTTGATATAGGTAATCACCCTCCAAAAAAATCCAAAAATTAACAAAAATATCCAATCATTCACTCGAGAAACTGAAACACCTTTCAAGCCTCAATACCTATACAAAAAAATCTCCTTGAAATGATCCAAATCCCATAATTTTTATCCACATATCTATTATAAAATAATAACCTACCCTAGGGATAACATTGAAGTTCCATTCGAATTTAAAAACCTATAAATACATGGGTTTTTATAATTAATATAGTTTATTAATGAGAAAGGGTTAATTTTTACCCATACGTGATCGTGATTCTCATTGATCATGCGTCATGGTGCAATGATCATTCCTCATAGTCTTTTATTAGGTTTGAGTTTGGGGAAAACTCGACCTTACACTGGGTGTGAAACCTTGTAAAAAACCAATATTCTGTAAAAAAACTTTTATGATGTTTGTATTTATGTAGTAATTTTTTTGTACTTAAAAATACATTCAATATAATTACATTAATTTGTGGAGAAAAGGATCATATTTTGAAGAAAAAATGATGGACTTTAGCATGTTTTATAGATTTGTGTAATGGTTGTTGATGAAAAGTTTATTTTATCCATATAAATAGGGGAAAACCACCGATGGTTATTACTATTCATCTTATCAATTCATAAATATGTATATATCTCTTTTTTGTTAATGATTATATTTTATGTGTAGATAAATTAAATTAGTGTTGGGTGAAGAAATAATTTTCTATGTATTTAATGAAAATTTATTTCACTGAGGGGTTTAGTGATTTTTTAATTATTTTTTAAAATTCAATAATTTTCACCACCATGCCAATATTTTTCCCATTTAATGTGGATCCACCCATTTTAATGAAATTTTATTAGTTTTATTTTATAATTTTCTTCATAGATATAAATTTTATAATTATGTTCCCTACCTTTTAAGATTTAGACACTTCATGGAATGAGGCAATTAATGATGATATTAATCCATAGTAAGTGCATTACCCTAGGGCATGGATATAATACCATGTATATTCCCTGAAATAGAGACTTTAGAGTGCTATATTTTGCAATCATATTCCATTATATGTATCTAAAATTCCAATCGAAACACCCATGCCACTTGAAAAATATAACATTACTTTTTCTTAGTCCTCTCACGAATCAAGAATTAAGATAGAAAATAATTCATTATTTGAACAATATACCTGGGAGGAACCTACAACCCTACCATATCTCATATAGAATATGACCACCACCACTAAGGAATTCTATCATCTATGAAATCAAATACCCACCACTACTTATCAATTTACCACATATTGTTCACTGATCAAATTTAGGGTTGAATCATGAGTTGGGACTACTAACTTGGTGTATATTTAATTTTTTTTTGAGTTGGGTATGATTGGTAATGTAAAGACACCATATATTTTAAGACTAACAAAATCTATAATTTTTTTATAGCTATATAGATTTTCCAGAAAATGTATATAAACCCATGAATTTATGTGTTGAGATTTTGAGCATATGGATCCCATAACTACAAACATCCACCTATTTCATATGTTGGATAGAATTCGTTTTTGGGATTTTTATGTGTTTGTAAGGGTCCCAATTCCATGTGACATGAATAAAATTTTCCCCCTAAGGCTACATAGGTGGATGAAAAGTTGTGTCACCAATGGTACAAGAACAATCATGAATTTTATTAAGATGAACATGGGTCTATATTTTTACAAGAACTATCCGGGTATGAAGAAGGATCTATATTTTTCCCCCAAATATCATGATTATGAAGTCCATTCATGACTCATATTTTTTATGTCATGCTGAATTTGTTTTCAATGGGTAATGGAACTATTCAAAAATTATGATTTGTAAGATTTTATATTTGGAAAACATTAAAGGATGATATATACTTTATGGGATTGATATTTTCATACTATATTGGAATTTTTATGAATGATATGTATTGAATAAGATCATAATAGGATGAGTTAAAGATTTAAGAAGTTATGAATTTGTCCTTAGAAGAGCAGTAATTGAGATACTAGAATTTAATTTGGGATTAATATGGGATCAACCTCCATGATACTTATGAAGATTAAGGATGTTGTTTGATTATAAAAGTATCCTTTGTTAACTCATTGAGAAGTTTTATAAAAATATGCTTGGAGCTATATTTGAATAAATTAAATGAATATCAATTACCATGAGCATCTCATGAATATAACTTGGGAGATTGGATAATAACATGGAATATAAAGGAAAAGATAAATCATGTGACCCATTGCGATTATCAAGGATGTATTATTGGTCATATGATTTCATGTTCTCTAAAAGATGTGGATATCTCCAAAATAATATCCAACCAAATGGTATGGTGGAATAAACCTTTCAATGAAGTTGGATACGGATTATATTTTATTGATGATGTTTTTATGAAACACTAATGCATTTCATATATATTAGTTTTTTAATATTGTATTAAATGTACTTTTGAGAAGATATCATTGTGATTGGAATGAAGCTTGAAATATTATATATCATATCACATTGATAAAGAACAATTGAGATTAATATTGAGCCACAAGGTGAATGGAGAATATTGAGTTGATTTTATAGAATTATTACTAATAATAGAGAACATTATTGATACTGAAGAAGACTGGAGAAAAAGTGATGGATTATACATGAAGAATTATTTGAGTTAGATAATATCATAATTTAAGGGTGATCAATGTACTATGATCAATAGAGAAAAAAATAAGAATTTATTATTATATAGAAACTTCATGACATAATTTTATTGGCCATTTCATAAAACTTTTAATGTTTAGATGAATTATTTATTAGGATCATGAAGTCATGACATGAATGACTAGTATCACACAATGGGTTTTTATTTATTCTTTTATGATGGTAGGAGAACATTTTTATCCTTCCAAGAATGATTTCAACATTGAATTAACTAATATACCCATACCAATCATACATTTATTATATTAAAATTAATTTATTATTTATAGAAATTATTAATTTTTACCTATAAATTTAATCAAATTTATCATATTTTGAAAGATACAACAATTTATGGAAAACGTGAAACTTAAGCTAAAGTGAAATGAATTTCATCAAGAGATATTAATATATGATGATGATGACTCTTTGTGGAATATAAATTCATGCGATGGTATGAAAAAGGAAGTTTGAAGTTGGGTTGAATCTACTATGTATAAGTGAATAATCCTAAAAAATATTCATGTAAGGTATTTATGTTTTAAAACATCAATTTATACTGTGAGTTCACCAGGAGGAGTGGATTAAAACTGTTCATGTCATAAAACCATATATTACAATATAAATTTTTTTAGGAAGAATATTTTAAAATGCTGATGACATGAAATAAAATATTTTCATTGAAAATACAAAATTTATACTATAAATATTGAAGAAATTCTTATATTTTAAATACTTTGGTGGGATTTTCAATGATGGAGTCCAATTAACACCCTATTAGCTTGAGACCATAATTGAAGACAAAAAAATCCTTTTAAAACTTTTTTTGGAAAAATAAATGAAACCAAAGCACCCTAGTGGTCTATATATATAGGTTCAAGATGTTACTATCAGCATCATTTAATGAATAATTCTTAGGGTGAGAAGTTGTGTTGTGTAGGGACCTCCACCATTCTTATTCTCAGCTTTCATTTTACGTTTTCAATACTATATCCAATTCCCCCTTACCCATAACCTATTGGATGAGGAGGTCATTCCCACATTTTCCTAGTGTAATGTATTTAAATTGATAAGGTGATTTTGGATTTAATTTTCTTATTACATTCATGTATTTGGGTTGTCACAATTTGGAATGAACCTTTTAATCTCTGGCTTTTTTTAATCATAACCATTTGTTGAGGTATCTGAAAGTTCTTTTTATTTTTACAACTAGTATCCTTAGACTACACCATAACCAGAGGGTAATATTGGGTAAATATTTTTTAAAATGTAATCAATAAGAACTTGATTTATCAATCCCATTATTTACTAATCTAAGGAACAATTTTATCACCGTGTTGAGGAGGGGAAACCCAAATCACTAGATATTACTCATCATGAATCCCACACTAATAATAAACAATCAGTTGATCTTCTAAATAAATTTTCACTAAAACCCTAAATGCAAAAAACCTGAAACACCTTCAAATCCAAATTCCAAAACCCCAAACTGTTTTTCATTTATCCCTCTAAATATTAATAAATATTTAAATCAATCAATTCACTTTTTTGACCATATTTCATTAACATAAATAAATAAATTATTTTAAAAACCATAAAATTACTAATTTCACCATCTTTTGGGTTTTATCTCAACTCTATACTATATATATTTGAATTAATTATTAATATTTTTTTATTTTTAAAATTTTCGTATTATGGTTATCCCCATAGGGAATTAATGACATCATAATGGGTATATAAAAACCGGTTCCATTTCAATGGAAAGTTTTATTTTTCAAGGATTATTTACATTTAAATTTTTATTTTATTTCTTCTCTTCAATTTATCTATTTTAACTCAGTGTGTTTTTGTTATGGATTTCATATTTTGAAATTATTATTTCATAACCCCAATATGCACACAAAAGGAAAAGTGGTTTTTGACTTTGATCTAGAACATGAAAAAAAACCCTAATAAATAACAAAGAAGCTACGACCATGGTAGGAATAGAATAGAATAAACAATTAGATATTGGAGGGGTTATATAAAGAGGTCTAGGTATAGATATGGTCAATAACTATGGGTGGCCATCAAATATGGGATTGAAATATATCATCATGCATCCCCCTCTAGTTGAAAATAATTTCAAGATCAAACCTTCCACAATCTAGAAGATATCCAATAGTGTGAAATTACCCAGCCTAACTCATAAATATATTAATTAACCATTTGTAATCTTCCTTGATATCCATGAATTATTATAATTCTATATTGACTCAAGTGATGATGTAAGACTCTATCTGTACTTATGTTTTTATGATAGTGTGATCTAGAGTGGATCTGAAGCCTTATATCACATTCCATCACTACATTTGATGAGATATCAAGGAACACTCTCCATCATTTCTTCCAACATTTAATTTTCATGGATATAAAGGTAAAAATTCTAAAAATTTTCAATTTTAAGAAGAATCTTCATTATAACACCCTGAGTTTTTATGAATTAAATTCTTTTGAAAAAAATAAAATTAAATTGTGGTATTTCATTGCACAATACATCATGTTATTATTTCCCTATACATAACACCATGTTATTTATTCACTACAAACGAAACATTGATTAACTTATGTTACAGTCAAAACTATATTTGGTTTATTTTACACACAATATTGAGTTCTTTTGATAGATTTCCTTACACATAAGATCAAGTTCTACCGAACTATGATATATTATTATTATTGTATTCAAAGTACTATTATAATTACCACCTAGATTTTGGAATGGAAGATATGAATAATACTAATTAAATTGAAAAACTATGGTTGACACATTTATATAAAACGAATCTAATGGTTATAAATTAGTTAGAAAAAAACAATGAACTATTGGAAAATAATTAAATTCCTTTTCAATGAAGATTATTTTTATATGTAAAAACTAGTTTATTCTCAATAAATTAAAGAAAACACTTTTTATGAATTTTTTTAATGAAAATTAAATATTATATTTTCAATAAAAATAATTATTATTCATTTTATGTGCTTTAAAGATAAGTTATAAGAATAAGTCCATTTTTAGGAACAAAAATATGTATTCTTCTATAAGGATGTTTTACATACTTTTAAAGGTGAACTTATTTTAAAACTAAATTTTGACAAGATTATAATTTTTTAAAAATAAAATCCATATTTGAAAGAGTAATTTCAAAAATATCTTATGGTGAATTTTTTGTATTTTTCTATGATATTTAATTTTTAATTAATAGTGGAAATACTAAATTTGAATTGAAAATTTACTTTTCATATAATTCATTTCAATAGTTAAATAATTATTTTATTTAGTTTTTAAGTATATTTATATATTTGATAAAAATATGAATATATGATAGTTCATTGGAATCAATTTTCCTTTGAAATTTGATATAAAAACATAACAATATTTTGAATATTTTCACTTGAAAAACTTTTTATTAATAATAATAAAATTTTATAATGTATATTATTTTAAACTGAATTTTTGACAAAAAATATTTGTGAAAATATTTAAATTTAATTATAGCAATTAAGAGAAAAATGAGTATACAAAGGGACTAAATTTTAATTTAAGGGGTCAAATGAAGTATGAACATATAAAAAACCCATTTTATAGAAATATTTCGACCATGTACAATATTTTATCAAAATTAATTATTATAAGGGTCACATGATGTAAGGGATACATCCGAAAAGTGTTTACCTTTCTGGTATTTACAAGAATGCCACTACACCTCCACTATGAAATGTCACTCACCCCCTTCACTTATTTACACATCTAAATCCAATTGGATCATAAAAATACTACCAAAATAATCTTTGAAAATCACTAATCTCAACCTATAATCATGAATTTTGGAATAATTAAATACAATAAATCCCTTTCATTCAATCTAAGAGGAGTTACCCAAAGAATATGTAACATTATTCAACGAGTAATTTTTTTTATTTCTCCACTCATTAAATTATTGTTATTAAATTATTATATGACAACATAAGTATCATAAATATAATGATATCTTGGTATTTTAAGATTATGAAATAAAAATTTAGAAACATCCATAAAAAAGGACACACAATCATTATCTATGTGTACGGCGGACTACCGCCTCGAGAACCAATGTTGTTCATTGTTCCATTACCACCTCTCATGGTTGGGAATAATGATTTATTTACTTTTTGATATGATATATATATATATTTAATATTTATCATGTATTTGTTATTCTAGAATTATTATATAACACATTCTTTCATGCTTTCCGTTTTGGAGAATATGGTAACATCATTTGTGGATTTGTGGTAACATGACTCATTCACTCTTTAAATGGAATGTATTATGGATGGTTTTTATATAACTATGTGATATATATGAAAAAATAATTATAATGTAATGGTAATATTTATATATGTGTGTGTTTCATTTACATACTTTCTTGTAGTATGATAGGAAAATGGAACCAACATTGATGCATATGTATCATCTACCATCCACATAAACGGTCCATCTCATTTTCTATTTGTTTATTATAATTATTATTATAATTACATATATATTGTATATATATTATATCTATATCATTTTTTTACATTTCTTAGATAAGTAAATCATAATCAAATAAAAATTTCCAAAAATAAATAGTCAAAACATATACGAAAAACAAAGAGCATATTACCTTAAACATAACACTAACAAGGAATTATTCATAAAAATGAAATATAAAGTCATTATAAAATCATATATGGTATGATATATAAAAAAATATATATTTTTAATATGTTTAATAAAATTATATTTTTTATACAAGAGGTTTTAATGTGTATGAAGAAAGTCAACAATTAAGTTAAGGGTTTTCTCACCTCACTTTTATTTCTACGAGACATATGCTATATAAACCACTTATTATTATCATGTGGTGTATGTACATTCATATTACATTTTTTTCATGATGTTTCATTATTTAATTAAAATAAAAATTTAAAGTGAAGTAATTATTTCACATATCTCACGATTCAAAAGTTACTCATGTTGTAAGAGGATTTATCATCTCACTTTTATTTCTGTGAGACTTATGCCATATTCACCTATCATATCATTTGTGTGGTGTACATAAAAACAATAAATATATTGAATTATTATTATCATTAAAATTATTTTCATTTACATATCTATTTGATGACCACTCTTTCATGGGGTTCACTATTCAAAAGTTACCAAATTCATAAAATATATTTTTCACTGTTTTCCTTCTTTGAGATAGATGTTATCTTATGACCCTATACAAATTTATAAAGTTTATATACATCCCATTGGAAAATTTATATCCTGAAACTTCTTTTTTAAAATATATTATATTCTTTATATAATGTTATAATTTCATGGGTATTTTGATTCAAAGTTACCAATGTGGTTAAAGTGTATTGCTAAAATCTCATAATTTATCATGATTGTTTTTTATTATGATTCCATTGATGAAATATTTGGATCTATATCTCAATAAATCTAATTTACTTCATTATAATACGATTATTCATTATATCTTCATGTAATTGTACCTTATTAAAACTATTTGTTACTCATGATAATTAAGAATGTGTTTTTAAGAAAATCTGACATTAATTCTCTCTTCAGTAAAAAATATATATTATTCAAAACCCATTAATCTATTTTTTTTAATTTTTTTTAAAATTATATTTTAAGATCACGTTGAATGAAATTTTTTGAAAACATTTTTATGTTTTTCAAAACCACTTCTATAGGATTAAAAGGATATTTTTAAAGAAAATTATTTTCAGAAATTTTTATTTTTTAAAAATAAATTTTTTTAAAGAGAATATAATGTTTTCCTAAATAAATTATTTTAGGTGTTATTAAAATATTTCTTTTCATATAAGATGACATTTTTTGGTGTGAAACATTCCTTACCGGGGATATGATCCAAGGGTTCCATTTGTATTATTTCTTTGAATGGTTAATGTTTTGATGACATGTTGTTTATGAAACTGATTTATCTTTCACATGAAATATGTTAATGAAACACATTTACCTTTCATGGTTTATATGCTAATGAAACCAACTTCTTTTCTTGAGTTATGCTTTGATGAAATTATTAATAATCCTATCTCTTTTATATAGGTTATGATACTAAAACATGTTTATGATACCCATTTCGTTTCTTGGTTTATTTTTTTTATTGTTTATTATATATGGAATATATATGAATGATTTATTATGTTATTGGTGCGACCAAAATCTCCCAATATTTCATTAAGTAATGACTTATATCTTATGAGATAGATGTGGGAAACAATTTGGCGAGCTTAATCCAAAATTGGAAATGGGTTCATCTTTATCCACAATGAAAAATAGGTGAATTCTGATCCACAAGGGAAATTGTGTTCATCCTGATATATAATGGGAAATGGGTGTATCCTAATCCATAATGGGAAAAAAGTACATACTAATCCACTATGGTAAGAAGGTGAAACCTAATCCACTATAAAGGAAGGTCTATGACTGGGGATGGTGGCGTGTACCTCCCTGTATGTGTATCCCCCATGAAGTTCTTAGATATTTTTTTTTCAATGAGCCTAGAATGATAGGGAATTATTCTATAGGTTTAGGTGTTTGCCAAATTTTATGTTTTATTCCTATGTTATTCTTTCGTGTATTATGCTCATGATTCCTTTATAATTCATGTCCGAAGAACTGCCAATATTTATGAAATGATTATAGATTATGATATGTGAAATGTGGGGTATGATATTCTAATTTAATGATCATGTTATAATGCCATTATACTCATGATTATTCTTACACATCTCTCATATTTACCCTTATTGAGTGTAATGACCCTCGTTTTTAACCTGGTTAAAAAGTGGAGAAATTTGAACTTTTTCAATTTCTAAACCGGTCATTTTTAGAACTGGGCATCAGAATGAGATTCCTAAGATTTGAACCCTTCATTTTTACGTTTTTGGGTGTGGGCAAAGGTTCATTAAGTTTCTTTGGTGGCCTGAGGGGTTTCAGAAGCTCCAGACCCCAGTTTTTAAAGAGCTTCAGAGGGCGCACGGTTGGAACATGGGCTGACCAAGCTGTGCGACCTAAACCATACGACCCAAATCAGGTGGGTATTGGCATGCACACGGGCTGTGCACGGTTTCCCAAACCATGCACCTAGACTATGCAGCGAGTGTCTTGGAGGTAGTAGACCCTGCACAATTTTCACATGTTTTGGAAAATCGTGCGGGTTAAACCATGTCATCTGGGTGTGTTAGGTGTTTTAATTAAATTAAAAATAAAAATAAATAAAATAAAAACCTAATATCTAATACCTCACCCTCTCCCCTCTCACTCGACGAATAGCCTAAGGGGGATCTCCCTACTGCGTGCTCGACCCCCACCTCATCCTCCCTTCGACTGGCGATTCTTCTTCCGAATCTCCATGGTATGTCCTTCTCCTCCCTCTACTCCTTGTTCCAAGCTGTTTTTTGCGTATTTGTCGCCCGGTGAGATTCAGCCGAATACGCTAGGGTTTGGGGTGATCCGACTTTTGGTTTCTCTTTGTTCCAAGTTCATGCGGAAGGCTTCTCGGGTCATGTTTGGGTGTATTCCGGTGATCGCTGCCGAATGCGAAGCGATTCACCACGTTTCGATCCACTCATTTGATTCCGAGGTTAGGGTTTCACTCGTGGATTGTTTTCCTAGCTTCTAAATATGTTATTTAGTAGATCTAAAGGGTTCCTGGTGTGCTTTGTTTTGCTGCTTTGGAGTTTCAGTCATGTTTCGGGTTGACGGAGCTTAGGCGGCAGCTTTATTTAGAAAGCGCCAAGAGCTGGAGTGGACAGATGGATCCACCTTCAGGTAGGGTCCCTCTTCTACCATTTTATTTAAAGTGAAGTTTAAATGAGTTAATTTATGCACTACATTAGTACTTTAATTCTGCATGTTAGTCTTGATTAAATACTTCTGTGAAAACCATGTGAATTTCAGGAAAAAGATAAAAAGGGTTACCTGCTAACTTAACTAATGATTTAATAATAAAAACCCTAGATCAGAGGTGCACTATCTTCAAGATAAAAGATGGAAGTAGATTATTATGATTTCCTACTGATTTATGGTTATTCTTTGGTGTTGATTGATGATGTCGTGTTTCCTTTGAATTGTACCAACTGGTTAAAAAATGATAAATGTATCCGTTAAAATGAAATGGTTAAACTGGAGATGAGCGGACTAGGGTGGTACGACCAAACCTTGGAATAACGTAATGATCACACCTTATGTTAGGAAAATGAATATGTTAATATATTGATATAGACACTTAAGAGGAGAATCCTTAAGTATAAACGTGATAAATATGATAATGATGATATTATAAAAACTTAAGATGGTTTGTCTTAAGTATAATTGTATGAACGTGATTATAACCATATAATGTGGATATGGGTTGTATGATTGATTGTGATTGTGTTATGAATTTTGAATGATTATGAGGTAATGTTATGAGCAGTATAATATGGACTTGCTTGTTTTGTGGGTGCGCACATGCTGATGCCACATAATGAAGTATAATAAAGGTGAGAACATGATGAGGCCACCTAGTGATAAATACGTGTCTTGAAGGGAGGAATTCTTACCCCTTTAAAGTTGAATTCTGTTGACGATTACGTGTCTGGAAGGGAGGAATTCTTACCCCTTTCCAGTTGACTTCTAGTGTTGATTTATGTGGTTGGATGGGAGGCAGTTATACCCCATGCCAGTGTGACAATACAAGTATGGAAGGGAGGCATTTTTACCCCTTTCCAGTTTATTTAGGGACAAGAGGCACTCTTACCATGTGCCCGCTAATCTCGATACATGTATGGAAGGGAGGAATTTCAACCCCTTGCTAGTTGACCTATAGGGACAAGAGGCATTCTTACCTCAAGCCCGCTAATCTCGATTAATGGGTGGGAGGCATTCTTACCCCACGCCATCTATGATCTAAATGTGTCTATATATATATATATATATATATGGGGACATGATCAGGTTACATTTCCAGCAATGACCCGAAGCTGGTATAGCCGTCGAGTGTCCCTAAGGAACATGGACAAGTGTTGTTTATCTATGTTGTCCTGCTTATTGAACCTTGTTATATCTGTTTACTATTTAATTAAATATAGACTGTCTGGATTGGGTTAGACAACAGTGATGCCGACCTACTAAGATTTATATCTCACACCTTACTCAGGCCTCCATTTCACTAGGGTACCCGAGTAGACCTTTCTTGTTTGCAGGACCTAGGTTGGTTTCTGTGTTGCTTGTACCTGAGGATAGGAGCATAGGACCGAGTGAGAGCTCGGGGTGCTCAGGAGAACGCCCGTCAGGCCTTGCTGTCTTTTCATTATTCTTTTACATTGTATTGTAAGCATGCTGTATTGTTTCTTGTTTTATCACATTGTATCATTCTTCATCCCTATATCATGTAAACTGGCTTTGGCCACCATTTTTAAAAATGAACACTATTTGTCTTCCACTGCTATTCGTTCATTATTTATCTATTACTGCTTCTTCTATTTAATGTTATTTACTCTGAGATACCGCTGTCCAACCCGGATAAGAGGGTATAGTCTCCCCACTATCACCTCCCGAGACCCTTGCTGCTAGTTGGCAGCCTCTGGCATACGGGGATATGCGGTTGAGGCCATGTGGTAGCCGGTCCGGCCACCGGTTCGATGGCGAGTCGGGCCGGGATTATACAAAGTGGTATCAGAGGAGTTTTCTCTTCTGATTTGTTTTACTATTTGGAGACATTAGATAGGGATAGGAAGGAATTGGAATTTGGTAATGAGATGTGTCTGGTATTGGCCACCCCGTGCATAGGGAAAAGCTAAATTTCCTCGAATGAAATTGGTATTTTAATAATTTTGATTGTTACGATTGAGTTGATTTCACTATTGGGTGACATACATGATTTCTGTTGATACTGTGGATGAAATTTAGGGATCCATTTCTGTTCCAACCTGATGATATGAGGGTATGACATTACATGCATCACATAGGCACCTTATAAGAAATCACAAACCATGCATTATGCCATTCCATCTAGGATGCATTAGTTGAATCCTACTGTTGTGATAGGTGTCGTGGTTGTTATTCCATGCTTCTGTGATATAGCATGTTTATGTGTTACTACTTTCGATAACATGCTAGGTTCAGTTAATATGAAATTGGTTGATTTTGCTAAATTAAGTGATTGTGGTTACGACAGAAGCCAATTTTTAGTTGTAAGGTTTATGGGCGCCTTATAGATAGGAAAGGGTAACCTGTGTAATCAGATTTCTAAAAAAGGGATGCTAAAGTTTTAATTGTAAAATGGAATTGGTTTTGATTAAAGGGAGCCAAATGCCAAACTGTAAGGTGTATGGGCACTTTTCATATTGGGAGGTGGCCACCCTTATGATTGGTGTAACGCCCCGACCCCAGCTACCCAGAGTCGGTGCATTACTTCGTAACATTAGCATGATCACAAAAGATCAAGTCTCGAAAGACCGATTAGTTTAGTAGCCTTGGAAACACTAGATACATTCATAAGTCTTTCATTACATCAAAAAGTAAACAAACTATAATAACATAGTCTTCATAGTCCACACTCATATCCTCTTCTGACTATCCCTGCAGGTCATTCCTAAAATACTTCTTCACATCCTAGAAAATATTAAAACATTGAAAGGGGTGAGCTCAGATGCTCAGTAAGGATAACAATATTGCGGAAGCTTTCATAAATAAACATAAACATTTAAGGAAATGTATAACTAAAACAAAAGCCTTTTAAACTTGAACATCAACATAATATGGCAAAAGTAAAATGAGATAATGCCATTCACTTCTTCACATGGATATTCTACTGGTCGAATAATCACATGCAATATCAATAACCACTTTCATAATGAGGGAATGTATAATGCCAGACATTCTGAAACATTTTGTCAAGGCCTCGACCAAGACGTCTAAAATGATTAAGGCCTCGGCCAAAACCATAAATCAAATTGGGAAAGGGCCTCGGCCAATTCCACGTCTAGTTGTCTCATGAGACCTACCGATGCATCGAGGAGCTATAGCGGTCTCCACCCGTCACTTATTAAGTCCAATACATTCCACATATGAATGGGTTTAAACATAACATAAACCATAACATAATCGTATCACATAAAACATGCATAAAGGAAACATAACATTTCCACAATTCAATCACAAGATATCAATAAAACACATTGATATAATAAAAACGTTTTCAAAACCATTTTCAATACCAAAATAAAAGATAGTTAAAACATTGTATTTATTTTTCATTAAAAAAAATGATGGCTTGTAGAGGAAGCCGAAACTCAAATAATGGTCACGGCGGCGGAGAAGTCGTTGTCGCCGCATAAGTACGGAAAGAAAAACATTCCCTTTTGTCGTTTAGGAAAACGCTTCGTATAAAAAAGATTCCTTTTGAATAAACTTAAAAGTCAAAGGGGTTTATACACCGTATAGAAGAAAGTTGTGTATAAAACAAAATATGCCTCAATGAAAGGAGATTGAGACGAATTCCATAAAAAGATCATTTTTAAAATAAAATAGATCTATTATGTGTATTCATAATAGGTACACATAAAGAAAGTAAAAATACAAAATAAGACATAATAATATCATGACATAATTTGAAAGTGGAGATTAACCCAAAGAATAGAAATTGGGTTAAGAAATTCCCTTACCTTGTGTGTTGTCCTGACTCGACCGTTCTTTAACCTCATGAATAATAAACTAGAGTTAATTTATATTTACTTAAGAACCTTTTTCATGTTCATTATTCCTTTTATATCCCTTATTACCTTGTTATGAACATTATTTAATTATTTAAGTTAATAACGGTCGTTTTGTCGATCTTTGGTACTTGAGTCAAAAATAAACTTCTTATAATTACAGGTTGTTTATGTGGTAGAATATCCATTATATCTAGAATTATATTCATGATTTATATGTCATATATATCTTATATATCCAGTATATACCTTCATTTATAATATTACGTAACATTTAGAGGTAAGAAATGAAATGCACCGTTCATGGAGACGGTAAGCCGTACGTACGCATGAACGCTACTTTCATTTCAATTTCATATTTAATGGAAAAAAATAATAATGATATAAATGTATAATATAATTCCAGTATAATATAGTGTATAATACCATTTACTCCATCCTTTATACATCCCACATATGGCATTAACGATTCAAATCACTTTGAGGGGGCGGTAGTCCGCACTTCCTAAAATGAAATTATCGCATTTAACCATAATGGAAATCATAAAGTATGCCATAAATGAGAAATACAGAAGCATAAGTAAAACATAAATATATTATATATCATATATAAAAATAGTGACATCTTAATGGCCACGTTTGTAGGTGTTATATGAGTGTTGAACAATCATCGTTTCGTGAGGCAGAAATTCGCCATCCACAGAAACCGTATGTTCTTTAACCATTAGATGTAGGTGTGTGTAAGTGTAGCTCTAATAATTCTTATTAAAACATACTAGTATATTGAGGATACTGGTGTTGTTATAAAAGAAATGAATAAAAAGATTTTAGGGGGTTGGAGAAGAAAAATAAAACAAAACAACATTAGAAAAGACATTACCTCAAAATCGGGTAACTCTTTTTGATTTGAGCCAAAGGCTTCCTTGGGAAGAGTTCTGCCCAAATTAAGGCTTCTAGGAGTAATAGGGGGAAGTTGGGAGAGTATTTGGGCAGAGGTTGTCCGAGCCAAATGGCTTGAAAGTGTAAATGAGGTGGGAGAGGTGGGGGCCTTTTATAAGTGGAGAGGAGGGGCACTTTTGGAAAGATTGAAATGTTACATTATTTCACACTGCTTTTCGGATTCTAAAGGTACCACACTTATATAATTCGAGGATAAGGTGGTAAGGTTTCTAAATCTCCTCATCCAATAGGCTTTGGACAAGTGTAAGCCTTGGATTTTGCATTATCTTCTCATTTTATTTAAATCGTTAAATAATGAGGTCATCGCTGCATCATAATGATGTCATAAATAATATAATTTATATAATGTCTAAAAATTATAAAAAAAATACTATGATGTAGGAAATCTTTTTAGCTCTCTAATGAATATTTATAGTCAAAATTTCGACTTGTGTAACCCAACTTAAAAACTATTTTAGTAAAACAACTCATGTTTGTGTCAATTGAATTTTAACATTAAATAAATATGTATTAATGTCATTTTCCAACTAAAGTGGCTCCATGGGGTCCCCAAGTTGACCCATGGGTTGTCTTGGTCGTCCATGACTCATCCAATAGGATTAGGACAAGTGTCAAGCTCATATCATATTATTAAAACATTGTTTGTACCTTAAACTACATTAATTACCTCTAATCGCGATTAAGAACTTAAAAGTTACTATTCACCAAAAAATTATTTTAATCTCATTGAACCACATTTTACTTCTTAATGACAACCATGTATGTCGGATTTTTGAAAATCAAATCACAGAAGTGGTAATATTTCATTTAAACGAAAAATCAGTTATTTAACTACCACTTAGTGGTTTCACTATTCATCAAAAATTGAAGTTTTTCAGAACAATGCCAAAATTTCACCCTAAGCTATAATCGATATTCCGAATTCAAAAATGATGTCTATTTTAAAAAATTCAAAACATATATGTTTCATTAATTAATTTTATAATTAATTCCCGCTGTCACAACAAATAGCGTGTTTTTAAGAAACAATTTATATCAAAAGATTGGCAATTGTTTATGTCCAATTTCAATGTTAAATTAATTCTAATGACCACCATTGGATAAAATGGTAAAAATATATTCTAATTATACTTTAAAACCACTAAATAGTATAATTTATCACTATAGATTATTTTGATTAAAAAAGTTGTTTTAAGTATTTTTCACTATTCATAAAAATTTGGAAGTTCTCGGAAAATTACAAAAAATTCAACATAGGCTAATTTCAATATTAGGAATACAAAAATGAAGTCCATTTTGAAATTTAAAATTTCTATAAATTTAAAAGGTGGTTATTACTATTCATAACAGCTACTTTTATTAGTCTCGGTGTTTTAGAACTCGAAGTTGCGTACAATGCAAGCCATTGCATTATTGAATGAGAAGCGTATCATGGAAGCTCGGGGTGTTACATTCTCCCCTCCTTCAATAATTTGCATCCTCGCAATTTGAAATCATTTTCTTTGAAAATAAAAGGTTGAAAAGAGAAAATACCTTTGAGGAAAACCCACATCGGAAATAAGATTAATAAAATTTAGACTTAATAAGAGGGAAAGGGAAATGACAAAGTCACCACCCAATTATGATCTCGATTAGGAGAAAATTGGTGGAAATTAGAGACATATAATTGGAGGAAAAACGTAAATATTTGTAGGGAGTGATTGAGGTCATCAATCACAATCAACTGTCAAATTGAGGGCCTCAAAGCCTTGAATCTATGTTGATTTAAAATATCATCAGTTCAACAAGACATAAGGTATTAGGATAACACATTTTTTTTAATATACCTTTACTAAAGTTTAAGAATTAATTTATTCATTGAATAAGAGATAGGTATATATATATTTATGCTTGACAATTAGAGTTTCAACCTTCAACTCATCTTTCACTCAAAAAGATAATAGAACTCAAAAATATTATACTTATTCTAATTGTATAAGGTTACAAATGTTAAAACATACCATTTAGATTAGTAAAATTATTTTGTAATAACCAGGGACTTCCTGTAGGCTAGTGGTAGGAAATAAAGGCCTGTCGCACTATGATTGTGGGTTCGATTCCTACAGCTTTGTCCGACGCGACGGGTTATGCCCCACCCTGCAGGTTGTCCTTTTTCTAAAACTATAGTATTATAATATTCCAAAAATAATCTTCATAAATGATTTAACCTTAAACAATACTATCCATGGTTCAACTTAATCCATTCCAACCTTAATAGTTATCCAAAATACCTCTGTCCAGAATTTCTCTAAAAGGTCTCCAAATTCCAAAATCAATTGTAACATCAGATTCCCCAAACAAAGAAAAGTTTCTCTTATTGTCACATACTAAAAATATGATTACCTTAATCATATTACCTTAATCAAAAAGTACTGCAGTACAATCCTTATATATATATCACATTATTCTAATAACCAGAATATAATCCTTGAGTCCAAAAGCACCAATACATTAATTATTCCGCTTCAACTGTAGTCACAACATAAGATTTTCCTTGATCCCTTGGCCTTTTCTGAGGTAAGTTTCCTTGACGATTAGGACATTCATTTGCATAATGCCCCATTTCCCTACAATTGTAGCATTCAACTTTGACAACCTCTTTCTTTCCCTTGCAATCACGAGCCTGGTGACCCTTTTCTCCACATTTATAACAAACTCCCATTCCTTTTAGGCACGTACCAGGGTGATTCTTCCCACAATTATCACATAATGGAAAATCCTTCTTTCCCCTTTTCCCTTTATCTATCTCTTGTTCCCCCGTTCTGTTCTTCTCTTGCTTTACTTTGTTGTCATAAGACTTAGAGAATTCCTTTTCTATCTTGATAGCACACGAGACAATATCTTCGTATGATGAGAAGGATTGTGATACTAAAGCTCGACGGAGAAATGGTTTTAACCCATCAAAGAAACGATCAATCTTACTCCTTGGGTTACGTATATAATCGGAAGCATGCCTCGCTAACCTTGTAAAGTTAGCCTCATACTTTGCGACATTCTCATCCTCCTTCTTCCTCAGACTCAGAAATTGACTTTCCATATCTTCTCGATGGTTACGAGGAAAGTATTTTTCTAAGAAAATCTCTTTGAACTCCCTCCATTCCATATTCGATACGTCATCATCTTCCTTTGTGTTTTGAATCAGCGACCACCACTGATCGGCATCTCTAGTGAGGCGGTAAACTGCCATGACAACCTTCTCCCTTTCACTACTCCCCAAGGCATGGAATATTTTCTCTAAGGAATTTATCCATTGCTCAGCTACTGTAGGATTTGTACTCCGATTGAAGGTTGGTGGTTTTTGCCTCATGAAACGGTCTAGCATTGATCCTCCACGTTGTGGATCAGGGTGCTCCATACGAGTAAGGTTATTATTCATAACCTGCGTGAGTTGTCCCAGAACGGTGAGAAGCTGATCAGCACCAGTTGTATCTCCAGATCCACAATAATTATCTTGAGCAGGAGGGCAATCTCTACACGGAGTTCGTGCATTGATACGGTTTCCATTCCTTCCACTAGGCGCCATTTCTAAACAATGGCATAAACTAGATTAGTTTATGAATCAAAATACATAATTCCATACTTGTTAAACACTTTACATAAATTGAACTATTTATGGATATAATCCATAATCATAAAAAGAAATGTTTTCTTTGAGGAAGTATGTACTCATAACCCTTCATAGTGGTTTGTAAATAAAATGAGAATTATCCTAAGCATATCCCCCGGGAGTGTCGTAACCAAGAGTGCAGCAAGGCCCGTTGTCGTGCACCAGTTCCCGTTCGAGTCTAGCTCAAAGCGGTGTTTTCGGGTTTTAACCCTAGGTACATCTGTGCCAGAGCCGCCTCTACCTGCTCGTATCCAGACAGGGATGTATTGCTCGGAAAACTCATAACATCTCTACAATACCAAAATTCTAAGAAGTTATCTATACTAATCCTCAAAGTCTATCTTTGGGCTATGTTCTCTAATCAGAGTTTATCTAAATCTAGCTTCCAAGGATAGTACTAAACTGCCTCTGATACCAACTGTAACGCCCCGACCCCAGCTACCCAGAGTCGGTGCATTACTTCGTAACATTAGCATGATCACAAAAGATCAAGTCTCGAAAGACCGATTAGTTTAGTAGCCTTGGAAACACTAGATACATTCATAAGTCTTTCATTACATCAAAAAGTAAACAAACTATAATAACATAGTCTTCATAGTCCACACTCATATCCTCTTCTGACTATCCCTGCAGGTCATTCCTAAAATACTTCTTCACATCCTGGAAAATATTAAAACATTGAAAGGGGTGAGCTCAGATGCTCAGTAAGGATAACAATATTGCGGAAGCTTTCATAAATAAACATAAACATTTAAGGCAATGTATAACTAAAACAAAAGCCTTTTAAACTTGAACATAAACATAATATGGCAAAAGTAAAATGAGATAATGCCATTCACTTCTTCACATGGATATTCTACTGGTCGAATAATCACAAGCAATATCAATAACCACTTTCATAATGAGGGAATGTATAATGCCAGACATTCTGAAACATTTTGTCAAGGCCTCGGCCAAGACGTCTAAAATGATTAAGGCCTCGGCCAAAACCATAAATCAAATTGGGAAAGGGAATCGGCCAATTCCACGTCTAGTTGTCTCATGAGACCTACCGATGCATCGAGGAGCTATAGCGGGCTCCACCCGTCACTTATTAAGTCCAATACATTCCTCATATGAATAGGTTTAAACATAACATAAACCATAACATAATCGTATCACATAAAACATGCATAAAGGAAACATAACATTTCCACAATTCAATCACAAGATATCAATACAACACATTGATATAATAAAAACGTTTTCAAAACCATTTTCAATACCAAAATAAAAGATAGTTAAAACTTTGTATTTATTTTTCATTAAAAAAAATGATGGCTTGTAGAGGAAGCCGAAACTCAAATAATGGTAACGGCGGCGGAGAAGTCGTTGTCGCCGCATAAGTACGGAAAGAAAAACATTCCCTTTTGTCGTTTAGCAAAACGCTTCGTATAAAAAAGATTCCTTTTGAATAAACTTAAAAGTCAAAGGGGTTTATACACCGTATAAAAGAAAGTTGTGTATAAAACAAAATATTCCTCAATGAAAGGAGATTGAGACGAATTCCATAAAAAGATCATTTTTAAAATAAAATAGTTCTATTATGTGTATTCATAATAGGTACACATAAAGAAAGTAAAAATACAAAATAAGACATAATAATATCATGACATAATTTGAAAGTGGAGATTAACCCAAAGAATAGAATTTGGGTTAAGAAATTCCCTTACCTTGCGTCTTGTCCTGACTCGACCGTTCTTTAACCTCCTGAATAATAAACTAGAGTTAATTTATATTTACTTAAGAACCTTTTTCATGTTCATTATTCCTTTTATATCCCTTATTACCTTGTTATGAACATTATTTAATTATTTATGTTAATAACGGTCGTTTTGTCGATCTTTGGTACTTGAGTCAAAAATAAACTTCTTATAATTACAGGTTGTTTATGTGGTAGAATATCCCTTATATCTAGAATTATATTCATGATTTATATGTCATATATATCTTATATATCCAGTATATACATTCATTTATAATATTACGTAACATTTAGAGGTAAGAAATGAAATGCACCGTTCATGGAGATGGTAAGCCGTACGTACGCATGAACGCTACTTTCATTTCAATTTCATATTTAATGGAACAAAATCATAATGATATAAATGTATAATATAATTCCAGTATAATATAGTGTATAATACCATTTACTCCATCCTTTATACATCCCACATATGGCATTAACGATTCAAATCACTTTCAGGGGGCGGTAGTCCGCACTTCCTAAAATGAAATTATCGCATTTACCCATAATGGAAATCATAAAGTATGCCATAAATGAGAAATACAGAAGCATAAGTAAAACATAAACATATTATATATCATATATAAAAATAGTGACATCTTAATGGACACCTTTGAAGGTGTTATATGAGTGTTGAACAATCATCGTTTCGTGAGGCAGAAATTCGCCATCCACAGAAACCGTATGTTCTTTAACCATTAGATGTAGGTGTGTGTAAGTGTAGCTCGAATACTTCTTATAAATACATCCTAGTATATTGAGGATACTGGTGTTGTTACAAAATAAATTAATAAAAAGAGTTTAGGTGGTTGGATAAGAAAAATAAAACAAAACAACATTAGAAAAGACATTACCTCAAAATCGGGTAACTCTTTTTGATTTGAGCCAAAGGCTTCCTTGGGAAGAGTTCTGCCCAAAGTAATGCTTCTAGGAGTAAGAGGGGGAAGTTGGGAGAGTATTTGGGCAGAGGTTGGCCGAGCCAAATGGCTTGAAAGTGTAAATGAGGTGGGAGAGGTGGGGGCCTTTTATAAGTGGAGAGGAGGGGCACTTTTGGAAAGATTAAAATGTTACATTATTTCACAATGCTTTTCGGATTCTAAAGGTCCCAAACTTATATAATTCGAGGATAAGGTGGTAATGTTTCTAAATCTCCTCATACAATAGGCTTTGGACAAGTTTAAGCCTTGGATTTTGCATTATATTCTCATTTTATTTAAATCGTTAAATAATGAGGTCATCGCTGCATCATAATGATGTCATAAATAATTTAATTTATTTAATGTCTAAAAATTATAAAAAAAATACTATGATGTATTAAATCTTTTTATCTTTCTAATGAATATTTATAGTCAAAATTTGGACTTGTGTAACCCAACTTAAAAACTATTTTAGTAAAAAAATCATGTTTGTGTCAATTGAATTTTAACATTAAATAAATATGTATTAATGTCATTTTCCAACTAAAGTGGCTCCATGGGGTCTCCAAGTTGACCCATGGGTTGTCTTGGTCGGCCATGACTCATCCAATAGGATTAGGACAAGTGTCAAGCTCATATCATATTATTAAAACATTGTTTGTACCTTAAACTACACTAATTACCTCTAATCGCGATTAAGAACTTAAAAGTTACTATTCACCAAAAAATTATTTTAATCTCATTGAACCAAATTTTAATTCTTAATGACAACATGTATGTCGGATTTTTGAAAATCAAATCACAGAAGTGGTAATATTTCATTTAAACGAAAAATCAGTTATTTAACTACCACTTAGTGGTTTCACTATTCATCAAAAATTGAAGTTTTTCAGAACAATGCCAAAATTTTACCCTAAGCTATAATCGATATTCCGAATTAAAAAATGATGTCTATTTTAAAAAATTCCAAACATATAAGTTTCATTAATTAATTTTATAATTAATTCCCGATGTCACAACAAATAGCGTGTTTTTAAGAAACAATTTATATCAAAAGATTGGCAATTGTTTATGTCCAATTTCAATGTTAAATTAATTCTAATGACCACCATTGGATAAAATGGTAAAAATATATTCTAATTATACTTTAAAACCACTAAATAGTATAATTTATCACTATAGATTATTTTGATTAAAACAGTTGTTTTAAGTATTTTTCACTATTCATAAAAATTTGGAAGTTCTCAGAAAATTACAAAAAATTCAACATAGGCTAATTTCAATATGAGGAATACAAAAATGAAGTCCATTTTGAAATTTAAAATTTCTATAAATTTAAAAGGTGGTTATTACTATTCATAACGACTACTTTTATTAGTCGCGGTGTTTTAGAACTCGAAGTTGCGTACAATGCAAGCCATTGCATTATTGAATGAGAAGCGTATCATGGAAGCTCGGGGTGTTACAATTGGATCATTGTATTTGAGCATGTTAATTTCTAAAATGTGATCTGTTTTGTTTAATGGGATCCAATTTTCAATTTATGGAGTGTATGGGCACTTCATAGGTTGGAAACCGGAAACCTCAAAGGAATGTACTAGCATGATTCTTTGTGTGATGTTCATATGTGTAAAAGCTATTTGATTTTGACATGAAATGTTTTGGCTCACTAGGACCCTCGTAGGTTGCTTAGTGGTTAAAAGGAAGTTAGTTGAAACTTTCCATTTATGCTTTGATCTGTTTGATAAAATGATCAAGTCCCTAGTGAATTTTTGTTTGGAAAAGGGTACATGATGTGTTGAATTTAATATTTTAAAGTGATTAAATGATAAATGTGAATAA
Source organism: Viscum album (assembly GCA_963277665.1). Classification (NCBI taxonomy): domain Eukaryota; kingdom Viridiplantae; phylum Streptophyta; class Magnoliopsida; order Santalales; family Viscaceae; genus Viscum; species Viscum album. The sequence goes on along the minus strand of OY728140.1, from coordinate 1,150,018,540 downwards.
ATATAAAGGTCTTGGAATAATGAACCCATAGTGGTGTCCTCTGTTGAGACCCCGTGTGTGGGTAGGTTAAGTCTTTCTTGTGAGTGCCTTAGAACAGAACCTTATGCATTTTCCATAGGTTGTTTCATTTTAGCAATGATGTTAAATGTTAGTCTTCGAGCCGATGATTTTTTTTGGGAATGACCAAGTTCTTGGGTCGATGCTTGTTTTTTGTTTGGGGCTAGCCTGTGGTAGGTAGAGCCCTTAGATCTTTTTTGATTGGCTTGTTCGGTGAACCTTCTGAAGTTTGGTACTATTCGGGTACCATTGTCTCGTGTAGGACTTCCAGTTCTAATTACACCCTTGTTCGGATGGGTGTTCATGATTCTTTTTTATCTTGTTAAGGGATGGAGCATCGAGTAATGCTCTCTATCAGTTGGTTGGACATGCCTCTATCACGGTTGGTCGCCGAGTTGGTCGTTTGACCCTTTCCTTTTTTTGAAGTAATGGATTACTTGACATATCATCGTCCAAGAGAATGGTCGTATGGGGTGATATGAAATTTGGCTGTATCTCTTGCACTATAGTGTACAGTCTCGGGTCATCTCCGTGGTAGAGTGACTTGATCGTCTGAAAATCAATTTGTCCCAATGATCAGGATGATTTTTGGAAGACTCGGGTTGTTGACATGCCGGTCATATTGCTTTGGTTTCCTTGTACGTTTGACGTGGTGATCATGGCCCGGAGGAGCGACACACACCCATTCAGTTAATTATGAACAAGTTTGCTTATGAGTATCTTGACTTTCTCCTTTCTATTACGCTGACCCTTCTAAGGTGGGAAGCGTCGTGCTAGTTGAGTAAAGTGTGTTCTTCCGGGTAGAAGGAACACGTCAAGAAGGACCATCTAGGAATGGTCAAGTTTGTTTGAATGCCTTTGAGGCTTGCAGGTGTCGTTATGCATCGATGCTTGCTCGGTAGCACGACATTGATCTGGTTGGCGGTGTATGAAACCCTTTTTAAGAAACACCATTTGTCATGGAGGACTTCGGGGAAAAATCATGATTGATCACGGAATGCTTTGTGAGGGAAAAAGGAATTTCGATTGGTTTAGAACTCTTGATGCGTCGGCAGGTGAAGCCGAGTTTATTCTTTAGAGTCAAACAGGGGTGGTTCGACTGATCTCATTTCCAGTTTTTTGGTACAAATAACTGGAATCCGTTTTCAATCCTCTTAGTGTACTCTGTTATGTGATGAGATTGTCCCCTATCTTGCTTTCGTCCTGGATGCGCTAAGAGAGCATCGGTCTTATGCCACGCTAATGTTTTAAAAGGATGGTAAACTTGGTTGGTTGTTCCCTTTCGGTGTTTCACGTAGAATGCATGGTTCTGTTTGTTGTTTGATCTTTGATACGTCACCGAGAGTTGGGTATGATCTTCGGTAGACGTCCTCTTGGTGAATGCGGGATGCCTTGGGAGAAGGCATCGTTGTTCAGATTGAAATGTGTTGACCGCCTAATCCGGGTGTCTTCTTGAATAGTCAGTCAGAGTGGCATGACTCTTTTTGACTTGTGTTTAGAGGTCGATGGGGAAATCGACTATTTTATCATTTCAAAATCATGCTAGGTGAGTCGTTGGAACGCTTGTTGCGTGCTTTTGAAAGATAGTTCCAAAGGTGGTGGAGTGGTGATTTGAGTTTTGACCGCTTAACCTTAAAATTATAAGGTGGGAAGTACCTTTGTTTGGTTTCATGATGAGACGATGATGTGATTGTGTCTTTGAGTTGACGGGCTCAGGTGAGAGCAATCTTTGTGTTTCGGTTGGTAAACGAGCATTGTCTCGGGTGTTGATGACTTAAGTGTCATGTGCTTATGTGGATGATCGTGGAGCGTTGAATGTTTGGAAACGTAACGTGATTGTTGAAAAAAGCTTCACGGCCCTTGTAGGTTGAATGAAGTGTACATTGTTCCAGAGGGCATCTCAGGGATGATAAGTTCTAAGGTGGGAAGGTTGTAATGACCCGTGTTTTTAACTGGGTTTAAAAGTGGAGAAATTTGAAATTTTTTAATTACTAAACTAGTCTTTTTTATAACTGGGCTTCAGAATGAGATTCTGAAGGTTGGAACCCTTCCTTTTTACATTTTTGGGTGTGGGTGAAGGCCCGTTAAGTTTCTTGGGTGGCCTGAGGGGTTTCGGAAGTGCCGAACCCCAGTTTTTAAAAGCTGCAGAGGGCGCACGGGCTGACCAATCCGTGTGGCCTATACTGTGCGGCCCAAATCAGGTGGGAAGTGGCTTGTGCATGGGCTGTGCACGGTTTCCCAAACCGTGTGCCTAGCCCGTGCAATGGGTGTCTTGGAGGAAGTAGACCCCGCACGGTTTGCGCACGGTTTGGAAAACTGTGCAGGTTATACCTTGCGGTCTCGGGGTGTTAGGTGTTTTATTTAAATTAAAAATAAAAAGAAATAAAATAAAAACCTAATATCTAATACCTCACTCTCTCCCCTCTCACTCGACGAACAACCCAAGGTGGCTCTCCCTATCGTGTGCTCTACCCCCCACCTCGACCTCAATTCGACCAACGATTTCTCCTTCGTTCTTGGCGATTATTCTTACGAATCTCCATGGTAGGTCCTTCTCCTCCCTCTCCTCCTTGTTCCAAACCATTTTTCGGCATATTCGTCACCTAGTGAGATTCGGCTGAATTCCCTATGGTTTAGGGTGATCTGACATTTGGTTTCTCTTTATTCCAAGTTCGTGAGGAAGGCTTCTCGAGTCGTGTTTGAGTGTATTCCGGCGATTGCCGCCGAAGGCGAAGCAATTCGCCACGTTTTGATCCGCCGGTTTGATTCTGAGGTAAGGGTTTCACTCATGGATTGTTTTCCCAGCTTCTAAATAAGTTCCTTAGTAGTTCCAAAGGGTTCCTGGTGTGTTTTGGTTTGGTGCTTTGAAGTTTTGGTCGTGTTTTGGGTTGCCGAAGCATAAGCGATATCTTTAGTTAGGAAGCACCAAGAGCCGGAGTGGACGGATGGATCCACCTTGAGGTAGGGTCCCTCTCCTACCTTTTTATTTAATGTGAAGTTCAAATGAGTTAATTTATGCACTACCTTAGTAGATTAATTATGCATGTTAGTCTTGAGTAAATACTTCTGTGAAAACTGTGTGAATTGCAGGAACAAGATAAAAAGGGTTTCCTGCTAACTAAACTAACGATTTAATAATAAACCCCCTTGATCAGAGGTACACCGTCTTCAAGATAAAAGTAGGAAGTAGATTATTATGATTGCCTGCTGATTTCTGGTTATGCTTTGGTGTTGATTCATGATGTCGTGTTTCATTTGAATTGTACCAACCGGTTAAAAAATGATAAATGTATCTGTTAAAATGAAATGGTTAAACTAGAGATGAGTGGACTAGGGTGGTACGACCACGCCTTAGAATAACGTAATGAGCACACCTTATGTTAGGAAAATGAATATGTTAACATATTGATATAGATACTTAAGAGGATATTCCTTAAGTATAAACATGATAAATATGATAATGATGATATTATAAAAACTTAAGATGGTTTGCCTTAAGTATAATTGTATGAATGTGATTATAACCATTTTACATAGATATGGGCTGTATGAATGATTGTGATTGTGTTATGACCTTTGAATGCTTATGAGGTAAACCCATGATCAGTATACTATGGACTTGCTTGTCTTGTGGGTGCGCACATGCTGATGCCACATAACGGAGTATAATAAAGGTTAGCACATGCTGAGGCCACCTAGTGATAAATACGTGTCTAGAAGGGAGGCATTCTTACCCCTTTCCAGTTGACTTCTAGTGATGATTTACATGGTTGGATGGGAGGAAGTTATAACCCTTGCCATTGTGACAGTACATGTATGGCAGGGAGGCATTCTTACCCCTTGCCAGTTTATTTAGGGACGAGAGGCACTCTTACCTCATGCCCGATAATCTCGATACGTGTATGGAAGGGAGGCATTTTTACCCCTTTCCTGTTGACCTATAGGGACGAGAGGCATTCTTACCTCATGCCCGCTAACTCGATTAATGGGTGGGAGGTATTCTTACCCCACACCATCTATGATCTATATTTGTTTATATTTATATATATATATATATGGTGACATGATGAGGTTACATTTCCAACAATGAGCCGAAGCTGGTATAGCCATCGGGTGTCCCTAAGAAACCTGGACGGATGTTGTTTATCGATGTTTTACTACTTACTGAACCTTGTTATATCTGTTTACTGTTTAATTAAATACACATTGTCTGGATTGGGTTAGACACCGGTGGTGCTGGCCTACTGAGATTTATATCTCACACCCTACTCCGGCCACCATTGCATTGGGGTACCTGAGTAGACCTTTCTTGTTCGCAGGACCGTGGTTGGTTGCTGTGTTGCTTGTACCTGGGGATAGAAGCAAAGGACCGAGCAGGTGCTCAGGATGCTCAAGAGAATGCCCGTCGATCCTTACTGTCTTTTCTTTATTCGTTTACATTGTATTTTAAGCATGCTATATTGTTTCTTGTTTTCACATTGTATCATTCATCATCCATGTATCATGTAAACTGGCTTTGGCCACCTTTTGTAAAAATGAACACTATTTGTCTTCTGCTGCTGTTCTTTCACTATTTATGTATTTCTGCTTCCACTATTCAATGTTATTTACTATGAGATACCACTGTGAAAATATGATACGAGGCTATAGTCTCCCCACTATCACCTCCAGAGACCCTCGCTGCTAGTCGCCAGCGTCGGGCATATGGGGAGACGCGCTTGAGGCCATGTGGCGACCGTTCCGGCCACCAGGTCGATGGTGAGCCGGGTCGGGATGTTACAATGAGTATCTGAGTTGACCCTTTATTATGTTTCCTTTCCAAATGATACGAAGAAATTTTTTATGCTGGAGTAATATAACGGGAAGATATTTATGGGTTATGTGGAAGATATTTTTCCAAATAATGTGTTCCTTTTTCTAATGTCACTAAACTATTACTATCCTTAGGCCTGCGCTTTTGTAAGGTACTGAATGTTCATGTAAAATTAAGTAACATCCAAGTATGTTAATCCTAGGTTACTATCTATATACTATTATTTGTAAAGTAAAAAAGGTATGAATTGGAAATTAAATCATCATAGTATAGATATATGAATACTAATTCAAATTCATTACGAGGTATTATTACAGGGACGCTTGTTAATGTTTGATGCTAGATTTGGATGGTCACTAATGAAGAAATCATCTGAGGAGAGCTACAAGCTACTGGATAAAATGGGGAGCAAAATCTTATAGTGGTAAGATGAAGGTACCAAATAAAGAGGATTCCACCTGATTAATAATAATAATGAATGTATGAAAATGGCCGAATTCCTTACTAGAAAAAATAGACCCAATGATGGGATAACAACACCAACCCCAAGGTTGGTATAAAGAATAAGTAACTCATGATGACTATAATCATAGTAATAATTTCCTCGGTAGGAGGGCAAAAAATTGAAAGCAAAAGGGTAACAACCATGGGATTAGGGGTACTGGGAAAAAGAACCCAAAGGGCCATCACTGATATTCATAGTACACACAATGAAAGACACAATGTCTACTTTAATGACATCCACTGGTTCTGCTATCAAAGAATTAATAACCTATTATAATACTAAATTCTATCCGTAAAGGGGATAAAATATGACTTAAGAGATCAAAATGATGAACTCTATAACATTTAATTTCATGTTATCCAGATCTCTGAGTAGCTTAGAGAGAGGCTAAGAGGAATACTGGAGGGATACCTTAATATGAATCCATGAGAAGATCTGAAATTCATTATACTAGGATATGGAAAAGAAAACAAAGATAATACTAAAAAAATAAATAAAGAACAATAACAAAAATATAGAAAGGATGTTTAAGGGAATGTAATGAATAATGAAAATTAACTAACTGAAGAATAAGATAAAGAGGAACCGCCACCATACAAACCTACAATTCTATTACTAGAATGACTAGCACAAGGAAAGATTGATGTGTTAAAAGGTAAATATCTGAACAATTTTAGAAGATTTCATATTAATATCCAATTTTCAAAGGATATCACCGACATGTTGATGTATGAAAATTTTATGAAAGAGATGGTGGCTAAAAAATGGATGCCGGAAGAAATTGGCCATATATAACTCACACAGGTGTGTTTAATGGTTGTATCGAAGGACTTACCTATGCAGAAATACGACCCTAGTAGTGTTTCAAAAATTTTATTTATTAGAGATAAGAAATTTGGAAAACCTATACGTGAATTAGGTGAAATTTTTAACATCATGACATACCATACTTTCAAGAGCTTAGGATGAGAGGGACTGAGGCCCACAATGGTTTGACTCTAATTACCATACTAAACTGTCTAATTTCAATGAGGAATTATTTATGAAATTATGATCAATGTCAACAAATTATATTTCCCCATTAATTTCATGTTGCTGGATATGGAAGAGGATCATAAAAATCTTATTTTGGACTATTTTTTGCCACTAGTAAAACAATAATTGACGTACAAAGTGGAGAACTCTATTTGCGAGTTGGTTGTGAGAACATAAATTTCAATATTCTCCATGAAATTAAAAAAATTGATGCGATTGAAGAAAATGAGATTTTAAAAGACAAAATAACCAACAATGAGGATATTGATGAGATTAGAGAACATTATGAGGTAGCTATTGTTATTAAATGGGATACTCAAAATAAAAGTAATGATTATAAGAAAGGGAAGATGAAAGGTCAGACCAAAGAGATAAAAAAGGAATTTGAATCCACCTAGTATGAGAAGGGCCAATAAGTATGGATGGCACTTTTCCTTCAATTTATTTCATCTGGATTAAGGATAAAATGGTGGATCAACCTAATGGAAATCAAAAAAGTGATTCATTAAGATAGAATTATGCTTTTTAGAGTTGGAGGAAAGGGGCTGACCTATGTGGATAGGTCAAAACTAAGACCATTTAAGGATCCCAACTAGGTAAAAACATTTCAAACATCTATCACCTGAGATAAAGCTAAAATAGATAAGGTTTATCCAATGACATTAACAAAAAGACCTTCTAGGAGGCAACCCTAGTTTTTAGGGACATTCATTATTTATTTTATGTTTTTATAGATGCTTATGAACTCATCCCAAAATCTTTCAAAATACACTATCATGGAATTTCATATGTTATTCTTATTTTTGAGGACCATCAATACATTGGCTAGAATTAAGTAACATGAAAACCTAGAAGAAGCTTCAATATCATTACCCATACTGAACCTCATTTATGTTAGGAATCCAAATAAATACATGTCATGAAACACATTCACGTCATGAACTTGGAGTAGGAAAAAATCGTACAACTGATATCGAACTGTTATTAAATTTTATGTATGAATTTAATTTAAATATCTATCAATTATATTTCCAACATGTAATTTTGTCTAGAACTTTAAACTATCAATTTCTTGCCCTGTATTGATTCTTGTTTCAATCAACTGAACTAGGAGGCATAAACTAGTACACATATATTACATTCTATTATTTGAAGTTAAATTTTCAATTAAATTGAATGAGAATAATGAGAACAATAATTTTTAGGGATAATAATGTTGATTACGATTTGGAAATAATGATTTATAGTAGTATGTTAATATTTTTAAATGAAAATTTTCTAAGATTAGTCCATGTTTTTAATTTAATATATTTTATTTAATTTTTTTAGTTATTAGTATTAATTATTAGGCATATTTTTCATAATCCCCTCAACTTATTCTTGAGACTTATTCTGAACCAATATTTCTATTATTTTTATATTTTATATTTCTTGTGAGAATGAGGCATGTTCTCTTCTAGAACATTATTATAATCTAATAAATTTAATGAATGAACAAAATCACTTCTAATATGGTTGGTAAAATTTTTTGTTAACCCTTTATCCATTATACCCACAATACATTAGTCCATTTGAGGAACATAAAACCAATGAAAGCCCATTTTTGGAAAGGGGCAATGTTACAATACTATCTTATCAATTTCTATCAATTTCTAAATTTATTCCATTGTATCAAAATTAATATGTGTGGGGGAGGGATTAACTATTGTATATGGGGATTTACTTCATTGAATATTATATATTGAGTATTTTTTGTAGTGATATATGTAGAGGTTATGTATTATTCACGATATTTTAAAATTCATCCTGATTGATAAAAAATTGAAAAAATGGGTTGTTTCTTAGGAGGCTAAAAAATAACTCTTTCCCAACCAATGATCTTTTGATTGTTTGTGGTTAGGTGGTGGATGTTATATTTGACATAATAAAAAATTTCAAATAATTAAATAATAAATAAATATGTAAATAAGAAATATATGATGATTCATTAATTGTTTTTACTTTTATCATTATCCCACTTTGATATTTTTAGGTGGAAGAGAGTTATGGAAATTTTACAGATAGATTTTCATTGAGATTGTATTTTGATATCATACACCATAATATAGATCCAAATATCCCTTTTGATATTTAATTAATTTACATTATGTATCTACCTAAAATAATACTTAGAGTTATTTTATCTTAATGATTAATCCCTCATTATAAGTTTTGATTATTCCTTTACATTGTAGAGATGAAATATTCCTCAAAATCCTATTGTATTTGAGATGTTCTTAAGGTATGTGAATAACATTATTTATAAGTGTACCCTGATAATGAGTGGAATATAGAAAGTGAGGTAGATTGGAAATGGAATGAATTTTAATAATTAATTGAAAAATGAAAATGGATGAGTGAAAATGATTTAACCTTATTAATTTATAAAATTAAAATACATGGTTTATTTGTTTGTTTCAAAAGTGATATATTGAGGAATTTATTTGTGTGATTCTTGAATACCTAATTTCAAATTTTATCAATTAATTTTTTTTATAATAAATTTAAGTTATTGAAATGTGAGATTCCTTTATAGTGTTATAAGATTCCATAATTGAGGAAAATTATAAATTCAATTTGTAATACCTTGAGATTTTTATGAAATATTTCATTTTAAATAATTTTATTTTGTAGAGAGCTTGTGTTACTTGCAACAACACATTTTGAAAAACATTATAGTATATGTGTATGTTATCCTACGGAAACTAGACTAGAAGTTATGAATAGTAATAACTAAATTATGATAAAAAATATTTTCTCCACATTTATAAAATTAATACAATAGTTATCAAATTATTATAATTTAAAATATAAATATTTGAAAATAATAATGTTGTTTTTTTAACATTGTTTTTATTCAAAAAAGTTTTTTATTAATTTCTATTTGAGAATGATTTTAATAAAATATATATATTATTTATTTGATAAAATATTTTAAATACTAAAGAAAACATTTTTTCTAAGAATATGCTTAGAATAATTCGAGTTTATAAAGAAAAATGTATTTTTCTCCTAAAAAACAGTTTTTGCCTCATTTATCAAAATTAATTTAAAATTTTATTTAACATTTATTGGTATTAAAATATATGAAATTAATTAAATATCTATAATTAGGAGGTTTATATTTTTCAAATAAGCCCCTTTTTATTTTTTGTCAAAATGAATAGTTACCATGGTAAAATTTATCACCCTAGTAAAAGGTAGATCAGGTAAATGTAGATTAAAAATAAGAGATAAGGTGATATGTTTTCATCTTAATTATTATTATATGTATTTAATTCAACCCTTATCACCATAGGATTTATTTTTATTAGATTAATGGGAACTTATACATGAAAATGACATATATATTATTTAAATAAAAGAAGTTTACAAAAGGTCACTCTCTTTGTTTTTATTATCTTTTATACGACCACTTAGGGAAAACGTATGTTATTAAAGAATATAAATCTATATTTTTATCCTAATAAAATTATTTTAATGATAAGAATTATATTATATTTTTATTAATTATATAATGGAACAATGTTCTTATGCAACTCAGATGTGATATTTCTCCAATTGATAAAAAAATATAATAAAAGATTTTAAAATTATTAAAAGAAACATAATTTGAGAAAGATAATGAGATATATGAAGTTTATAACTTAATATGACATATTATTGTTTTGTTATAATATTATATTTTAATTAAAACTTTGTATTTTTGTCTTTAAATTCAAAGAAGTCAAAAGTGTCAAATTTGAAAATAATGATATTTTATGAAAATAATATTTCCACTAATCAAATAAAATAATCGAAATATTAAAATAGGATATAAGGGATAATATATGGGATAATATTTCATCACTTTCCCATTTATAGGTCTTATGGAAACTTTTGTATTGATATTGACTTCATTATATTGTAATCTTTTAAGAAATTCCAAGAGTTCCCCACCCCTATCTTATAAAACAAAACTTATCCTTTCACTTGATCACATCACATAAGACCATATAGCTTGTAAATTATCTATAAATTTCCCTATATAGATCCTATATTTTTTTTATTAGAAAAATATGAACCGTAGATCCTTTCAGATGAGTTTTAAAGTAATTTTCAAAAATTAAGTAATCGCCTAGACCAAACACATTTTTTTATCTCTAATTATATGGAATTTATCATAAAATAATAAAATAATTTCCATAAATAATCTTTAAAATTATTATTATTATAAAAACACCATTATAAACCCTCTTTACCTTGAAATGAATATTTAATGTTTCGCTTGTGCGTACATAAAACTTACCTTCTCCTAACGGAGATACAATTCATTTTTCATCACCATATTTTATGGATATATATTATGATGGGTTTAATATTTCAATGTTATATTTATGAAAAAGTTATACTTTTAATTTATAATATAACATCTACCTACTTACCATCCAACCCTTTAGGAAATCATAATGTTTTCCATGCATGTGTGTGGAATACCACCTCCACAAAGCAATTTGATTCACTTTTCATTTATATTTAACATGGATGGTAATAAGGATGGATTTAATGAATATATATGATATATATGATATAATAATTATTATATAATTTTCAATTATTATTTTACTTTATTTTATTCCATCATTTGAAAAATCTAATCATCATTCATGCTTATATACGACATATTGTCTCTATGAATGGTGGAATTCATTTTTTTATCTATAACTTTTTTATATAACTATAAATATAAAAATAATTAATTTATATGATATTTATATCATTATAAATATTTTTGAGGTTATGTTACCATGTAAAAACATATAATTTCAAGAAAAACTGAACTAAAATACTCATGAAAAACAAAATAATTAACTCCTAGAAATAACAATATTAATAATGATTTTTTGATAAAAAGGTTATTGAAATGTAATAAAGGGATCATATATTATGTTATAAGAATGAAAATTATTCTTTTATATAATTATAATAAATATAAATTTATTATACAGGAGGATAGAGTTCCTTCTAAGAAAGGATAACTTGAGGTAAGAAATTTATTTCATAATCCCATCAATATTGATGATTTACTATGTCTAATTATCCCTTGGGAGAATTATTCAATATTTTCCTTCTATATCCATTATTTATGAAAATAATTTCAATTATTTTATTACTATCCTAAAATTATTTTTTAAATTCATTTAATGCCTTGTTTTACTTTTTACAAAATGTTTTAAAAGTAATATTTTTGTCGTTATTTGAATAAGGTACATTTTGACTTTGTGAATGAAATTTTTTCATACATTATACCAAATAAATGGATTTTTTATCAAGAATAACTAATCATTGATTTAAAAATTACATTATAAAACTACATGGTTCCTTTAAAAAGAAATTGTTTATTTAATATCTTCTAAAATTTAAGATTTTATAATGTAATTTTAAAAATGGAATGGATATTTTCCTCAATAACTTTTTAAGAAAATTTTGATGATATTTATGTTCATCGGTGAAAAAATACCTTGATTTAATTTTTTATTTACTAGTGATATGATATTTGGGTAAAAAAACTTATTATTTGTATGGATGTATTAAGATTATGATGACAATATTTTTGTGAATGATATTTCTATTTTTGGGACCTTGTTTGTTTGAAGTTTTTTTAGAAGATGAAATATGTATTTTTTAAATTAATGTATTTTATTATTAAATATGAAATAAATAACCTCACTTTGTAAAATTTGGTTTTTAGAAATACAATCATATTTGGGTTATCTAATGGAAACAGATTAAAAAATTATAGTGGTTTGAGAAGAAGTTTTCTTGAACAAGAGGCTCATCAGACTCATCTTGAGTTTGAGAAAGCAATTTTTCATCATAATGAAGATGTTAAGCAGTGTCTTCATTTATATTTTGTAAATATGATTTTTTTCGATCATAGATTTCTCATAAATCATAATTTAGTTGGAAGACTTGTGATGATACCCTTATAAATAAAAGAGGATAACAAGTGATGCCAATCATATTAATGTTTAGATTGAAAGAAATAAGTAATGGAAGAATGGGAAGTTACAAAGAATCTCAATACATGTGAGAAAAATGTTTTCTTGGTCTTATGTAGTATCAAAGTCATGAATAATTCATGATAAAAGTAGGATTCTATGAATGAAAAAATATTATGAAGAAAAATAATTTTGGTCTGAGTTCATCAGTGTGAGATCACCAAAAGTAGAGTTCAGATAAGGTTGTGAAGTTTTTTTTCATAATGTGAGAAGAAAAAGATATTTGTTTTCAACTATAATAATTAACCACAAGTTAAAAATTAGTAAAGAAATAATTTTTTTGAATTTTTATCAAAAAATGAAAAAAGTTTCTGAAGTCCAAGTAACTAATACAAGTATATAATTTGTGGTGAGTTATTGATCATCAGAGAAATTATGACACTGATAATCAGAATCGGTGACGGTTGAAAAAAGTAATCAGATGAAGAATTGTTTTTTGGATGTTTTTGGGACTAGTGGAAAAAATATAATTGGATTTTTTTGAAGTGATGCATGGAGGAAAGTCAGTGATTGATCAATAATATAGACAATTATTTTTAACAAGTGTAATTGTTCGTTGTTTTCAATTGGGTGAAAAGATAAAAAGGAAATGAATTTTTTGTACGAAATGTGTCAAATTCAATAGAATATATGTGATTATGACAATAAGAATGATAGTGATACTGATCTAATAGAATAAATTAGAGATCGATCTATCTGATGTAGTCTGACATTGATAACATAATTAGGCCTAGGGTGATCAAAATGTGAAAATAAAAAAATTTATCAACTTAATGAAGTTACAAAATTGTTTAAAATGGTAGGGTGGTGTTTGAAGCTGATTCTAAAGTGATTCAATGAATTTTTAAAATATTTATAATCTTCCACAATGCTTATGGTAGAATTATTTCAGTGTCTTATTTCTATCAAGGTGGTATAAAACAATGTAATAATGAATATGATTTTTTCATTATAATGGGGAATCATAATGGAACTCAAAATCAGACTACTGATAGAAAAAAAGTATAAAGTGATCTAAAGTTGTGAAGATATCTGATAAGGTTAAAGAAGAAGGGATAATATTTGAGAAACACTAAATAGTTCAACGATGTATCTAAAATTAAAGTGGAATTAATGTTTATAGAAATCAGTTAAGTGTGAAAATATTTTTAGATTCCATCATATAGAACATTTATAAAAATTATAATTATTGAAAGTATATTGTACTTTTTTGAAATGAGTATTGTTTATGAGTGTAGAGAGATTTTGGAGTAAATAATGTTTTAGAGAGAAGGTGTTTTCAGTCAGGTATTTCTAATTGATGTTTTCCAAACAGAATAAGTAGAAGAAAGATGATATTTAGTTCGGACTGAATCATTAGACTGAGAAATCATAATAGGATACTCAGACTAAGGAAAAAACATTTCAGAATTATTTCAGTGGTATTATGACAGAGTTATATTATCATACTAAGAAATCAGACTTAGCGATTAGATTCAGTATCATTATGATGTCTAGAGATGTTCTTATCCACTACTAGGTTGGAAAGTGAGGACTATTTATAAAAACCATATTTGTGAAAGTTGACTAGGAAGCACAATAACATTATTTTTAAAAATCTATTGAATGTTTCATAACATGTTACACAAATATTATTATAGCATTAGAGGCTACTTGAATAAAAAACACTATTTTATTGATCCTAGTGGTACTGAAGTGTAAGGGTATATCCTAATTGTTTTATCCACACACAATGATTATTTTCTAGTGGATTTCATAGTATTACATTTTTTTGTAAACCATAACAATGAAAAAGATACTATTACTAAGTAGTGAATCTTTATAATTCATGTGTTCCTTTTGATGTTTAATTATTTTGTTTTCAGAAAAGTCATAACAATTTAACATGAGGTGAAGGTTTTTTTCAAAAGGATGAAAAATTAAAAGAAAAATATATCACTGATTCATCCTTGAACCTCTCTCAATGATACTTAGATCATGGCTGGGTAATCTCAATTGGCATCATAGGGAAGGTTATCTTCATTTAATTTTTGTTGAATTTTTGAAATAGAATTATTGATGGGAAATCAGCATTGTGTGAGTGGATTCGAGTTATCAGTGGTAAATACTATTGTATATGGAAAGGTAGAATTTTTGTTTATCTTATGTCACTTGGGTATGATGTTTTTGAAGCTAAAATAGATGAATTTCCTCTTATTGAAGAAAATTTTCATGTTACACCTATTGAACAGATGAATCATTTGAATAAGGGAAGAGATAAGAATTCGTTACTCTTATCACATTATGAAAGTGAGTTTCTAAGAGTGAAGGGTGAAAGATATTGTCAGTGCCATCAAATGTCATAGAGAAATTTTGTAAGAGTCAAATATTTATGAAAAGATCTTTAGAATTCATCATCACAGGTTTAATGCTAAAGTTTCATCATTGGAAGAAATGGATCTGGAAAATAAATCTCTCAATGATCTTCATAGTACTCTCATTACTTATGAAATGATAGAGAATAATGTTATGAATGGAAAAAAATATTATTAATAATGATTCTTCAAGGATTCTAGGTAATTAAAGTTTAATAAGGTACTTTATGAATATGAAGTTTTTGGGATCTTATTCTAAAAATGAGGTACAAAAAAATCTTGATGAATTTTAATCCTACTTTTCAAAAAATATAAAAATAGGTGCAGACAAATATAAGGAAAATCTTCCTTTGAAATGTTTTTATTGTGGTGTAAATCGTCACATTCCTATTAATTTACCTCTAAGAAAGAAATAAGAGGATAATGATAAAGATAATAGAAGGAAGAGATTATTGTGTAACAAATATGGTGATTAGGATAAATATTTTTCCAAAGGAACATATGGAATGTTCTCCAAATCTAAAAGGAGAATATTTTTATCTGGATATAATTAAGAACAAGATAGTGATGCTGAATATGTGTATCAGTATGGTTTTTTTAATGTTTCCCTAGGTTCCCACTTAACCTTAAAGTGTATTTTTAATATAATAAAAAATCGATTCAAGGGGAAAGTGTTCTGAAGAAGTAGTTATAATGATGAATAAACTCAATTAAAATTTAATCTGAAAGAAGAATTGAATGAATTTCAAGGAAATATTTAGATGCATGAAAATAAAATCAATAAGATGAAAAATGAAAATTCGTTAAGAAATCATCAATAATTATTTCTTTATGACAATGTTAAGCTATTGTATGAGACTAATGTATTTAGGAAATATATTGAGAAAGAAAATAATCATAATGAACATATAGAATCAAGGCTTAATGAAAAAGAATAAGAGTTTGAACTTGTCCAACAAAAAATTTCTAAGGACAAATAGAGGATTACAAGTCTCATTAATTCTATCTCTTTTGTAGGTTAAATCATTTTAATGCTAAAAATAATGAATGATAAAAATTTACCTTCAAATGTTGATAATAAATTTGAAATTATTTTTGAGAAGAAGAATACTTGGAAATATATGTATGTGGACAAAAACAAAAAAATTTAGAAGTAATAAGTTTATAAAAATTATGATTCTGAATAATTTTATACCAATTCTTGTTCTAATAAGGTTGGAAAAAAATGAGCAGAAAATGAAAATTTTGGTTGATAATAGAATGGTTGGTGGCCAAAAATGTTCTAATATGAAAGATAATATGGTGGATGAGAAACTTTCCCACAACTATGAACAATATAAGTGATTTAGTGGAAAATATTATTTCTATGGATATTGTTTAAATTTTGGGTGATTTGGAAATATGGTCAATGTGTGTTGTTTTAGCCAACCAAATTATTACCATTCCTTGAATTACAAAAGGAAACATTTGAGGGGAGTCAATCCTCACAAAGGAATAAGTTTGAGAAGGATGTTCTTAAGAAATCTGAGAAGGCAGGTATAACGACCAATACTTTACATACATTGATGTTACTTAAGAATGGAAGCACACTTATTACAACATATAACAAAACCATGAAAGGAATGTATTGGTATAGTGTCTTTAGAAACTGGGAAACATAAACAACTGGTTTATAGAGCATCTACATTGTCTCCCCATTATTTCTTCATATCTAGAGTCTGTTTTGGAATATCCTACTTAATAGCCTTCTTCCTGACCTGGGGAACAGAAAACATATAAAAGGCTGAGCTCAAATGCTCAGTAAGGGTAAATGAAATAGATATAAATCATATCATATTCATAAGAACATAACATTTTGAAAATCTTATCCTATAAATGAGATTATAATATCATGACATGGGATAAATCAGAGTAGTGAAATGTAATCCCGATAATCATAACTTAAAACAATAAACTTTGTTTCATACACACATAATCATAGAAAATCATTTCTTATTATTCAAGACTCATTTCCAAGAATATAATAGTGGACAAAGTCCATTTCTGAGATGTGTTCACTCCTCGTTCAAGTCCTGTATCACTGAATCAGGTTAACTTTTCATTCCAGCCAGGTCTATCTCATGAGATATAAATTTTTACCCAATGAATTTGAGGGAGATATAGGTCACACCCATATCATAAGGATACCATTTTTATGTATTCCACAAAATCATAAATTATACATCATAGTATAACCCATGTAATACAATTGGGATTCTTAAACATCATGTCATCATAACATAATCAATATAAGATAAAAGGACTTCATAAAAATAATTCCATCAAAACATAATCAAATAAATTTAATAATAGGTATAGAAATAGAAACCTATATTATCTTAGATGGAAAATAATTTTGATAAAACACATGAACTCCATTCTTGAGGAAAATATCCTTTCTACTTAAAAACATTTTTCCTTTCTTAACATGTCATACAATTTTAAACTAAAAGAAGTTAATTGAAAATAAACATGCTAAATTGTAAATTAAGTATAATGGAAATAATGTTATATGAAATCATATAAATCTTTTCATTCCATAAAAGTTAAAAAATAATTCTTCTCGTACTTTGGCCGAAAAAGTCAAAAAGTATCTTGTACTGAAAATGACAAAAGATTCCGTTCATATATTTTACTAAAATTCAAAAATAAGTAGAATTGGATTTAAACAATCGTAGGAGTATAGATATAATATTACATATTTAGGAAACATGGAAGTGGATGTTAAATATTCCCCAGTAAATTCTGAAGTATAAACAATCTCGGATAAAAATGAGACTGTGAGATTTTCCCTGACCTTTGGTCTCATATGCTTCGTACATAACCGAAAATCCTATATAACTATTTAAATAATGTCATTGAAATATTAAATAATCATATTCATTGTTATTATATCATATATGGTCATATTTGTATCTTCTTATTAGTAATATTTCATGGCTACTTGTTCTTCGGGCGTTCATTGCTTTATGTTCTTATGCAGGTTTTGTTGAATAAATTATTATTCCTCTATTTAGGTTATAGATAGCTCATTTACAGAATGGTTTTAGTGTATTATATATCATATTTATTCATTAAAATCAATTATATAATCATTATTCAATGAAGATTATGTAAAATGAGTCGTATCACATCGTGGAGATGGTAGGCCATACGTACGCATGAGCGATGATATCGTTCCCATAATTATTCAATGGTCTTGGAGTGGATGATAGAATATATCAGAATTAGTAAAATTTTATAATAATCATATATAGTTATTCTTTACACAATTGTACCCATCCATGTAAGGTGGTGGTGTAAGATAGATTACACCACAGTGTGGAGACTGTATTCCGTACGTACGCACGCGCGAGGATTTCATTTTTTGTAGGATGGATAGATGGTGAAATGGGGTTGTTTCATATTAATAATAACATATATGTATATTTGAGTGATACTGATTTTATTACTTTATAATGAAACAAATAAATAAGAGGAAGTATAAGAAGAAAGAAACTTGAAAGAATCGGTAGAAGATATTATCTCTTCCTTGACCTGTCTCCTTTAAACTTTCTCTTAGGGCACTAGAGTTGGTCTTTTGAGAAGACTAAAACCTCTATTATATAACTAGAGATGTTGAGAAGAGAAATTATATGGGGTTGGCTGAGCATGAAGGCTCAAAATTGTCTGAATAGGAGAGGGAGGAGGTGCCCTTTTATAAGGGAGGAGAGGGGCACCTTAAGAAAAACTTAAAATATTATTTTATAAAAAAGTCATATTCGGTTTATAATGGCTCCAAATTTATTTATTTCTAAGATAAAGTAGTTATGGGTAGAAATAATCTCAACCAATATGTTTTAGATATGTTATGGTTTCCATTTTAACCTTATCATTTAGATTTAACTCTAAGTTAAATAATTTAACTTTTACCGTGTCTTCTTTTATTATTACAATATATGGTTAATAAACATACTATAAACTTACAATAGAACCCCAATTGGTTCATTAATGTCATATATTTTATTATATAATTATTTTGGCCAAACCTTAGATTTTTATGAATATAATATCAATTAATAATTTAATATTTGTTTTAAAAACACTTTTATGTCAATTTCGACACTATTTGGTATTTTGTTTTTGTTAAATTCATGACAGCATTATTACATTGAATTTTCTTTATCAAACTAACCCTATTATTTTATATGAACCAAGAAAATTATTTTAATTCATAAAAAGTCTCAAATAACATTTATTTGGGTATTTATAATATCAATTATGTTAATATTTCATTAATAAGGTAATTACTGGATCATCATTGTGTCATAAATAAATTAAATAATTTATTGTCTAACAATTATAAAAAAATACCATTATTTATGAAATTGTTTTAGATTTATAATTAATATTTATAGTCGAACTTATCTTATGTATAACCCTATATTGAAAATGTTTTACTTATTACACTTTGATTTTAACTCTTTTGACTCTTCTTTGAATTAAATAATAATAATTGACCTAATCTAATCCACGTAGACCTAAATGGTCGTATTGTATTCCTAAGGTTGTTTTTGGTCGAATTAAACTTATCCAATATAATTAGGACATGTGTTAGGGTAATAATAATATCATTTTTACCCTTAATTACCCTATTTACTTTTAACCATGGTAAATAAAAGTAAAAAGATACTATTGACCAAAAAAAATTATCTTATTGAACCAAATTTTACTTACTGATATCAACCATGTTTCTAGGATTTTAGAAATTCCACTCACTGAAGTGGTAAAATTAATTTTTATGACAATTTGCAAATTCTCCAAAGAGGTGGGTAAAAGACAGTCAAAAGTTTAATAAAATTTTTATATATCTAAAATTATTATAAAATGACTCCAATTAATTACATTAAACTTATAGAGGTATTATGTATCTATTTTAACCTAAAATAAATTTAAATAAAATAAATTATTATTTAAATAAAAAGTCGGTTTTAACCAATAACTCAGTGTTTTCACTATTCATCAAAAATTGAAAGTTTTCAGAAAAATACCAAAAATTCACCCTAGGCTAATTTCGATATTACAAATCAAAATATGAAGTCCATTTTGAAAGATAAAATTTATAAAATTTCCAAAAGTGGGTATTACTATTCATAATGGCTAGTTTATATAATATTTTAATAACATGTCGTTGTTTAGAGAAACTCGGTATTGCGTACAACGAAATCTATAGAGAAAGGTTGATCTTGCGTGTAACTCAAGCCAAGATAGTGTTGTGTGTAGTGAAATATTCCTTTGGTGTTTTGTATAACATAAAAACAAAATATTTCTCATAAAATCTCACGGTGTTACATTCTACCCCCCTTAAAAATAATTTCTCCCACAAAATTCGTCACTTCAAAACAAACAGATGAGGATACCTCTCCCTCATCATATCCTCAAGTTCCCATGTATGTTCTTATAATTGGTGGTTCCTCTGTAAATCTTTTACCAAGTGAGTGGTCTTGTTTCGTTGAACTTTTTTGCTACTATCTACAATCTTTATTGGTTGTTCTTCATAAGAAATATCTTGCTCCAGCGGTACAACTTTTGAGCTTAGTACCTGTGAAGTATCAGGTATGTACTTTCTCAAGAGAGATAAATGGAACACATCATGAAATTGAGAGAGATTCAGTATAAGTGGCATTCGGTAAGCTAACTTCCCAACACGATCCAGTATTTCGAAAGGACCAATATACCTAGTGATCAACTTTCCCTTCTTTCCAAATCTTATTACTCTCTTCCAAGGAGATATTCGTAATAAAACTTTAGCACCCCTTGAAACTCAAGGTATTTTCTTCGATTTTCGGAATAAATTTTTTGTCTACTCTGAGCTGGTCTTATGTGTTGTTAAGTAGATCTTACCTTTTCTTCCATCTCATCAAAAATATCAGGTCCTAATAGCTTTCTTTCCCCAACTTCATCCCAAAAAGTTAGAGTTCTGCATTTCATTCCATAGGGAGATTCATAAGGAGACAACTGAATAATGGAGTGAATGAAATTATTATAAGAAAATTCTACCAAAAGTAGGTGTTGATCCCAAACACCCTTTAATACAAAGAGAAAGCTCTCAACATGTCTTCTAGAGTTTGAATTGTCCTCTCAAACTGACCGTCTGTCTGAGGATGACAACCAGTGCTGAAACTCAACTCTGTATCTAGAGTATACTGAAGACTTCACCAAAACATCGAGGTAAACCTCTGATCCTGATTAGATATAATGGAAAGTGTTACGCCATGCAATCTTACCGCTTGCTTTACATATATCTGGGCAAGATGATCAAGAAAGAAATCTTCTATAAAATAAATGAAGTGTGTCGACTTCGTAAGATGATCAATTATAACCTAGATAGCATTATTGCCTTTGGATGCTTTGGGAAGTCCAGTGACAAAGTCCATTGTGATGTTTTCCCATTTCCATTCTGGTATGGGTAATGGTTGTAACATCCCCTTAGACTTCTTTCTCTTAGCTTTAACTTGTTGAAAAACCAAGTATCGAGAGACATATTCAGCAACATCTCTTTTCCTAACATCCCACCAGAAGTACTCCTTCAGGTCCCTATACATCATTGTGTTTCAAGGGTGAATAGAGAATTAAGAACTATGAGCCTCATCTAATATTTCCTTCCTTAAATTTGGGATGGGAGGAACACAAACCTGATTATTGACCCTTATTATTTCATCACAATCAATGTGGAATTCAGGAACATTTGTCACCTTCTTTTGTAACTCAACTTCTTTTTTCTGTGCCTCATTAATCATAACATGTATATATGGTTGAACATTCATTTGAGAAAGATAATATTTTTCCCCTTCCATTATAATTCCAAGATCCATCCTTTGTAAATCCATAAATATTGGATCTTTTGTGATCCTCATCATTGATAAGCTAGCATGGTCTTGTCGACTTAACGCGTCCGCCACCTTGTTTTCTTTCCTATGGTGGTAATGAATTGATCAGTTTTAATCCTTAATCAGCTCCAACCATCGTATTTGGTGCATATTCATCTCTTTTTGTGTGAAAATATACTTTAAACTTTTATGATCAATATAAATATCACACCATTCACCATAAAGATAATTCCTCTAAATCTTTAATGCAAATAATGTTGCAGCTAATTCCAAATCACGAGTTTGGTAATTTTCCTCATGTATTTTCAAATGTCATGAGGCATAATATATCACCATATCGTTTTCCATGTGAACACACCCCAATACCTTCTTGGATGCATCACTGTTGATCACAAAACATTCTCCACTACAAGGCAGTGTGAGCATAGGTGCACTGGATAACCTTCTTTTTATCTCCTTGAATTTCTCTTCACACTCCTCCATCTAAATAAACTTAACACCTTTTCGATTCAACCTGGTGAGTGGATTAGATAATTATGAAAAATCTTTCACTAAACGTTGATAATATCCAGCCAAACCAAGAAAACTTCAGATATCAGTTAATATTGTTGGTCTCGACCATTTTTCGATAACCTCTATTTTTGCTGGATCCACCCATATCCCCTCTTTTGAGATTATGTGACCCAAAAATAAAACTTTTTGAAGCCAAAATTCACACTTGGTAAATTTGGCATAAATCTTATCCTTTATTAGGGACTTTAATACAATTCTCAAGTGATATTTATATTCTTCTATGCTCTTTGAATAGACAAGAATATAGTCTAAAAAGAATACCAAAAACTGATCAAGATAGTCTCTAAATACTCTATTAATTAGATCCATGAAGATAGCTGGGGAATTAGTAAGACCAAATGGAATCACTTTAAATTCATAGTGTCCATACCTTGTATGGAAAGCCATCTTTGGTATATCCTCCCTTTTGA
Source organism: Viscum album (assembly GCA_963277665.1). Lineage (NCBI taxonomy): Eukaryota > Viridiplantae > Streptophyta > Magnoliopsida > Santalales > Viscaceae > Viscum > Viscum album. Next base: position 1,149,995,805 of record OY728140.1, on the reverse strand, counting down.
CCCTTAATTGATGATACCCTGAATGGAGATCAATCATGGAAAAGTATTGAGCTCCGCATAGTTTGTCAAATAAGTCATCAATGTGTGGGAGAGGATATTTATTCTTGATAGTGATATTGTTAAGTTCTCGATAATCAATGTAGAGTCTCATTGATCCATATTTCTTATTAACAAACAGAACAGGTGCTCTCCAAGATGATGCACTAGGGCATATGAATCCCTTATAAATATTATCTTGGAGTTACTTCTTCAATTCATGAAACTCAATTGGGGACATTCTATAAGGTGTCTTTGAAATATGTATAGCACCCGGTATGAATTCTATTGAAAACTCAACTTCACGATTTGGTGGAAGACCTGGCAATTCCTTTAGAAAGACATAATCAAACTCTCGTACAATGGGTGTATTCTTAATCGGGAATTTCTATCCAACCATTTGAGATAAATATCCTTAATTTATTATAATCAAGACCCATATGATGGAAGCAATTTCCACTGGAAGGTTATATTCATCCTTGAATCGATAGATGATTAGTGATTGATCTGGAAAATGAAATTTAACTTCAATTATTTATAAATTGGTATGATCTCTATAAAAAGAAATCCAATCCATGCTAAGAATCACATCAAATTCCACTATAGAAAGGATCACAATATTTTCAAGAATAACTTTCCCACAAACATCAATAGGAGAAGAATTGTAAACTTTTGATGCAACCGTTGTGCCATTAGAAGTTGTCACAACTAACTCAACAAATAATTATTGAGGTAGTACGACGATACCCTTAGAAAACTCTTCAGAAATAAAAGAGTGGGTGGATCCTGAATCAAATAAAACATAATCTACTTTAGAGTGGATGGTAAGTGTACCTATCAAGACATCATTATCGTACTCCACATCGCCAATAGAAATTGAATGTGAAATTACATTGTATTAGGAATTAAGAGTTTGTTGAGGTATATCATCACCAAAAACCCTTTTATTAGGGCATTGATTAGCATAATACCTCATTTTTTACACTTGTAACATTGAAGTGTAGGAGGTGCATTCTGTGTATCCTTTTCTATGTTCGCATCCATAGACATCCTTTTCCCATCATTGCAGCAATCAAATGCCCGATGAACTTATTTTCCATATTTGAAAAATTTACTTTTCCCTTTAAGATAATTCCCTTCACACTTTGATCACAATATAAAACTCGTCTTCTTTTCAGTGTGGTCTTTAGATTTCCCTTTGAATTTTATTTTCCTCTTCTTATCAAACCCATATGACTGATTGGTTACTCCAATCTCCATATCAACATTGAGAGCACATCAAACAATTTCCACATAGTTATTGAAGTCCCTTAGGGATAATGACCTTAGAAGACTTGGTTTTAAGACACTAAAGAATCAATCGATCTTACTCTTAGGTTGGATAATAATTCTGGAAGCATACCATACAATTCTTGTAAAATTTGATTCGTAGGTACCAATAGATTCAACATCATTTTTCATTAGTTAAAGAAACAATTTCTCTATCTTTGTTTGAAAAATATGAGGTAAGTACTTATTGAAGAATATGTTATTGAAATCGTCCCATTCCATGGACTCAATTTCATCTCTTTGCCTCGTATTCTTGACAAGATTCCACCATTGACCAGCTTCACCTTTCTAACGATATACTACTAAGATGAATTTATCATGTTTAGAACATTGAAGAACTGAAAATATCATTTCAGTGGTACTGATCCATTGTTTAGCCACAAATAGATCAGTAGACCCACTGAATGGGGGTGGACACTGCCTCATGAAGGATTCAATAGAATTTTTCTCCTTCCTTTTCTCATTTGGAAGTACTGCATGGTTCATAGCTTGAGAAAGTTGTGCGAGCATGGATACAAGATTTTTCATTCCATATCCCATAATGTTTGGTTGTTTAGGGCGACAATTATTGCATTTCCCACCGCATTCAGTATTAACATGCTTCCTTCGGGTTCCATCCATTGACTAAAACCAATAATCATAGTGTGAGACACACTAATCATAATAGGAAAACCACATAATCAAGAATAAAATTTCACACATTAGGTCTTATCAACAGTTATTCATGGCCATTTCTAAAATAGTAATATTGTGTTCAATGCTTAGACATATCCTTAGGGTTCTTACTTAGGCTTTCACATCCAGGTTTCCAAAGGTTGACTATACCTTTCCTCTGATACCAACTATAACGACCCATACCTTACATACATTGTTATTACTTCAGAATTGAAGCACACTTATTACAAAATATAATAAAACCATGAAAGGATCATATTGGTATAGTGTCTTAGAATCTGAGAAACATAAACAACTGGTTCATATAGCATATACATTGTCTCCCGTTTATTTCATCATGTCTAGAGTCCCTTTTGGAATATCCTACATAATACCCTTCTTCCTAACCTGGGGAAAAGAAAACATAAAAAAGGGTGATCTCAAATGCTCAGTAAGGTTAAATTAAGAAGATATAAATCATATCATATTCATAAGAACATAACATTTTGAAAATCTTATCCAGTAAATGAGCACATAATATCATGACATGGGAAAAATCATAGTAATGAAATGTAATCCCAATAATCATAACATAAAACATGTAACTTTGTGGAATACACACATAATCATAGAAAATCATTTCTTATTAGTCAAGACTCATTTCCAAGACTATCATTGTGCACAAAGTACACTTATGAGAAGAGTTCACTCTTCTTTCTAGTCATGTATCACTGAACCGGATTAACTTTCCGTTCCAGCCAGGTCTATCTCATGAGATATAAATTTTTACCCAATGCATTTGAGGGAGATATAGGTCCCACCAATATCATAATGATACCATTCATATGTGTTCCACAAAATCATAAATAATACATCATAGTATAACCCATGTAAAACAAATGGGATTCTTAAACATCATGTCATCATAACATAATCCATATAAGATAAAAGGACTTCATAAAAATAATTCCATAAAAACATAATCAAATAAATATAATAATAGGGATTGAAATAGAACCCTATATTATCTTAGATGGAAAATAATTTTGATAAAACACATTAACTCCATTCTTGAGAAAAATATCCTTTCTACTTGATTTTTTTCCCATTCTTAACATGTCATTCAATTTTAAATTAAAAGAAGTTAATTGAAATCAACTTGAAAAATTGTAAATGAAGCATCATGTAAATATTGTTCTGTGAAATCATAAAAATATTTTCATGCCATATAAGTTAAAAAAATCATTCTTCTCGTACTTTGGCCGGAAAAGTCAAAAAGTATCTCGCCCTAAAAATGAAAAAATATTCCTTTCATATCTTTTACTAAAATTCACCAATAAGAAGAATTGGATTTAAAAAATTGTAGGAGTATATAAATAAAATTACATATTTAGGAAACATGGAAGTCGATGATAAATATGCCCCAGTAAAATCTGAAGTATAAACAATCTCGGATAAAAATGAGACTATGAGATTTTCCCTTACCTTAGGTCCGATATGCTTCTTACGTAACCGAACCTCCTGCATAACGATTTAAATAATGTCATTTACTTATTAAAAAATAATATTCATTTTTATGATATCATATATGGTCACATATTTATCTTCTTATTAGTAATATATCATGGCTACTTGTTGTTCGGGCGTTCATTGCATTTTGTTCTTATGCATGTTTTGTCGAATAAATTATTATTCCTCTATTTAGGTTATAGATAACTCATTTAAAGAATGTTTTTAGTGTATTATATATCATATTTATTCATTAAAATCTTTTATATAATTATTATTCAATGAAGATTATGTAGAACGAGTCGCATCACATCGTGGAGATGGTAGTTCTACGTACACACGAGCGATGATATTGTTCCCATAATTATTGAATGGTCTTAGAGTGGATGATAGAATATATCAGAATTAGTATATTGTTATAATAACCATATATATTTATTATTTACACCATTATAACCATCCAAGTAAGGTGGTGGTGGAAAAAAGATTACACCACGGTGTGGAGACTGTATTCCGTACGTATGCACGCGCAAGGATTTCGTTTTATGTAGGATGGATAGATAGTTAAATGGGGTTGTTTCATATTTATAATAACATATCATTATATGAGTGATACTTATTTTATTACTTTATAATGAAAAAATAAATAAGAGGAAGTATAAGAAGAAATAAACTTGAAAGAATTGGTAGAAGATATTACCTCTTCCTTGACCTGTCTCTTTTAAACATCCTCTTAGGGCACTAGAGTTGGTCTTTTGAGAAGACCAAAACCTATATGATATAACTGGAGTTGTTTATAAGAGAAATGGTATGGGTTTAGCTGAGCTTGAAGGCTCAAAATTTTGTGAATAGGAGAGGGAGGAGGTTCCCTTTTTAAGGGAGGAGAGGGGCACCTTAGGAAAAACTTAAAATATTATTTTATAAAAAAGTCATATTCGGTTTATAATGGCTCTAAATTTATTTATTCCGAATATAAAGTAGGTATGGGTAGAAATACTCTCAACCAATATGTTTTATACAAGTTAAGGTTTCCATTTTAACCTTATCATTTAGATTTAACTCTAAGTTAAATAATATAACTTTTACCGTGTATTCTTGTATTATTACACTATATGGTTAATAAAAATACTATAAACTCCCAATAGAACCCCAATTGGTTCATTAATGTCATATAATTTATTATATAAGTCTTTTGGATGAATCTTAGTTTATTATGAATATAATATCAATTAATAATTTAATATTTGTTTTAAAAACTCTTTTATGTCAATTTCGACACTATTTGGTATTTAGTTTTTGTTAAATTCATAACAACATTATTACTTTGAAATTTTTTTATCTAACTAACCCTAAGATTTTATATTAACCTAGAAAATTATTTTAATTCATAAAAAGTCTCAAATTACATTTATTTGGGTATTTATAATATCAATTATGTTAATATTTCATTAATAAGGTAATTACTGCATCATCATTTTATCAAAAATAAATTAAATAGTTTATTGTCTAAAAATTATAATAAAATACCATTATGTAGGAAATAATTTTAGATTTCTAATTAATATTTATAGTCCAACTTATCTTATGTATAACCCTATATTGAAAATGTTTTACTTATTACACTTTGATTTTAACTCTTTTGACTCTTCTTTGAATTAAATAATAATAATTTTCCTAATCTAATCCACGTGGACCTTAATGGTTGTATTTTATTCCTAAGGTTGTTTTTGGCCGAATTAAACTTATCCAATAGAATTAGGACATGTGTTAGGGTAATAATAATTTCATTTTTACCCTTAATTACCCTATTTACTTTTAACTGTGGTAAATAAAAGTAAAAAGATACTATTCACCAAAACAATTTATCTTATTGAACCACATTTTACTTACTGATATAAACTGTGTTTCTCGGATTTTTGAAATTCCACCCACTGAAGCGGTAAAATTAATTTTTATGTCAATTTGCAAATTCTCCTAGGAGGTGGGTAAAAGACGGTAAAAGTTTAATAAACATTTTATATATCTAAAATTATTATAAAATGACTCCAATGAATTACATTGAACATATATAGGTATTATGTATCTATTTTAACCTAAAATAAATTTAAATAAAATAAATTATTATTTAAATAAAAAGTTGGTTTTAACCAATAACTCAGTGTTTTCACTATTCATAAAAAATTGAATGTTTTCAGAAAAATACCAAAAATACACCCTAAGCTAATTTTGATATTCTAAATCAAAATATGAAGTCCATTTTGAAAGATAAAATTTATAAAATTTCCAAAAGTGGGTATTACTATTCATAATGGCTAGTTTATATAATATTTTAATAACATGTTGTTGTTTAGCGAAAATCGATATTGCGTACAACACATGCTATATAGGAAGGTTTCTATTGCGTGTAACTCAAGCCAAGATAGTGTTGTGTGTAGTGAAAGATTGCATTGGTGTTTTGTATAACATAAAAAAAATATTTCTTATAAAATCTCAGGGTGTTACATTCTACCACCCTCAAAAAGAATTTCGCCCTTAAAATTCGTCACTTCATAACAAATATATGAGGATAACTCTCCCTCATCATATCCTCAAGTTCCCATGTAGCTTATTCTAATTGGTGGTTCCTCCATAAAACATTTACCAAGAGAGTGGTCTTGTTTCATAGAACTTTTTCGCTACGATCCAGAATCTCTATTGGTTGTTCTTCATAAGAAAAATCTTTCTCCAGTGGTACAACTTTTGAGATTAGTAAGTGTGAAGGATGAGGTATGTACTTTATCAGGAGAGATACATGGAACACATCATGAACTTGAGAGAGATTCAGTGGAAGCAGCAATCGGTAAGCTACCTTTCCAATACAATCCAGTATTTTGAAAGGACCAATATACCTAGGGCTCAACTTGTCCTTTTTTCCAAATCTCATTTCTCTTTTCCAAGGAGATATTCGTAAGAAAAATTTATCACCCACTTCAAAATCTTGGTATTTTCTTTGATTTTCAGCATAAATGTTTTGTCGACTCTGAGCTGCTCTTATGTGTTGTTGAGTTGATCTTACCTTTTCTGCCATTTCATCAAAAAGATTAGGTCCTAATAGATTTCTTTCCCCAACTTCATCCCAACAAGTTGGATTTCTGCATTTCATTCCATAGAGAGCTTCATAAGGAGACATTTGAATAATGGAGTGAAAGCAATTATTATAATAAAATTATACCAAAGGTATGTGTTAATCCCAAACACCTTTGAAATCCATAGAGAACGCTCCCAACATGTCTTCTAGAGTTTGAATTGTCCTCTCAGACTGACCGTCTGTCTGAGGATGATAAGCAGTGCTGATACTCAACTATGTATGTAGAGTATACTGAAGACTTCACCAAAACATCGAGGTAAACCTCAGATCCTGATCATATATAATGGAAAGTGGTACTCCATTCAATCTTACCACTTCCTTTACATATATCTGGGCAAGCTAATCAAAAGAGAAATCTTCTCTAAAAGAAATGAAGTGTGTCGTCTTCGTAAGACTATCAACTATAACCCAGATAGCATTATTGCCTTTGGATTCTTTGGGATGTACGATGACAAAGTGCATAGTGATGTTTTCCCATTTCCATTCTTGTATGGGTAATGGTTGTAACATCCCCTCATACTTTTGTCTTTCAGATTTAACTTGTTGACAAACCAAGCATCGAGAGACATATTCAACAACATCTCTTTTCATGAAATCCCACCAGAAGTACTCCTTTAGGTCCTTAAACATCTTCGTGCTTCCAGGATGAATAGAGAATGAAGAACTATGAGCCTCCTATAATATTTCCTTCTTTAAATTTGGGATGGGAGGAACATAAACCTGATTGCTTACCCTTATTATTTCATCACAATCAATGTGGAATTCAGGAACATTTCTCACCTTCTTTTGTAACTCTACATCTTCTTTTTGTGCCTAATAAATCTTCACATGTATAGATGGTTGAACATTCATTTGAGATAGATAATATTTCTCCCTTTCCATTATAATTCCAAGATCCATCCTTCGTAAATCCATAAATATTGGATCTTTTGTGATCCTCATCATGGATAAGATAGCATGGTCTTGTCGACCTAACGCGTCCGCCACCTTATTTGCTTTCCTAGGGTGGTAATGAATTGAGCAGTCGTAATCCTTAATTAGCTCAAACCATCATCATTGGTGCATATTAATCTCCTTTTGTGTGAAAATATACTTTAAACTTTTATGATCTGTATAAATATCACACCTTTCACCATAAAGATAATGCCTCTAAATCTTTAATGCAAAGATTACTGCAGCTAATTCCAAATCATGATTTGGGTAATTTTTCTCATGTATTTTCAAATGTCGTGAGGTATAAGCTATCACCATATCGTTTTGAATGAGAACACACCCCAATCCATTCTTGGATGCATCACTGTTGATCACAAACCTTTCTCCACTACAAGGCAGTATGAGCATAGGTGCACCAGATAACCTTCTTTTTAACTCCTTGAATTTCTCTTCACACTCCTCCGTCAAAAGAAACATAACTCCTTCTAGAGTCAACCTGGTGAGTGGATTAGATAATGGTGAAAAATATTTCACTAAACGTCGATAATATCCAGCCAAACCAAGAAAACTTTAGATATCAGTTACTATTGTTGGTCTCGACCATTTTTTGATAACCTCTATTTTTGATGGATCCACACATATCCCCACTTTTGAGATTATGTGACCCAAAAATGAAACTTTTTGAAGCCAAAATTCACACTTGGTAAATTTGGAATAAAGCTTCTCCTTTCATAGGGTCTTTAAAACTATTCTCAAGTGATCTTCATATTCTTCCATGCTTTTTGAATAGACAAGAATATAGTATAAAAAGATTACCACAAACTGAACAAGATAGTCTCTAACGACTCTATTCTTTATATCCATGAAGATAGCTGGGGAATTAGTAAGACCAAATGGAATAACTATAAATTCATAGTGTCCATACCTTGTACGGAAAGCTGTATTTGGTATATCCTCCCTTTTGACACTTAATTGATGATACCCTGAACGAAGATCAATCGTGGAAAAGTATTGATCTCTGCGTAGTTGGTCAAATAAGTCATCAATGTGTGGGAGAGGATATTTATTCTTGATAGTGATCTTGTTAAGTTCTCGATAATCAATGTAGAGTCTCATTGATCCATATTTCTTCTTAACAAACAGAACAGGTGCTCTCCAAGGTGATGCACTGGGGAATATAAATCCCTTATCACGATTCTCTTGGAGTTACTTCTTCAATTCATCCAACTCAATTGGGGCCATTCTATAAGGTTTCTTTGAAATAGGTATAGCACCCGGTATGAATTCTATTGAAAACTCAACATTACGATTTGGTGGAAGACCTGGAAATTCCTTTGGAAAGACATCATCAAACTCCCATACAATGGGTGTATTCTTAATCGTGAGTTTCTCTCCAAACATTTGAGATAAATAACCTTAATTTATTAGAATCAAGACCCATATGATTGAAGCAATTTCGACTGGAAGGTTATATTCATCCTTGCATCGATAGATGATTGTTTATTGATCTGGAATATGAAATGTAACTTCCCTTCTTTAGAAATTGGTATGAGCTCGATATAAAGAAATCCAATCCATGCCAAGAATGACATTAAATTTCACTATAGAAAGGATCACAAGATTTGTAGGAAGCACTTTCCCACAAACTTCAATTGAAGACGAATTGTAAACTTTTGATGCAACTGTTGTGCCATTAGAAGTTGTCACAGCTAACTCAACAAATTATTATTGAGGTAGTATGGAGATACCCTGAGAAAAATCTTCAGAAATAAATGAGTGGGTGGATCCTGAATCAAATAAAACATTTTCAACTTTAGAGTGTACGGTAAGTGTACCTTTCACCACTTCATTATCGTACTCCACATTGCCGATAGAAATTGAATGTGACATTCCATTGTCTTAGTCCTTAAGAGTTTTTTGAGGTTGATCATCATCAACAACTCTTGTATTATGGTATTTATTATCATAATTCCCCATTTCTTTACACTTGCAACATTGAAGTGTAGGAGGTGCATTCTGTGTATCCTTTTCTTTGTTCGCATCAGTAAACTTCTTTTTCCCATCATTGCAATATTCAAAATCCCGATGACCTTCTTTTCCACATTTGAAACATTTGTTTTACCCTTTAAGATAATTCCCTCCACACTTTGAGCATAATATAAAACTCCTCTTCTTTTCAGTGTGGTCTTTAGATTTACCTTTGAATTTCGTTTTCCTCTTCTTATCAAACCCATATGACTGATTGGTTACTCCAATCTCCATCTCAACATTGAGAGCACATCAAACAATTTTCACATAGTTATTGGAGTCCCTTATGGATAACGACCTTCGAAGACTTGGTTTTAATCCACTAATTAATCAATCGATCTTACTCTCAGGTTGGATAATAATTCTGGAATCATACCCTGCAAGTCTTGTAAAATTTTCTTCGTAGGTACCAATAGATTCATCCTAATATTTCATTAGTTAAAGAAACTATTTCTCCATCTTTGTTAGAAAAATATGATGGAAGTACTTATTGATGAATATGTTCTTGAAATCGTCTCATTCCATGGACTCAATTTCATCTCTTTGCATCATATTCTTGATAATATTCCACCATTGATCAGCTTGACATTCCAAAAGATATACTGCTAAGATGACTTTACCATGTTTAGAACATTGAGGAACTGAAAATATCTTTTCAGTGGTACTAATCCATTGTTCATCCACTAATAGATCAGTAGACCTTCTGAAAGAGGGTGGACACTGACTCAAGAAGGATTCAATAGAATGTCGATCCTTCCTTTTCTCGTTTGGAAGTCCTGCATGGTTCATAGCTTGAGAAAGTTGTGCAAGCATGGCTACAAGATTTTTAATTCCAGCTCCCATAACATTTTGTTGTTCTGGGGGACAATTATTGCAGTTCCCGTCGCATTCAGCATTAACACGCTTCCTTTGGGTTCCAGCCATTGACTAAAACCAATAAGCATAGTGTGAGATACACTAATCATAATAGTAAAACCACATAGTCAAGAATAAAATTTCACACATTAGGTCTTATCAAAGGTTATTCATGGCCATTTATAAAATAGTAATATTGTGTTCAATTCTTAGACATATCCTTAGGGTTCTTACTAATGCTTTCACATCCAGGTTTCCAAAGGTTGACTATACCTTTCCTCTGATACCAACTATACCGACCCATACCTTACACACATTGTTATTACTTCATAATTGAAGCACACTTATTACAACATATAAGAAAACCATGAACGGGTCGTATTGGTATAGTGTCTTTGGAAACTGAGAAACATAAACAACTGGTTCATATTACATCTACATTGTCTCCCATTTATTTCATCATATCTAGAGTCCCTTTTGGAATATCCTACATAATACCCTTCTTCCTAACCCGGGGTAAAGAAAACATACATAAGGGTGATATAAAATTCTTAGTAAGGGTAAATGAAGAAGATATCAATCATATCATATTCATAAGAACATAACATTTTGAAAATCTTATCCAGTAAATGAGCTCATAATATCATGACATGGAAAAAATCATAGTAGTGAAATGTAATCTCAATAATCATAAAATAAAACCTAAAACTTTTTGGCATACACAAATAATCATATAAAATAATTTCTTATTAGTCAAGACTCATTTCCAAGACTATCATTGTGGATAAAGACCATTTATGTGATGAGTTCACTCCTTGTTCTAGTCCTGTATCACTGAACCGTATTAACTTTCTGTTCGAGCCAGGTCTATCTCATGAGATATAAATCTTTACCCAATGCATTTGAGGGAGATATAGGTCCCACCCATATCATAATTATACCATTCTTATGTGTGCCACAAAATCATAAATCATACATCATAGTATAACCCATGTAATAAAAATGGTATTCTTAAACATCATGTCATCATAACATAATCCATATAAGATAAAAGGACTTCATAAAAATAACTCCATCAAAACATAATCAAATAAATTTAATAATAGGGATATAAATAGAAACCTATATTATCTTATATGTAAAATAATTTTGATAAAACACATGAACTCCATTCTTGAGGAAAATATCCTTTCTACTTAAAAACATTTTTCCTTTCTTAACATGTCATAAAATTTTAAACTAAAAGAAGTTAATTGAAAATAAACATGCTAAATTGTAAATTAAGTATCATGTAAATAATTTTCTATGAAATCATAAAAATATTTCCATGCCATATAAGTTAAAAAAATCATTCTTCTCGTACTTTGGCCGGAAAAGTCAAAAAGTATCTCGTACTGAAAACGACAAAAGATTCCTTTCATATCTTTTACTAAAATTCACCAATCAGTAGAATTGGATTTAAACAATTTTAGGAGTATAGAAATAATATTACATATTTAGGAAACATGGATGTGGATGATAAATATTCCACAGTAAATTCTGAAGTATAAACAATCTCGGATAAAAATGAGACTGTGAGATTTTCCCTTAACTTAGGTCTAATATACTTCGTACGTAACCGAACCTCTTGTATAACGATTTAAATAATGTCATTGACTTATTAAATAATCATATTAATTGTAATTATATCATATATGGTCACTTTTTTATCTTCTTATTAGTAATATTTCATGGCTACTTGTTATTCATGCATTCATTGCTTTATGTTCATATGCATGTTTTGTGGAATAAATTATTATTCCTCTATTTAGGTTATAGATAACTCATTTAAAGAATGTTTTTAGTGTATTATATATCATATTTATTCATTGAAATCATTTATATAATCATTTTTCAATGAATATTATGTAGAACAAGTCGCATCACATCGTGGAGATGGTAGGCCATATGTACGCACGAGCGATGATATCATTCCCATAATTACTTAATGGTCTTGGAGTGGATGATAGAATATATCATAATTAGTATAATATTATAATAATCATATATAGTTATTATTTACACCATTATACCCATCCATGTAAGGTGGTGGTGGAAAACAGATTACACTATAGTGTGGTGACGGTATTCCGTACGTACGCACACGCGAGGATTTCATTTTTTGTAGGATGGATAGATGGTGAAATGGGGTTGTTTCATATTTATATTAACATATATATATATGAGTGATACTGATTTTATTACTTTATAATGAAACAAATAAATAAGAGGAAGTAGAAGGAGAAAAAAACTTGAAAGAATCGGTAGAAGAGATTACCTTTTCCTTGACCTGTCTCTTTTAAACTTCCTCTTAGGGCACTAGAGTTGGTATTTTGAGAAGAAAAAAACCTCTATGATATAACTGGAGATGTTTATAAGAGAAATGGGATGGGTTTGGCCGAGCTTGAAGGCTCAAAATTATGTGAAGAGGAGAGTGAGGAGGTTCCCTTTTATAAAGGAGGAGAGGGGCACCTTAGGAAAAACTTAAAATATTATTTTATAAAAAAGTCATATTCGGTTTATAATGGCTCCAAATTTATTTATTTCGAAGATAAAGTCGGGATGGGTAGAAATAATCTCAACCAATAGGTTTTAGACAAGTTAGGGTTACCGTTTTAACCATATCATTTAGATTTAACTATAAGTTAAATACTTTAACTTTTACCGTGTCTTCTTGTATTATTACACTATATGGTTAATAAACATACTATAAACTTACAATAGAACCCCAATTGGTTCATTAATGTCATATATTTTATTATATAAGTCTTTTTTCCGAACCTTAGGTTTTTATGAATATAATATCAACTAATAATTAAATATTTGTTTTAAAAACTCTTTTCTGTCAATTTCGACACTATTTGGTATTTTGTTTTTGTTAAATTCATAATAGAATTATTACTTCGAAATAATTTTATCTTACTAACCCTAATATTTTATATTAATGTATAAAATTATTTTAAATAAAAAAAAGTCTCAAATTACATTTATTTGGGTATTTATAATATCAATTATGTTAATATTTCATTAATAAGGTAATTACTACATCATCATTGTATCATAAATAAATTAAATAGTGTATTGCCTAAAAAGTATAAAAAAATACCATTATGTAGGAAATCGTTTTACCCTTCTAATTAATATTTATAGTCGAAGTTATCTTATGTATCACCCTATATTGAAAATGTTTTACTTATTACACTTTGATTTTAACTCTTTTGACTCTTCTCTAAATTAAATAATAATAATTGTCCTAATCTTATCCACGTGGACCTAAATGGCCGTATTTTATTCCTAAGGTTGTTTTTGGTAGAATTAAGCTTATCTAATAGAATTAGGACATGTGTTAGGGTAATAATAATATCATTTTTACCCTTAATTTCCCTATTTACTATTAACCGTGGTAAATAAAAGTAAAAAGATACTATTCACCAAAAAAAATTTATCTTATTGAACAACATTTTACTTACTGATGTCAACCGTGTTTCTCAGATTTTTTAAATTCAACCCACTGAAGTGGTAAGATTAATTTTTATGTCAATTTTTAAATTCTCCTAGGAGGTGGGTAAAAGACAATCCAAAGTTTAATTAAATTTTTTATATATCTAAATTTATTATAAAATGTCTCCAATGAATTACATTGAACTTATATAGGTATTATGTAACTATTTTAACCTAAATTAAATTTAAATAAAATAAATTATTATTTAAATAAAAAGTCGGTTTTAACCAATAACTCAGTGTTTTCACTATTCATAAAAAATTGAAAGTTTTCAGAAAAATACCAAAAATTCACCCTAGTCTAATTTTGATATTCCAAATCAAAATATGAAGTCCATTTTGAATGATAAAATTTAAAAAATTTCCAAAAGTGGGTATTAATATTCATAATGGCTAGTTTATATAATATTTTAATAACATATCGTTGTTTAGAGAAACTCGGTATTTTGTACAACGCAAGCTATAGAAGAAGGTTTCTATTGAGTGTAACTCAAGCCAAGATAGTGTTGGGTGTAGTGAAAGATTCCTTTGGTGTTTCGTATAACATAAAAACAAAATATTTCTCATAAAATCTCAGGGTGTTACATTCTACCCCCCTTAAAAATAATTTCTCCCTAAAAATTCATCACTTCATAACAAAAAGATGAGGATACCTCTCCCTCATCATATCCTCAAGATCCCATGTAGCTTATTCTAATTGGTGGTTCCTCCATAAAACTTTTACCAAGCGAGTGGTCTTGTTTCTTAGAACTTTTTCACTACGAACCTGAATCTCTATTGGTTGTTCTTCATAAGAAAGATCTTGCTCCAGTGGTACAACTTTTGATCATATTACGTGTGAAGGATCAGGTATGTACTTTCTTAGGAGAGATACATGGAACACATCATGAACTTGAGAGAGATTAAGTAGAAGCGATAATCGGTAAGCTACCTTCCCAACACGATCCGGTATTTCGAAAGGACCAATATACATAGGGCTCAACATTCCCTTCTTTCCAAATCTCAATACTCTATTCTAAGGAGATATTCATAAGAAAACTTTATCACCCACTTCAAACTCTATGTATTTTCTTCGACTTTCGGCATAACTTTTTTATCGACTCTGAGCTTCTCTTATGTGTTGTTGAGTAGATCTCACCTTTTTTTCCATCTCATCAAAAAGATCAAGTCCTAATAGCTTTATTTCCCCAACTTCAACCAAACAAGTTGGAGTTCTGCATTTCATTCCATAGAGAACTTCATAAGGAGACATTTGAATAATGGAGTGAAAGAAATTATTATAATAAAATTCTACCAAAGGTAGGTGTTGATCCCAACCACCTTTGAAATCTATAGAGAAAGCTCTCAACATGTCTTCTAGAGTTTGAATTGTCCTCTCAGACTGACCGTCTGTCTGAGGATGATAAGAAGTGTTGAAACTCAACTCTGTATCTAGAGTATATTGAAGACTTCACCAAAACATCGAGGTAAACCTCAGATCCTGATTAGATATAATGGAATGTGGTACGCCATGAAATCTTATCGCTTCCTTTACATATATCTGGGCAAGCTGATCAAGAGATAAATATTTTCTAAAATAAATTTAGTGTGTCGACTTCTTAAGATGATCAACTATAACCCAAATAACATTATTGTCTTTGGATGCTTTGGGAATTCCGGTGACAAAGTCCATAGTGATGTTTTCCCATTTCCATTCGGGTATGGGTAATGGTTGTAACATCCCCTAAGACTTCTATCTCTCAGCTTTAACTTGATGACAAACCAAGCATCGAGAGACATATTCAGCAACATCTCTTTTCATGACATCCCACCAGAAGTACTCCTTCAGGTCCCTATACATCTTCGTGCTTTCAGAGTGAATAGAGAATGAAGAACTATGAGCCTCATCTATTATTTCCTTCATTAAATTTGGGATGGGAGGAACACAAAACCGATTCCTGACCCTTATTATTTCATCACAATCAATGTGGAATTCAGGAACATTTCTCACCATCTTTTGTAACTCTACATCTTCTTTTTGTGACTCATTAATCATCACATGTATAGATGGTTGAACATTCATTTGAGAAAGATAAGATTTTCCCCTCCCATTATAATTCCAAGATCCATCCTTTGTAAATCCATAAATATTGGATCTTTTGTAATCCTCATCATGGATAATCTAGCATGGTATTGTCAACTTAACGCGTTCACCACCTTATTTGATTTCACAAAGTGGTAATGAATTAAGCAGTCGTAATCCTTAATCAGCTCCAACCATCGTATTTGGTTCATATTCATCTCCTTTTGTGTGAAAATATACTTTAAACTTTTATGATTAGTATAAACATCACACCTTTCACCATAAAGATAATGCCTCTAAATCTTTAATGGAAATATTACTACAGCTAATTCCAAATCATGAGTTGGGTAATTTTTCTCATGTATTTTCAAATGTCATGAGGCATAAGCTATCACCATATCGTTTTACATGAGAACACACACCAATCCCTTCTTGGATGCATCACTGTTGATCAGAAACCTTTCTCCACTATAAGGCAGTGTGAGCACTGGTGCACTGAATAACCTTCTTTTTAACTCCTTGAATTTCTCTTCACACTCCTCCGTCCAAACAAACTTAACTCCTTTTCGAGTCAACCTGGTGAGTAGTTTAGATAATCATGAAAAATATTTCACTAAACGTCGATAATATCCAACCAAACCAAGAAAACATCGGATATCAGTTACTGTTGTTGGTCTCGACCATTTTTCAATAACCTATATTTTTTCTAGATCCACAAATATCCCCTCTTTTGAGGTTATATGACCCAAAAATGAAACTTTTTAAATCCAAAATTCACACTTGGTAAATTTGGCATAAAGAATATCCTTTATTAGGTTCTTTAACACAATTCTCAAGCCATCTTCATATTATTCCATGTTCTTTGATTAGACAAGAATATAGTCTAAAAAGATTACCACAAACTGCTCAAGATAGTCTCTAAAGACTCTATTCATTAGATCCATGAAGATATCAGGGGCATTAGTAAGACCAAATGTCATCACTATAAATTCATAGTGTCCATACCTTGTACAGAAAGCCGTCATTGGTATATCCACCCTTTTGACCCTTAATTGATGATACCATGAATGAAGGTAAATCATGGAAAAGTATTGAGCTCCTTATAGTTGGTCAAATAAGTCATAAATGTGTGGGAGATGATATTTATTCTTGATAGTGATCTTGTTAAGTTCTATATAATCAATGCAAAGTCTCATTGATCCATCTTTTTCTTAACAAACAGAACCGGTTCTCTCCAAGGTGATGTACTAGGGAATATGAATCCCTTATCAAGATTCTCTTGGAGTTACTTCTTCAATTGATGTAACTCAATTGCGGCCATTCTATAAGGTGTCTTTGAAATATGTATAGCACCTGGTATGAATTCTATTGAAAACTTAACTTCACGATTTGGTGGAAGACCTGGAAATTCCTCTGGAAAGAAATCATCAAACTCACGTACAATGGTTATATTATTAATCATGAGTTTCTCTCCAACCATTTGAGATAAATAACCTTAATTTATTGGAATCAAGACCCATATGATGGAAGTAATTTCCACTGGAAGGTTATATTCATCATTGCATCGATAGATGATCGTTGATTGATATGGAATATAAAATGTAACTTCCCTTCTTTAGAAGTTGGTATGAGATCCATATAAAGAAATCCAATCCATGACAAGAATCACATCAAATTCCACAATAGGAAGGATCACAAGATTTGCATCAAGCACATTCCCACAAACTTCATTCGGAGATGAATGTTAAAGTTTTGATGAAACCGTTGTGCCATTAGAAGTTGTCACAGCTAACTCAACAAATAATTATTGAGGTAGTACAACGATAACCTTATAAAACTCTTTATAAATAAAAGAGTGGGTGGATCCTGAATCAAATAAAACATTTGGTACTTTATAGTGGATGGTAAGTGTATATTTCACCGCTTCATTATCGTACTCCACATCTCCGATAGAAATTGAATGTGAAATTCCATTGTCTTAGGACTTAAGAGTTTTTTGAGGTCAATCATCATCAACAAACCTTGGATTATGGCATTTATTAGCATAATTTCTCATTTCTTTACACTTGTAACATTGAAGTGTAGGAGGTGCATTCTGTGTATCATTTTCTTTGTTCACATCAGTAGACATCTTTTTCCCATCATTGTAGCATTCAAATACCCGATGACCTTATTTTCCACATTTGAAACATTTAGTTTTCCCTTTAAGATAATTCCATCCACACTTTGAGCATAATAGAAAACTCATATTCTTTTCAGTGTGGTCTTTATATTTCACTTTGAATTCAATTTTCCTCTTCAAATCAAACCCTTATGACTGATTGGTTACTCCAATCTCCATCTCAACATTGAGAGCACATAAATAAATTTCCACATATTTATTGAAGTCCCTTATTTCTAACGACCTTCGAAGACTTTGTTTTAAGCTACTAAAGAATCGATCGATCTTACTCTCAGGTTGGATAATAATTCTGGAAGCATACCCTAAAAGTCTTGTAAAATTTGCTTTGTAGGTACCAATAGATTCATAATCATTTTTCATTAGTTAAAGAAATTATTTCTCCATCTTTGTTTGAAGAATATGAGGGAGGTACTTATTGATTAATATGTTCTTGAAATCATCCCATTACATTGACTCAATTTCATCTCTTTGCATCATATTATTTATAAGATTCCACCATTGATCTGCTTCACCTTCCAAATGATATAATGTTAAGATGACTTTATCATGTTTAGAACATTGAAGAACTGAAAATATCTTTTCAGTGGTACTGAGCCATTGTTTAGCCACTAATAGATCAGTAGACCCGCTGAATGAGGGTGGACACTGCCTCATGAAGGATTCAATAGAATGTTGCTCCTTCCTTTTCTCGTTTGGAAGTCCTTCATGGTTCATTACTTGAGAAAGTTGTGTGATCATGGATACAAGAAATTTCATTCCAACTCTTATAACGTTTGGTTGTTCAGGGGGACAATTATTGCATTTCCTGTCGCATTCAGCATTAACATGCATCCTTCGGGTTCCAGCCATTGACTAAAACCAATAAGCATAGTGTGAGATACACTAATCATAATAGGAAAACCACATAATCAAGAATAAAATTTCACACATTAGGTCTTATCAAAGGTTATTCATGGCCATTTCTAAAATAGTAATATTGTGTTCAATGCTTAGACATATCCTTATGGTTCTTACTAAGGCTTTCACATCCAGGTTTCCAAAGGTCGACTATACCTTTCCTCTGATACCAACTATAACGACCCATAACTTACATACATTGTTATTACTTCATAATTGAAGCGCACTTATTACAACATATAAGAAAACCATAAAAGGATCATATAGTTATAGTGTCTTTAGAAATTGAGAAACAAAAACAACTAGTTCATATAGAATCTACATTGTATACCATTTATTTCATCATATCTAGAGTCTCTTTTGGAATATCATATATAATACCCTTCTTCCTAACCTGGGGAAAAGAAAACATACAAAAGGGTGATCTCAAATTCTCAGTAAGGGTAAATGAAGGAGATATCAATCATATCCTATTCATAAGAACATAACATTTTGAAAATCTTATCCAGTAAATGAGCTCATAATATCATGACATGGGAAAAATCCTAGTAGTGAAATGTAATCCCAATAATCATAACATAAAATATGAAACTTTGTGGCATACACACATAATCATAGAAAATAATTTCTTATTAGTCAAGACTCATTTCCAAGACTATCATAGTGGACAAAGTCCGTTTGTGAGACAAGTTCACTCCTCATTCCAGTCCCGTATCACTGAACCAGATTAACTTATCGTTTAAGCCATGCATATCTCATGAGATATAAATCTTTACCCAATGAATTTTAGGTAGATATAGGTCTCACCCATATCATAAGGATACCATTCTAATATTTGCCACAAAATCATAAATCATACATCATAGTATGACCCATTTAAAAAAATGGGATTCTTAAACATCATGTCATCATAACATAATCCATATAAGATAAAAGGAATTCATAAAAATAATTCAATCAAAAAATAATCAAATTAATGTAATAATAGGGATATAAACAGAACCCTCTATTATCTTATATGGAAAGTAATGTTGATAAAACACATTAACTTCATTCTTGAGGAAAATATCATTTCTACTTGAAATTATTTTTCCTTTCTTAACATGTCATACAATTTTAAACTAAATGTAGTTAATTGAAAATAAAATTGAAAACTTGTAAAGGAATATTCATGGACACAATGTTCTATGAAATCATAAAAATCTATTCATGTCGTATAAGATAAAAAAACATTCTTCTCGTACTTTGGCCAGAAAAGTCAAAAAAGTATCTCCCACTAAAAATGACAAAAGATTACTTTCATATCTTTTAATAAAATTAACCAATAAGGAGAATTGGATTTAAACAATTTTTTAGGATAGAAATAATATTACATATTGAGGAAACATGGAAGAGGATGATAAATATGCCCCAATAAATTCTGATGTATAAACAATCTCAGATAAAAATGACACTGTGAGATTTTCCCTTACCTTAGGTCCGATATGCCTCGTACGTATCTAAACCTCCTGTATAATGATTTAAATAATGCCATTGAATTATTAAAAAATCATATTAATTGTTATGATATCATATATGGTCACATTTTTATCTTCTTATTAGTAATAATTCATTGCTACTTGTTATTCGGGCGTTCATTGCTTTATATTCTTATGCATGTTTTGTCAAATAAATTCTTATTCCTACTTTTAGGTTATAGATACCTCATTTAAATAATGGTATTAGATGTAATAAATATCATATTTATTAATTAAAATCATTTATATAATCATTATTCAATGAATATTATGTAGAATGAGTCGCATCACATCGTGGAGACGGTAGGTCGTATGTACGCAAGAGCGACGATATCATTCCAATAATTATTGTATGGTCTTGGAGTGGATGATAGAATATATAAGAATTTGTAACATGTTATAATAATAATATATAGTTATTATTTACACCATTACACCCATCCAAGTAAGGTGGTGGTGGAAAACAGAGTACACCACGGCGTGGAGATAGTATTCCGTACGTACGCATGTGCAGTGATTTTGTTTTCCGTAGGATGGATAGAAGGTGAAATGAGGTTGTTTAATATTTATAGTAACATATATGTATATTATTAATACTGATGTAATTACCTTATAATGAAACAAATAAATAAGAGGAAGTAGAAGAAGAAAGAAACCTGCAAGAATCGGTAGAAGAGATTACCTCTTCCTTGACGTGTCTCTTTTAAACTTCCACTTAGGGCACTAGAGTTGATCTTTTGAGAAGACCATAACCTCTATGATATAAATTTATATGTTTAGAATATAAATGGTCTGGGTTTTTCCAATCTTTAATGCTCAAAATTGTGTGAAGAGGAGAGGGAGGAGGTTCCCTTTTATAAGGGAGGAGAGGGGCACCTTAGGAAAAACATAAAATATTATTTTATAATAAAGTCATATTCGGTTTATAATGGCTCCAAATTGATTTATTTAGAAGATAAAGTGGTTATGGGTAGAAATAATCTCAACCAATAGGATTTTGGGAAGTTTATTTTACCATTTTAACCATATCATTTAGATTTAACTCTATGTTAAATAATTTAACTTTTATAGTGTCTTCTTGTATTATTACACTATATGGGTAATAAAATTATTATAAACTTCCAATCGAACCCAAATTGGTTCATTAATGTCATATATATTATTATATCAGTCTTTTGAATGAACCTTAGATTTTTAGGAATAGAATATCAATTAATAATTTAATATTTGTTTTAAAAACACTTTTATGTCAATTTTGACACTATTTGGTATTTTGTTTTTTTTAATTCATAACAGCATTATTACTTCAAAAACAATTAATCTAACTAACCATAATATGTTATATTAACCTATAAAATTATTTTAATTCATAAAAAGTCTCAAATTACATTTATTTGGGTATTTATAATATCAATTATGTTAATATTTCATTAATAAGGTTATTACTGCATCATCACTGTGTCATAAATAAATTAAATAATCTATTGTCTAAAAATTATAAATAAAATACCTTTATATAGTAAATATTTGTATCTTTATAATGAATATTTATAGTCGAGATTATCATATTTATAACCCTATATTGAAAATGTTTTACTTATTAAACTTTGATTTTAACTCTTTTAACTCTTCTTTGAATTAAATAATAATAAATGTCCAAATCTAATTCAAGTTGACCTAAATAGTCATATTTTATTCCTAATGTTGTTTTTAGTCTAATTAAACTTATCCAATATAATTAGGACATGTTTTAGGGTAATAATAATATCATTTTTAATCTTAATTACCCTATTAACTTTTAATCGTGGTAAATAAAAGTAAAAAGTAACTATTCACCAAAAATTATTTTTATCTTATTAAACCACATTTTACTTAATGATATCAACCGTTTCTCTCATATTTTTTAAATTCCACTCACAGAAGCGGTAAAATTAAGTTTTATGTCAATTTGCAAATTCTCCTAGGAGGTGGGTAACAGACAGTCAAAAGTTCAATAAAATTTTTATATATCTAAAATTATTAAAATATGACTCCAATGAATTAAATTAAACATATATAGGTATTATGTATCTATTTTTACCTGAAATAAATTTAAATAAAAAGTCATTTTTAACCAATAACTTAGTGTTTTCACTATTCATAAAAATTGAAAGTATTTAGAAAAATACCAAAAATTTACCGTAGGCTAATTTCGATATTCCGAATCAAAAAATGATGTCCATTTTGGAAGATAAAATTTATAAAAATTTAAAAAGTGGGTATTACTATTCATAATGGCAAGTTTATATAATATTTCAATAACATATCATTGTTTAGCGATACTCGGTATTGCGTACAATGCAAGCTATCGAGGAAGGTTGATCTTGCGTGTAACGCAAGCCAAGACAGTGTTGTGTGTAGTGAAATATTCTTTTGGTGTTGTGTATAACATTAAAACAAAATATTTCTCAAAAAATCTCAATGTGTTACAGTAGGTGTGAAAGTTGAAAATAGATTCTATCCTTTGGCAATAATTTTTGAATGATGTGAACAACATAGACCCCTAGAAAAATATTTTATTGTTTTCTTACCAAAATAATTTTTTTATCAGTTCATTGAAACTGTATATAAAAAAGATAAAGGAAAAAATATCTTATTGTTGAAACCTCTCTCAAAGATACAAAAAAGAAAAATGAACATGGATCTCAAATAGTGGGTGTTATTCTCGTATGATAGGATACTTATAATTTATTAAGAATGCTAAATACTGTAAATATGGAAGAGTGACATTTGGAAATAATGAATCCCTTAGAATCAATAGATTTTTATTTTATATTTTTTGGGAAGAAAAGATGAAGTCCAAGAAATATTTGATTTTGATTTTCTAAAACACAACCATATAAGTGTTTCACAAAATTTTGATGCATTTAATAATGTTTTTTTCTTTATAAACTATGGGTTTATTTTAAAAAATGGGTAAGATGGGAAGATAGTGTCAAGATTCCAACATACAAAAGGAAACTTGTTCAAAGATGGTGAGGTTAAACACTACTGTTACTTAGGCATGGTGGAAGAGAGTCAGTTATTGTGTAAAAGGTTGGGGAAGAAGTGTCGGAGAAAAATGATCAAGTTATCAATGAGTGACATTACCTGAGGTATTACTGATATGACAAGAATAAGAGATTGATGTTGCACAATTTTTTAGAAAGGAAATATTTCAAACTCTATGAAAAATAATGTTTACATTTGTTCAAAAAATAATCTTGATGCATATTAATTCTAATATTTTTGGGATAACGAGAAAATAATAAAATCATGGAGATAATTACTTCATTACTTTTATTGTTTACTTTAAATTAATTAATTGTTTTATATATATGAAACATAAGATAGATTCTCTAAATATGATTTAAATTTTTAGTAGGAAAGATGAAAATGAATATGAGTATAAAGTAAATAATTTAAGAATATACAATGGCGGGGAATAAAAAAATGAAGAGTTATATTGTTTTATTGAGAAGAATGGAATTCAACATTAGTTCTGTACACAATGCAATCCAAAAAAATGGTTTTGTTTAATGTTAGAATATATGTTTTGCCGAAATGGGCCGAACTATATTACTTGAACATGGACACTCTCATTAATTTTTTAGAAAATCTATGATCACTTATATTTATATTCAAAACTATTTTTTCTACCATAAAATTATAGATATGAGTCCATATGAATGTTTTTATTAAAAAAAATCCATGTTTAGAACACTTAAGTGTTTTTTTGAGTCCATGCATCAAAATGAAGAAAGGTGTAAACATTGAAAAGTTTGATAAGAGAGTTGAAGATGGAATTTTTCTTTGCTATTCTAAAAAAGGACTAGGTTATAGACGTTTCAAAAAAAAAATAGGAATATAATTTGATTATATTGTTGTGAATGTTATTGAGAAATCTAGGGAAGATTCAAAACAAACTCATTCTGATAAGTATGATAAATAGGATAAAAAAAATGTCTCTTAACAATTATTATATTGATTCCAACAATGGAATTCCTACATAAGAAGAATAATCAAACTCATAAACTTTTAGTGAGGAGGAAGGAGCTCAAAAATCTCATCCCAAGCATGGGATGCATGTGGAATCTCAAGAAATTATTGGTGATCATCATCAAAAGGGTCAAATAACAAGAACATCAAAAGTTTTTACACAAAAATATTTATATTCAAAAGTTGAAATGAAATATGTGAATGAATATTTTGAGCATCTAGAATTGGTACATTCCATAAATAAAGAGTCATAACAGATATAAAACAATGATAAATTGGAACTCATACTTAAACCAAATGAAATTTTTTTATCAATATAAAGTGAGTTTTCTAGAACAAGATGAAGAAATATAGTGAATTGATATGAAACAATGAAATATTAGTGTGAAATGGTAATTCATATATTGAAGGCCTTGATCTTGATAAAACTTTTTATCTGATGGAAATGATAGAAAGAATCTTGATCATTCTTTCCCTTACTGCATAACGAAGATTCAAAATTTTTCTGATTGATGTAAAATAAACATTTTTGAATGGTGTTGTTGATTAGGAAGAATATATTTAAAAACCATATGGACTTTTTGGTTGGGAGTATTATTGTTATGCATGAAATTTAAATAAATCCTTGTATGGAATGATGAAATCATTGATGAAATTATATTCCAAATAGGACACCTGTTTAAGAAGGATGATTTTTCATAAAGGAAGGATTAATAGTAATATTTTCATCAAATAATGTCATGATTTTTCCTTATTGTAATTGTTTATGTTGATGAAACTATCTTTGTAGGGAAGGTTGAAAGAACTTGTGAAATATTTTCTAAATAAATGAATAATTTGTTTGAAATGTCTATACTGAGTGAAATGAGAAGCTTTCTTAGGTTACAAATTTCAGAACAAAAGAAACAAAATTTTCCTCCCTAAGAAATGTGTGCTATAGAAATTATTACTATGTATGGAATGGAAAATTCAAAACCATTTTCCACACCATTTTAAATGGGCACCAAGTTTTCAATAGATGGATAAGGTAAGGATGTTGACTCTAAGGAGTTTCAAAAGCTGGTTGGATGTTTATTATATTTTACTACATCAGGACCTTAAATTGTTTATAATATTATCATATGTGAAATATAACATAGTGATATAAATTAATAACATTTTTTGGATGAAAAAAATTAGTAGATATATGAAAGGCACAAAAAAAGTTGGAATCGAGTGTTGACTTGTTTGGGTATTTAGACACTGATTGGGAAGGAAATATTACTGATAGAAGGTCCAAAGATGGGAGATTTTTTTTCTATGAACAATTTGTGTTAGTTAACATATAAAGAAACACAATTAATTTACTCTTATTATGGATGGATATGACTATTTTTCTTCCACTCATGAGGCAAAAAAAATTATGTGGATGAATTCTCAGTAGGAAGACTTACCTGTTGATGTATTGTTTCCCTTACTCTTGGTTTTTGATAATAAATGTGAAATCAACCTTACAAGAAACCAAATACAAAATTCTCATTCAAAACAAATTGATATCAAATATCATTTCATCAAGGATCATGTGGAAAAGAATGAATTGAAGATTGATTATTTTCTTACATTGGAACAAGTTGTTGACTTTTTCACAAAAACATTACCAAAGAATGATTTTTGTAAGGTGAGGATGAACATGGTAATATAACCACTTTCTCATTATGTTTTAGTTATATGTTTTTGTCCCA
This sequence comes from Viscum album, assembly GCA_963277665.1. NCBI lineage: Eukaryota > Viridiplantae > Streptophyta > Magnoliopsida > Santalales > Viscaceae > Viscum > Viscum album. Next base: position 1,149,969,398 of record OY728140.1, on the reverse strand, counting down.
TATATTAGGTATTCATTGGATAGTGCTGTCAAGGTGGATAATGTTTTTATAAATCAATCCATTGATATGTACTAAACCTTTTAATGAAGAATTTATATAGGGGGACTTGTGGGAAAAATGTTATTCAACATGTATGTGTGAAAATTTTCTTCACTTTTGTGGAGTGGTAGTAGGAAAAAAATTATAGGAAAGATGAATAAGAAAATATGGATGTGAAGAAAAGATGGGAAAGATTCATTAGTCACTTGTTTTGGAAAACCTTGTTTGGTTGTCAATTATTATTATTTCCCATAATGAGTTTGATCACATAATCTTTGAATTATTGATAAGTAATCCAAACATTGAGGTTAAAAATTTCAGTGATTTAGGAACCTTGGTTGAAAACAAAATCCAAAGGGGGATATAGTAGGGACCAAGTTTATTGGAAGTTAATTTTGGAAGCTAAAAGATGTTTGTTTTGTAAGTGTAGTATTTTTTTATCAAAGAAGAAAGAAATCACATCAGTTTGTAAAATATGGTGATCAAACTAAAATTAATATCCAGGTTATCTTACACAAAACCTTAAAAAATTCCAATAGTTTGAGAAGATGTTTTTTGGAATAGAAGGATCATTGGACTCACCTTGAGTTCGAGAAAGAATGTTTTAATCCTATTAAAGACTTTAATCAGTGTCTTCATGGATGCATTTTAAATCTCATGATTCTTTTATAATTTTGGATTTATCATAAATCATAAGTAATCTAGAAGACTTTAGATGCTATACTTATTAAGAAAAGTGTATAACCAATGATTCCAAGATTTTTAAGGTTTGGTAGGAAATAATGATGTACTAGAATGATGGGATGATACAGAAATTTAAAATATATGTTAAACAATGTTATGCCAATATGAAATAGTCTAAAGTTCATAATTATGAAATGATAAATGTTGGGGTTTTTGAAATAACAATGTTTCTGAAGACAGAGCTTTTTAGTCTTAGTTTATTACTGGATATCACCTGACATAGATTTCTTGAAGGCTATGATATCTTTTTTCAAAACATTAGAAGAAAAAATGATGGTTTTCAGTTAGAATAATAAGTCAAAATATATAAATATGTAAAGAAATAAATTTATTTGAATCATTAATAAAAAAAGAAAATAAGTTTACAAAGACGAAGTTTCTAATACCAATCCATTGGATGTGGTGTTCCACCGATCATCAGAGTAATTATAACACTAATAATCAAAATCATTGATGGATGTAAAAAGTAATCAGAGAAATAATTGTTTTGTTGGATGTTTTTTAGGACCAGTGGAAAAGAAATAAAGTGGAGTTTGTTGAATCAATGTGTGTATAAATGTATGACGTCGATCAATAATATAGTCGACCATTTTCATCCAGAAAGACTATTGGTTGTTTTCAATTGGTTAAAGAGAAAATAAAATCAAGGGTTTGTTTTTTTATCAAATGGGTTATAGTCATTGTATTATAAGTGATGAAGGCCATCAGACTAGAAGTGAAACTTATCAATCATATTGAAGTAGAGACTGATCCATCAGATGCAGGCTGACATTGATAACATCATTGGATGCAGGATCATCAATCTAGGAAAATAAGAAAAGGGAAATAACTAAAATTAGTTGCAAAAGTGTTGAAAGGGTATCTTGAAGATTGAAGATGATGATAATGTGTTGCTGATAAGTGTTGGAATCTTTATTAGTTTCCATTGTGTTTATGGTAGAATGGTTTCAATGTCTTATTTCTATCACTTTGTTGTGAAGAAACATAGTGAATAATGTTATTCTTTCATTGTAATGGGGAAATCATAATGGAAATTAGAGTCATACTGAATATTTCAATGAATGTATGAGGTGATATGATGTTTTGATAAGATTCAGGAAGGTTTTATAATATTTTAGAAGAGTTGAGTAGTGAAGAATAAGTCATTGGTGTATCCAAAATTCTAGGGATATTGATTTTTTTTGTAATTTGGTTAAGTAGGATAATGTTTCTATATTTCTTCATAAACCACATTTGGAACACCTATAAATTGTGGGAAGTACATTTTATATCCTTACACAAGTACTGTTAACAATTTTATAGAGAAGGCAGAGCACTGAAAGGTTTAGAGAAAATGAGTTACCATATTGACCATTCCTAAGGATGTTTTTTGGAAAGAAGAATAGGAATAAGGATGATCATATTTAGTTCGTACTGGATCATCAGACCGAGAAACCAGACTAATATCTTTAGACCAAGATTGACGTAGTTCAAAATATTTTTAGTTGTATTCTAAAAGATTTATAATATCAAACTGAGAAATCGTACTAACAATCAAACTGGGCTATCAGAATGAGTATCATTATAAATTCCAAATATGTTCTTACATATTGATGGGTAAGAATGCGAGGAATTGTTTTGAAGATCCTATTTTTTTAAATTTTACAAGGAAGCTCATTAACATGTTTTAAAGAAACTAGTGAAATTTTATCACCATTTTACATAAATTTTATTACAACATTTTGTGCTACTGGAAGCACAATCACTATTGTAATGATCATAATTCTACAAAAGTGTAAGGGTATATCCTACTTGTTGTATCCACAAAAAATTTATTTTATCCTAGTTTATTGTGTGGTATTTTATTCTTTCCAAACCATACCAAGGATGTAGCAACACTTATTGACTAGTGATGATTTTAAAATCTTATGTTCCTAAGGATGTGTGATTGTTTTGTTTTCAGTAACATCATACCTATTTAATAGGAGGTTAAATTTGTTTCAAAAGAAAAGAAAATTAAAATAAAATGATATCACTAATTCGCCCCTTCCCCTCTCAGTAATGTTTAGATCCACACTAGGTATTCTCACTTTTCCATGGGTTACACCATGATGAAATGTTCATGAAACCCTTTTTTTCATGGTTTATGATATGATGAATGGTTGATGATACTATGGAACACATATGTATCATTATCAATATGTGATGGGTGGGACCTATATATCCCTCCAATGCATTGGTTAATGTATTATATCTCTTGAGATATTTATTGGAAAAAAATCAATGTGCTTGATACGCTATAGTAAACAAGTGTTGATGCCTCATCTAATGGTCTTGGTAATCAGACTTGACATGTGAAAATGTTTCTATACTTATGGTAGTTCCAAACACATTTATGAAATGATCTTGCAGTTCATGATTATGTTATGATGAGTTATATTCTTCATCATCTTAATAAAAAAATTATTAATATAAGAAATTGAAATATGGATGATAAGCAGGGACAAAAATCAAGGGGCAATAAAATTGAAGAAAGAGAGAATACCCAATAATGATGTCAATCCCACCAAAAGGAAGAGAACCAATACTAACAAATTACATGAGAGAAATATTTTGAGATTCCCTAGATTCCAGTAAGTTATCCATATGATTTCTTTTATGCCACATGTGAATAAGATCCTTCTCATTGGTGATGAGGGCCTTGCATTTTTTAATCAGGTACTTGATCTTCCATGGAGTTTCATTGATCTCTTCAAGGGATCCCCAAATGATATATGATCTTTTTTCAAATGTAGCCAATAAAATATTATTATAAATACATAAATCAAGGCCATGCAAAATGTAATTATCCCCAGCTATGAGGGAATAAACCTTTCCATAGAAATATTTGAATGCAAGTATCATCAGAATAGTGGAGTCGTGAACCAATCCTCCTTCCCAAATCTCCCCATGACTATAATAACCATCAATATTATGTTTGATTCCACCTAAGGGGGGAGTCTAGTGAATCCAGTGACCCATCAATGGGTGGCGAATAATAGTACTAGAAGAATTCCTAGACATGAAACATCTTAGGGATAGAGCCTCTTGAAAATGTTTCATGAGGTGCGCCAGATCCACCAGGAGAAATTTTTTCTTTATGATAAAATTTATATCATACATAAGGGATCTGTTATGTAAAACCTTATTTCATGTATCCCACAAACACCAATCACCCACCACAAGAATGAGAAATAATCTGTCTTCGCATGATTATTTCCTCCCACCCCACTAAAACAATGTTGAAGGATCTCTTCCAAGGTCTCAACCTACATCGCAAATTCTATAAAGACACCAAAGGCTCTCTACACCATATTCACCCAATCACTCTATAAACATAAATGAATTATCGATTACTATTTTGGGACATTAAGCACCAACACTTTGATGCCAAAGGAATTTCTTTCTTCGTGTCCTCCAAATTTGTGGGTAATAAATGATTATGAATTATATAGATTACAATGTTTAATTTTGTCAGACTGAAATTTCACCAAAGCAAGCTTCCCTAAAAATAATTATCTTGAGCCGATGAAGTAGTATTTTTTATGCCTTATAAGATAAGATAACTGGTGTTGATCCCATGAAGGAACACTTATCCGAGACCTATTTAATCTTGATATCAGGTAACAATTTCTTTTGAACAGGGATTAGAACAACCTGGATTAAAGAAGGGTAAATATTATCCTACTTGAAGGATATGTCTCGTATGGGGTACCCTGAAAATCCAAAAAACTTTCTAACCCAATTGAAATCCAAAAATTTAATATCCCCATTCCTAATTATCCAATGAGAATTCTAGTGAAGTGTTGAAATATGAATTTTTATGGAATTACATAAAGATATGGAATGACTCATGGATGCTCGCCCAGAGTTGATGTATGTTTTGGTAATAAACCTGATCCATAGGGACTGTCCTTCAATAAACTATGAATAAAATTTCCCATAATGTAAATACATCATCTCCATAACATTCCACATGTTGATGCCTCGATTTTACACCATTCTAGGAAGATTTTTCTAGGAGGATGAGTGACATCTCCCCTCGCATCAGGCATCCCAAATAAAGGTGGATTAGTGGTGATCGATATCTTTGATAATAGTCATAGAACCATGTAGAATCAATATAAGATTCATATGGATAGAGGTTATCATGCAGTTAACAAGATTGACCCTCCCAGCAAAAGAAATAAACATGTTTTTCCAATTTTTAATTCAGTTGGTGATTTATTCAACAACTCCATTAATGTTTTTGATATGGATTATTCTAGGGGATAAAGAATCACCCATGTAGTTTGTGGGAAATTTCATATTATGGATTTCATGTAAGGATTCAATTCTTTTTCTTTTTTTATCTGGGAAAGAAGAGGGGACAAATACCAATATTTTATCCCAGTTAATAATTTGGAGATTCTATTTTGAATATTCTCCCATGATGTAAAGAAATTACTGATAGAATAATGGAATGTATTTATAAATAATATCATATCATCAACAAATAGAAAGTGTGACATACCATTGAAGTGAGATCTATATTGGAAGGGACAGAGAATTCCAAGATGAATTTTGGATGCATTATATTAACTAAGAGAATCCTATACCATAATGAAGGTAGTATGAGATATTGGATCCCATTTTCTTATCCCCCTTACAAATTTTAATAAGACACATTTTCTTCCCAAGAAAATAATACTGAACTAAGGTGAGATATAATAACAAAATAGAAGGTATATCACCCATTCTGATAAATCCATCCACCTCATTACCCGAAGAATAAAGTTCCACTCCAAATCATCATACAATTTACCCACATTGATTTTAATAATAATGCCGGATCCCTCCATATTTCTATTAATTCCTACAACAATCTCTTATGTGATACCCATGGCTCCTTGAATTGAATGGACTTTAATAAAAATATATTGCTTATTAGAAACACATTTTTTGATATAGAGGGACATAATCCTATTGATAACGTAGAATAAAACTTTATATATGAAGTTTCACATGATAATAGGTCTGAATTTCTTGATGGAAGAGGGGTATTTCAGTTTGGGAATCAAAACCACAGTCATGGCATAATAAATAAAGGGTAGAGAACCCCCATATAGAATGTCTTGAATGCCTTCTGCAACATCATCCTTGATGGTATCCTAGGAGTTCATATAGAACAATCATAGGAACATATCTGTCACTAGATAACTATCTTGATTTAGAGAATTAATAGTGTCCCACACCTCTCCCTCCTCTAGGATAATATCTAAAAGAATATTTTTGGGTTTCCAAAATACACACGAGATGGAGTTGAAATGATAATGTTTTATAAAATAACTCATGTTTATGATATTTTAATGATTGGGTATGATGTTTTTTTTGTTTTGATCATGATCTCTAAAATTTATTATTATCATATTCTTTCACATGATAATTGATTTATATCTCCCATGTTTACCCTTAATGAGCAATTGATCTCACCTTTTTATTATGTTTCCTTTCCCATGTTATTGAAATAAAATTATTCGAGTTTACCTAATGAGAGTACTACGAGGTATGATATTTATTAGATATTTGAATATCTTTCATAAAATTATTAGATTGTATATCTAGTCTTTAAACACTTTAAATCATTACAGTTCTTGCATGGATTATATTTCAAGGTATTAAATATTCATCTAGATTGATTTAATATTCAGGTATGAAAATATTGGGCCACTATACAAGTGTGGGGGGTTTTATATGTATATTTCAGGATTTATTTTTGGATATAAAAATTCAATTATTTTCGATCTAAATGATTAATTATTTACATGATATTTAATAGAATTGTTCATATTTTTCATGGTATAAAAATTAATGGAAAAAATGAAATAGAACTAAAAAAATTATTTCTATTAAAAGAGACAAATGTAGTATGGTTAAGACACTTTTCTGTGTGACAAGAAGTGTTATAGAGTGATTCAAGAAGTTTAAAGTTTGGTTGAAGATACTTTATAGAAGTTAAGTAGATGGAAAAAACAGTAACGAAATGACTCAATTGGTAAAACTTATATTTACATCTTGAGTTCTTCAAGAAAATGGGAGTCTAACCATTCAAATATTAAAACTACATCTTATGAAATTAGATTTTTGGGAAGAATATTTTTAAACTCCAAAGGAATTTTTAAAAAATATAATTTTGTAAATATATAATTTACACAATATACATCCTATTCATACCAATAGTTGAACAAATTTGATGGTATTTTCAATATTGGAGTCAAATTAACACACAAACTACCCAAGACCAATAACAAATTTGGAAGGATTGTTCTTAATTTAGTTATAAGAAAATTAAATTCAACCGGAGAACCCCAATGATCTTAAAATACAAGCTCATGCTACTATGTGAAGGATCAATTTGGAGACCACCACTTGGGGTGAGAAACTTCATTGTTTAAGGAATTCAACTATTATTTTTATTTTCTTTTATTTTATATATTCTTTCATCTCTATCCATCCCCATTAATCCCTTACCATTATGATGAGGGTAATGTATCCATATAAGAATGATATTTTTTATTTTATTTTTATATTACTCTAATGTGTTTGGATTTCTGCAATTTTTAATTAAAATTCCAAAAATCATTTCTTTTTTTAATCATAAAAGTTGATTGATGAATCTAAAATTTTATTTTAATTGTATAACTAATTTCCTTAGACTACACCATGACCATTGGTTAATATTAGGTAATTAGATTTAAAAATGGTATCAATAAGAACTTAATTTGGAAATTCCTTAAATTACTGGACCAAGGGAAAATGGGGATTAATGCATTCAGGAGGGCATACCCATACCACTATAACATCCTCTTCATGACTCCAACAACAATAATGAAAAATCAATTAAACTTCTAAATCAAATTTAACTTGAACCCTAAAATCTAAAAAACCACAGAACGGTGTCAAATGTTAATTTGAGTTCCCTAAATTGATTTTCATTCTTCCTGCTCAATATTTTAATAGATATAAACAATAAATTTTATTTCTTCACCATATTTCTTCAAATTAAATAAAAACATATTTTCTAAACCTATGAATTTTTATTTTGACCATATCATGTGTTTGACCATGACTCATTTCAATCTATATTTAAATTAATAATTTGTATTTTTTATTCAATAAATTTTAATTTCATTATCCCCTGTTTCGTAGTTCCTTGAAACGTATGGTCTAGTTTTAAGAATCACTACTTTTAGTCGGTTCCAATTGGATTTATTCAAGGAACCGAGAACATCATAAAGTTCATTATCCAAATGGGACCTTCTATTTAAAGGTAGGAATTTGTTAAATTTGAACTTTAAGACACATACGAATGTACATTGGTCAAGAGGATGGGAATTCAGACTCATCACACCCTTTTAGGGGGAAATTATGGTCTACTCCAGGACTCTCTTTGTAAATTTAAGATATTTTCATGAATCCTTATTAATTCACCAATCATAACATAAGTTTCCCTTGGAATTTACAATCACTTATTATCATGTGTAAAATTTAGAATCATCAGTATGCATTCATGGTTCTTCATTAATGGAGATATTTGTATGTATTTGAGGTTCTCCATCAATGGTATCCTCTAATTTACTTTTTCATGACTCTTTTAATCATCATTATGATGATACTTGATTTTTTACCACTCTGTGGGAAACTCTAGGATTTATTTTTATCTAGAGAGTTGAATGATTGTTTTGATATTGGGATCATACCCATAAAATAGTCTACCTATGAATTCTTGTAAAATTAATCAGAACCCATGTAGTTCGGTGCCACATAATGGGAAACATCATACCTTTTAAGGTCATGTGATAAGGACATAACCATACAGTTTAATGTAATTTGGTAAGGACATCTAAGATAATGGTTCTTAGTCAATTTTTGGTGTGGGACCTATACTGAAGAATCCCAACAAACATGGAAAAGAATATGGGTTTCCAAGAAAGATTATACTCTTTGGAGAATATGGACCATAGAGAACATGGTTGATTTGAGATGTTGGGTTTGAACCATGAGGAGGCTTCCTACATATCCCGTGTTGATTGGAATAAAATCCCACATAGTTAGATAAGTCTCATAGGAGAGTATAGTCCTTTGATATAAATGAGTTTCGACTTACTTCTTGGAGAACAATGCCTTGATTATTTGGGAGGTTTAATTTGGGGATTATTTCTAACAAGGATTCCTAGATTAAGGTAATTAGGGTTGGATTCCTAAAGAGGATATTCAGTGAGCTCGGGCCCTAAAAGGGCTTCCTATGTATCCTAGTTTGAATAGGAATCCGAGTTTTCATAGTTCCTTCACCATGGGTGTTTTTGAAAATGTTTTAATCATCACGAATCTCTAATACCATGTGAGCCATTATTGGTGTGAGAAACTAAAGGATGTGAAAGATTCCACAATGACATTCACTTTTCCTCCTCTTTTAGGGGAGGAGAGAGATCCTATAGTGGCCAGGATGGACGAGGTCAAGGAAATTTGGGAAAAGTGTGAGGTGATGATCCCTTACTTTATTAACTTTATAATAGAAAATGGTCCGAATGAAAATAATAAGAGATTATGGTTATGGGATTACACAAGGATGGATACCCATAGTGGGAAAGATCAATGGGAGTGGGAAAGGGTAACGAAAGTCCCTATACCCATCTCTACTCTGGTCTTTGGCACCGAAGAAGAGAGGGGGAGAAATGATGCTAACTCCAGCAAGAAAATATAGGCACTTATGCCAAGATGATTGCCTTAAAATTGATCATGGTATGGTAGGGAGACTTCTCCTTTTCTTGTATGGAAAAGAAAGTGTGAAATTTACCTTCCCTAATAGAGATCTGAGGTTCTAGGTCGTCTCTTTGAGAAGGGAGAGGTGAGGAACCAAACCATCCTCCAAACTGGGAACATTCCAACATTTTTCCTAGGATAAAGGTCTATGTGAATTAGGATATACATACCCACAAACACTCCATGAAACCTAACCCCATTGTAAAAAAATTGTGGGAATCCTCTGACTATGGATATAAAAACCCATATAAGAGACATGATGGTGTGCCTTTTTCAAAAGGATTGATATGTTAGGATGTTTTGGTGGAGTTATCAATAGAATCCCTTTCAAAAAAGGGAGACAACGAAGAATAATCCATGCAATGAATGACTTTGAGGAATTATTGATGGAATGTATACTAAACAGAGTAAGTGAATCAAAGAAGGTCACCCAAGTAGGCAAGGAAGCACAAGTATAGGAATCAAGGTAGAATTGGGTGACCTAATATTCATTAATGTGATGAACAACCTATATGATAATACTTGGGAAAGAGTAGGCTCATGCCTTCCAGATTATTCAAAGGTGATCCCAGAAGTGGGTCACTCTAGTTCCTATGAATGGAATAAGTGGTACGCAAGTGTTTTTGATTTAGGAAGATTGGGTGATTTAGGCACACAAGTGTTATGGGTTTCGAACCCTTAAAGGGACTAAGTCCAATTATACTCTTTTAAATACACTTCTCCATGAGTTTAAGAACTACCTTGAATGTTTAAGAAGACTTTAGAGAAGTACCAGGGCGACCGGGATTGAAATTTGATTTCAATGAAATTTGATTTTTTAAATGTGACCCCAAGGGTCTATTTATAGGATAAATTAGGACCTTGGGCGAAAATAGTTCTGATGAGAAAGTGGGTTGATCGACATATTGGGGAACACAATTAGGCTACGTTCCGACGCCCTTTTTGACTGACTAAGGTGACCCAAAACTCATTCCTTTGAAAATCATGATTTTCATCATGTATTTTCTCTATTTATTTATATTTTATTTCATGTAGTAATTTTTTTAGACTCTTTGACAGAATAGAGTGTAAATAAAATCCCCCCTCAGAGTTGGATCTTGAATGAAAATAGAATCCTATACTTAGGTAATGTAAATGAAGGAGAAAAAAAGAGAGTACTAGAGAGCACAAGTGTTATTCGCACAAGAAAAATGGTTGTGCAAATTTGAAACGTGTAGGATTATAGAGCACAAGGTGACATGCATCACGTATATATAGTGGTGTCACTTCCATGAAAAGCCTTGAAACTTTTGAAATTTCATCTCTCAACTCGCAAGTCTTCTTTCACTCAGACGCTTCTGTTTCTCTGTGCTTCTTCTGTATGTTTTTTAGTAGCGTGCTATAAGTGGGGTTCCAGACATGCGTTCCTACTTATACTTGCATTACAAGTTTATACGTGCATGCCTTAATGAATTTTCCAATTTTTTTGTCAAACACCAAAAATTAACTTACTTAAAAGATGATTTCTATCCTTTTTTGGGGGTTCAGTGTCTCCCAAAAGAATTGGAACTGTTGATGAGCTCACTAGAAAGAGGATTGATGATATGATGAATGTTTTTGGTCATTATTACTTTGACATTTGCGGAACCACCCTTCCAAACTTAGAAAAATATTTGAAAAAGTATCATTTGAACTTTCCCCAAAGCACTTATCTGCCTTTGTATACCTATGGCCATTTGCAGGAGTTTAATATTCTAGATCTAAAGAACTATGTCCCACATTCTTAGTTTCAAGATTGTACCAACTACTCATCAGCCAATGTTTTTTTGGGGGGTCATTTTCTAATGCTGGGACATTAGAGAAATCTCATATTATGCATCATAGCCCATGTTCTCTAGACTTAAAAGCACATACACCTGAGCTACAACCACACTGCTATTCTTCCATCTTTTGGGATTCCCAGACAGATCAGTCCAAGGGTTGGAAGAAATGTTGGGATTTCCTCCTCTGAGGAGGTGTAAAACCCATGTGGATGTGGGAATACTGGGTTTGTAATACCTGTGAAAAATTTATAGATGACTTTAAAGGAGTTGGGATTTATGAGTCCTTCTAGGTTGGGAAAACTTATGTCTACAGGAATGATGATTTTGTGACGGAATGATTAAGCTGATGGATCTCTGAGACTAAATCATTCCATTTAACACATGGAGTGGTCGACATTAGATTGTGAAAATTTTACAATATTTTTGGAGCTCCAGTCTTTGGAGACATGTATAATGAGTTCATTCCTCCCAAAGTGACATGGAATGACTTGGAGAAGACACTAGATTTGGTTCGTGAGTTTGTGAAAATATTTAATAAACTCAAGAACACAACCACCATGAAGTCTCAAACAAGGATAGATATTCATCCAGAGGAATGGATAGAAATAATTTTGATAAATAATAAGTAAAAGGGGTCCACTTACACCCGTGTGACTAGAAATCAAAGGGTAGAGAATAGAGGTACCCCTGAAACCTTCTAGAACACATCGAAGAAAAGAGAATTTGATAAATGGGGATATAAAATCAACCCAAAAATTCATGAAAAGATGCATCTATAAAATTTCTTGTCCATGTGGCTCAGTGTCTATTTTCTACCAGTCTGAGACTCCAAAGTAGGTGTGAGGACATGAACCTTTGTTATTGTGGCCAAGCTGGCAGAGAAAAGGATGGTATGGTTGGCCACTCTTTTTTTGGCCAAGATTCATAGGATTTTTATACACATTTACAATGGAAATTCTCTGTTTATAATATGTAGGCCATTTGAGGTATTCTGGGGATGGAACGCTAATCAATTCAGAACATATACTATAGAAAGTGGAGTAAAGGTTTTCAGAAGTCCTTTCTGACCATCTGTTCAGACTTTATTTGGTATTTCAACATTTTCTCTAAATGCTTATGACATCAGGTATAGATTGAGCATGAATATCGAGTTACATTTCTTTTCTTATGGGAATCCACCTACGGGGTGATTCGTTGATAATGGTACGACCAGTTTGGAATTGAGGGCATATATGCTAGATTTTAGAGATGGCGTGTTGGCCACCAAAATTAACAGAGAAATAATATGTCAGGCCTATGATCCTTATAGATTTTCGCATCAATTTAAATGTATCTAATAGAATAATGTATACCCTTCTGTTAATGTTATATTAGAGCAACATTTGATGGTTTCCCGAAAACTATGGGTGTTGACATCTTCAGAGAAGACTATGACAGTTTTTAATTTACCTCCTACTGATTCAGTAAAAAGATTAACTATCTAACATACTGAAAACTATGTCTCATCTTACCCTGAAGGGGTATTAAATAATGTTATCCCTTGAGTGGGTGAAGAAAAGTACCGGGAGAGATCTCGATTGTTTGGAAGGTAAATCTTCATCATCAGGGGATGACTTGTGAGAATTAGAGGGTGGAGGTGTTGATGATCCAAATTCAATGAAGAGACCTTGTGCTAGATATAACCCTCCTTCCATAATTAAGATAGCCACACCATCAATACCTACTGAAGCTATATCGAGGTGATCTGGTCACTATCATTCTGAAGAGTGATGAGTTCCATTTTCTTATCCCTCATCCGTCACTATGGGGGATAGGAAGAAACTCAAAACCAATTCTATTGGATCCTCTTCACAATCCTCTGACATATATTCTGAATATGTACAACCATAGGTTGTTTAAACATGGAAAAGTTTTTACTATGATGCTGAAACCATGTAAATGGATCTGCTTGAAGGAATACATATTCCAGGAGTAGGGGATTTATGGTCTTCTTATGACATTATTTTTAAGGATAATCCCAATGAGGTGAGGACCTATATTTGAGATCTAGAAATACTCATATGTGCCACTAATAAATAAATTCATACCACAAAGCGGGTGAAGGAAATGATAGATCATGGTACCAATGAAGGGATTAGTACTTCATTAAAAAAACAATGTGACTTTATAGATCTTGAGGATGTAAGTTTCCTTTCTCTCACATTCTCTTCATCTTTGAAATTTGAATTTTAGTATAAAAAATTGTTACTAGATGAAATATCCTCCTAACATTTAGCTGGTTAGAGGAAAGACAACTGAAGTTCCTTCGCCAAAGTATAGCCCTGGAGGCACTGCTCTTGGATCTACCAGATCACCCCATGAATCTTGAGAAATATCTCCAGGCCAACAGGCCATGGAGGATGAAATATAGAGGGTATTGGGATCTCCAATACCTATCTTTAGAGATACTGATGAAAACCCTCCTAATAAAGAGAAGAAGTAAAATCACTGAAGAAAGATAACCATGGTTAAGTTCTTTCTCAGTAGTGGTAAGTATCCCTGATAATCATGAATTTTAGTCCTTGTTCATTAAAAAGTGTTTAAACTTCTTAGGATTACATGGGATTATTCTGTTTCTTCTTTGAAATAAACTACTGACAAGATTCAAGGAACCATAAAGGGTGCTGCTGAATAGACACAAATTCCTGCAAATCTGATGGTTCATGTGGATGAATTGAAGCCTAAGGAACCAACGACTATTCCTAGATCTACTCTCGTTATAGTTATCAGAGGACAAGTGGGTTCTAGTAAATCAACAATACATCATAAGGCATTAAATGTAATAACAACTATCTTCCATTCTGTGATATTTTATGTTCATCACATGCGTCAAAACATCTTGAAACAACTGATGTTGACCCCACAACTATTGCCAAGGAAGCTGCTCAGGGTAAAAATTTTCCGAAGGAAGGTTGCAAATCAAACAATGCATGTGCTCCCACAGGTGAGAATAACATTAGATCTGAAATATCACTGGATGAAATTATGAACCTTGTCATGTATTTTTAAAAAGTATTAGAACATGTTAAAATACCAAATGATTTATAATATTTTGTAGTTCCTTGTATATAATCTAATGGAAACCCGTTTTCATTATTCACCCTGTTAATATTTTTATGATTAACTTTCTAACCATGGTTTGTTTAAATATGCAGTTCCATCAAATGAAACTGCTGCCACAATGATAATTGAAGGAAGTATTGATATTAATGTCAATCCCAAAATTGTGGAGACGTTTGATTAGGTGGATCATGATATATCATATCATCCTGAGATTCATTCTGAGGATCCTAATCACATTAAATATATCACTCCTCATCTCAAAACCACAATCAAAATGTATAAAACTGAGAATATTGGGGAGGAGTCTTCTTGAGATGCTAACCTGCTATTATGTAAGAGATACTGATATTGTTATTGAATTCAATTTTTTTATCTCTTAAATCTAACCATAACCATAATTATTGATTTACCATATAGGGTTATCAACTTCAGTGGAAATATCTGCAGGTGAAGCCTCTATAACATCTAAAACAATATTTGAAGGTGAAGCAAACATTGTTCAGAAAGGGCCAGAACATGGAACTTCTTTATGTGCATTAATCCTAGAATACATCCCTCCTTATGTCAATGATTCTGAATCAGACCCAGAACTACAAAAGGCTCTTCATCTTGCATGCCACAAGGCATGGAAAATCATCTGGAAGATAATACATGAAATGACTCTTGAGGAACTACCTTGAAGAATTACACAACTCTCATATCTATTTATCACACTAGGATTTGGTAGTTTTGATTACCAAGAAATTCATACTACGGTGAAAGATATTATTAAAAGGAGATAGCTATAGAAAAAGCTTCATTAAGACTTGATAAAAGCCAAATTGTCAATCAACATTAAAGGGATTCAATTAGCACTATCCTAGGATGAGGCTAATCATACTGCATAGTTGAAGGGATTGAAGAAGTAAATTAAGGAAAGGAAAGTTCAGAAGTTTCACCTTCAACAAGAGTTAGATATCATTATAGGGGAGTATGAAAAACTTCACAAATCATTAGGAGAAGTCCAAAAAGATGGTGCAAAATCCACTTCAGATGCTAGTAATCATAGTTTGATTTTTGTTGGGGTTATATGGAAAACCCTATAATCATTATATCTTTTGACATCTTATTTCTCAATATCACCTAAACCATAAAAAATGTATGTTTAGTGAGCTGGGACTCAACTTTTTCTCAGAGTTCCCTTCATGGGTTCCCAATCTGGCGAGTACCACGTCTCTTAGCAGTTTACAGTCTAGCATGTTGGACTATATTAAGGGCTAGTATTTAAGGTCACACAACTTTGACCATAAATTTTAAAATTAGATCCCAAACAAGACTCGGTGGATAAGACATGATTTGATATTCATTAAATATTTCCAAGGGGAATCTTGAGCCATGATTTTTATGGTCACCAAATTTAAAACTGGTATCAACATAAAGAGAATCTCCTCCCAGAATGAAATTACCATTATTTGACAAAATTGTTACGGGAGTTGTGTTATGGAGGTCCAACTAGGGTAATGTTGCATAGTTAGATAATGGAATCTTTTGACGGATAGTCCCGTTATGTAGGAATCCTATGCAAGGCCACCTAAGAGAACGTGCTGCATACTCAGGCAAAAGAGTTCTTAAGAATTTAACATTTTACTATTTACAGAAAAATCCAAATATGATTTGGGTGACTCAAGACCACAGTGAGTGGTTTTTCCAAGGAAATAAATTTTAATAATGAATGGGTAGTTTTATGCAGACATATGTCATGAATAGGAAAACCACTTCTATAACAAAAATTTCTATAAAGAATAGTTAAAATTTAACAGAATGTGGATTTTATGATATAAAACTATGCAGTTTTAAGTCTTCTAGTGAAGAAATTATACTATGTAGTTTTAATTCATGCAGTGAGGACATTATACTGTGTAGTTTTAAGTCATGTAATGAGGACATTATGTTGTGTAGTTTTAAGTCATGTAGTGGGGAAATTGTGTGGCTATCATTTAAGGTCTTTAGCTTTAGCCAAAGGTATGAGAATCTCCCAAATTCATGATAATTTGTTTATAAACATATTATCATATTCAAGTATGGAAGTGAAAATTGTAAACTGTGATTTGTGTAACACCCTGACCCCAGTTACCTAGAGTCGGCACATTATTAAATAACATTGGCATGATCACAAAATATCAAGACTCGAATGACTGATTAGTTTAGTAGCCTTGGAAACACTAGATACATTCATAAGTCTTACATTACATCATTAAATGAAAAACTAATACAAAATAGTCTCCATAGTCCACACTCATATCCCCTGAGACTATCCCTGCAGGTCATTCCTAAAATACTTCTTCACATCCTAGGAAAAATAAAACATAGAAAGGGGTGAGATCAGATGCTCAGTAAGGATAACAATATAGCGTAAACTTTCATAAATAAGCATAAACATTTAAGGCAATGTATAACTAAAAAAAATCCTTTTAAACAAGAACTTAAGAATAATATGGAAAAAATAAAATGAAATAATTCCATTTACTTATTCACATGGATATTCTACTAGTCGAATAATCACATGTAACATAAATAACCACTTTCATAATGATGGAATGCATAATAACAGACTATCATAACAACATAGTCAAGGCCTCGTGCCAAGACTACAAATATGATTTTGTCAAGGCCATATTCCAAGACACTAGTTTGTCTCATGATACCTATTGATTCATCGAGGAGCTATAGAGTGACCCACCTGTCACTTATTAAGTCCAATGCATTCCTCATATGAACAGTTGTAAACATAACATAAGCATTCTTATTAAAAATAGCATATGAAATGTCAATACTCTCTCCATAAACCTTGTATGGTATAAAAATAACACATCCATAGTAAAACATATCGCAAAACATTCAATTCTATATGAATGATTTTTATCATAATAAATCAACTTCAAATAAGCTTAAAATCCATCAAAGGATGTTGATGTAGATGAAATCAAAACTATTTGAGAGAAATAACTCTTTTTTTGAAATCATTTAAAAGCCACATAATTATAAAATTAAACATTTACTTTGAAAATATTCTTATGAGCTTGTAAGGGAAGCTTAGACGATTTTATAATGGCAGAAAATATCCACACCCACCGTGTAAGTTAAAAAAACATTCTTACTTTAATGTTGTCGAAAAGGTTAAAAAAGACCTTGTTTGGAAAGCAACGGAAAGATTCCTTTATAAACATATTATAAAAAGTAAACAAGGGTATAAATGACTTTAACCCATAGTATATAAAATAGTAATAATGATTTGAAATACATTTTTTAGAAACATGGGTGTGGATGAAAACGTGGTCCCACTAGATAATTACGAATAAACAACCTCAGATAATGAAGAGATTGTGAAATAAACACTTAACTTGTAATATTTCTATGTCGAGGGTAGGTTAACCTCTTTTATAATGGTGAAATAATTTTTATTAAGTTATACAAGAATAATTTAAATTAATATGATATCATATATGATCTTTTAACATTTCATTGTAAATAATATCTTAGTATTATCGTTGTTTCAGGTGTTAAGTTACTCATTTTCTTTTATATTTTTTGTTACATAAGCCATGTTTATTATGGATAGGTTCTTTATTATTCATATAAAGGATGATATGAAGTCCTTAAACATCATTTTTAATCATTAAATGAGAATTATACCTGAATGGATACGATGAGGAATGAATCTCATCGCATTCGTGGAGACGGTAGTCTGTACGTACGCACGAGTGACAATATCATTATTTTGATATTTAAATAATATATAATTGTATGGTATATAATAAATACAGAATCATTATCATTTTATATTGATTATTTACAACAATTACACATCATTATCATACCCATACAAATAATAATGTT
Source organism: Viscum album (assembly GCA_963277665.1). Lineage (NCBI taxonomy): Eukaryota > Viridiplantae > Streptophyta > Magnoliopsida > Santalales > Viscaceae > Viscum > Viscum album. The sequence continues at coordinate 1,149,951,015 of OY728140.1, read as the reverse complement.
TTGAATAACAATTACACCATGACGTGGAGACGGTAACCCGTACATACGCACGTATGGTGACATGTCATTCAAAGGATGGATAGAATACTGAATATGGTTGTACCATATTTATAATAACATCACAGTATATATAATATACAATATTTATTTTTTTAGAATGGTAATAACAAATAAAGAAGAAGTTGAAGAATAAAGGAACTTGAAAGAGGGTGGTGAAAACATTACCACTTCTTCTGGTTCTTCCTTTTGATTTGATCAAAAGGTATCCTTAGGTTGGATTTCTGATCAAAATAATGCCTCTAGGTTGAAGTGAGGATAGTTTGAAAGATATTTGGGAAGGTTTTGGCCGAGCAAAATGGCTTTGAAGGTGTGAATTATAAAGAAGGGGGAATGCCCTTTTATAAGAGGGGTGAGGGGTACCTTTGGAAATGCTAGAAATATTATTTTATAATAAATTCATATTTTTTTTCAAATAGCTCCAAACTGATTTATTTCTAGGATAAGGTGGGGATGGGTCTAAAACAACTCAACCAATACGTTTTAGACTGGTTTGGGTCACTTTATTAACCTTATCTTTTAGTTTTAACTCTTAGTTAATTAGTTTGACATTTACCATGTCTCTTTGTATTTTTATATTATATGGTTAATAAAATTACAATAAACTTCCATGCGACCCCAAGTGGTCCATTAATGATACACATATCATTATATTAGTCCTTTGTCTAATCCTTAGATTTTTAGGAATTCAATATCAATTAAGAATATAATATTTTTCTTAAAAACTCTTTTATGTCAATTTTGACACTATTGGGTATTTTGTTTTTGATAAATTATTAACATCATTATTACTTCGAATAAAATTCATATAACCAGTCATAATATGTCATATTAACCTATAAAATTAGTGTAATTACTAAAAAGATTCAAATTACATTTATTTGGATATTTATAATATCAATTATTTTAATATTTCATTAGTTAGGTAATTACTACATCACCATTGTGTCATAAATAAATTAAATTATTTAATGTCTAAAAATTATAAATAAAATACAATTATGTAGTAAATCCTTTTAGATTTCTATTGAATATTCATAATAGAATTAATATAATGTATAACTTTATATTAAAAATGTTTTAGTAATTAAACTTTTATTTTAACTCTTTTAACTCTTCTTTGAATTAAATAATAATAAATCTCCTAATATAATAATAGTGGACCTAAATGAAAATATTTTATCCCCAAGGTTGGTTTTGGTTGAGATACACTTTTCCAATAGAATTAGGACATGTGTTAGGGTAATATTAATATCATTTTTACCCTTAATTACCTTATTTACTTTTACCCATGTTAAATAAAAGTAAAAAGTTACTATTCACCAAAAATTATTTTTATCCTATTGAGCCCCATTTTACTCCTTGATATTAATCGTGTCTCTCAGATTTTAGAAATTCTTCTCACAGAAGCGGTAAAATTAATGTTTATGTGAATTTGAAAATTCTCCTAGGATGTGGGTAAAAGATGGTGAAAAGTTCTATGAAATTTTTATATATCTAAAATTATTATCAATTGACTCTAATGATACATTGAACTTATATAGGTATTATGTGTATATTTTGACCTAAAACAGGGATCACGATCAGAAAAAATCGATAGGGGTACTCTATGAAGTCTCACAACTTCATTAATTTATAGTCTTTATAGAAGTTCGAGTGGTAAATCCTCCCTTATAGCAATACAATGTGATGACTTGGTATGGTGATCAATAATGACCCATATTGCATCATTACTTCTCGGAGTCTTTGGTAGTCCCATGACAAAGTCCATCGTGATATTATCCCATTTCTACTCAGGTATGGGAAGAGGTTGGAATACTCTACCAGGTTGTTTCCTTCAAGCTTTCACTTGTTGAAAACTCATACATCTTGACACAAAATCAGCAATCTCCCTCTTCATGTTGTCCCACCGAAACTGTTCCTTCAAATCTCTATACATTTTGGTGCTCCCAGGGTGTATAGAGAAATTGGAACTATGAGTATCATCCAAAAATTCCATATTTAGATCAGGTATATCGGGAACACAAAGTCTCTTCCCAAATTTCAAAATTCCATCTTCATACACAAAGTCATTCAATCTCCCATCATTCACATCTTTAATATTCTTTTGAAATTCTTCATCCTCGATCTGAGAACTCTTTATCCTTTCTAGTAAAGATGGTTTGGAAACTATTTGAACAAGTATCGATGTTTCACCTTCCATGGTTATTACCATATCGAACTTTACCAGATCCATGAAAATAGAATCCCTCTCAACTCTCATCTTGTTCAAAAATCCATGATCCTTTCTACTCAAAGCATCTGCCACCTTATTTGCCTTCATTGGGTGGTAGTGTATCATGCAATCATAATCCTTGAGTAGTTCAAGCCATCTCTTTTGCCTCATGTTGAGTTATTTCTGTGAGATAATATACTTCAAACTCTTGTGATCATTATAAATATCACATTTTTCACCATAGATATAGTGTCTCCAAATCATCAAAGAAAATATTATAGCTACTAACTCAAGATCATGAGTAGGGTAGTTTTTCTCATGAATTTTTAGATGTCCTGATGCATAGGAAATAACCCTATCATTCTACAAAAGGACACAACCAAGTCCTTTCTTCGATGCATCACTATAAATAATGAACCCATCATTACTCGATGGTAGAGTCAATATAAGATCATTGACTAATAGTCTCTTCATTTCTTCAAAACAGTATTCAAACTATTTTTTCTAGACAAACTTAACCCCTTTAAGTGTGAGATTTGTTAATGGGTTATCCAATCGGGCAAAATTCTGGACCAAACTTCGATAATAACCTTCTAAACCAATAAAACTACGTACCTCAGTTATACTCGTTGGTGCTGGAAATTCTTAGATGCCTTGGTTTTAGAAGGATCAATAGAGATTCCATCCTTAGAGACAATATGGCCAATAAAAAAATATCCTAAAGCCAGAATTCACACTTGTTAAACTTCCCATATAATTCATGTCTTCTAAGAGTCTTCATGATAATGCATATGTGATTTTCATGATCTTCATAGATTTTGGATTATACCATGATATCGTCAATAAATAACACCAAAAAATCATCGAGATATTCTTTGAAAACTCTATTCATTAGATCCATGAATACAGAGGGTGCATTAGTCAATCCAAAAGGAATTACTGTAAAATCATAATGATCGTACCTGGTTCAAAATGTTGTCTTCCGAAGGTCTTCCTTCTTCAAACACAACTAATGGTATCTAGATCGAAGTTAAATCTTTGAAAAGTATTTAGATCCCTGAAGTTGGTCTAATAAATCATCAATGTGAGGCAGGGGATACTTTTTCTTTATTATTATAGCATTGATCTCCCTATAGTCGATACATAAACTCATAGATCCATCTTTCTTCTTAACAAAAAGGACAGAGGCTCCCCATGGAGAAACACTAGGGAGAATAAATCCCTTATTACTCAATTACTCTAGTTGTTTCTTTAGTTCAACTAATTCCACAATGGCCATTCTATAAGGGGTATTTGATATAGGTCTTGAAAAAATAATTGAATCAATGGAAAACTCAATTTCTCGTTCTGGAGGATGTCTAGGTAAATCTTCCAGAAACACATCTACATATTATATCACAACAGGAAAACCCTCTATTTGAACATTCCTTTCCTTACCCACAATTATTTCTTTCTCTTCCTCCCCAATAATTGAATTTAGTGGAGGTACTGGGGATGGATCTAGGTAAGAATTAGGTGGTGATGATTCTACTCTAAAGATAAGGAGTTCTTTATCATCATCATCAAAAATCATAACCTCCTTCTTATTAAAATAAAATTTCACATCATGGTCTGAAAGCCAATCCATACTGAGGATTATATCAAATTCAATCATGGGTATGATGATGAGAGCAGCAGATAAAGAACATTTCAATTCTCTAATGGGAACGGATCCACAGAACATTGTAGCAATGATACTTCCCTTAGGGTTTTTAACTGGCAACTCCTTTGTTAAATAAAATTGGAAATATCTAATTTTCTTAGAAAATTGGGAATATATGAAACAATGTGATGATCTAGAATCAAATGAATCATTGGCTAAACTTGAAGAAACCATTAAATTACCAGCCACCACGTCTTTCGGAGCTTCAACCTCAGCAATAGTGATAGCATAAACTTGGCCTTGATCCCTTGGCCTTTTCTAAAGTAACTTCCCCTGACGCTTAGGATATTAATTTGTAGAATGTTCCATCTCCCTGCAGTTGTAGGATTGAACATCGGAAGCTTCTATCTTCCCCTTGAAATCACGAGCTTGTTGGCCTTTTTAACAACAATTGTAACAGACTCCCATTCCTTTCAATCAAGTACCAAGGTGTTTCTTCCCACATTTATTGTAGGATGGATATTCAACTTTTCGCTTCTTCCCCTCATTTCCATTTTCAGAGTGATCAGAAGATCTCTTCTTCTCTTTCTTTTCATTAAAGTCGTAAGACTTAGAGAATTATTTTTCTGTCTTGATAGCATATGAGACAATATCTTCATACAAAGAGAAGGTTTGTGAGATTAATGCTTGACAGAGAAACGATTCTAACCAATAAAAGAAATGATCAATATTACTTCTTGGGTTACATATATAATCTGCATCATACCTTTCTAACCTTGTAAAGTTATCCTCATACATTACGACATTCTCATCCTCCTTTTTCCTAAGACTCAGAAATTGCCTTTCCATATCTACTCGATGGTCATGAGGAATGTATTTTTCTAAGAAAAGATCTTTAAACTCCCTCCACTTCATATTTGATACTTCATCATCTTCCTTCGTGTTTTGAATTAATGACCACCATTGATCAGCATCTCCAGTGAGGCGGTAAAATTGCATGATAAATTTTTTCCTTTCACTACTCCCCAAGGCATGGAATATTTTCTCTAATGAATTTATCCATTTCTCAGCTACTAAGTGATTTTTACTCCCATTGAATGTCAGTTTTTTTGCCTTATGAAGAGATCTAACATTGATCCTCCACGTTGTGGATCTAGGTGCTCCATACGAGTAAGGTTATTATTCATAACCTGAGTGAGTTGTCCCAATATGGTGATAAGATGATCAGCACCGGTTGTATCACCAGATCCACTATAATTATCTTGAGCAGGAGGGAAATTCCTACATGGAGTGCATGCATTGATACAGTTTCCATCTCTTTAACTAGGTTCCATTTCTAAACAACGACATACACTGGATTAGTTTATGAATCAAAATACCTAAATCCAAACTTGTAAAACACTTAACATGAATTGAACAATTTATGGATATAATCCATAATCATAAAAAAATTTCTTTATGGAATTATATACTCATAAACCCTTCATAATGGTTTGTAAAGAAAATGAAAAATATCATAAGCATATCCCCTGGGAGTGTTGTAACCAAGAGTACAGCAAGGCCCATTTTCATGCACTAGTTCCCATTCGAGTCTAGCTCAAAGTGGTGTTTTTGGGTTTTAACCCTAGGTACATCTGTTCCAGAGCGGCCTCTACCTGCTCGTATATAGAAATGGATGTATTTCTCAAAAAAATCACAAAATTTCTACAATACCAAAATTCTAGGAAGTTATTCTATACTAATCCTAAAAGTCCATCTTAGGTCTATGTGCTCTAATCAGAGTTTATCTAAATCTAGATCCCAAGGTTTGTACTAAACATCCTGTGATACGAACTGTAATTCCTCGACCCCAGTTACCCAGAGTTGGTGTATTATTACAAAACATTGGCATGATCACAAAATATTATGTCTCGAAAGACCGATTAGTTTAGTAGCCATGGAAACACTAGATACATTCATAAGTCTTACATTACATCATAAAATGAAAAACTAATACAAAATAGTATCCATAGTCCACAATCATATCCCCTCAGACTATCCCTGCAGATCAGTCATAAAATACATCTTCACATCCTTGGAAAAATAAAACATAGAATGGGGTGAGCTCAGATTCTCAATAAGGATAACAATATATCAGAAACTTTCATAAATAAACGTAAACATTTAAGACAACTTATAACTAAAACAAAAGCATTTTAAACTTGAACTTCATCATAATATGGAAAAAATAAACTGAAATAATGACATTTACATATTCACATGGATATTCTACTAGTCGAATAATCACATGTAATATTAATAACCACTTTCATAATGATGGAATGCATAATACCAGACTATCATAACCACATTGTCAAGGCCTTGTTCCCAGACTACACATATGATTTTGTCAAGGCCTTGTTCCAAAAAACTAGTTTGTCTCATGAGACCTACTGATGCATTGAGGAGCTATAGCGGGCTCCACCCATCACTTATTAAGTCCAATGCATTCCTCATATGAACAGGTTAAAACATAACATAAACATTCATATTAAAACTAGCATACAAAATCTCAATACTTTCTCTATAAACCATGAATGGTATAAAAATAACACATCCATTGTTAAACATATCACAAAACCTTAAATACTATATGAATGTTTTGTATCATAATAAATCAACTTCAAATAAGCTTAAAATCTATCAAAGGATGTTGACATTGATGAAATCAAAACTATTTGAGAGAAATATATCTATTTTTGAAATCATTTAAAAGCCACATAATTATAAAATTTAAAATTTAATTTGAAAATATTATTATAATATTCTAAGGGAATCTTCAACGATTTTATAATGGTGGAAAATATCCGCACCCGCCGTATAAGTTAAAAAAGCATTCTTTCCTTAATTTCGTCGAAAAGGTTAAAAAGGAACTTCTTTGGAAAGAAACTGAAATATTCCTTTATAAACATCTTATAAAAAGTCAACAAGGGTATAAATAACTTTAACCCGTAGTCTATAGAATATTAAGAATGATTTGAAATACATTTTTAAGAAACATGGAAGTGGATGATAAAGAGGTCCCAGTAGATAATTATATATAAACAATCTCAGATAATGAAGAGATTGTGAAATAAAACCTTAACTTAAACTTTTCCTTGGTCAAGGGTAGGTTAACCTTATATATAATGGTGAAATAATTGTTATTAGATTATACATGAATCATTTAAATTAATATGATGTCATATATGATCTTTTAACATTTCTTTGTTAATAATATCTTAGTATTATCGTTGCTTCGGATGTTAACTTACTTGTTTTATTTTATATGTTTTGTTACATAATCCCTATTTGTTATGGAGAGGTTGTAACTTATTAATATCCAGAATCATATCAAGTCATTAAACATTATTTTTAATCATTAAATGAGAATTATACTTGAATGGATATGATGGGGAAGGAATCTCATCGCGTTCGTGGAGACGGTAGTCCGTATGTATGCACGAGTGACAATATCATTATTTTGATATTAAAATAATATATAATTGGATAGTATATCATATATAAATAATCATTATCATGTTATATTTATTATTTACAAAAATTATACATCATTATCATACCCATCCAAATAATAATGTTTTGAATAACAATTACACCACGACGTGGAGATGGTAAGCCGTAAGTACGCACGTATGGTGACATTTCATTCATAGGATGGATAGAATGATGAATATGGTTGTACCATATTTATAAGAACATCACATTATATAGAATATACTAGATTAATTATTTTATAATGTAAATAATAAAGAAAGAAGAAGTTGAAGAAGAAAGGAACTTGAAAGAGGGTGGTGAAAACATTATATCCTCTTTGGGTTCTTCCTTTTGATATGATCAAAATGGATACTTAGATTAGATTTATGATAAAACTAATGCCTCTAGGTTGAATTGAGGGAAGTTGGGAGGATATTTGGGTGGGTTTTGGACGAGCCAAATGCCTTTGAAGGTATCAATTAGAGTGAATGGGGAGTTCCCTTTTATAAGAGGGGTGAGGGCACCTTTGGAAAAGCTAGAAATATTATTTTATAATAAATTCATATTCCGTTTCTAATGGCTCCAAACTGATTTATTTTGAGGATAAGGTGGGTATGTGTCGAACAAAACTCAACCAATAGGTTTTAGATAGATTTGGGTCACTTTATTAACCTTATCTTTTAGTTTCAACTCTTAGTTAATTAGTTTGACATTTACCATGTCTCTTTGTATTTTTATATTATATGGTTAATAAAATTACTATACACATCCAAGAGACCCTCAAGTGGTCCATCAATGATACACCTATCATTATATAATTCCTTTGGCGGAAAATTATATTTTTAGGAATTGAATATCAATTGATCATAAAATATTTGTTTTAAAAACACTTTTATGTCAATTTTGACACTATTGGGTATTTGGTTTTTTATAAATTTATAATAGCATTATTAATTAGAAATAAATTCATATAACCAGTACTAATATGTCATATTAACCTAGAAAATTCGTGTAATTCATAAAAAATTTGAAATTACCATTATTTGGATATTTATAATATCAATTATTTTAATATTTCATTAATTAGGTAATTACTGCATCACCATTGTGTCATAAATATATTTAATTTTTTAATGTCTTAAAATTATAAATAAAATACCATTATATTGTAAATATTTCTATATTTATAATTAGTAATTATAATCTAATTTATCTTATGTATAACCCTTTATTACAAATGATTTAGTAATTAAAATTTGATTTTAACTCTTTTAACTCTTCATTGAATTAAATAATAATAAATGTAATAATCTAATCCAAGTGGACCTAAATGATAATATTTTATTCCTAAGGTTGGTTTTGGTCAATATATACTTGTACAATAGAATTATGACATGTGTTAGGGAAATATTAATATCATTTTTACCCTTAATTACCATATTTACTTTTAACCATGGTAAATAAAAGTTAAAAGTTACTATTCACAAAATTATCTTTATCCTATTGAACCAAGTTTTACTCCTTGATATTAACCGTTTCTATTGGATTTTTGAAATTCCACACATGGAAGCGGAAAAATTATGTTTTATGTGAATTTGAAAATTCTCTTAAGATGTGGGTAAAAGACGGTGAAAAGTTCTATAAAATTTTTATATATCTAAAATTATTATAAATTAAAACTAATGAATTACATTGAAAATATATAGGTATTATGTGTCTATTTTTACCCTAATTAAATGTAAATAAAATAAATAGTTATTTAAATAAAAATTTGGTTTTAAACTATAACTCAGTGTTTTTTTACTATTAATCAAAAATTGAAAGTTTTCAGAAAAATACCAAAAAATCACCCTAAGCTAATTTTGATATTCTGAATCCAAAAATTTATTCCATTTTCAAATATAAAATTTATAAAATTTCAAAAATTGGGTATTAATATTCATAACATGTAGTTTGATTGGTTGTGGTGTGTGTTAGAACTCGAAGTTGTGTACAACACCCGCTACAGTATTATTCAAAGAGAAGCGTACCATGGAAGCTTGGGGTGTTACAATTTTCTAATTTCTAATCCTGAAGAATGATAGAGAAAAAGGGATAAAGGCACTAGAGGAAGTATTTTACAAGAACGAAGTTACCATTATTTTAGAAACTTGTAATGGGATATGTGTTATGTAGGGACAACTAGGGAATATGCTACATTCCCAAATAGTGGCATCTTTTGACAGACATGCCTGTTCTATTGGAAATTATGAAAGGCTACATATGGGCACATTCTACATAGTCAAGATAAAGAGATCTTAAGAATTTTGACATTCTATTTCTAAAAACAAAAGAAATTTTATGGAGATTTATATTTTCCTAAGCAAAGAGATTTGTTTATGAAGAAGGGTACTTGAATATAGAGAGGGTATATCGAACCAAGATTTTCAATGAATTAGAGGAATATGACTTTTAGGAAGGTCTAACCCAAATGTAGGAGTTGTGGTGTCTATAGTATTAGGTCATACAACTAAGACTGAAAATGGATACAATATATGATATGTGGACAAGTGATTCAAATGTTTTATCATATTGCTTTGAAAACATGGAGAGGGAAATGTGTAAACCATGGTCTCGAAGAGTTTTAGATTGAGATAAAGATAATGGGAAAAATATACCCGAATGACTGTTTTAAAATACAGAATCTTTTATATTGTCATCAAAGTTTTAAGGGGACAAAGGCACTATAACCAAAAACAAAATTAACATTATTTGACAAACCCGTTATGGGGGATGTATTATACAGAGCCAACTAGGGCATATTTGGTGTATCCAAATAGTGTTATCATTTGACTAACAGGCCTATTACATAGGTAAATTTTATGCATGTCCATCTAAGGGCACATACTGCATACTCAAGAAAAACTGTTCTCAGGTATGAGAAATTCTATCACCTGAAACCGTAAGAATGATTATGAAGATATGCAAACTATTCAAGATTAAGAGTGTGAAATATAGAATGGGGGTATGCTCTATGCACATAAGAAATATTTGAATCAATATTGGACATGAATCTAATGTCCGTTACATAGATATAACTTATACGTAAAATAGAGACTTTCTGTGTTTACGTTTGAATTGAAATTCTGTTGTGCAGTTTAATGTCATGCAGTGAGGGCATTATACTGTGCAGTTTTAAGTCATGTATTGATGACAATGATAGACCTATAAGAAATTGAGACACCTTATTTATATAAATAATCATTTAGTCAATTCATAGGACCACATGAGCTATGTTTTGTGTGAGAAACAAGGATTAGTAAGGGTTTATTCTATAACACAAAGTTGACACAATAGAAGAACATGGGTGTTTGATTTATATGTATTTTAACATCATGCGATATGGATAAAGATGAACTGATTTGAAAAAAAAGAGATGTTATGGAAGGACTAAGGGATAAAACCCAATTGCCACTACGTGTATTTCTGAGGGACAGAATCAAGCTATATGTAGTTCTTTCAACATTCCCTATGCAGGTTTGACTCTTATATAAAAATAAAGGGGTTTTATTTTTTTAATGGTCAGACCCAGGATTGAAGATATGTGGATAACTATGTATCTCATATAGATGAGAATAAATCCGTATGTAGTTCTTTAAACAATCATTTCCCACACCAATAGAGTTTTACATGGGTGATGCATCGCTTTAACAAATTCTAGAAGAATTATTAAATTTAAGACACAATATAGTATGAAAATCAAGTCATACATCTTAAAAGATAACTCTGTAAAGATCTAGATCATATATAAGAGAAGAAAAATGGAAATAAATGTTTTATTATTGCAGTTGTGCCCAAGATTGGAGATCCAGGCGTCTCTACGTATCTCAAATAGATGAGGATCAAGCCACAAATAATTCTTGAAACAAATTCTCTATACAGATATAACTCAAACATATGGAAGAGATGGACTCATGTGCCACTAAAGAGTAGCAATGATATCCATGATTCTTGCTTATGGAAGCTCCTAATGCCAAATAGAGAAGACTTTAACCATACAATTTAAAGTCTTGTAATGAAGAAAAATGGTGTCATGCAGTTTAACGTCATGAAACAAGGACAAAGATACAATTCATTTTAATGTCATAGAGCATGGATGCTTCTGGTTTTTACATAGTTTAACGTCCTAAAACTAGGAATTTGTACAATTCAGTTTTAAGTCTTACAATAAGGACATGAGGACTGTGCAGTTTTTAGTCCTGCAGCAAGGAATAATAGTCTGTGCAATTATAATAAGTATTACATCAATAATCTCACATTTGTTGGAGTTGTAATGAGATCTCCATCCATTGGGATTAAGGCATAATCTTTATTTGAGTAGACCTTATGTATATAATAATTTCCTTCCAACTTTGGATCAAACATTGGTGGTTTCTTTCCTAGTATCATTGGAGTCATGGGGACCAATACCGATTCTCCTTGAAGAAATGAATGATGGAGAACGTTCTTGTCAAAATATTTCACTATTTTGTTCTGATAGACTTTTAAATGATTGAAAGTATGCGATATTTTCTTGTTTAATCGTTTCATCTCATTAAACCATTTCATAGACCTCACATATGTATATAACAGATCACAGATTGCAACTATGAGTAAAGGAAATTGTATTTCAATTGAAAAAACTGCTTATGTTCTATATACCAATGAATAAGGAGTTTCATGTGTGGAATTACAGGTAGTAGTCCGATAATCCCATAAAGCATTCAAAATTTTATCAGGCCAGGGTTTATTATCTTTATCCACCATATTTTTTATTATATTTGATAGGGTCTTATTGAATTCTTCTATCTATCCATTGGCCACTATATGATTGTGAGATGAATGGTCGGATTTGATATTATGTTCCTGATATAACTTTTTTACCTCAACAGAACAATAATTGGTTCCATTTTCCATCAAAATAGTATGAGGGACACCAAATCTGGTGATGATATTAGTTTTAACAAAACTAACAATGATTTTGGATCTGAATTCTTTGAGTTTTATTGCCTCAGCCCATTTTTGGAAGAAGTCAGTATTAGTAAGAATATACTTTAATTGAATAGCCGTGGCTGGAGGATAAGGTCCTACTATATCCATTTTTCATGTGGGAAACGGACCGGAGTATTTAGCTGTATGTAACAACTATGGGGGTTGATGAATGAAGATATAATTCACCTGGAAAGGATGACATTTCTTAGTGAAATATGTACAATCCTACATCATTGAAGGCCAAATGTATATGAGTCTTAGGATCTGATCAGAGAGTCTATTCCCAAACTGATTGGAACTACATGCTCCTAAATGAACTTCTATCATGATAGCTAAAATGTCTTCTATATCAATAAACCCGAGGAGGATTCTATTAAATCCTTGTTTGTAAAGGATCTTTTGGTGGTCTGGACTACCATAAAGAGTAAAATTGGATGCTCATCATCAGATATGTTCTTATTCCAACCTATCTGGTGGAAATACCCTATTTTTAAGGTATTCCACAATGTGTGTTCTCCATACCATGAGATGATCGTACATCTCAGAAATATGTATAATTTCATTATTTTCCACCATTATGGTTTGAAAAAAAGGTGAGACCATATGACGATGAGCTACACTGATGACTTTCTCATCCCAATTTGGCTCTTCCAAGGTTGTAGGTGAATTATCCAATGCATTAGCTTGTGCATTTTGTTATCTTGGGACATAAGAAAATTTCAAATATGAGGGAAATTCATCCATTAATCCTATAATGTAATCACATAGAGGGATTAACTTTTCTTTTTTAATATAATATTCCCTATTGATTTTCTTGATTACTAATTCTGAATAACCCATCACTTTTATGTGATTCCCTTGTACCTAAAGTGCCAATTCCAAGCATTCAATGAGAGATTGATATTCTACATCATTGTTGGTACCACCTTCTGATAAAAGGAAGGAATAAAAAATACTACCTTTTCTGGGGAAATAAAGAAAATTCCTAACCCAAAATTGTTGAGTTTAGGGTTTTCCATTCTCTTCGCTGTTGGACTTATGGAGGCCCCATCGAAGTAAACTTCCCATGTTTGGGAATAATCTTGAATAAAGAAAACCTCTTCAATAGGAAGTTAAGAATTAAATGTTATATTTTCCACATAAGGATGTTCATCATGGAAGCCATCCAGATCGTGGCCTTTTATAGCATTTTGATCCACAAACTAGATATCAAACAGTTGCAGAATGACCACCCATTGCGCAAGATGCCCTGTAAGCATAGGACGATTGAGGATAAATTTGTACAGGTTATTGCGCGATACCAATTAGACCTCATGATGTTTCAGGTAATGCCTAAATTTTTGAATTCAAAAGATTAATTCCAGACAACACTTTTCAATACTTTAATACTGAGTTTCTACATCAATCATAGTTCTACTGAGATAGTAAAGACTGTTCTCATTCCCAAATTCATTCTTTTGAGCAAGGAAATAACTTAGTGATCACTCTAAAGCTCTCACATAGAGAATAAGTGAACTTCCTTCCATATGTGTCATTAATACCAGTGGTCTCAAGAGATATTTCTTGAGTGTATCAAATGTTTCTTAAAAATCTTCTGTCCATTGATAGGTGACTCCCTTCTTCATTAATATGGTGAAGTGAAAACACTTACCTTCCAAATTGGCGATAAAGTGCTGAATATTGGCCAAGTGTACTTGGAGTCCTCTAAATTATTTTAAATTTTGAGGAGGTTACATTATAAGGATTTATTTATTTCTCAGGATCAACTTCAATACCATGATGTCATAAAACAGAGCAAAGAAACATTCCTAAGGTTACACTGAAAGCACATTTCAAGGGGTTCATATTCAAACTGTGCAGCCAAATTAATTGAATATGGTTTCTAGATCAGCCATGTGATTGGATTTTTTCTGGATTTGACCACCAAATCATCCACATAACATTAAATAAATTTCCTTAAAAAGGGTTTTAAGACATGGCGTATGGAATGTTGGTATGTTGCACCAGCATTATTTAAGCCAAAGGGAATTACACGATATAAAAACACACATTGATGGTCTCTTAAGGCTGTAGATTCTTCATCCATTGGGGCCATATGGATTTAATTATAACAATACTATCCATCTATGAAGGAAATAGCTTCACATCAATCTATTTCATCAATTAAAACCTAGGTAATTTGAATTGTAAAATCATATTTAGGACAAAGCCAGTTAAGATATCTGAAATCAATGCAAACTCTGATTTTCTAATTTTTCTTTTTCACTGGAAAATGATGGAAAACCATTTGGGATATTTAAGTTCCCTGAAAAAATTATCCTTAATAATCTTATCAACTTCAGCTTCAATTTTAGAGGCATGAGTTGGGTGTGTTCTTATTGCTGCCTACTTGAATATACGATGTTCTTCTGGAAAACCCAAATTATTAGTGGCTACATCAGGATTAATACCTATAATTTCTGTATAATTCCAAGACAATATATCTCGATGTTTCATTAGAAATAAATTATACACATATTTATATTCATAAATCATGGACAAACTAATTAGAGTGGGGTGTGGATCTTCTTCAGTACCCTGATTTATTTCCTTGAGCTCATCCACAATAGTAGAGACACCTTCTACAAATACTGGAGAAGCATCTTTGAGATCATTCTCTTCTTCTTCATTATATATTACCTCTTCTGTTTCTACTTGCATAGTAGATGATGAGGAGAAACTTCCCAAGTAAAGAAAGGATCTAGTATTTGACCATCCTAAAGAAGAGGCCACCGTTTCTGACCAAACAGATGATGAAGGGTCTTTCTGGGGTAATAAAGAGGAGATGATTGATTCGGAATCAACATATTTTTGTTAATATAACATGGCTATAACTTCTTCTAATCAAATTAATTAAGTTAAGTCTTGATGTAGTTTGGCAGATGATATGAATACATCTTCATTTAATCTTCCAACACAACTTGGTGAATCAATAATTTCTCCCATGCTGTCAGACTCAGTCACCACAATTGAAAATATGGAAATTATTAGATGAGTGATTATATTTGGTTTTACCCTTTTATCTGGAGTGATGGGTAGCACATAATTTCTACTCAAATGTATGAATGGGTTTTCTGGATTCTTTTCCAAACCATTTAGAGCATTAACTCTGGTCATTTCCATTGTCATGGACCTCGTTCCTTTTGTGTGATAAAACTATGCCTCAATGTATTGAGTTTCAAACATTTTTAATAGATCTTTGTCACCATAAAATGTTTCAATTTCATCATTAAAACAGTACTTAAGATGTTGGTGGTATGATGAAGGTGTGGCCGCATGTTTATCCAGCCAAGGCCTTCCAAGTAGAATGTTGAAGGCTGTATCCTGATGAACAACCATAAAATCTAAATTAGTCACAAGATATCCAAATTGTGTTCTTATTGTAATATTTCCCAGAGGTTCTCGCTCATTATTGTCTTATCCTTGTAACATTAAATTGTAATTAGATAAGCCAGATTCAGTCATGCCCGATCCACGAAGTGTACGAACAATAATGAGGTGGACTAAAAAGCCATTATCAATGAAGGATCATCGGATGTTTATGTCATTGAACATTCCAGATAAATACAAGGGTTTGATATGTCCATGTACAACATCATCTTCATCTTCATCTATAAGAGATATGAATGCATGTAATTCTGTAAGATCGTTCTCTTTATGGTAATCCTTATCTTTAGCAACATCATTTTCAAACACTTGTGGACTTGAAAAAGATTCAATAAGTGCTTCTCGAAGATATTTTGACAGATTCAAGGAATCCAGAATTGATAACTTGGCTGAAACATGGGACATTTGTTTCAAAACATCATAATTTTGATCCATATGTCTATGTTTCCTAGCATGGAAATTTGGATTTTTAGGTGTCTTGGAATTTGATGATTTTGACGTATATGTACCCTGCATTCGAGAAGAAACAAGAAATTCTACTAGATTTGGTATATTATACTAATAAGATCTATCTAATTATTGAGAGGAAGATGGTGTGACTTCTAATAGGTACTCTAAAATAATCATGTCACAACTGAACCTTTCTTGCATAGAAGAAACTTTTTCTTCTTGTTGTGCCTGCTGAAGGGATCCTCTACGAGTTTTTGCCGCATAAATGGTTCGAGCAGGGGTAGAGTTAAAATGGTGGTTTTTATAATTCCCACATATTCCCCTGTATCCTCGACCTTGGACTCTTCTTATGGTTCCCTAATTAGGTATAAGGATTTTTGGCTCATTATAATCAGAATCACCATTGGTATAAGGATCTGTTAAGTGGATAACATTAATATAACCAAAGATCAATTTTGCATTTCTTGTAGATTCTGCATAATAGGTTAGTACTGGTTGTGCCATTTGGAGGGGTGGAGACCATTCTTTTGAAGTGTATGGCATGAAATCTTCTAGGGTCAAGGAAATTTTTTTCCTCAACATGAGCTCATCTATTTCTAAATTCTACTTTTCATTCTGATCACCTCATTTCCTTGAGGATAGACCTTTTGATGAAGGTGGTTTTACTATGGCATGTGTGGCAGAAGACACAATGGGTTGTTTCAACTGTGTTCATAAAATGGCATGACTTCAGTTGATCATTTTCCTAATCATCCAATCACCATTTTTCTGAACTTTTTTACTTTTGAATTCCTTCCATTTTCCTTCTTCCTCAAGATTAGTAGTAGTAACACAAGCTATTTGAGCTGATGAACATTTCAGTTCACTTGTCCAGAGTCTACCATTTTTTTGCAGGAGGTCCATGAAAACAAAACACTTTTGAATGGGATGCCCCAACATCTAGTTAAAGGGACAATAATTCAAAAGATATTCATCACATTTTGTGTTTTGTTTCTTCATCCTTGGGAACTGAACCAAATTGTTTTCTAGAGATTAGATTAAGTAACCATGAACTTGTTCATTCCATAAGGAATAAATTTTTCTTTTTTAATTCCTCAAACTATTTCCAACTTTGATCTCTTTGATCATATTGATGAGGAGGTCATTACTGCTGATGCTCTAGTGGAGGAGCCCTTCGATGTGATGAAGTTTTTGATGTGGAAGAACGTACATGTGATTTCTTGAGTGTAACAGTAGCAACCTTTTCTTTCCCCATTCTCCTTCCCAGAGTTGATTAAATTAAACATGTTTAGCCTTAGTATCTCTAATAGAATCTTGTATCTTTTTAAAAATTTAAGTAAGGTATCCAAACCCTCCAGTGTATTTTACATGGATCAGTGGTGTGCATAAATCATCATGTTGATTTTCCACACAAATTGGAAGCAACTCTTCTTGAGGGATTTCCAGACATAAGGAATATATTAATCCTTTCTATCATACAATGAAATATAAAACTATTTCATTCTCCCATTTTTTACAATTGCTAAGATCAAAAAATGTCATCTTCAATAGCATTGAGCATTATTAAAGAAGGAATTTTTGGCAGAGATCTTCCCATCCAGAAATTGATCATGATTTTAAACTTGTATACTAGAGAAAAGCTATTCCCTGTAGTGACTTCACAAAACACCTGAGTTTTATTGCTTCTTGTTACTGAGGAGTTCCCATTATGGGATCACAAAAAGAAAAAATTGTCATGTGTTGTTTCAGATCTCCTGAACCATTAATGATTGGGAATTTGGTATTCACTAAATTTGGTTAGGGAGGAATCAGGTCCACCCATTCAGGGTATGATTTCTTTTCCAGCTAAACTATCACACATCATTCCACTTTATCTTCTAATCGAGTCGTTAATGCCTCAATTGTGTTCATAATCATTTGGGGGATATTTGAATGAGCTGGAACCTATGCAGGTATAGCCATTGGAGTTTGAGTTGATGTAATGACTGGTAAATCCACTAGTGATGGTGCTGGTATTTTCCTTGGATGCCCCATGGGAACAATCCTATTAGGATATATTTGATCATGCCTTGGCTGTGTACCCCATGGAGGGAACTCAATATCCACATATGTAGTTAACACAAATCCTCTTTGTTGAGGAGTTTCTAAAGGATGTTCAAGTTGAGGATCTTCATGTGGAGTACGTCTAGAAAAAATACAGATTCGAAGTAACTCTGTATTGTGTATTTTTAACTCTTTTATCTCCTCTTCTTACTATGAAAATATATCTTCAAGTAAAATAGATTGACCTTCTCTAGTGGAAAAGTGATATGCAGTCTGACATTATCTTTCCCATTGTTAGATTCCTTTCAGAAGGGGGTGGGAAGTTTGTTATTTGAAGGCATACTTATATGTTGGGTAAGCGTCTGATTTCGGGTATTTACACCATATTCATTATCCTCAGTGTGTACCGTATTATGGATAAGAACTTAATCTTCTGATTCCCCTGAACTAGACCCATTTTCTGATGTATGTTCTGTAATGGTGTTAATTACATTTACCGATGCATAATGCATTGATGAAATTCTATCAATATCTTTGTAAGATCATATCCCTTTGTATCTTCCTTAAGACTCTTTTCTTCTATATGATGGATTCTTTGGAGCTGTTTGACGGACAGTAATCTGAAGGGAATCCATGGATAGTCCAGTTGTGAACTCTATTTATGGATTCTCCCCTAACCGGGAGAAAACTGACTTCTATTGAAGAGAGAAGTTTAGATGTGAAAATCCCCCAGCCTTTCAGTCTGGGGATATTTCTATTCATCTTCTTCTTCAAACTTCTGAACATTTTTTTAATGAATTTGAAGGTCGAATTAAATGAACCCCTAGCCTAACAAGCTGGGGTGATTCTTGAACTTCTATGGCTGAGATTTTCACAGCTAGTCTTCTAATTTTGTGAATTTTGGTATGGACATTAGCTGGTTTCATCATCCAACAACCACTCAAATTACCTGTCTTGGAAGATTGTTGTGCTATTTTAGACATTTTCATTCTATAACGGCTGATATCCTTTAAGCGGGATGCCTACTCAAAATTCTCAGATGCTTGATGTAAAAGTAACTCAACAAATTCTATTCTTTGGGCATAACTTTTATGAGTGCTAGTTGGGGTTTGTTTTTGAGCATACATTTGATTACATACAAAGTTTGTTTATTGTAGCTGACCATGGGAAATAACATTTCATGAGACCACATTTGGACGAATTTTCTGATTTTTGAGTTTAGTGAAATGCAATACTCTATGTGAACCCCATCCACTGATACAAACACCAGATGGGGTGTCAAAAATTAACTGGTGTAGCCTATTTAGAGCATTGAGGCATGAATTCTAAAGGGTTCCCTTTTTATGGCAACATTTTGGATGTTGGGAAACTAAGAGAGATTCCTAGTCAATTTGATGTTGCAACCCTTCTATTACCTTGACATTATTTTGATATTCATCATATGGAAATACTAATGTTTTTAAATTATTAAGAGTTTTCAATAAATTGAGGTAGATATCATGGAAAAAAACTTCAACCATAAATTCTGTAATTTTATACTAAGAATTTTCCAAAGTCCATAACTTGAATACTATTTATCCTTTAGCTAATTTTCGTATCATGGTTAACATATATTCATCGTATTTCCCAAGAGGTTTCTCTACTTGGTATGACAAAAGTGGACGCTCTGTATTAGAAGGAAAATTATCCAAGGGAGGATTGGAGAATGACCATTCCATTAAGTTGTATTCCGGTTGAGAAAGTGTTTCACCCATCAATTACAAGGCATTAGACTTGAATGGCCTTGTGTTTTCATGTGCCTCGAGATATGAGGGTTTTTTCATCGCTACATTTTCAATTATAAAATTATCTTGATAATACGAAATACTTATATGGAGAAGACTTTTGTAGAAAATTCCATAATGAAGAGGACCACCATGGTGGAATATAACAAGGGATTAATCCTCTTTCCTCATGGTGTTCTGGCCACACAAAGGGTTTTCATGGATCTCGTACAGAGATAGGCTCTCGGAATTGAATGAATTTTCATGAATCAAGCCTTCACGATGAGGTGTATGATGGGGAAATATAAAATTACTACTACCAATCCAATGTTTTTGTAATTAGAGGATAGGATCTTGAGCTGCAATAGTAAGATGTCTAAGGGATTCAAGAACACCTGCTTTAAGAGGAGCCAAATTGCTGTTTGACTCTTGATTTTCCAACCATATTTGATGAGACATCTTCATGGATGTTATCTTAAAATTAGTGAAGGCCACTTGTTGGGATAAGTAGTTATCATTGGATGGTGTATGATCCTGCTTGGGAGCGGCCATCAGAACAGACCAATTACCTCCAATGGGAAAGAATGTATGTTCCCAATCTTGTTATCTGTATGATAGGGGGGAGTAATCCCCCTGCCCCATATAGACTAGAACAGAGGTGTGTATCTGCTCTAGGATGGCATGCTGATGAGTCATCCCTTATGTAGGGAATGATTTATGTGTCTGTTCCCCTAGTACTGTTGAAGTAGTTGTTATAATATCTTGACATGCTTCCAGAATATGTGTAGGAATTTTCATCTTCCCTTTCACCATTGATAAGATGTGTTTGGTGACATTAGCAGATGGAACAGTAATATACTTCCATTACTTATTGAGAGTAGTTTAATGTGTCTACTCGTGTACTCCTTTTCCTATCAATGGGTATTGACAGTACTCATGCATGGGGGAAGAGAGTTAGGTCTCCCCCATATTTATCTTCGAAGCTTTCCAAATGTCTTCTCCAAGTTCTTCCAAATGAGACTATTAGTAGGATTGATGAACACTGTAATGTGTATGTGCCTACTGGTTGTTCCCCATCAAGATTGGTTGAAAGACTTCCTTCAATACTGCCAGACCAGATTTCTTGTAGAATTGGGGACTATAAGCAGGTGTATGTTCCTGTTTACAAGTTTCCACCACATTAGATTTGAGGGATTCATTAAATGAAGTCAGATGAGACTACTGACTGGCTGATAACATTTAAGTAGGTGTATGTACCTGTTCATAGTACTCCACCAGATTTATCTATTGGGATTAGTTGGTTCCTTCCAGATGAGTCGGCGGGAGATCAAAATTAGGATGGATGGGTGTATGTGCTCACTTGTTGGTCGCCATCAAGTTAGGTTGATGGACTTCTCTGGAGGGGTGAGAGTTAAGAGTCTAATCCCTGTTGACCAGACATTGTCCCCGAAAGTTTGTCTTACATGTTAGGGTCTAAGAGACCTGGTCCGAGCATCCAAAGGAAGAACCCTCATCATTTTGGAGGTTGACTACCGTGCAATTCTACTGGCGGTGATTGTTAGTGGGAGACCTCAAGAAGGATCAGTGCTTCCTTGAATTGAGGCCCTAAGTGACCTCTTGATCAACCTACATATAGTATGGAAGGGAATGGTTGTTTCGTTCCATGGATAAAGACCCGAAACGATTGAAAATGGTCATTTGCACCATTTTCTTCTTGATCATCGGTCATCGTTGGTCAGATGATCGTGGATTGTTGTTGACTTGGAGGGCCTATCAGGAAACCTCCAAAGATAGGATTCTACCATGATAGTGACACTCCTTTACCAACATGTTAGAGAACCAGCATTCAATATGTTGAGTGGGAGATAACGTCCTTTCTATGGATGGAGATCCATCTTGAGCAGTTGTTGGTATGTGTTTAGATGTCGTCTCGAAAGAAATCCATTTTGTACTAAAGGTAGTTTTAAGGAAAACATGAAAAAAACAATAAACTCCATTAAGTGACATCTGTTATATAGATACATGTGTGATTGATTACTTTATCTTTCCTTCCTTTATCAATTTACAGGGTCCTGGTAGGTGGGTAACATTATTAACATGGTTAAGGATTCATGCTGGGTTCACCATTTTGGTTTTGTAGTTCCTTGAAATGTGTGTTCTAGTTTTAAGAATCACTGCTTTGAGGCCGTTTACATTGGATTTATTCATGGAATCGGAAACTTAAAACAATTATTTATCTAAAAGGGACATGATTTCCAAAGGAAGGTGTTCATTATGTTTGAACTTTACGATACTTAGGAATGTACATTAGACAAGAGGATGGGATGTCAGACTCATCACATCATTTTGTGGGGAAATTATTGTCTACTCCGATATTCTCTTTTTAAATTTAAGATATTTTCATGAATCCTTATTAATTCACCAAGCATAACATAATTTTCCCTTGGAATTTACAATCACTTATTAACATGTGTAAAATTTAGAGTCACCAGTATGCATTCAAGGTTCTTCATTAATGGGTATATTTGTATGTATTCGAGGTTCCCTATCAATGGTATCCTCTAATATAATATTTCAAGATTCTTATAATCATCATTATGATGATACCAGTTTTTATGCTACCAAGTGGGGCACGATTGGATTTATTGTCATCAAGGGAGACAAAGGCTTGTTTTGATATTGGGATCGTATCCATAAAATGGGCTACATATGTATCCTCATAAAAGAATCAAACCCCTTGTATTTATATTCCACTTAATAGGACCCATCATACCTTTTAATTTCATTTTATAAGGACCTAACCATATAGTTTAATTTCATGTGGTAAGAACATCTAAGAGAAAGGTGATTAATCAAATTTTTGTGTGGGACTTATGCTAAAGCATCCCATGGAA
The DNA here is from genome assembly GCA_963277665.1 of Viscum album. Taxonomy (NCBI): domain Eukaryota; kingdom Viridiplantae; phylum Streptophyta; class Magnoliopsida; order Santalales; family Viscaceae; genus Viscum; species Viscum album. The sequence continues at coordinate 1,149,927,999 of OY728140.1, read as the reverse complement.
CTTGGAAAAGAATATGGGATTCCAAGTAATATTATACCTATTTAGGAATATGACCCAAGGAGAACATTGTTGATTTTAAATGTTGTGTTTGAATCTCATGGAGGCTTCCTACGTATCCCATGTGGATGGGAATCAAATCCCACATAGTTTGATAAGTCTCATAAGATAGTATAGTCTTTTGGGAGAAAAGAGTTTGGGCTCACTTCCTGAAAAAGGATGCCTTGATGATTTGGGGGTTTAATTTGGGGCTTATTCCAAATGAGTATGCCCAGATTGATTGTATTAGGGATTGATTCTAGAAGAGGAAATCCAGTGATCTCGGGCCCTAAAAGGGAATCCTATGTATCCTAATTTGAACAGGAATCCGAGTTTTTTTGTTACTTCACCATGGGTGTTTGTGAAAATGTTTTAATCATCATGAATCACTATGCCCACATGAGTCATGCTCAATGTGAGAAATAAGAGGATTTGAAAGATTCATCAATGACACTCACTTTTCCTCCTCTTCTAGTGGAGGAGGGTGAGCCCATGGTCGCCTGGATAAATGAGGTCGAGGCGACACGGGAAGAGGTTGAGGCGACGAGCCCTCCATCTATTCACTTTACATTAGACAAGGATCCAAATGAAAGGAATAAGTGATAAAAGTTTGGGGATTACACCAGGATGGATTCGTATAGTAAAAAATCTCAACGAAAGAGGGAAAGGGTAACGAAAGTCTATGTGCCCATCTCTCCTCTATTCTTTCACACCGATGAAGAGAGGATGAGCAATGAAGATACCTCCTACAAAAAAAATCTAGGGTCTTATAAAAGTATTTTTTCCCCTAAAATTGATCCTGACAGGGGAAGGATTCATCTTATTTTATTCTATGGAAAATAAAGTGTTAAATTTACCTTCCCTACCAGAGATCTGATGTTTCGGTTCGTCCCTTTGATAAGGGATAGGTCAAGACCCGAACCTTCTTCCAAACCGGGAACTTCCCAGTACTGTTCATGGGAGAAATTTCCATGTGAATATGGATATACAAACCCACAGACACTCCACAAAACCTAACTGCCTTTTAAAACAAATATGGGAAACCTATGACTATGGATATACAAACCCAAATAGAAGACATGTTGATGTGCCTTTCCCAATGTTTTGATAAGTTAGGAGATTTTGGTTGAGGTCTCAATAGAATCCCTTTTAGACAAGGGAACCAAGGTCTAAGAAGCCTTTCCATTAATTGATTTGAGGAAGGCTTGATGGATTGTAGAATGAATAGAGTAAGTAAATAAAATAGGGGATCCCAAGTAGGTAAGGGTTCACATGTATGGGTGCATAAGTAGACTTGGGAGAACTGGTATTCACTTAAGTGATGAACAAACTGTATGGTAATACATGGGCGAGACTTGGATCAAGCCTTTAGGAGTATTCATAGGTGGTCCCAGAAGTGGGGCGCTCATTTTCCTATGAAAGGAATAGTTGGCTCACAAGTATTTCTGATTTAGGGAGGTTGGGCACTTTTGGCACCCAAGTGTAGTGGTTTTTAAACACTGAATAGTACATAAGTTCAATGATACTCCTTTAAATCCTCCACTCATGGTGTTGAAGAACTTCCTTGAATGTTTAGAAAGACTTGGGTGAAGAACTTGGGTGACCAAAGTAACAATTGGGATTCAGAGAAATTTGTTTGTCCAAATAAAGACCCAAAGGGTCTATTTATAGGAAAATGTAGGACCTCAGGAGAAAATAGTTTGGGCACGCAAGTGGGTGCGCGACATATTGGGGTGTGCAAGTAGGTTGTGTGCTGATGCACTTTTTGTCTGACTAAGGCGACCCAAAACTCATACCTTTTCAAATCATGATTTTCTTTATGTATTGTTTCCTTTTCTTTCTAAGGTATTTCCCTTTGTCATTTTTTAGACTCTTTGATGGAACAAAGTGTCAACAGCCCCATATGGAATTTAAAATTCCATCATGGGTATGTCATTAGTCTGACAAGAAAAATGAATTATTTTAATGTGGGAAGGACAAAACCATCATAAAATTCATTTCACTATATGGTTCATATGAGGATTTATGGGGATTCAACTACACTATGGAGACTAGATAGGTGAGGCCGATGTAGTGGTGGCTTGGGAACCGAGTGATATTTCATAAAAACATAGATCATAATGTTTTAGGTTATAGTGAAGTAATACATACCATTTTAAAATAAAATAATATACACCTTAAGGAATTGTGTTATAAGATTTTTCTGGGTTGTTTTTTCTAGAGGTATGGAACAATTCACACCTTAGATAGTGGAAATATTCCTTGACACCCTATATGTAATTTTTTTTATGAAACATTGATTTAGGAGTTTATGAAGTGATTGAACCATAGAGGATAGGTTTCTTTATATCCTCATGAGATCTATGTGAGGATACACTGATTAAATGTTGTAAGCAATATGATCATTCTACATGTAAAATGGGTATTTGCTGGATCTGATTAGAGATTCATTGAGATAATTCTTCATATATTCTTGTATATATATTTTTACATAAATCATTGTTTTGAAGGAATATATCAAGTCTCAACATCATGTATTTTTCTATAATTTTCAGGGTCACACCACAATTTAGTTAATTATATAATATACCAAACCCAAACACCATATCATTTAGGGATAAAATCGAATGAAACAAGAAAACACCATATGTTAACTTGATAAATTTGTCTCAAAATTTATTGAAGATATATGTTTGATGAAGGAAATTAGATCCATGTCTAGTGGAAATATTGTAAATTAAATTAATGATATAGTCCAATTAAATATCATTATAAAAGTATAATTCACTATACTAAAGAATATATTGTAACTTGTAAGAGCCTGAGATTTTATGAGATATATTATTTTTAATTTCTTTCATATCTTCTATTGTATTCTACACCAAGATTATCTTGCGCTATACGCAACACCATATTAGCTTGCAGTATATGCACCACTATTCTTGGATTGTTTTACACACAATTTTAAGTTCGTTTGATAGTAGTTATTTTACGCAACATTAAGTGTATATATATATAAATATATATATATTACATGTATAAATGAAATATTATTGGATTCTGTTATATGAAATAAAAAAGGAGTCTTTCACTACACGCAACCTTGACTTGGCTTGCGTTACACGCAACCGGACCTTCCCAGATAGCGTGTGTAGTACGCAATACCAGGTTTCACTAAACAATGATATATTGTTATAATATCATTATATACTAGACTATATGAATATTATTAACTACATTTTGAATTTATTATTCATCTTACACATTTTCTAAAACATGGTGTGTGAACAAAATATATTTTTCCTGTAAAATAAGTATTTTTAAAAAAATGAAGTTTTGCCGCCTTTTGATGGCGCACCCACATTAAATCTAGTTTTTGACATGTTTATGAGTTCAATTTGACAAAATGAAATTATTATTTGGAATTAGGATATAAAAATTTACTTTTGATAAAATTTTCATATTATTCTTATAACTTTCATATTTTAATGTATAGTAAAAACACGCTATATTTTAATTAAAAACAACTTTTTTCATCGTAATAATTTATTTGGTTAAATTATAATATTGAATGATTTTAAAGTATAAATAGAATATATTTTCACCATTTAATATAATGTATGTCATTAGCATTGATTTTACATTGAATTCATAGGTAAAATAATTTCCATCTTTTGCAATGTTTTATCTTTTAAAACCCGTTTTCTTAACAACGAGATTAATTTTAAATTAATTACTTCAACTTCTGTGTTTTGAATTTTGAAAAATGGATTCCATATTTGAATTCAGTGGGACCAAATTATTTTAATAGGTTACTTTTATTTTTTTGATATTATGAATAGTAACGACGTTAATTTTTATTTACTACAATTAAAGGCAAATCTGGTAATTAAGGGTAAAAATAGGATTATAAAATTACTCTAACACTTTACAAAATCCTATTGGATGAATAAAAGTTATAAAATATTATCTAAGGGTCGTACTACATTCATTTCATGGACTTTTGACCATGAAATAATATAATTATTATTAAAACTAAAGAAAGATACAACATGTCACTCTCATAAATCTTATAAGTGTAATAATTTTAATTTGTGATAAACATCATATAACTTCAGATATAAATAGTACCTATAAAGATAATATAATCATATACATCATATTAATTTATTAATAATTTTTATGGATTAAATAATTATCATTAATTATGACACAATAGTGATGTTGAAATTATTTTATTGATTGAAATATCAAATAAATGATTTTAAAAGTATTAAAATAAAGATTATATGAACTATATAATTTGATCCACTAATTTTATAGATAAATATAACATGATATTAATCTATTAAATCATTTAGTTCTAACATATATTCTGTATATATTTTATTTAAATTCAAATAAATGAATAGTGTCAAAATTGACACTATTGTTATTTTATAAAAATTACAAATTATAAAATTGTTTAAAAATCAATAAAATATTTAAAATTTATAAATTAAAATTTCTATTGTCTACAATGTAATAACACATAAAATTATGGAAAATTCACAATATATAAGTAATTATTTATAATGATTTAAAATTTATAATATTATTACCATAAATAAAATTAAATAGATTATATAAGGATAAATCAAGTTGATAATGTTTAAAATAAATTCCCAACTTGTCTAAATTTTATTGGTTTATGAGATTACAACCCTATATCATCTAATATTTTTATTTGAGTCATTTTTTAGGTTTTTAAGTGTTGTTGGAATTTATTAAAAATTAATATTTCTTATAATTCCAAAGGTTCCCCTCTCCTCCCTTATAAAAGGGCACCTCCTCCCTCTACTCCTCACACCTTATTGTGGCTTCAATCTCTACCAAAACCTTCCCATTTCCCTTCTAAAACTCCTTATAAACATACTATAGGTCTTGGTCTTCTTCAAATACCAATTTTAGTACCCTAAGAGGAGGTTTCAAAGAGGCGTGTCGAAGAAGAGGTAATATACGTTACCGATTCTTTCAAATTTATTTCTTCTTCTACTACTTCTTCTTTAGTTGTTTCATTATGAATTAATAACATCAGTATCACTAATATACTGATATTTTATTATAAATATGAAACATCCCTATTTCACCTTCTATCCATCCTAAGGAAAACAAAATCACCGTGCGTGCGTACGTACGGAATACCGTCTCCACGCCGTGGTGTAATTTGTTTTTCCACCACCACCTTTCTTGGATGGGTATAATGGTGTAATGAATAACTAAATATGATTATTATAACATCATACTTATTATAAGATATTATATCATTCACTCAAATTTCATTCAACAAATATGGGAATGATATCATCGCTCGTGCGTACGTACGGATTACCGTCTCCACGACGCGATGAGATTCATTTTCAATGTAAACAATTCAAGAATGATTATAAGGTATATATAATAAGTAATCATGAAATATATGACATAATAATTCTACTGGATGTATGTATATATATATGTATGTCATCTATTTTATTCCATTCAATTCAATAAGGAAACGATAACAGCATGTATGCGTACGTACGACCTACCGTCTCCATTAACGGTGTATTTATTTCCATTTATAGATCTATTATATATATATATGTATATTATGAATATATATTAGATATAAATCATTTTTTATATTCTTAAATTAATTAATCATGATCTAAGTAATAATATTAATAATTACAAGTCAAAACACAGGCGATAAATGAAACACTTTTACCCAAAACGCTACATTAACATGAATTTACAAAAGAATGGGTAGTATAAAGTCATAAGTGAACCATATATGATATCATAACAATGAATATGATTTTTTTAATAATTCAATGACATTATTTAAATCATTATACAAGAGTTTTGGATATGTACGAAGCATACCAGACCTATGGTAAGGGATAATTATTCCAATCTCATTCTTATCCGAGATTGTTTATTTGTAAGTATTTACTGGGGTTATGTTTATCATCCACGGCCTTGTTTTCTAATTTTTTTTACATTAAATGTTTATTATTCTTACTTGTATTTTTAAATTCCTTTTTACCCTTTCATTACTTTTACCACAAGGTTTGGATGGAATCTTTCTTCTGTTTACCATACGAGTTACTTTTTGACTTTTCCGAAAAAAGTACGAGGAGAATGTTCTTTTAACTTATACAGCATGAACGGATTTTTACGGTTTTATAACTCATTATTTTCATCAATCTTACCCTACAATATTGCATGATTATTTTCAACAAAACCCTTTTCTTTAAAAATTGCATGGAATTTTGTGAAAGAAAAATGATTTTGAAGAAGAAAGGATATTTCTCAAGAATTCATTTCAAGTGTTTTATCAAAACCATTTTCCATCTAAGAGGACATTATTTAATATGTGTATGTTTCAAGTATAATTTATATGATTTACATGGTTTCAATTTTCTTATTATAAAATTATATCCATTTGTTTTATATGGATTATGTTATGATGGGATGATGTTTATGAAACCCATTTTATTCTTTGGGTTATGATGAATGATTTATGTTTATGTTATGGCACACGTAAGAATGATTTCATTATGAGATGGGTGGGACCTATATCTCCCTCCAATGAATTGGTTAAAGATTTATATCTCATGAGATAGACATGCCTGAAACAACAAGTAAATTCGGTTCAGTAATACAGGTCTGGAATGACAAGTAAAATGGATTCAGTAAGGGACTTTTTCTACTAAGATGGTCTTGGAAGTAATTACTTGGATACTATGGAAATAATAACATGTTCTTAATGGTTTCCACAATTACATTTTTTATTCCCTGGCCATTTTATCATGATTGATGTTCTATTATGATATATGCCTTATGTACTGCCATGTTTTATGTCATTGCTCAAGAATTTGATGTTTAAATATTATGTTCATGTTTTGATGTTAAAATGTATATGGTTTGTTTTATTTTCTCCATACATACCTGTAATGAGAATTTGAGCTCATCCTTTATACGTTTTATTTTCCCCAGGATATAAAGAAAGGTATTAGGTATGAAAAAAAGGAAGATCTTTATGGGATATGTTGAAAATCTTTCACCAAGATTAGAAGATTATGTTCCAAGATTCCAAAGACACTAAACTATTACGGTCCCTGTGTGTCTGTTTTTATTATGTATTAAGTATTCTTCAAAAGTAATGTAATGTCCATGTACGTCAAGCTTTGGGTCTATATAGTTGGTATCAGAGGAAAATTTTAGTTAACCTTTGGAAACTAGGATGCGAAATCTTTAGTGATATCCCTAGAGATATTTCTAAGGTATGTCTAGGTATTTTTCTAAGGATAAGTATAAGTATAGGTTATAGTCCGAGAATTATGCCAACAATCTTAGAAATAACTTGAAGATGATATATATTGAAGGTACTCCCCCTTTATTATGTTGTTTTACCTAGCATGATTTTTTCCTCTCACACTATTCTTTTTGGGTTTTAGAAGATGGCTAGAACCCGAAGGAACCATGTTGATTGATGTAATTGACGATGCAATGATTGAACTCTTGAACAAACCAACGTTATGGGAGATGGAGTGAAAAATCTTTTTGCTATACTTACACAAGATATGAATAATTTTGGACTTCCAAATGAGCAGAGAAGGAAACAATATTCTATTGAGTCCTTCATGAGGCAACATCCACCTTCTTTCAGTGGGTCTTCGGATCCACTTGTTGTTGAACAATGGATCAGTACCATTGAAAATATATTTTCCATACTTTTCTGTTCGGAACATGAAAAATTAATTCTGGCTATTTAACTTTTAGAATGTGAAGCAGATCAATGGTGGACTTTAATTAATAATACGAGGCCCCGAGATGAAATTGAATCCATCGAATGGGATGAGTTCAAGAACTTATTTTTCAATAATTACTTCCCTCATATCCTTAGAACAAATATTGAAAAGGATTTACTTGAGATTAAGAAAAAGGATGATGAATCTATTGGTATATAAGAAGCAAATTTTACAAGTCTTGCAAGGTATGCATCTGGCTTTATCATCCAACCTGAATTTAAAGTTGATCGATTCTTCAGTGGCTTAAAACCAAGTCTTCGAAGGGAATTAGCTATAAGTGACTTCAGTAGCTATGAAGAAATTATGTGTTGTGCTATCATGGTTGAAATGGAAGTTGGTATTACATATTCATCTCATGGTTTTGACAAGAAACAAAAGATGGAGTTCAAGGAGAAATCTCAGAATAATGGTGAAAAGAAGATGAATGCTTCTTTATGATCAAAGTGTGGAAATAAGCATGGTGGAGATTGTCTTAAAGGGACTAGAAAATGTTTAAAGTGTGGAAAAGAAGGTCATCGAGCAGCTGAGTGTCGAAGTAATGGAAAAAGTGTTGCTAATGATGTAAATAAAGAAAAGACTGTAGAGAACGCACCACCAACACTTAAATGCTTCAAGTACAAGGAAATGGGGAATTATGCCAATCAATGCCCTAATCCAAGGGTTAATGATGATCAACTTGAGAAAACTCTTAAGGAAAAGGAAAAAGAGATGTCAATGCGATCACTGTTAGAAATTTTGAGTTTGAAAACAATGTGGTGGAATGATTATGTGTTTATGTAAAGGTATTCCAAAATAATGTTGTGGAATCTCATTTATAGTAATTGTGGAACATTGGAATATCTATATAATGGTTCATTGTGGTTTTAAATAATTATATGGTACCGATAACCATGAAAAGTGATTCAAATATTTTGGAAAGCAGATGATATGAGCATAATGAAGGGATAAAGAGAAAATTAAATGTTTGATAGTATTAATGTTCTCATGACTGATATAAGGACTATGTGATATCATGGTTTGAGTATATAGAAACTTTGGGATTTTAGTATGTGGAAAGAGTTAAATTTTGACAGAATTCATGTTTTCACTAAGGTTCTATGGTAATGTATGTTTCAAGAGAATACTTGATTAAGGTATTCACATGTTTGGAATATGAACAACAAGATATATCTTAAGATATATGGTGGATAAATGATGGTATTCATGTTCTTGTTATGTGACCTTTCCAGTAATCATTTTAATTATACTATGAGATTGGACGGATGTATTTTGGATAAGCCTAAAGATTGGAATGGATTATGTTGGACATAATTTAGTATTGTTTAAGGCTAGAACATTTTTAGTTATTATTTATGGAATTTTGTAATATTATAGTTTTAGAAAAAGGAAAACCTGTAGGTCCGGCGACTATCCATCACGTCGGGCAAGGTTGCGTGAATTGAACCCACAACCGAAGTGCGAAAGGCCTTTATTGCCTAATACTGGCCTACAGGGAGTCCCTGGTTAGAAGAAATGAGTTTTATTTTATTAAGAGGTATGATAGAAGAAGTATAAGTCCATTTTAAGAATCATATATGACTAACCTCACCATAGATAGACTTATGTATATTTAATAACTTTTGCTATCCTTTTGTTTGATACAGATGGAATGACCTATCATTCTGTAGCATGATCTACTAGCACTTCATAAAAGACAAATTCAACTTCATTTATTTAAGAGATGAAGTGGAAATTGTTCAAGGAACGAACAACGATGATATTATACCGAAATAAAGTAAGTATTTCTTCTAATTTAAATCCTTCAACTTTAGGGAAATCTTCTTAAAAACCAAAAATGTTGTCCTAGTGCCCTTATATATGATGAATCAGATGGTACCTTAAATCATCACAAATTTATGGATTTGTGATTAATGGATTTTTCATAGCCATGTTCTCTACCACTCTCCATCAGAACATGATGGTTAGATTTCTCCTCCATATCCATATTTTCACCTATGTTATCCTATGTGGAAACCCAGTGATGAGTTACATTGGTTATCCGTTATGTTTCTAACGTTCCTTTTTAAAATGAATTTTTAGTATTCCTTTTTATGATGTGGGTTTCTATGAAAGAAACTCTCATGTAATAAACCATTTATAACCCCGATGAATTTCGAGGGAAAATTCATTTTATAGGGGGTAGAATGTAACACCCTGAGATTTTATGAGATATATTCTTTTTAATTTCTTTAATATCTTTTGTTGTACGCTACAACAAGATTATCTTGCGCTATACGCAGCACCATATTATCTTGTAGTATACGCAACACTATTCTTGGATTGTGTTACACACAATTTCAAGTTCGTTTGATAATAGTTATTCTACGCAACATTGAGTGTGTATATATATATAAATATATATATATATTTCATTTATTAGTGAAATATGGTTGGATTCTATTATACACAACAACAAATGAGTCTTTCACTACATGCAACCCTGACTTGGCTTGCGGTACACTTAATCACAACATTCCTCGATAGCGTGAGTAGTACGCAATACCGGGTTTCACTAAACAACGATATATTGTTATAATATTATTATGGACTAGCCTCTATGAATAGTATTAACTACATTTTGAATTTATTATTCATAGTACAAAATTTCTATAACATGGAATGTGAACAAAATAATTTTTTCGGGTAAAATAAGTATTTTAAAAAAAATGCAGTTTTGCCGCCTTTTAATGGCGCACCCACATTAAATCTAGTTTTTGACATGTTTATAAGTTAAATTTGACAAAATAAAATTCTTATTTGGAATCAGGATATAAAAATTTATTTTGGGTAAATTTTTCATATTATTCTGATATCTTTCATATTTTAATGAATAGTAAAAACACGCTATATTTTAATTAAAAACAACTTTTTTCATCGTAATAATTTATATGGGTAAATTATAATACTGAATTATTTTAATGTATAAATAAAATATAATTTTACCAATTAATATTATTTATGTAATTATAATTGATTTTACATTGAATTCATAGGTAATATAATTTCCATCTTTTGCAATGTTTTAACTTTTAAAACCCGTTTTCTTATCAACGGGATTAATTTTAAATCAATTACTGCAACTTTTGTGTTTTGAATTTTGAAAAATGGATTCCATATTTGAATTCTGTGGGTCCAAATTATGTTAATAGGTTACTTTAATTTTTTTCAATATTATGAATAGTAACTACGGTAATTCACTAAAAAAATGACTTTTACCAACACAAATTTTAGGATAGATAACATAATTGTTGGTAAAATTGAGTAATTCTTACAGATATTAACTTTTGATAGTGTAAACTATACATAAAATCAATTATTTTTACCATCATATATATCTGTTGAAATTAATTACTTAATACCAACATATACTTTACTAACAATTAAATTTGTTGTTTTATCATAACTATACAAATATATTTTTTATAATAAATAAATCTATTGTTATTAGTTACTATTACTAATAAATATTTTTCCATAAAAAAATTCATTAAAATAAATTATTCAATTTTCAATTTTTTTTACAAATAATTAAATATATATTTTTATTAATTATTTAGTATTAATGAATCATTTTATAATAAAAATATATGCATAAATGTTTAATTAAAATAATAATGATTTAATATGATATAATGAAATGATTAAGAATATTATAAAATTAATATAAATGATAAAAAATATGAGATTATATCTATTTTTTTAGAAATATTATATTTTTATTACATGGAAAATTATATTATTTTTATTAGACCAATTAATGTTTAAAAAATCCCCCCACCCTCATCTCCCCCGAATCCCATTGTGCCCTACCGTGATTCGCAGCGCTGCTCCCCCTACCCTTCCACTGCTACTCCCCTGATCCATGACCAATCCACTACCTTTTCCCTGCCGTCCCCCCCCCCCCCCCCGACCTTGCTGCTCCCCTCGACTCCGCAACACCGTGCCACCATCTCTGCCCAACCCCACCATCATTGTTCCCCCCAAACTCACTATCATCTCACCCATAACCCCTTTATCACCACCTCTCCCCTCTACCCCTCCATTGCTAGTACTCCGTCGACCCCAACATCACTGCCTCTCTAAGATGTTACCTCTGATGTGACTTGTTCACTGCCCTGCCTCCAGCATTTCTCCTCAGCCGCCACCCAATGGTATTTCTTACATCCCGTTTTTTTTCTGTCATTTCCATAATCTCTATTATAGATAACGGTTTTAAATTTATAGTATTTGGATAATAGATTTAAATTTATTGTTTTTCTCTCTGAACTGTTATCTATGCTTTCGACTTTGAATTTTTTGTTGCTAATTTTCAGTCTTCTCATGGGAATGGATCATGGGTTTCATACTTGGCCATTTTGATTAAGTTTCATTTATTTAGTTTTATTTTTTATCCCCTCAATGTTTTAGTCTTTACATTTTTATAATATTAAGTTTTATTACTGGTTTATCACTTTTAGCACTGATATAATATTCAAGTAAGCTTCTTGTATTGGATAACAAGTTATAATAGATATCTCTGCAGATGCTTTTGTTTGAGAACACTTTGAAATTTATTATATCACTAGTGATTCACATGAATACTTTATCTTAATATAATTCATAGAAACATCAGTACCCCAACTCATGTTACATGTGGCTATCATCTTTCTTCATTTGAAGTACTATCGGCACCTTCAAGTGTAGCTTGCAAGGTAATGGGCCATAGACCACCTTTAAATGCAGATATCTAGCCACATAATGGTTGGATTATTTAATTATAAAATTAGGCTTCTTAATATTCTGTTATGTTGGACACCCATGGTGACCCTTGAGGTTGGATTGCAGTTGGAACGCTTTTCTACTTCAACTTTTGTGCCTTAATCTTTCCTCAACCGACTCTATATGAAGTCATAATCAACTCTAACAATAAATGAAGGTCCTTGATTGATTTACATATTACAATATATATAGTAGCTGTAATTGTTTTATTAGGTGATGTCAGAATAAGTCCCATGTATTTTAAAAAAATATATCTTGAATGATAATGTTTTACTCTTCCTTTGTCTTCTATTTTCTTTATTTCAATTATTGTATTTGTGTGTACGAGAATATGAATATGAACATTTCTGATTTGATTGTTTTCTCAAGGATCCAAACAATATACATGCTGATTTTTATTCTTTTTTCTTGCAACCATTTGTGCAAACCTCATAAAATACTTATTCTTATTTCTAATTTTCATTTTTCTATATAGTCTTCTTTTTTTTCATTTTGAGATACTTGTATAAAATATTGAAACTGTTTTGTCTTTTGATTATTAATTGAAATTTTATGGTAATTCAAGTATTATATTCTAGTTAAACTCTAGAATTTACTTGAGCACAATTTATGTAATGTTGTGTAATTGAAAACTATGTATAATACATATTATTATGATATGTATTTATTATGTTCATCTCATATTGAATGTGGATAAAGGTTTTTTTATATGCTTATAAAATTTATGATGGGAATTTTGATTGAATACGAATTTAACCTGTATAGGTTTCATCATGTTATTATTAGTAAAAGAAAAGTCACTTATTTAATGTGATCAGGTTCGTATCATCTCGTGGGAGGGTTAATTGGTTTGGATTATCAACAAAATTATTTCACAAGTCTATGATTCCTCTTGATCACTCCGGTATTGGTGTGTAATATGACTTTAAATTGGTCAATTATTGATATGAATTTATATATAAAGTATTCAATTCAAAGTAGTTACCTTTTTTCATGATATTCCATACCATTTTATTCAGGTAAATCCTTTATTTCATTCCTCTATTATGTATTATATGAATTAATATTTTATTTCACTTGTTTTGCTAAATTTTTCTATTCTTTGTCTTATACTTTTTAGCACATATCAGGAGTGAGGATATGTTTGTTTATCTTTACCTTTTAGTTTTGAATGGGCATTGAGTACTTCGATCTTGGATCTGTTATTTTTTATTCGATTTTTGATGGATTTGTGTGCAGTTGATGACTGTTGTATTGATGGAGCTACAAATCATGGATTCCAAATATGTTGGACCACATGACTCACCCTTATCTTGCTTCAAATCATTTTGGACTAATATGTGATCATATATCTAAATGAGGATTATATCCTGTAAGTCCTCCAATTTTTAATTAAATAAGAGGCCGACTCTGAGTTAGTCCTTCCCTACCAGACTCTTGTCTTAATAGTCGGATGTTTTTGGCCATATGTTCTCGATTTTTGTGTTTGATTTTCTTTTAGATTGTGTTATTCTTGTCTCTTATCATGATGTAGTGATCTATATGGCATGGTTTGAATGTTTTTTCATGGTTTACATTCCAATTTTATGCTCTTACAGGTAGTGGTTCTATTATAGGGGTTGATGTCTATTTCTGTGGTCGATCTAACCTACGGCTTGCACAGGCCAAGACCTTTCCTATAATGTTTTGTGTTACTGATGCCTATTTTTCTATTGGTTTCATTCTCTTTTTTCCAGATTTTCTTCTGGAGGATGCATGCAGGGGTGATTTTATAGTTTCATCATCTTGGAGGTAGACCATTTCTCTATGCTAGGCGAGGGATCTTATGCAGCAATCTATATCAGATAGGTGGTGCCTTGTGCTGCTGCTAGCAGCCAAGGTTTTGATCTACTGCTTCTTCAGGGTTATTCTATCAAGCATAAGGATTTGTTTGTTCAAGATTGTGTGGGGTTGGGTTTCTTGTGATGACATGGTTGTTGATTTGGTCCATTGCTGGGGAAGATGTTGTGGCGATGGAGCTGTTGCAACAGTCTGTTGGCATGACAGTGGTGTCGTGATGTTGCATGATGGCGACGACGACTTGACATGCCTCGTTGCTCATGCCCTACCATGCAGCTCAAGGCGCAGATGGTGCGTCATTGTTGGAAGTCTGTGGGTTTGAATTTTGAATTCAATATGTTTGTTGGATTTGCGGTTTTCTGTGATCGGTGCAGTCTGGTTTCCAGTATGTATTGGTTCCCACTTAACCTCAAAGTGTTTTATTTAAAATATTAATAAAAAGTGATTAGTGGACTTAGGATTCTTGTGATCTTTTGATATCATGTTTTTAAATGATGTTTGAACATGTTTTTTCAAATAAACCTTTAATTTGTTTGAGTTTCATTTAATTTAGTTTTATAATTATTATATAATAAATATATTATAAATAATTAGATTAATATATATAATGTAGAATTTTAGTGAAAAATAATATTAAGGATGGAAATATATAATTTTTGATAATAATATTACTAATAGATAATTCTTTTGTATGAATGTGTTGCTAATTAATTTAACCAATATATATATTATCTGTTGGTATTATTATAAGTGCAACAAAAAATATTTTATCTGTTTCAATAACATTTAGCGACAGAGGTTTTACCAACAATTTAGTGACAGGAAAATATATGTTGGTAAAAAGTTTTACCAACAGAAAATTCACTTTTACCAACATATATGCCCATGTTGGAAAAAGTGAAATATTTTTTAGTGATTTTTATTTACTATAGTTAAAGGTAAATCTGGTAATTGAGGGTAAAAATAAGATTATAAAATTACTGTAACACTTTCCAAAATCTTATTGTATGAATAAATGTCGAACCATGCCACCTAAGGGTTGGACTAGATTCATTTAATAGACTTTAGACCATGAAATAATATAATTATTATTAAAACCAAATAAAGTGACAACATGTCACTCTCTTAAATCTTATAAGTGTAATAAATTTAATTTTGTGATAAACATCATATAACTACAGATATAAATAGTACCTAGAAAGATAATAAAATTATCTACATTATATGAATTTATTTATAATTTTTAGGGATTAAATAATTATCATTAATTATGACACAATAGTGATGTTGAAATTATTTTATTGATTGAAATATCAAATAAATGATTTTAAAAGTATTAAAATAAAGATTATATGAACTATTTAATGTGCTCCACTAATTTTCTAGTTAAATATGACATGTTATTAATATATTTTATCTTTTATTTCTAACATATTTTCTGTATATATTTTATTTAAATTCAAATAAATGAATAGTGTCAAAATTGACACTATTGTTATTTTATAAAAAATACATATTATAAAATTGTTTAAAAATCAAAAAAATATTTAAAAATTATAAATTAAAATTTATATGGACTAAAATGTAATAAATCATACAATTATGGAAAATTCACAACATATAAATAATAATTTATAATGATTTAAAATTTATAATATTATTACCACAAATAAAATTAAATATATTATATAAGGATAAATCAAGTTGATAATGTTTAAAATAAATTTCCAACTTGTCTATATTTTATTGGTTGATGAGATTACAACCTTGTATCATCTAATATTCAGATTTTAGTCACTTTGGAGGTTTTTATGTGGGGTTGGAATTTATTATAAATTAATATTTCTTATAATTCCAATGGTGCCCCTCTCCTCCCTTATAAAAGGGAACCTCATCCCTCTCCTCCTCAAACCTTTTTGAGCCTTCAAGATCGGCCAAAACTGGCCCATTTACCTTATCAACCTCTTTAGAAACATACTATAGGTCCTAGTCTTCTTTAAAGAACAATTTTAGTGCCCTTAGAGGTGGATTCAAAGAGGCATGTCGAAGAAGAGGTAATATCCGTTACAGATTCTTTCAAATTTTATTTCTTCTTCTACTTCTCCTTCATTAGTTTTTTCATTATGAATTAATAACATAAGTATCACTCATATACTAATATTTTATTATAAATATGAAACAAATTTATTTAACCTTCTATCCATCCTAAGGAAAATGAAATCACTGCGCGTGTGTACGTACAGAATACCGTCTCCACGCCATGGTGTAATCTGTTTTTCCACCACCACCTTTATTTGATGGGTATAATGGTATAAAGAATAACTATATATGATTATTATAACATCATACTAATTCTATGATATTATATCATTCACTCCAATTCCATTCAATAAATATGGGAACGATATTATCGCTCGTGCATACGTACGGATTACCGTCTCCATGACGCGATGAGATTCATTTTCTATGTTAACAATTAAAGAATGATTATAAAGTATATATTATAAGTATTCATGAAATATATGAAATAATAATTCTACTAGATTTATATATATATATATATATATGTATGTTATCTACTTAATTCCATTCAATTCAATAAGGAAACGAAAACAGCGTTCATGCGTACGTACGGCCTACCGTCTCCATGAACGGTGTATTTCTTTCAATTTATAGATCAATTATATATATGTGTATTCTGAATATATATTATATATAAATAATTTATTATATTCTGTAATTAAGTAATCATGATCTATGTAATCATATTAATAATTACAAGTCAAAACACGGATGATAAATGAAACGATTTTACCCAAAACGCTACTTTAACTTGAATTTACAAAAGAATGGGTAATATAAAGTCATAAGTGAACCATATATGATATCATAACAATGAAGATTATTCTATAATAATTCAATGACATTATTTAAATCATTATACAGGATGTTCAGATACGTACGAAGCATATCAGACCTAAGGTAAGGGATAATTATTTCAGTCTCATTCTTATCCGAGATTGTTTATTCGTAAGAATTTACTGGGGTTATGTTTATCATCCATGTCCATGTTTTATAAAAATGTTTTCATAAAATATTTAGTATTCTTAAATTTATTTTTAAATTCAATTTTACCCTTTTATGAATTTTACCGCAAGGTTTGGAAGGAATCTTTCTTTTGTTCACCATACGAGGTACTTTTTGACTTTTCCGACAAAAGTACGAGGATAATGTTTTTTTAACTTAAACAGAATGAATGGATTTTTATGGTTTTATAAGTCATTATTTTCATGAAGCTTATCTACATGATTGAATGATTATTTAAAAAAAACCATTTTCTTTCAAAATTGCATGGCATTTTTTGAAAAAAAATGATTTTGGAGAAGAAAGGATATTTTCCTCAAGAATTCATTTCAAGTGTTTTATCAAAACCATTTTCCATCTAAGATGACATTATTTTATTTGTGTATGTTTCAATTATAATGTCTCTATGATTTAAATGGGTTCAATTTTCTTATTATGAAATGATATCCATTTGTTTCATATGGATTATTTTATGATGGGATGATGTTTATGAAACCCATTTTATTCTTTGGGTTATGATGAATGATTTTTTTTGCGGCATGCGTAAGTAATGACTTGGATACTATGGAAATCATAACATGTTCTTAATTGTTTCCATAATTAAATGTTTTATTCCAATTCCATTTAATCATGATTGATGTCCCATTATGATCTATGCCTTATGTACTGCCATGTTTTATGTCATTCGTCAAGAATTTTATGTTTAAATATTATGTTCATGTTTTTAAGTTCAAATTTATATGGTTTGTCTTATTTTCCCCATACATAACCTTACTGAGCATTTTATCTCACCCTTTACATATTTTATTTTCCCTAGGACATAAAGAAAGGTTTTAGGTAAGAAAAAAAGGATGATCTTTATGGGAGATGTTGAAAATATTCCACCAAGATTAGAAGATTATGTTCCAAGTTTCCAATGACACTAAACTATTACTTTCCTTGGGTGTCTGTTTTTGTTATGTATTATGTATTCCCAAAAAGTAATTTAACGTCCATGTACGTCAAGATTTGGGTATCTACAGTTGGTATCAGAGGAAAGGTTTAGTTAACCTTTGGAAACTAGGATGCGAAAACTTTTGTTAGATCCCTAGTGATATTTCTAAGGTATGTCTAGGGACGTCCCTAACATTAAGTATAAGTATAAGTTATAGTCCTAGAATTAGGGTAACAATCTTAGAAATAACTCTAAGATGTTATATATTGAAGGTACTCCCCCTTTATTATGTTGTTTTCCTTGGCATGATTTTTCCCTCTCACACTAGTCGTTTTGGGTTTTTGATGAAGGCTGGAACCCGAAGGAACCGTGTTGATCAATGTAATGGATGATGCAATGATTGTCCTCCTGAACAAACCAATGTTATGGGAGATGGAGTGAAAAATCTTTTTGCTATAATTACACAATCTATAAATCATTCTGGACTTCCAAATGAGCAGATAAAGGAACAATATTCTATTAAGTCCATCATGAGGCAACATCCACCTTCTTTCAGTGGGTCTTTTGATCCACTTGTTGCTGAACAATGGATCAGTACCATTGAAAAGATTTTTTCCATACTTCACTATCTGGAACATGAAAAATTCATTCTGGCTATTTACTGTTTAGAAGGTGAAACAGATCAATAGTGGACTCTAATTAAGAATACGAGTCCCCGAGATGAAATTGAATCCATGGAATGGGATGAGTTCAAGAACTTATTTTTCAATAAGTACTTCCCTCGTATCCTTCGAACAAAGATGGAAAAGGATTTCCTTGAGCTTAAGAAAAAGGATGATGAATCTGTTGGTATATACGTAGCGAATTTTACAAGGCTTGCAATGTATGCATCTGGCATTATCATCCAACCTGAACGTAAATTTGATCGATTCTTCAGTGGCTTAAAACCAAGTATTTGAAGGGCATTAGCTATAAGAGACTTCAGTAGCTATGAATAAATTGTGCTTTGTGCTATCACGGTAGAAATGGAAGTTGGTATTACATATTTATCTCATGGTCTTGACAAGAAACAAAACATGGAGTTCAAGGAGAAATCTCAGAATAATGGTGAAAAGAAGATGAATGTTTCTTTATGCTCTATGTGTGGAAAAAATCATGGTGGAGATTGTCTTAAAGGGACTAGAAAATGTTTTATGTGTGGAAAAAGAAGGTCATCGAGCAGGTGAGTGTCGAAGTAATGGAAAAAGGGTTTCTAATGATGGAAATAAAGAAAAGACTGTAGACGAAGAACCACTAGCACTTCAATGCTTCAAGTGCAAGGAAATGGGGCATTATGCTAATCAATGCCCTAATCCAAGGGTTAATGATGATCAACGTGAGAAACCTCTTAAGGAAAAGTACAAAGGGAAGTCACATGTGATCACTATTAGCAATGTTGATTATGACACCAATGTGGTGGAATGATTATGTGTTTATGTAAAGGGATTCCAAAATAATTTTGTGGAATCTCATTTACAGTAATTGTGGAACATTGGAACATCTATATAATGGTTTATCGTGGCTTTCGATAATTATATGGTACTGGTAACCCTGAAAAGTGATTCAAATATTTTGGAAAGCAGATGATATGTGCATAATAAAGGGATAAAGAGAAAATTAAATGTTTGATAGTATTAATGAGCTCATGACTGATATAAGTACTATGTGATATAATGGTTTGAGTATATAGAAACTTTGGGATTTTAGTATGTGGAAAGAGTTAACTTTTGACAAAAATCATGTTTTCACTAAGGTTCTATGGTAATTTATGTTTCAAGAGAATACATGATTAAGGTATTCACATGTTTGGAATACAAACAACAAGATATATCTTATGATATATGGGGGATAAATGATGGTATTCATGTTCTTGTTATGTGACCTTTCCAGTAATAATTTTCTATATACTATGAGATTGGACAGATGTATTTTGGATAATCCAAAATATTGGAATGGATTATGTTGGACATAAGTCAGTATTGTTTAAGGCTAGAAATTATTTCGATATTATTTTTGGAATGTTGTAATAGTATAGTTTTTGAAAAAGGAAAACCTATAAGATGGGCGACTATCCATCGCGTCGAACAAGGTTGCGGGAATTGAAACCACAACCGAAGTGTGACAGGCCTTTATCACTTACCACTGGCCTACAGGAAGTCCCTGTTTAGTATAAACGAGTTCTATTTTATTATGCGGTATGATAGAAGAAGTATAAGTCCATTTTTGGAATCATATGTGATTAACCTCACCATTGATAGACTTATGTATATTTAATAACTTTTTCTATCCTTTTGTTTGAGATAGATGAAATGACCTATCATTCTGTTACATGATCTGCTAGCACTTCACGGAAGACAAATTAAACTTCATTTCTTCAAGAGATGAAGTGGAAATTGTTCAAGGCACGAACAACAATGATATTATAACAAAATAAAGTAAGTATTTCTTCTAATTCAAATCCTTCAACTTTAGGGAAATCGTCTTGAAAACCAAAAATGTTTTCCTAGTGCCCTTATATCCGATGAATCAGATGTTACCTTAAATCATCACAAATTTATGGCTTTGTGATTAATTGATTTTTCATAGCCATGTTCTCTACCACTCTCCATCAGAACATGATGTTTAGATTTCTCCCTCATATCCGTATTTTCACCTATGTTCTCCTATGTGGAAACTCAGTGATGAGTTACTTTGGGTATCTGTTATGTTTCTAATGTTACTTTTTAAAATGAAGTTTTAGTATTCCTTTTTACGATGTGGGTTTCTATGAAAGAAACTCTCATGTAATAAACCATTTATAACCCCGACGAATTTCGAGGGAGAAATTCATTTTAAGGGAGGTAGAATTTAACACCCTGAGATTTTAAGAGATATATTCTTTTTAATTTCTTTCATATCTTCTGTTGTACTCTACACCATGATTATCTTGTGCTATATGCAACACTATATTAGCTTGCATTATACGCAACACTATTCTTGGATTGTGTTACACACAATTTCATGTTCTTTTGATAGTAGTTATTCTACGCAACATTGAGTATATATATATATATATATATATATTCCATGTATAAATTAAATATGGTTGGATTCTACTATACACAACAACATAAGAGTCTTTCACTACACGCAACCCTGAATTGGTTTGCGTTACACGGAGTCATGACCTTCCTCGATAGCGTGTGTAGTACGCAATACCGAGTTTCACTAAAAAAGGATATATTATTATAATATTATTAGGTACTCGCCGCTATAAATAGTATTAACTACATTTTAAATTTATTATTCATCTTACACATTTTCTAAAACATGGTATGTGAACAGAATAAATTTTTCGGGTAAAATAAGTATTTTTCAGAAAATGCTGTTTGGCCGCCTTTTGATGGCGCACCCTCATTAAATATAGTTTTTACATGTTTATAAGTTAAATTTGAAGAAATAAAATTCTTATTTGTAATCAGGATATAAAAATTTAGTTTGGATAAAATTTTCATATTATTCTGATAACTTTCATATTTTAATGAATAGTAAAAATACGCTATATTTTAATTAAAAACAACTTTTTTCATCATAATAATTTATATGGTTAAATTATAATATTGAATGATTTTAAAGTATAAATAGAATATATTTTTAACATTTAATATAATGTATGTCATTAGCATTGAGTTTACATAGAATTCATATGTAAAATAATCTCCATCTTTTGCAATGTTTTAACTATTAAAACATGTTTTCTTAACAATGAGATTAATTTTAAATTAATTAATGCAACTTCTGTGTTTTGAATTTTAAAAAATGGCTTCCATATTTGAATTAAGTGGTTCCAAATTATGTTAATAGATTACTTTTATTTTTTTTGATATTATGAATAGGAACTACAGTAATTTTTATTTACTACACGTAAAGGTAAATCTGGTAATTAAGGGTAAAAATAAGATTATAAAATTACCCAAACACTATCCAAAATACTATTGGATGAATAAAAGTCGAATCATATAACCTAAGGGTCAGACTAGATTAGTTTCATGGACTTTGGACCATGAAATAATATAATTATTATTAAAACAAAAGAAAGTGACAACATGTCACTCTCTTAAATCTTATAAGTGTAATAATTTTAATTTAGTGTTAAACATCATATAAATTCGGATATAAATATTAACTAGAAATATAATAAAATTATCTCCATCATATGAATTTATTTTTAATTTTTAGGGATTAAATAGTTATCATTAATTATGACACAATAGTGATGTTGAAATTACTTTATTGATTGAAATATCAAATAAATGATTTTAAAAGTATTAAAATAAAGATTATATGAACTATTTGATGTGATACACTAATTTTATATATAAATATGACATGTTATTAATCTATTAAATATTTTATTTCAAACATATCATCTGTATATATTTTATTTAAATTCAAATAAATGAATAGTGTTAAAATTGACACAATTGTTAATTTTTAAAAATTACATATTATAAAATTGTTTAAAAATAAAATTAATATTTAAAAATTATAAATTAAAATTTATATGGTCTAAAATGTAATAAATCATAAAATTACGGACAATTCACAATATATAAGTAATTATTTATAATGATTTAAAATTTAGAATATTATTACCACAAATAAAATTATATAGATTATATAAGGATAAATCAAGTTGATAATGTTTAAAATAAATTCCCAACTTGTCTAAATTTTATTGGTTGATGATATTACTACCCTATATCATCTAATATTCTTATTGGAGTCATTTTGGATGATTTTAAGTGGGGTTGGAATTTATTATAAATTAATATTTATTATAATTCCAAAGGTTCCCCTATTCTCCCTTATAAAAGGGAACATCCTGCCTCTCCTACTCACACCTTTTTTAGCCTTCAATATTGAACAAACCCTGAAAATTTCCCTTTCTCAACATCATTAGAAACATACTAGAGGTCCTGGTTTTCTTAAAAGACTAATTTTAGTTCCCTAAGAGGAGGTTTCAAAGAGGCGTGTCGAAGAAGAGGTAATATCCGTTACAGATTATTTGAAATTTATTTCTTCTTATACATCTTCTTATTTAGTTGGTTAATTATGAATTAATAACATAAGTAGCACTCATATACTAATATGTTATTATAAATATGAAACAACTATATTTCACTTTCTATCCATCCTATGGAAAATGAAATCACCGCGCGTGCATACGTACGGAATATCATCTCCACGCCGTGGTGTAATTTTTTTTCCACCACCATCTTTCATGGATTGTTATAATGGTGTAAAGAAAAACTAAATATGATTATTATAACATTATACTGATTATAAGATATTATATAATTCACTCCAATTCCATTCAATAAATATGGGAACGATATCATCGCTCGTGCATAGGTACGGATTACCATCTCTACGACGCAATGAGATTAATTTTCTATGTTAACAATTCACGAATGATTATAAAGTATATATAATAAGTAATAATGAAATATATGACATAATAATGCTACTAGATTTATGTGTATATATATATATGTATTTCATCTACTTAATTCGATTCAATTCAATAAGGAAACGAAAAAAGCATTCAAGCGTATGTACGGTCTACCGTCTCCATGAACGGTGTATTTCGTTCCATTTATCGATCTATTATATATATGTATATTCTGAATATATATTATATATAAATCATGTTTTATATTCTATAATGAATTAATCATGATCTAAGTAATAATTTTAATAATTACAAGTCAAAACACGGACGATAAATCAAACTATTTTACCCAAAACGCTACTTTAACATGAATTTACAAAAGAATGGGTAATTTAAAGTCATAAGTGAACCATATATGATATCATAACAATGAAGATGATTCTTTAATAACTCAATTAAATTATTTAAATAATTATATAGGAGGTTCAGATACATACAAAGCATATCAGACCTAAGGTAACAGATAATTATTCCAATCTCATTCTTATCCGAGATTGTTTATTCGTAAGTATTTAGTGGGGTTATGTTATTCATCCATGTCCATGTTTTCTAAAAATGTTTTTATAAAATGTTTAGTATTCTTACATGTATGTTTAAAGTCATTTTTACCCTTTTTTGACTTTTACCACAAGGTTTGGAAGGAATCTTTTTTTTGTTTACCATACGAGGTACATTTTGACATTTCCGACAAAAGTACGAGGAGAATGTTTTTTTAACTTATACGGAATGAACGTATTTTTATGGTTTTATAAATCATTATTTTCATGAAGAATTATCTAAAATATTACATTATTATTTTCAAAAAAACCTTTTTCTTTCAAAATTGCATGGCATTTTGTGAAAAGAAAATGATTTTGAAGAAGAAACGATATTTTCCTCAAGAATTCATTTGAAGTGTTTTATCAAAACCATTTTCCATATAAGATGAAATTATTTCATATGTGTATGTTTCAAGTATAATGTATCTATGATTTTTCATGGTTTCTATTTTCTTATTATGAAATGATATCCATTTGTTTTATATGGATTATGTTATGATGGGATGATGTTTATGAAACCCATTTTATTCTTTGGGTTATGATGAATGATTTATGTTTATGTTGTGGAACACGTCAGAATGATTTCATTATGAGATGGGTGGGACCTATATCTACCTCAAATGCATTGGGTAAAGATTTATATCTCATGAGATAGACATGGCTGAAATGGAAAGTAAATATGGTTCAGTAATACAGGGCTGGAATGACAAGTAAACCCGATTCAGTAAGGGACTTTGTCAACTAAGATGGTCTTGGATGTAATGACTTCGCTACTATGGAAATCATAACATGCGATTAATGGTTTCCACAATTAAATTTTTTATTCCCATTCCATTTTATCATGATTTATGTTTCATTATGATCTATGACTTATGTACTTCCATGTTGTCTGTAATTGCTCAAGAATTTGATGTTTAAATATTATGTTCATGTTTTGAAGTTAAAATGTATATGGTTTGTTTTATTTTCTCCATACATAACCTTAATGTGCATTTGAGATCACCCTTTATATGTTTTATTTTCCCTAGGATATAAATAAATGTTTTAGGTAAGAAAAAAAGCATGATCTTTATGAGAGATGTTGAAAATCTTTCACCAAGATTAGAAAATTATGTTCCAAGTTTCCAAAGACACTAAACTATTATGGTCCTTGTGTGTCTGTTTTTGTTATGTATTATGTATTCCACAAAATTAATGTAATTTCCATGTACATCAATCTTTGGGTCTCTACACAACTGACATAGTATTTGATTATATATGGTTAAGTTAGGTCCACCCATCTAGGTCCATCTAGAGGTAGAACATGGTTGCACACCTAGCCCAAATTATAGACTCACTTTAAGTATAAAAATAATATATTTTTCCTCCGTTTGAAACTAATTTCTCATAATATAAATGGATTTCATTTCATTTTTATTTATCTTTTGTTATTACATAGATAATAAATTTGAATGTGGGTATTGGAATTAAAATTGTTTCAAATAAAGGATCATACAAAAATAACAAGGGATAATGAATATTTTGAAAACTATTATGTGTCTATTTGTTCTATCTCTCTCATATTGTCATAAAGATATTTTTTTGGGATCATTGTGTGATCCATTAAATAAAAAATAGGATAATAAATGTTCATGGAAAGTAGGAAAAAAGGGAAAATGTACATATTATGATACAACCACTAATTCAACCTCTTCTCTACGTGTTTTGGAAACTCCTTCCTATGTATATAACACTGCACAGAAGAATCCCTATCTAGGAACTGACATTTTTTTTAAAATATAGATAATTATATTCCTAAATAAATATGTCGTGTGGAGAAATTGAAGTCAAACACTATATATCTTAGCCTCTATATATGAGGTTTAGTGAGAACATACAAGTATAATCTATAATGGGTATGTATTAAGAATGGGGTTGATAGATCATCCTTGTGTCAAACATCCAAACTATTCTTAGTTATCTACCTCAATGTGTGGGAATGTGAGTTCCAGTCATCGATTCACAATTCACATACCAACTTGATGTCACCGCCCTTTAATATAGAGGTTTAAATGACATTGGGAGGACCAATAAACATAGAGATATCATGTTTTGAAAAAATATACTTATTCCTTAATCATGTATACTAGGTAAATGCCATGTTCCATATTTTTCTATCATTCTATGTATTATGGGAATCCATTTTCACTTAGTTAAGCATATATAAATTTTATAATATGTTGAAGATACGTTGATACTAATTTATACCATGATTATTCATGATCTTCAAATTATTAATGGATGATCAAGAAATAGTTTTTGGTCAGAGTAGGTTAGTCAAGGGGGGTTAATTGAGTAACTATAAAAATTTCAGTTCAAAAGGATATTTATAAAAGGGTTCACCAATATAAATCAAAGTAATATGGTTATGGGAGTTTGAATATTTAAATAACTTCTTATAAGATTGATTTATTCTTATTAATCTTACTATTAGTTATTACTATTACTTTTGATGTTATTATACTAAGTAAAAACAATTATAACTTTTTCCAAGTTTAATATCAATGTAAATTTAGTAATTCCTGTATTAGTCAGTAAAATAGAGAAAGACTAAATTGAGTAACACAATAGAAATAAAAAAAGTGGTTTAGTATCAAGATGAGACCTAATTCACTCCACTTGGGGATCACCTGCCACCAAGAAGTTTATATAAATATACTTGATCCACACCCTGGATCAAGGTAACAACAATACATAAGACTGTCTAGGTCAAATGACCTCTTCTACAGTTCCTTGTGGGTACAGGGTACCACACCACACAAGGACTTATTCCACACTTATCTGTGGGTATAAAAAAGTGTAAATACATTTTTGAGAAAGGATATCTTTTATCCTTTAGTTTAATGTGGGAGACAGAGTGTGTTTGTTATATAGATACACACACTGCTCAAAAGTTAATTAAATGATACACAAAAGGGTAAAAATATCGAGAGAGGTTTAGAAGTTCTCTGAGTGTTAGCCTTTGCAGATATGGTCTTTTGAGATGAAATAGATGCAGGAATCAAGTCTTCATGTGAAAAACAAAGTATCACAAGTCAGCTAGATCTGGCATGTGTTCTTCATGGTGTTCACAGTGCGAATATGTTATCAATTCTAGGATTTAAGTATGATTCGTATGTTATTCAGAATCAAATTACACGTGTCAAACATCTCTTCAAAAATCTCTTTGGGTTTTCTTCATTGGTGCGCTCACATACTTGATTCATGTTGTTTTCATATATCATATGTTGTTCTGGGGAGCACTTCTCTTCTATTCTTGGAGAGCATGTGTTTGAGCTGATAGGTTTCTTGTATTATGCACCTCATACCTCGTACTATCAAGTGACAGGTCTATAAATAAACATTAATTATTTTAGTTCATTTAAAATCTTAAAATACGATCGTTAGAGATTAAAATAAAAAAATGACAAAACCGATTAAGAAACAGTGTCATAGTATGTCATGGAAAGGTGTCTCCTTGAACTAGTGTCTTCTTGAAGCAGTGTCTCATGTTCACAGTGTCGCAAGATCATGGTGTCTCATGGTCAAACTGTCTCATGGTCATGGTGTCTTAGGGTCACGGTGTCTCATGGTCATGATATCTCATGGTCACGATGTCTCATGGTCATGGTGTCTGATTGTTCACGGTGTCTGGATGTCATGGTGTCTTAGTGTCATGGTGTGTGATTCTTCATGGTGTTTTAGTGTCACAGTGTTTGATTATTCATGGTGTCTGAGTGTCACGGTGTCTGAGTGTCATGATGTATGATTATTCACTGTGTTTGAGTGTCACGGTGTCTGATTCTTTACACTGTCTAAGTGTCACGATGTCTGATTCTTCATGATGTTTGAGTGTCATAGTGTCTCAGACTTAGCCAAATATCATTATTCAGACATAAGCAGTGATATTTATAGAATGTATTAGATGTAATCATTTATCAGGGAAAATCGCTATAATGTAAAGTAAATATAGTTTATAGTAGTAAAACATTATGTATAACAACTAATAACATGGATAGATTTACTTAAAGAAAAAATGATAATAATCATTTGTACAAATGATTTGTGACAGTTTACATTGTAAAATAAGTTTGAATAAAATTTTTATTATTAAAAGATGATTAACACATCAGGAGTCCAACAATCTCCCCCTTTTTTATAATCACAAATCATGTGAAGTTAGAGTGTATATTTGTTCCAACTACATATTACCAATGTGCATAGAATAATCACCCTTTTGGGAATATAAAAAAGAGTGAAAAGAAAAGAGACAAGAAAAAGTTCATAGAGAATTAGATGGAAAAGTGGTAGTACAAATAGTAAATAATAAAAATCCCAAAAGCAGTCCTATCAAATAGAATAGTCATTGTTCTTCATCACTGGCTGGACTTCTCTTTACCCTTAACATCAGCATCAAAAAAAGAAGCCATAACATCAGATGTTGAGGTTAAAGAAGGGAGTGAGTTGGTTGTCAGAGAATGTAAAGGAAGACTTTAAAAGATATAAGGGGCCAAAGTAAGTCTAGTAGAAGATCGAGGCAACTGTTGATCAAAGATTACAGGCTAGATATGGCTCATGGCCGGACTAATAGACATAGAAGTGGAGGCTAGGGTAGAGGGTAATGTAGGAAAACCAGATCTTAGAGGTTCAGCCGCAGGAGTAACAGTGGTAGTACTTTGGACATGCAAATAAGGCCTTAGAATATTGATAAAATGAGAAATGATCTCCCCACCATACTTCACATATTTTTAAAAATCATCCTTATTCTTCATAAAATTGTCCAACAGATGAGTTAATTCAATGATCTTTTGAACTTGAGTTTTGAAAGCTTTAGTAACAGGAGGAATCCTCATATTTTCCACAAGGTACTCGAAGTGATTTTTCGGGTCATTTTTAGAGAAGATCAGGTTGATATAGAAGCCCACATTTGGGGTAATCTCTTTTTGAGCACCATTATCACAATGTGCTCATGTCGTATCTAATATTTTAAAATTTTATTTATGTATGAATCTACTATTGTGACACCACTAAACTCTTCAATCCATTTATAAGTCTGGTATTCTTTAATAAAAATCTAATATAACTATTGAATCTGGGTTCATATAGTTTGGGATGTAATAGGTTATATCAAAGAAAGTTTCATGGAATCCTAGGGGACTAGATTTAGTAGAACTAAGTTAGATATCACAAATTAATATGAAGAAACATAAATATTTATAGGTTTACCTATAGAATAGTTAATATGAATTTTATTTTACAATTCAATGTCATGAGATAATTTTGTGAATTCCATTGTAGGTAGATGGAGACTGACATGATTAATGGGAGCTATATGAACACCCATAGTAAATAAGGGGATATTCCTCAAAAAATAGTTAATGAAGCTTTTTAGGATAATTATTTCATAACCATATTGGGGATATTGACCCAGGATTTGAATGAAAATATCTTCCTTATAAGGTGACTTTCTAATTCACAACATGTTATAACTTTGTTGGTTCACTGAATGTGACAAAAACCCCCAGCATTCAATGGAACTAATAATAAATTGGTTTTTGAAAAATTGTTCATATACCTAGATGATATATTTCTCTCTTTGAGATGTAGAGAAAAATAAAAATTCATCATGTCAGTCTATCTTTTGAAGGCAGATTCAGACCAATGATGGTCACTTATTCAACATACTAAAAGAGGATGACGAGAGATAATGAATGTAAGGGGAAAATTTTAAGAAGTTGTATTATGAAAAATATTTTCCTTGTTATAAAAGTCTATAAATGGAAAGGATGTTCCATAATATAAGAAAAAAGGAGGCGGAAATAATTTTCGGGTATGATGATATATTTACAAGGTAATATAGACTTACTACGGGCTATGTATGTAGAAAAAAAAGACATATTTATTATTTTATTGATTAGTTAATGCATATAATTCATTTTTTTGGTGTCTCCTACATTTTATTCATATAAGGATATAGTCTCATGTTCCATTAAATAGAAAATTTTATTACTATTTATGATGTGTCATAAAATCCATTATTTTCAATGGAGAAAATTAACCCCCGGTTCATTTATAGAACCACCACCTATAAGTCTCCTTAACAAAATTTTTGGATGGGAGGAAGATTAGTAATTATCTATGGATAAGGAATATATCTTAATAACAGAGGATTAACCTATGGTATAGAATTTATTAATTTTTTTCCATAATAATCAATCATTCACTAGAGTATGATGTTTTGGTCTCCATTGAACTCATTCCTAATGTAATGGCTATATCTATAACTCCCTATAAAATGGAACTAGTGGAATTGGTAGAGTTTATGAAATATCTATAGGAGTTTTGAGATTAAGGATTTATATTCCATAGTGTTTCCCCATGGGTATCCAATGTTTTATTTATGAAAAAATTGAATGGTTCCATGAGATAGTGCATCAATTATGGGAATATCTAATCCATTTCTATAAAAACTATATCCTTTACAAAAAATTGATAATTTATCTGATCAACTGAATGCAGCCCAATATTTTTTATAGATCAATCTATGCTTTGGTTATCATCATATAAGTGTAAATAAGGATGATGCACCTAATAAATAATTTTAAACAAGGTTTGGATATTGAGAGTTTGTGATAGTTCATATTGGATTTAATAATACAAGTAATTTCCATATAGATATTGTGAATAGATTATTCAAATATTACCTTGAAATTTTTGCAGTGGTGTTCATTGATAATGTATTGATATACTCTGTGATACATGAAGAGCATGAAATTCATCTTCAAATAATTATATAGATCCTCAAAAAAATTATATATCAAATATAATAAAGGTGATTTTTAGCTAAATGAATTTTCTTTTCCTAGAAATAATTTCTCCAAGGATATTATATTTTTTACCATTTAATTACAAAGGTAGTAAAATAATGTCTTACACTAATGAACATAACTATGTTCCAAAGTTTCTTGGGTTTACTAGGATACTATTTGTGATTTGTCCATTTATTTACCAGATTGACCAACCTGTTATCCATGTTAACAATAAGGTTGTCAAATTCACATATTTAAGGGAATGTGAGTATTTTTTGATGATTTAAAGAGGATATTGATTAATTAACTATTTAAAACTCTACCATCATGTATGGAATAATTGGTAAAATTTAGTGTTGCATTAGAGAAATGACTTTGTTGTAAAATTATGTTGAATGATATGATGATTTTATATTAATTTAGGTAATTTAAAATTCATGAGATAACGTATCCAACTCATGACATTGTGTTTTAATTCATAATCATTTCCTATAAAATATTGATACACTACATCTACATTGAAAGATGGTATATATATATATATATGTACCATAAGAGTTTGAAGTATACATTTTCTTAGAAGGAGATTAAAATGAAAAAACATAGATGGTTGGAACAAATCATGGACTATTATTTCTCAATAAACATCTACCATAGGAAGGAAAAATGGATGTTGAGGCATTGAGTAAGATGGACCATGGAGTTCTTATGGTAATGATTATTTGAAAGGATACTATATATAATGAACTAGTATAGATTGTTATGGTGATTTTTTGGAAGAATATCAATCATTCATTTTTATGAAATTTAAAAAATATCCTTACTAGAGAATATAGAGAAGTACTTATTTAAAAAATAGGGCTTGAAGTGGAAGATTAAAGAAGTAAATGATAGGAAATTTAAAGGCTTCATCTATAGAGGTAGATTGTTGATAATGGAAAAAAATTTATATATTCCATAAATACTATTGTTTAAGTGGGATATTTTTTATGAAGTAAAAGCCTAAAATTTATTTATAAACCTTTATAATTTTTCTAAAGGGATTTAAGAGAATACTTTTTATTTGATGGTATAAAGTAAAAAAATTGAAAACTATGTATACAAAATATTATAGGTAGAGTTTAAAATATGAAATCATAAGGGAGTTATAAAACCTATTCTTATTCTTATATGGATATGGGAAAATATTATAATGGGCCATTTCACATGAATCCCAAATACTCAAAGGAAGTACGATACTATATGGGACATCATTGATCATCTTACTAAGTCTTCTCATTTTGTTGAAATTAGAGATGATCAACCCCTTGGAAGCCTTTCCTGAATATATATCAATGAATTCATGAGGAATAATTGGGTACCTATATTTTTTTTATATTATTATAAACCTCAGTTCACATTGAATTTCTAGAAGAGTCTTTAAAAGTCTCTCGACAACGAGATACATTTATGTAAATCCTATCATCCCCAAAATAATGGGTAGTATGAAGGTACTTTCCGTAACATGGAATACATGATGAGATAATATTCTATTTACATCCAAGGCATGTGGGATTAGTATCTACCTTAGGGGTAATTTTAATACAATTATAACTTATATTTGAGATTCCTAATGACATCATATTATAAATTTTATATGAAGAGGTGTCGTACTACAACCTGTTGGGAAGTTGATGGGGAAAGAAAGTTAGATTCTTTAGAGAATATAATGGATATGACTATTAAAGTATGAAAAATTCATTATCATATTATTTTTTCCTAGAGAAAAAATATCTATGATGATAATCATAGGAATGATATGTAATTTCATGTTGGAGATCATCTATTCATGATGTTTTCACTATAGAATAGAGTTTAAAATTTGTTAAATTGACGAATTTAAGACCTATATACATTGGGAAATTTAAAATATAGTAATTAATTAGAGTTATGAATTACTAATGGGTTATTACATCCAAAAATTATATATTACTCAACACCTTACATGTTTCATTACTAAGGAAATACATGCGTGATGCAATTCATCTGATCACACATAAAAGAATAGAGTTGGAGCCTAACTTATTTTACAAAGAGTAGCATGTCTATATTTTTAACACTAGAGAATAATTATTTTGGAATTATACAACTCAATTGGTGAATTTCCATTAGAGAAATAGAAATCTAGAAGCAGCCGTCTAAGAACCCGATAAATCTTTAATGAAGGAATATCCACATTTTTAAATAAAAATTATATTACACAACATTGAGTGTGAAATTATTTAAGGGGGTATGGGACAATGTAATACATAATACTTGATTGTATAAGGTAAACACCATATCATAGAATATCAGACTCTAAATTGAATTTATTCAATAATTTATTAAAAATTACATTTTATAATATGAGATAGATAAAATTAATTATTGGTCGGAGTGAATAACTAAATACGGGGTGAATTGAGTTTTCAATGTAAATATATATTAAAAAAATTATTTAAAACTAATTAATGAATTAATTTAATACCCTAGTTATCCAAAATAGTACAAATATATAAATAAATGTTTTTGAAATAATTCTCAAAATCATGATCACAACTTAGTTAAATAAATTTTAAAATTATTTTAACTTTTATAAATTCTTCTAATTAATTTAAACATAATATATAATTCACTTTTTAATGATAACAATAAAAGTAATGTTTTTATATATTATTTATAAAAATAAAATTGTTTTGTATGAAAAAGTGTGAAAAAAATAAAAACTCACAATAGAATAAAAATAAGAGATTCATTTGAAAGCTATTTCTGTTTCCCCTCCACATGAATATCACATACTACCTAGTAGTTTATTAAATAATAAACTGATCCACCACCTGGATCTGGTTCTAATAAATAAAAAATGGACAGAAGATGTTTGGGATAAACATATCCTCTTCTATAGTGTTTCATTGGATAACAGGTGTAACCAAACTAAGGGAAAGAGTGTATATTACTATTCAATACAAAGAATGAGCATAGGTTAATGAATAAATATGAAAAATAACATATATCAAAAGGTAGATAAAATATAAATATAAATAAATGAGAATAAAGATATTGTGAGGCACATTAATTTAATAGCTTTAGTTGATAAATTATCATTAAATATGTCATTGAAGAACTTCAACTGAGTATGGCACTATGAGTTCTAAAACAATGATTAGTTGAAGTGTTCAGTAAAGCAATATGTCTATATGGCTCTCAAGAATGTGAGATAATGACTTTTCTATTAGTGATTCTTCTTTATAAAGAGATCACCTTCTCTAATTATCCATTAGAGTATATTCATAATTTAATCTGTATATTCATTAGTCTAAATTAGAAACCATAAATGCACAGACTCTATAATAAATGATATAAAATATAGCTATTGGTTATTTGAATATAAATTACTGTTTATGTTAGAAACATTCACATAGTTTTCACTTAATCATGGTCACTTTAGGAATTACATTAACATTCCATGGTCCCTTTCCATATTCACTTAAATCAATCAAATAGAATTCCCACATTGCTTGGTCACTTGGTACTATCACTTGATTTATTTATAATGTCACTTCATTTCTTCTTGTGATCACTTATTTCATTCTCATGGTCACTTCACTTATTATTTTGGTCACTTGAATTCATTTCAAGGACACTTCATTAATTCTTATGGTCACTGCCATTCTTAAAAAAATCACATCACTTGTTCTTATAATAATTTCAATCCTTAATGTGTCTAATTCAAGAATTAGAAAACATTATCTCATTTAAGCCATGATTACATAATTTTTTATGAAGAAAATTGAATTTTAATATGTTGTCACTTCTTCATAGTTTCTTGACCTTCATAGTCAGTTGAACTTCTTCATATCGATGGTTTACTAGGTCACTTCAAGACTTATCCATTTTTCAAATTCTTACAAGAAAAACATTATACTATAATAAATCATAATGTTCATTAGTATTATAAAGAAAATGACTAATGGGAATAAAAATAATTTGATATTGGACTAATCCAATATTCTCATAATTTTTAATAATAAAAAATCCTGGTAGATAAGAAATGAACAGAAACATCATAATTTTATCCCCCTTTTAAGATGATAAAAAATTATTCCAGTGTAAATGATAACAAGAGGAGTAGGAAAGAAACATGAAAAATAAAATGATAATAGAAAAGATATGAATAAAGCATGGGATTTAATTTCTGATTCAAAATGATTACATACACGTACACTATTAGGTACTCAAATCAAAATCATAATTTGACACATCTCTAATGGAAGAAGGGAGTGTAAGATATTTTCTTTTTTTAATGGAGGCTAAGGTGGGCGGTCCATATTATGGTAAATAGATGGAACAATGTTGAATGATAACTAAACATCTAAAGACATTGTGAATATGGTGTACTAATTTCCATGGAGACATTCCAAAAAGGATAACATATGAAATTATACTAAAAGTAGGTGTTGAAGGGTTGGGTGGAGTAGAATGAGGGAATATGATAGCGTTTTCAGTGAAGAGATTAGTTTTTAGAAATTTAGAAAAATCCATCCTAGCTCTTAAACCATAAATGATTAACAAAAAAATAATCATCTTTATTACCCACAAAGGATACCTAAATATGAGTACGAACATTCAACATCTCATCTTGAGACTTATAGTCCTGAGTTGAAGGGGAGATCCTGATGATTCTGGCCAAGGATCATAACATGGTTTTTATATCAGATTTTGTGAATATCCTATTGAGATTAGGATCAACGGATCTTATGATTGTATCTCTATCTATCCCATAATTCTTGAAATATTTTCTACCCATATCCAAGGTCATTTTTCATGGTTTTGAAATAACTTAAACAATACAATCTAGTTTTATGAATTTCATAAAATACTACTTTAAAATTATCTTAATCAATCTATTTGATTCAATCTTTATTAAAAACACTCTTAATAGGAGTCGGTGATGGATTTTAAGAAGAAACACAATGAAAACATGATGTAGAAAACTAAAAAAACAAAATTCAAAAATCTATGATCAGGCTTCAACATCCTCACCTAAAGTTATTTTTTTGAGAACTATATAATGATATAATACTTTAAAACTAATTTCTCATAACATCCAACTTGAGATGATGTTTTTGATTAAAATGATAAATTACTAGAGAAAAATCCTTGGTATGACATCTTCTCTAAATTGTTCTACTATTATCCAAAAACCAATAAAAAGTTCCTTCAACACAACTATTAAATTCTATTTGAACTCATTCAAATTACTTTTACATAAAAAGTATGTAAAAGGGGTGGAAGAATGTAGAGGAGTAGATGGGTTAATAAAAGGACTCCTACATTAAAACTCTCTTTCAACCTCCACTGAAATAGGTTCCAAATTCTACACTTTTAATTTAGTATTTTCTTCTTATTTAGCATAAAGAATATTTGTATAAAGATATCCAAAAATAAATATCACATTTCAATCAACTAGTTATTCAAAATAAATATTAGGAGTTGGAAAAAATATTTCTTCCATTACTTGGTCAACTAATGAACTAGAAATAGATAATTCAACTATCTATTTGAATTAAATTTCAGAAATAAGAGAACCTTTATGAAATATATTAAAAAACAGGATTTTAGTTATACCATTCTCAGGTGAAATTCCCCATGGTAATAATCATCAAATCCCCCCTCCCTCAAGAGATTCGTACCTTACTCCTTACTAAGGACTACATCCAATGGTACAGTATATAGAGGAAATTTTTTTTTCATTAAATTCAAAATCACCTAAGCCACAATCCTACCATTATTTTTCTTTAACAAAACCACTCCCTAAAAGATTAGTGTCATTAGGATCTTCATCATGTAACTCATATTCTAAAGAAATTAATTCTATGTGAGAGTCCAGATAACTAAAATAACTATAAGGTACATATCCCTGGAATCTAAAAAAAGTTTCCCTAGCTTCCTCACTAAGGTTACCTACCACTATTTCATAGTCTCCTTGAAAATACAAAAAAATATTTCTCTTCAAAAGAATATTAAATGATTTCATCTAGATATAGACCAAGGTCAACTTTGTGTCTTTATTTAATAGGTCTCTTATAGGATTAGTTTTTTTAAATTGTTTTTCATTTCTTAATACTTATTAATTTCTACAAATATTTCAGAACACCTTCATGTACCTACAAATATCTTGATTTAGGAAGAAACCATTAGAGTAAATGAATCGTTCCTCTACCTAAATAACTAATGCTTTAAACTCTAATATGTGTGAGATAAAATTAGTATAAAGAAGAAAATTAAACACTGAAGATATATTTTATAGCTCATCAACCTTTCCCTTAAAATACCATGATAAGATGACCTGAATCCCATTATTCATCAAATAACGAAATAATAAATAATGATGCTTGAGGATGTTAATGTCCCCTTTCTTATGACTGATCAAATTTCTGATAAAGTTTAATAAGAGCCTGAATTATTTAGTTATACCCATGATAGTTTCTCTACTATGAGTTTAGTTCCCTATTAATTCCTTAATATATTTTAAAAAATCAATTTGTGAAAGATTTATAGGTTTTGGGATTTGATAAAATTTACACTCTCCTATATGTGTCACACTTAAGAATTTAGACTAGAATTTTTTAGAAAACACCAAACTTCATCCATTTGCGATTGTGTTAACGTGATCCATTAGATCACCCAAAATATATTCCATATGATAATTAAGGTACTTTACTAGCCAAGGATAAAATATCTTAGTATTATCTTCAAACTTTTAAATCCACCCTTTCTTCTAAATTAATTTCTAGAAAAAATATTTATTGATATTAATTCACTAGACATATACTTTCTTTTCAACATGGATATGTAAATCTATCATATGATGATTGTGTGGATTGATTATAGAAATCAAGATATCTTTCTATTTTTATATCTCTTTAGAGGAGGCGATCTAGTAAGAGATACGACATCATGAGATCATTTTACTCTTACCATATTCACACTATGATTCAAATATTATAAGGTCTGGGATCAAATTTTAATGGTAAATAAATTTTAGAAAGATGGATTCAATAGAGTGAGAGAAAGTATAAATTTAAATAAGAGAATTTTTTTTAAGAAAATATGTGCAATGATTCATATTTTAATTTGAAATTTATTCCATCATTTAGGGAATTAAATAATAATAAAATAAAGAAAATAACAAAAAAGAACATCAAAATAAATTTTCAAACTAATATAGTTACTTTATATTAACTAACAATAGACTTGTGGTAACATAGATATGACATGATAGGTATAGTTACCATTAATTCAAAATAATTATATGGACCACATGAATAAGAAATCATGGCCATTTACCTGACCATGTGACGAAAAGATCATAGTTACATAACTAACCTTGTGAATAAAGCTTGTTGATTACATAATAAAAAGTGAAGTAACAATAATAGATAAATACATTCAAATAATTGAATGCATTATAAACCTAGAAGTTACACCTTATTAAAAAATTAAAAAAAAATTCAAGAATCTGAAGAAAAAAAATTGGTTACTCATTTTTAATATAATTTATTCTCTTGAAACATAGAGGATTTGTAAGTATATCATCAAGAAAATATTTAATTCCAATGAATTCAAGAGTTATATTAGCTTTTTGAAAATGGTCTCTCAAAAAGGGATTTCTTATATCAATATGTATTTTCTCATGAATGGGAAATGGATGTCAAATAAATATTAATAAAACTTTTATTGTCACATTTTATAAGGAAATTTAAAAACTAATATCTATTATCTGGTAGTTTTGGTTTTATTCAAAAAATCTGTGAAGAAATAAATTTTATAGTTATGTAATCATGTTTAGCGTTAGATAATAAAAAAGAATTTTGATTCTTACTACATGATGAAACCAGAGAGAATCCCAATAGTTACATTTTCTATAGGTGATTATTAGGTATAATTTATAACAACAAAAATATTAATATATATAACTAACTAATTCAATATTTTACACTTTAGATTAAACCAATCCAATTTTATTTGTATTCCATATGTAATTAAAAATTATTTTGAAAGCATTTAAATGGGATTCTGTTAGGTTTTATTGATATTGTGCACAAATGAACATAGTAAACTCAATATTAATATGACTAGCTACTATGAAAAGTAAACTCCTTATCATACCCCTATAGATAGTTAGATCAACTTGTATATTAGTTTAATAAAAATCCAATTTATAGGTGGTACAGATTGGAGGATCACTATCTTTTGACTAATCTATGAAAAAAAATTGAAAATATCCTTTGGGTATTTTTATTTTAATAAAATGATTCCTTATTTATATTAAAAATCTAAAAACCAAGGTGGATTTATACCTCACCCATTAAACTCATTTCAATTTTTTTTTCATAATTTTTAAAAATTCATTAAAAATTTAGTTTTTGCATGATCCAAAAATAATATCATCAATATAAATTGGACCTAACAAATTATCATTGGAAATAATTTTTATGAATAAGTTTGGATCAAATATTATTTTTGAAAAACCTTTATAAATAAAAAATATGGTCCTATAAACGAAGATCTCATAGAATTTTTTAAATCATAATTTTCATTAATTAATTTGAAATATTGAATTGGAAAATAGGGGTTTTGAAATATAGGGTTTGTTTTACGAAAACATCCTAAAAAATACGAATGTTAAGAAAATGTTTATTAAGATCCATTTGATATAAGATTAAATTAAAATGTGTGGTATAGGAAATAAAAATTCTATTAGAAAAATGTCTTTCAACTAATGAAATGGATTATTAATATTCAATACATTCATCTTGACTGTATCATTGTGAAACCAGTCTAGATTTATTTTTTATTATTATCTTAGAATCATATACCATGTTCCTAAACAACCATTTAGGGATAATGTTTAGGATGACTTTAGGTTTTACCTTGGTTAACTGACTTTATTTCATTCAAAATTATTTAACTCTTCTTACATATCCATTACCCAGAATTCATCATCTATTGTTGGGTTAAAAGTACCATTTTGAATTTTCTATTACTTTTTTTATTTATAAATCACAAACATACTTTTCAAATGAATTCTTATGTTGTTTTATTGTATTTTATTTATGGATTTTATTTTACGATTCCGCCATTACATTATTCATTCTACATATGTTAAATATCACACACACTAAGAAATACAATTTTGACTATTTATATGTTTATCATAATGAGAATAAATATGATTTATATCATACTCAACGTACATGATTTTACATTAGT
The DNA here is from genome assembly GCA_963277665.1 of Viscum album. Classification (NCBI taxonomy): domain Eukaryota; kingdom Viridiplantae; phylum Streptophyta; class Magnoliopsida; order Santalales; family Viscaceae; genus Viscum; species Viscum album. The sequence goes on along the minus strand of OY728140.1, from coordinate 1,149,887,278 downwards.
CACATAAATTATTAATTTCATCATACACACAATAAATTATTGTACTAACTAGGTAAATCATACTCATTGTCTTAAAAAATCATCATACTCATTTATTGTTCACTTTTTTATTTTATCGAAAGAACCATATTCTTTTCATACCCACTATATCTTAACCAGAAAATAGTGTTCTATCAAAAATAAAACCTTTTAATAAAACTGATGTTTTTAATATATTTTGATATGTATGATAAAACAATGTCATTTTTTTAGTTACAAGATGGTTGTTAGAGTTCCAGGTGGCCAAGTCCCTTTAAGATTTCAGGAGGAAATCCGACCATTACAGCCAAAACATATTCATTAGGATGAGGCCTATAAATACTAGTACATTTGGATGGTCACATAACTTTTGAAAAATTCAAGACATCTTGTGAGAGCTCTGTCAAATCTATTCTTTGTGAAAAAAAAATCTTTAATTCAAGTTATAAACAGGTCGTTCTACATGCTTATGACTTTAATGAGTTATTTTTTTGATTAGTGTGATGTCGATCATTTTTGATTATGATCTAGGTCTTCATTGGATGGGAATATAGTCATTCAAATCAATTATAAATCGAGGGGTTTCAAGTCTAAGAAGATAGAGGTTCCACTTACCTTTTTAATCAAGGGCTTGTGGGGATAGCAAGACAAAATCTAATCATCATATCAAGGGATTACCCTGGTGTGGGAAATATAGACATACTTGAATGTATAAATCAAGGGACCTATATCAAAGGTTATTAGATACCCTTCTCTTTGGGTTATAAGAATTATATTTTTTTACATTTTTGTTGCATTGTAAAAGAAAGATAATTATATTTGTTATTTATCTTTCTATTCAATAATAAAATTTTCATAAAAAATTTGATTACAATAATTTAGTAATACTATGATTACTATCTTTTTTTATTATGATAATATCAATTAATCTTTAATATTATATACCCTTTATGATAGAATTGTGGTTTTGTTTAAATCTACCTATCGTAACCGTTATGATTACAATCATTTACATGCTTTATCTATTTTTATTAGGATTATGATAAACCTATGGAATACATCATAAGGATCAACCTGAGTAGGATTCTTGTAATACCATTCTTAGGGAAAGTCTGATTAATTGTTTTAAATACATTAATAGTTTTTTTAATTAAATTACTTTAAATTATTTTAAACTAAATCATTTTAAAGGGCTCAAAATGAATGTTTTTAACATAAAATTCACCCTCTCTTATATTGTGTCTTCTATATATACATTTTGATCTAACAATTTGTATTAGAGTAGAATTCCATTGATCATATATTTTTATACATTACATTTTCATGTTATTAAAATTTTATTTTACAAGAATTTTGTTTATATGTATTATCTATAGTAATTTTTACTATAGAAAAATTTTTGTTTTTTGTTTTAATGAAGTTAGGTTTAAATGTCAGATCAATTGACAAATTGAATCCTATAAGACCACCAATTTTTTGTGGTAATGACTATGAATACTGGATAGTTAGAATAAAGGATTTCTGTATCAATACTGGTATTGAAACTTTTGTTATACTTATTGAAAATTATAAAATTCATGACAAGGATGTCAAAACTCTTACCAATCAAGAGAAGAAAGAGTATTAATTGAACTACAAGGTATGAAATACGTTACATTGTTCTATGACTTGAAATATTTACAGCCAGATTTCTTCTTGTGAAGCATCTAATGGTATTTGGAGGAAACTAATGATTACTCATTTTGGTACATCTAAAGTTGTTGAGACTAAAATATCTATGATAAGAGCAGACTATGAAGTTTTTGATCACCTTATTGGTAACCTATTTTTATGGTACAACAAATATTTATGATAACTTTGAAAACTTTACAATCAATTTTAGATAAAGTAATAGATTATTAAACACTTGTGTAAAAGATCACATGCATCATTCCTAGTGAGTGGTAATAGAAAATAACCAATGTTAATGAATCAAGAAAGGTTAAAAGTTTTAATCATGATGAATTGTTTGGATGTCTTTAGAAACATGAAAACAAATTGAAAAGCGATGCATAAAATTCCAATAAAAATAATGTTGTAGTTTTTTTAGAAACATTAAAAATAAGAACAAATCAAATACTCTTGATAAGATTGCTATGTCTTCAAAGGAAAAGAAAGTTATGATTAAATCAGATTAAAATTAATTAGAACATTTACATAATGAGTTAACCAAAATATCTTGAAGGATGAAAAGGATTTTTGGAATGAAGTATTTTTATTATAGATATAAAACAATCATAAAAGATAAGAAAGATATTGAAGTTACTTGTTATGAATGCAAAAAACATGGACACATTAGACCTGATTTCCCAATGACGAAATGAAAGGATAGAAAGGAAAACCATTATAAGAATAATAATAATAAAAGTAATATAAGAAAAAAAATAAGAAATTATTAATGAATAATGATTCCAGGAGTGCTAGTGGTGGATATTCTTCAGAAGAACCCTTAGACAATGAAAACTCTAGACAAAAGAATTTTGGTCTTCTTTCCAGAATACTAATTTAAAATCATTGTTTCAAGGAAAAGGAACACACTACTATATCAATGACTAATATTTAATTATATTCTAACTATCCTGATGATATTTTCTATATTTCTTCTCATGAAGAGAATTCCTCAGCAGAAGATAATTGTTTACCTTCATACGAATAAGTCTCCAGATCATCTAAATTACTTGAAAATGAAAATGAAAAAGTTAGTAACACACTTGAGAAGGAAAATTCTAGAATAATTGTTTTAACAAAATATGTCTGAGATCTTTCTAAACATATTGTTAAGGAATTTTTAAAAATTAATTATATTTTAAAAAACTTTGAAAAAGATAAAACTAAAAATGATAAGCTTTCAAAAATATTTTGAAAACATTATTTCATAAAAAATGTTATAGATTCAAAACTCACTTCTATATATAATACTAATGTGGAAAAGAATTTAGTTAATAGAATAAATTCAGAAATATTTTATTTAATTAAACTTTTGAGAAAATTTTCCACTAGTAAAGAAGGTTTTGAAAAAAGTTATAAACAACTTCATCCGCAAAGAAATAGTTCAAGAATTGGATATACCCATTCAAAACTATTTTCCAGTAACTATTCTTTGGTTCCTAAAAATTCTACATTTTGTACTAAGTTTCAATGTGGAGATCATTGTAATAAATTTTTTCCTTAATTATAATTCAATCTTCATGATTTCACCAAGCTCATTTTTTTGGAAACAAAAATGGATTCTGAAAAATTTTGTTTCTATCATTTTTGTATCCATGAATGTTTAATACAGAAAACTTAATTGTTTTATTTTCATGAAAAAAAGTAAGTACCAACATCACAAATATATTGTACATGGATAGTGGGCCTTCCTAGAATATGAATAGTAACAAAGAATTTTTTGAGAATTTTATTGGAATGAAAGGTGGAATAGTTAACTTTGTAGAAAATAATCAAGGAAAAATTTTCGGTATATGTAATATTTTTCTTCTTATCAAAGCTTTGATTTAAAATGTGTTAATTGTTATGGGTCTGAAGCACAACCTTATAAACATGAGTCACTTATGTGATGAAGGTCACCTTGTGAATTTTACAAATGATAAATATATAACACATGATTCCAAGGATAAATTCATTCTTTTTTCCCATCAATATAAGAATTTTTATACAATAAATATAAAAGAACTTAAAATCTAATACCTACCTTGCATTTGTTAAATAGAAGATCAATCATGGTTATGGCATAGAAGTATAGGACAAAATAACCTTAGGATCTTATAAAAATTTTCTAAGAAAATACTTGTTAAGGTAATACTAGAACTATTATTGTATTCATAAAAAGTCTATGACCCTTGTTAATATGGAAAACTACAAAATTCATGATGTAAATAAATTTTTGAGGTTACAACCTCTGATGCTTTACATTTGGTGCACATGGATCTTTTTGGACTTACAAAAACTAGAAGTGTGGGAGGAAATTATTATGAATTTTTTTAGTGGATAACTACACTAGATATACCTAGGTTTATTTTCTAGAAATGAATGATGATGAATATTTTTATTTTAAATCTTATGAATACATAGTTAAAAATGAGAAAAGCCTTCCATTAAAAACTATTCTTAGTGATCATGGGATAAAATTTGAAAATTATGTTTTTTAAACTTTTTGTTGTAAGAAAGGGATTACACATAACTTTTCATCACATAGAACTACCCAAAAAATATTATTATTGAAAGAATAAATCATATTCTTCATGATATAACAAGAACAATGTTGAGTGAATATTATATTTCAAAACATTTTTGGATGAAACAATGAGTAGTTCTTTTTATACTATAAATTGAGTTTTAATCAGATAATTTCTAAATAAAAAACCTTATGAATTTTGGACTATATGAAAACCAAAATTTTCATACCCCAAATAATTTTGATGCAAAGTATTCATTTTTAATAAAAAATATAATTTACATAAATTCACACCCAAATCCTGTAAAGTAATTTTCTTAGTCTATTCCAATACTTCTAAGGCTTGTAAAGTATTCAATAAAAATTCATGTACTATCGAGAAAAAATTACATGTTAAATTTAATGAAACAAATACTTTTATTTTTAAAAAAACTCAATCTACATCTTCTGATGTGTTTTTCAAAACTGATTATCAACCTTTTCTAGATGATTTATCTAATAAAGAAAATAGTCAATAAATTATTTTTGAAGTATTTACTCTAGAATAATTTCAATATTATGTTTCTGAATAGATTTTATAGAACCCAAATCAGTTTTTTCATATGAATCATTCCAATGATAGTATCATTGGTTATATATATCAACTAGTATAAACTAGAAGCTCTTTGAGAAATAAAGTAGAACATCTAGAATTCCTTTCACAATTCCAACCTAAAATTCATGATGAGGTTTTTAGTGAAGAAGATTGGATTAATGCAATGAAAGATGATTTAAATGAGTTTGAAAGGAATAAAGTCTAGATCTTGGTAAAAAGACCTAAAGAAACTTCTATAATTGGAGTAAAATGGGTTTTCGGAAAAAAAAATGTGAGGAAAATGAAATAATCATTAGAAATAAAGAAAGACTAGTCTCAAAAGTTTATAATCAACAAGTAGGAATAAATTCTGAAGAAACATATGTTTTGGTAGCTAGACATCAATATATTTGGATACTATTATCCTTTGTAGCATTATTTAATTTAAAACTATTTCAAATAGATGTAAAGTGTGATTTTCTTAATGGATATGATCAAGAGGAATTTTTTTGTTGAACAACCACTTGATTTTGAAGATATAAAACATACTGAATATGTTTTTAAACGTAAAAAATCAATATATGGCCTTAAATGAGATCTTAGATCCTGGTATGATTGATTAACATGATTTTTTCTTCAAAAAATTTTTGTTAATGGAAGTACTGATCAAAAAATTTATATAAATAAAGGAAAAAATGTTTTGATCATTAAAATTTGTACTGATGAAATTATATTCAGATCCACTAAATAATAATTAATGGATTATTTTGTGAATAATATGAAATCTGAGTTTGAGAAGAGTATGATGGGTGAATTAACATTCTTTCTTGGTTTTAAAATTTCTCAAACACCCGAATGAAATTTTATATCCCAATATAAGTATATTAAATACCTTATTTAAAAGTATGTATATAACAATAAAAAAAGTACTACTACTCCAATCAGTACCTCAAATAATTTTAAAATTGATGAATCTGAACAACCAATAAATTAAACAACTTTTAGAGTAATTACATGATGTCTTAAATATTTATCATCTAGTCATCCATACTTATAGTTTTTAGTATTCTTATGTGCAAGATATCAATGAAATAAAAAATATTCTCATTTGAAATTTTTGAAAATATTTTTTCTCTATTTAAAGGGAACTATGGATTTGGGATATTTTTACTTATCTAGAAATGATTTTTAATTTAAGAGTTCTTTTGATACTAATTTTGGAGGCTATAGAATGGATAGAAAAAACACATATGAAAAATATTATTTCTTAGGTGATTCGTTAGATTCATGGTCTTATAAGAAGAAACACTCAGTAGCACTTTCCACTAGTTAAGTTGAATATATGGTAGGTGGAATTTGTTCTACTCAAGTGTTTTGGAAGCAACACACACTCAAAGATTATGGCATGAGTTTTACCAAAACTCAAATACTATGTGATAACATGAGTTTTAGAGCTCTAAGTAAAAATCATGGACATCAATCACGTTCAAAACACATAGATATTAGGAATCAATTTCTTCATGATCACATACTAAAAACATATATCATTTTACATTTATTCATAACAGAAGAAAATATTGCTGATATATTTACAAAATGTTACCTTCAAATAGATTTGAATAAATTAAACATAACTTAGGAATGGCATCTTTAAAGTAATAATTCATATTTAATTTTTGTTTAAACCATCTCCCTACGTTAAGCTACTCCTTTTCTAAGGGGAGTACATATGATTTGATTTTTTAATATTTTATTTCAAAAAAATAAACATTAGAAACTATATTGGCACCAAAAACTATTTCAGCACCAAAAAGAATATTTCTTCACCACAAAATTTATCTATATCCAAATTTTTCATACTAAAAAATTATAGTACTCACTTTTATTCATGTTTTTAATGTTTTATTTTTATTTTTAAAATATTTTCTTAAAACAAACACATCTATCTTGAGATTCTATAAGGTAAAAATTCCTTTTACCTTTTCATTTTATTAATACATTTTTGTTTGTTGGTATTTTTTATAAACATTATTGGAATCATTCTGAATACGATTTAAAAAACCCTTCAAGAGTTCAATTTTTTTCAACCATTAGATCTCCTTAATATAATCTGGAACGTAGAATACAAATCGTTATTTCTCCTCACCTATATAAAGGGACCCCCTGTCCAACATTGATTATCCTACAATATATGGTGAATATCTTCTCGGCTTCAAATATCTGAGTCTGAAGCTTTCTGTACCTGCGTATTACAATTGTACTCATGTATCAGTCATCAGCAACATCTCCAAACAAAATGGAACTGAAATATTTTTCCAAGATGTAATAACTTTGTGAAAGATTTATTACAAAATAATTCTATGATAAATATGATTTATCTATGAAGGGAATCATTTATTTTTAAGGATGAGATTCATTTTGTGTTTGAAAACCCAAATACTCAAGATCTAATCATTATGGAATAAGTCATTCAGTTCTATAAATATGTAAAGGTTGATGAATATAATTTGATGGTATCCTTTCATATATATGATAGTGAGCTATTTATGTTATCCAAGAAAGAATAAAATTTATTAAATGTTCCATCGGAGGGAGATGCTTTTTTTTTCATTGCATAAATTTATCATTGAAAAGGGACCATTTGTAAAATGAAGGGTTGAAAAATCTCTATTTGAGATTCACAAGGAAAAATGGAAGAATATCTATTTTCGGATGGTAATAGACTTATTGCACTTTATATGCAAGGATTTTTAATTCCTAGAAGAGGTGATATAGAAACTCTAAAAGTATTAAATGTGTTTACTCATGACTATTTTGAAAACATGAGTAAGATTAATTTAATGGGATATATTTTCAATACAATCAATAATCTTAAGTCTGGTCCAATCAAATACAATCTAATTATGATTCTGGGAATCCTTAGTAAGTTCAATTTTGAAATTTTGAAGTTTTTCAAAATTCCTCTTCATACTTTTTTTAGAATTGTAGTAGTTATTTTGATTAGCGATGACACTATAATAATAATGAAAATTCATTTCAAGCCTAAATAAAAAATGATCATTAAAGATATGTAAGTTGAAACACAAAATAGTACAGTTGGAGGAATCTATGGAATTACAAATCAATATGTACCAATTGTTTTCTAAAAAAATAAATGAAATCCAAGTCTGATTTTCTTATAAAGATGAAGAAGAAAAATTTTTATAGTACAGAAACATCGACCAAGTCGATATAAGAACAAATAGAAAAGAATTAAGGATACCTGTAATTCCTTCTCAATCATATTAAAGCCCTTGATAAAAAATTTCGAGTTGATGAAATTCTAAAATAATGTAAGAAGAAAATGAAACTGATAAAGAGAAAGGATGATAACTTCAAAATTGATAATCTGATGAAAGGATTGTAAAAAATGTGTTAGAATCACCATCACTCCCTCTGTCTATGACAATGGAATAACGAAATAGAAAGATGGACAAGGATCAGAACAACATAATGTTTTTGGAGATGATTCTAAACCGTGTTAGGTATATGAATATATTGATGAATAAGATAAAAGTGAACATAATAGTTAATAATATGAAAAAGGAGAAAATATGAAAGTAAAAAAATAGTCAGGATCAAAAGTCTTAGTTGGATGGAATTACTATCAGATCCTTGCAAGAAACATATATAAAATTATCATCTTCATGAATTCAACCTTTAATATAAGATTTTTAAGTATCTCAAGCTCATAAAGTTATTAATATTTTTTATAAGGATAGAAAAACCTTATTTAGTATGAATCATAATGATAATTTGGATGATGAAGATTCTAGAATCCATAATTCATGACTTCCTAGTTATGAAGAAGACTTGCATTCAGATCAGACCATCTCTTAAAAAAGATATAAATATATAGGTAATTTAGATAGAATAATTTAAAAATCATTATGTTTATTACCATGAATAGATGGTAAAATTTATTTTGTGGTTGAGAATCAAAACAGGATATCAGACTCAATCATGTTCCAAAGAAATAGAATGATGAATATCAAGGATAACATTAATGTGTTTGATGAAATCTTTAAGGAGAAAAGAAACTAATTTAATAAATTGGTAAAGTGGACACCTAATAATGATGAGACTATCAAGCTTCTTGATGACCAAATAGAAGATCTCAGAATTCTTTTGAATGAACTGTCAAATGATTTCAAAAATTTACAAAGTAATACTACTCAGAAATTAAAAATTGTTAGAGGACCAGATGAAATTAAATCCATTGATTTCAAGGTAATTGAAATTAGTCTGGATGTTATTAAATCAAAAATATTTCTTTATCAAGATGTTAACATTAACCTGAAGAATCAAAATTCTTTGATGTGAAAAAGAGTTAAATTCATAGATAAGGTAACAAGAGTTTAGGAAGAAAACGGTCATGATCAAGAAGAAAACATTATAGATATGGAACAAAAAATTATATATCTATAATAGAAACAAAAATCTCAAGATGATTTGAATCATAACCAGGACGAGTTCTTTGATGATGTGAAGTAACAAATGCAGTCTTAGAAAGAATCTCTTCACAAGCTCATGAAGAACAGAAAAGAGTTCAAGAAGATGAAAAATTAATTTTGGATCTTATTAATAAGGGAAAGGATATGGAAAATAAATGTATTATTGGATATATTATTGTATTTTTTAAACGTTTATTAATTTATTTGACATCTATATTACTTTTGATTGAATTTTTCCATTATTTTTATGAATACACTTTCACTTGTTTTAGAGGATCATATACTTTATATTTTTTCATTATTTATTACTCTAACCCTTTTATAGGTCTTAAAATAACTCTTATATTCATTTTTATATATCAAAATGGGGAGAATATTTTATGAAGGGCGATTATAGGGGATAATGTTTTTGACAAGGAATGAAATTTTTCAAAGGAGAATACTTTTAGTAAGAGGGAGTGTTCTTTTTAATATAATCCTTAGGGATTTTGATATCCTATAGGGGGGGGGTAGTCATTTTCAAATTATTTTCATAGGAGTTTTAAAACTCAAAGAGATATAAGTATAAGTTTTTCACTTTAGAATAAGAAATCTATCTAATTTTTAATCATCTAATTATTTTTTACTTGTGGTTTGTGCATCCAAAAAGGGAGAGATTGTTGAGTCAAAAGTCCTATTTAGAATTTTCCATTCCTTTTTGTTTTAAAAATCACAAACATACTTTTGAAATGAATTCATATGTTGTTTTATGGTATTTACTTTACGGATTTTATTTTACAATTCATTCATTATGTTGGTTATACTGTGTACGTTAAATATTATACACAACAAGAAATATTGTTTTTATTATTTCTAGTTTTCTAATAATGAGGCTGAATACTATTTATATCATACTCACTGAACATGATTTATATTAGTCACATTGATTATAATTTCCATCATACACACTGACCAGTATTGTACTAACCAGATAAGTTGTAATCACATTGTTCACATAAATCACCATACTCATTTAATGTTCACTTTTTTATTTTATCATAAAAGCCACATTATTTACCTATTTACTTCATCGTAACTAGAAAAAAGTGTTTTATTGAAAAGAAAAACTTTTAATCAAAAAATTTTCATGTATTCTATCACGATTTTTATGATAAATCGATGTGGTTTTTTAGTTACAAGATGACTGTTGGAGTGCCAGGTGTCTAAATCCTGTGATATGTTAGGAAAAAATCTAATTATCTGAGCGAATATATGTTCATTGGGATGAGGACTATAATTATGAGATCATTTGGAAAAATTCAAAACATTTTATTAATTCAAGACATCCTATGAGAGCTATATCAAATCTCTTCTCCACGTATAAAACCTTGAAGTCATGTTGAAAACTACCCGTTCTATATACTTGTGACTTTCAAGTGTTTTTTAGTGAAACACCAATGACTGGTGATTACAATCATAGAATTTTGGGTATAAGAAGATAGACATGTCGCTCATTGTCTAATTGAGGGATTCCAAGTCATGGAAGATAGAGGCGTTAATTACCTTCTTAATCGTGGGCTTGAAGGGATAGAAATATAGAAGTTGATCATCATATCAAGGGCTTACCATTGGGTGGGTAAGATAGAATTTAATGAAAGTGCAATTTAAGGGACCTTTATCCCAGGATATTGGATACCATTCTATTTTGGTTAAAAGAACAATATTCTTTTTCATTTCCACTACATTGTAATAGAAAGACAATTTTATTAGTTATTCAACATTCTATTATATAATTTTTTTAACATAACCAATTTTATTATGATACTTTACTAATACTCTGATCATTATCTTTTGTGATTATGGCCTTTTCAATTACTCTTAATGATTCTATAATATTTAAGATATAATCATTTTATTCCTTGAATCTTCATATTGTAACCATTTTGATTATTATCTTTTACACACTTACTCTATTTTTATAATTATTTTGATTTACTTTTGTAATACATCATTAAAATCAACCTTATTATGATTCTTGTATTACCAAACCTAAGGCTAGTCTAATTAATTATTTTAAATAAATTACGTGGTTTTTTAAATTCTGTTAGTTTAATTTTTTTTTAAATAAATCCATTTAAATGAATATAATTGAATGTTTTTAAACCTACAATTCTCCCTCTCTTGTATTGTGTCATCTGTATATAAATTTTCATCCAAAATCTATAACTTCAGTTATGTTTTAATGTATATTCTATAATAAGAAGGCTTTATGTTTAAAATGTTTTCTATGAGAATCTATAGTCTGAGTATATCTATCAATATATCTTATAGTAGCATCTAATGGATGGTCTCTATAATTTATAATGGATATAGGGATAGAAGTACTTCATACGTCATTTTCTCTTTAGTGTCTAATTCAAAAAATTACTTAGATCTAGCTGATTTTTCTACAATAGGTTTTACATAAAAAATCATTAGGGTTGTTTTATATATTGATATTCAAGTTATAAATACAATATTCAATATATTCTAAAGAGTTTTTAGGCTCATGTTGATCTGTTTCATAAAATATAACATATACAGATTTTTTCACCAGTATACTTCTTTTATTGAACACCTTATATGTTTAATTAGAGGATGAATGACTGAGGAATTTGCTTCATCACTTTCAGATGAATTTTTTTTTCTAAAATTTATTTCTTATTCAGAATAAATAACTTTCATCCAAAACTCTACAAAAATTTACCATTGGTTTTCTTCCATTCCATAATTCATATGCGTCCTTCTAAATAAGTAGTCTGATATGAAAACTGTTGAAAATGTAGTAGGTTGTATTGATGGATTCTACACAAAACTAAATAGGTAGGTCATAGTCATTGAGTATAATCATGAAAATTTCTTAAACTATAGTATTCTTTATTTCGATAACACCATTCATCTGGGGAATCCTAAGAGATTAAATGTTGTTATTGTAGTGTGGTTATGAGAACAATGTTTTTAAATTTTAATTTTACATAGATCATAGTTAGTTCCATTTAATTAAAGAGGTATATTAGTAGTTTTCCCCTCAAGTCAATTGTTATTCATAAAGTTAAAAATTTAGAATAAAACTATATTTTGATCATTCTGGGCAAACAATTGATCATAATTAAAGTATAGATAGAAACAATGAGAAACCTTCAATACCAAATGTTGGTCGGAGTGGAAAACACAAGAGGGGGTGAATCATGTTTTCAATTATAATTCCTATTTAAAAATGACTCTTAGAAACAATCCAAATTTATAAAACAGCATAATGAACATTAATTGTAAAAATATATAATTCAATGATTTCATAAGATTTATTGAAATCATGATCACAAATGAATTAAAAAATTTCAAAGTTACATTATGTTACAATTTAGATCTAATTACATTAAACATATTATATAAGACACATATTAAATATAACTACCATAGTAATATTTTTTTATATCATTTTGAAATATAAAACTAGTTTTCTTGAAAAATAGTGTAAACAAAATAGGAAAACAAATAATTGAATAAACAATTGGTTCAGTATCAAGTGGAGATGCAATACTCTAAACATGGAAATTTTCTAACTACCATGTAGTTTATTAAATAATATACTATTAAAAAAACTGGATCTGGTTTTTACAATAAATAACCACATATAGGTAGTCCTTGCTACAAAAAACCTATTCCAAACAATTCAGGGGATAACATGTGTAAAAGAATAAAGGTAAACAATATCTAGTAATATTCAACAAAAATTACGAGCCAATGCTAATGAAAAAACTATTTAAAAAAAAATACAAATCAAAATTTTTATGAAACTAAGTGAATAAGAGATTAGATATGTGATAGTCTGAATCAGCTCAATTTTAATAGATTTTTTATCAATTATCTTTAAATATGCCCTTAGAATTATTTAACCAAGTATTTTAATAAGAGTTCAGCTAAAAAAGTGTTATGGATTCATTTAATTATGTATTATTTTAGTATGTATCCCATGAACACACACTAATACATTTTCCCAAAGTAGTGCTTTTAAAAGATAGAAACTTCTCAAATTATTCATTAGAGTATATTCAAAAATTAATCCTTTCACTCATTATACTAAACTAGAAACCTTAAAATAAGAGACAATATAATAAATGATCAAAAATATATCCATTGGATATTTTAATATACCATAATTCTTTAGATATACATGGTCAATTAGTCTTCACATAAACATAGTCACTTTAGGAATTATAGCTTTTTTCAGGGTAACTAGCATAGTCACATGGAATGATCACCTGACATGATTACTTGGTATGATGACAATGTTTCTTCATGTAGGTACTTTATTTATTATCACAACTAAATATTTTGGTCTTATATTTACTGTAATTATTCTTACAATCACTTCATTTATTCTCATAAGAACATCATTACTTCTCTTGAAAACATCACTTATTCTTACATTAACCTCTCTTTTTCTTGTGGTAGGTCAAATACATCATGTAGTCTGTTCAAGAATTAGATAGAATTATCTCATATAATACATGATGATATTATTTATCATGTGTTCAATTGGATTATAATGTGTGTTTACATCTATATGGTCTCTTGACCTCTATAGTTAGTTGAACTTATTTTTATGGTAGGTTGACATCATCCTTTCCTGACATTTATATTTTTATAATTTTGACTATAAAAATAGTTTACTATCATAAAAAATAAATTTAATTAGTGACATACAAAAAAATTTATTTGGGGATTAAAATAAAGGGGTTCTAGAATAATCCCAAAATATCATTATTTATGAATTCATCAAATTTAATTTATTTTAGTATGAATTTGTTATCATTTTTAGAAAATATTTTTTTTAGTTAAGAAATATGATTTTCACAAAACATGATTTTTATATGGCTTTATAATTATATAATAATGTCCTATAACATTTAAAAAAAATTATGTAATCAAATATAAATTACGAGAATAAAAATATATACTTCAAAGTATTTTTATAACCATTAAATACCATGTCCAACAATTTTATAACTAATTAGAATGATTTTATAATAAAATATTATTTTCTTCCTTTTCATTGAATCAATTATTTTTAGAGGATATTTGGTTTTTTATTTCATTTAATGAATTATTACCTTTCTATTTCTTATAAAAAATCAATTTATATTATTTAAATCAATATCCAAGATAATTTTATCATATATATAAATGTCAATCTGAAAAACATTATTTCTCTAAAAACAATTTTTACATGACTGAATGTATTAATTTTAAAATTATATTTTCAAATATTTTGAACATTTATTTTATAAAAATATTTTAAAATTTGAAATAATAATTATAAAAATAGGTAAATTTTTTATTCTTAATCATTTTCATTAAAATTGATTAATAAATTTATAAATGAAATAACAAGTAGATGTTAATTTGGGTAAAACATAAAAGATAGATGAAAAAATTACTAAAGAAGTAAAAGTTATCTCAAAATAGAGTAGTTGAGGTGATTTTCATCCCAAAAATCACTACCCCATCCTATTTTTTCATTTTAGATCTATTTCACCCAAAATAGTAACCTTACATTATTAAAAATATATGGGTCACTTACAATATTACCCTTCTCCTCACTAATAACAGATTAATATATCCAAAACTTCCATCAAAACATCCCTTATAATTTCTCCTCAAAATATTAATACATATAATCCCAAATTACCCTCTAATACATTCAAAATATTTTGGTATCCTTTAGTTAGCATAACCCCATCACTTACATGGAGACATCTAAGGAAAATCCATGTCCTCGATGTGAGTATTATATACTACTTAGCCTTTTCTCATAATTATATTCATTAAAATTTATTCTAGACAGCCTAATATAATGATATTAATATTATTTGTATACTTTAATGTTATTATATTATGGATAATTATCATTTTATAATCATCTATCATATCCATTATGTAAAACAAAATCATCATTCGTCTGTACGTGCATACTACCTTCACTATGGGCATTGAATTTATTTTTTAATCACCACCCATCATTTAGGGTTTACATATTTTATTTAATGAGGAAATATTATGTTTATGGTATCATTAAAGATATTTATGGAAAAATTTTGGAGGATATTTTTGATGTGATCAGAAAATGATCATCGTTAATTCAATCAATTAAAATATGCAATCTATGTGGAAAATATTTTATTCCAATTACGTAATATTTTTATATCCATTAAATCATATAATTAATATTATTTTATAATATTGAAAAGTTACACTAATAATCATTAAAAAATATCATTATTATATTACAACAAAACCACCTCATAATAATTCTTTCTGTCAGGGTATGGTCATGTTTGGGTTGATTTAACCACCTTCTTGAACAGAATTATAAATTTATATCATGAATGAAAATGGTAACATAATTACTTGTATAATGTAATATAAATTTGTAAATAAATATTTATTTTATTTTTTATATGTTATATAAATATTTAATTCTTCAATTAAGAAAAAAACTTTGATCTTAAAGAATCACTAAAACATGATTATTATTGATTTAATCCTCATTAATAAATACTAAAACAATTGTGAACTATAACGACCCAATGTTTTTTAAGAGAAATTACCTTCTTATAAATATGTCATAAAATAACATGAAAACACAATATAATGAACTAATATGTTCTATGTTAACTTTAAATATAATTTTGTCCCTTTTGTGTTTAGAGTTTATAAAATATAACATACATGGTTGCAATCAGAAAGTTGTTTGGAGTCTGATAAGAAATACATAATTTTTGGTGAATAGTAACTTAGCCTTATGAATCTAACATACCCTTACTAATATTGATATACCCTAATGAATAGTAACCTTACCTATGATAATATATAAATAATATTCATGTTGAAATTACTATATATCTATAATTTAGAATAAGTAAATGAATGTTTTAAAACTGGTTTTTTGTAATATATTATGAGTTTAATTAAATAGAAAAATAATCATATTTTGAATTTTTTTTGAAAAATGGATTTCATTTGTGGATTCTACACATAAAAAAATTGTTATAGTGATTTTTTTAGATATTTCTAAAATAAATGAATTTTTTATGAATATTATAATATGATGATTTATGAAAAATGTTAAATAATGGATTTATTGAGTCATTGATGATGATCTTCTAATGTAATACCAATTGGTTCGATGTCACATGAATTTATTACAATTTTTTGTCATGAAATCATCAATATTTCTTGTCTTGATGGAAAATAATAAACTAATGGTTATAATATAATGAAAACCCTCCACTCCTCCACTATAAAAAAACCCCCCTCACCCCCTCTTCTCTTAAATACTATCAAGCCTTGTTCCTTTCCTATATTCTGCCCAAATCTCTTCCCCAGCTCCTCCCCCACGTCCAAAATCCCCTATCCTCTTAAAAATACCAAAACCTCTCCCATTAATAGGTTCCTAAAGGAGGAATACTCAAGAGGTAAATTCCGCTATCTAATTCATTCATTTCTTTTAAGTTCTTTTCTTTTTGTTTCTTTCCCCACCTACCTTCACCCAAATAGTATGATAACTATAGTTACATACATGTACTATAAGTTTTTTATGAAAATGGGATATTTTATTATCTTCTCTCCTTTCCCCACCTTTTATTTGAATGAAATAAAAGCACCATTTGATATGTGCTAATTTAGCACATTCAAGGACAACGGTTTATCAGTTTATATTTTCATCATTAATTCGGGTCATGAAGCCATTTGTGTTATGGTTAAAACATATTATTATATATGTAATATATCTAATTTTTGTTTTTGTAACTCTTTTTTACAAATGGTATTGTATTATAAAGAAAAACATGTTCGTTGTAATTAAACACACTGATTAACAAAATAGTTGTCAATACAGTTTTATATAATAATTTCACTTCATGATAAGTAACAAAATTATATTTAAGTCCATGTAATATCCTAGTTGATCACTAATATCATATAACATAAATTCTTTACATCAAATTTCAACTTAGATATTTATCCAAATGTGAATATAAGTGAACTGGTCATTAAAACCAAGTAAACAAACGATCCCGAACAATGAAATTGAACATCATAACCAATCATAAGAGTTATAAATGTGATTAAAATGATTATACTAAACCAATTACATATATAAGTTTTTTTCAATTATTAATTAATAAAACTAATTTGTTTATTTAGGTATTTAATAACAAGTGGAGAACACCAACGGATTTAAGGTAAGAGATCCTCTCCATTTCTCTCTTAATCAATATTTCCTTCTATAATATGCCATTTATACATAATAACAAATGATGGGGTATGTTTTTTCACCTCCCATATACTTATATCAGGATTCATAAGTGATTATAAACCCCATTTATCTCTCATCAAGACCTCTTAGGTACACCTGACACTAGGCCAATAAACCGTATTGAAATCTTCCCAAACCTTTTTTTTCTTTCGGGTTGCCATATATTTGTTTATATTAAAATAGATTTATCTTATCTGTTTATGTAAATATTATAAATGTTTTTTAGTTTTACAAAATTCATTTATGAGGACCCTTTCATCACTCTCTTTTAGGGATATACATGTTTTTAAAAGATTTCCTCCATAGTACTTACTGATAAGAAAACTTGTTTCAAGGGAACATCCTAAATTTTTACCTAATTTCAAGTGAAATTTATCCTCTGTTTTAATCCACCATTGTCTTTATAAAATCAGACTTTATATTATTAAAACCTTTTTGGTTCAATTCTAGTTTTACTTAAAATATTGTCCTCTTTTCTATTTTAAAATCACCATAATATCTTCCTTTAGATCGCACAAAAATGTTTTAATTCTAATGTTTCTCAAATAAATTTCATATATTTTGTAACTTATATTTGACCCCACATACCATGTTATATGTCTATTTTACCTTATAAATGACCATGTATGTTCTAATCCTTTTCTTTTATGGGAACTTTCATGATACGCCCATTGTTAATGCTTTATGTCATTATTCTGGTACCCAATTCATTCAATGGGTACCCCTATGTTTATGTATGGTCGATTATGTATGATTATTTATATTTGCAAGAATATTCCTAAAAATGTTGAGATGGGTTCACCCAGATAGAGCTCCAATGCATTGGTTAATGTCAAGTATAATGAGATGCGATGTGAAACAAGATTGAGGTTAGCCTTGACCCATACTAAAATGGGAAATGAGATTGGCTGTTAGCCTTGACTTGAATTAAAATAGGAAATAGTATTAGAGATTAGACTTGAACCATACTAAGGATAGGTTTTATGATTCTTCCATATTTATATGATTCCATGTTTATATAATCTCATTCTTTTATGATATGACTTCATATGTTCCTTGCTTTGGATATCATTATGTCATGCCACAAAAATCATGTTCTTAAGATGTATCCTTTTTTTAATTCTCTTATTGGGATTTTTAGCTCATCCCTTTGTTAATGTGATCTCCATGTTACCCTATTTAGATGTAAGGGCTCAAATTAAGTTAAGAACCTTTTATTGAGATTAAATTAAGAAATAATTTTTAGCCCCATTATTTATGTTTTATATACCTAGTCTTCCATGACTCAAGACTTAACAATCCTTGTCTTGTACTCTGATATATAATTATGCTTAAAATGATGTAATGTTTTATGTAAAATTATTGGGTCTCTATAGTTGGTATCAAATGATGGTGTAGTTAGTTTTTGAGATTCAGAATAGAGAACCTTAGTGAGAATCATAAGAATGTGACTATTTATAAGAAAACATTCCAAAATTTTGGAGAGTATTGAGTAATTGGTTTATCAAGAAAAAACATCAATGTATACATATGGGATGAAAGAGGTGGCATTAGCATAGATATATCTTGGGGTAAAACCAAAAAACACTGCTTTGAGATAGACTCGAACGGGAACTGGTGCACGACAAAGGGCCTTGCTGCACTCTTGGTTATCACACTCCTAGGGTATATGCTTTGGTAGATTCATGAGCTTACTAGAAACAATTATTAAGGGAAAAATCCCATAAGAATATAAGCTAAGAAATAGATTGAGCATAACCTATATATAAATCTATGTAATCAAATGTTAGGATATACTTATCCTTTATAAGTTTATCCTTTTATGTATGAATTTTCTATTTTATGCTCAATAGCTAAGTATTCAAGACCTCTACTTATACGTTATTTTTCTTAGTTAATGGAGGGAAATAGAAGAACACATTCTAATAACCAATGTTATAGGTAATGTGATGATTTATCTAATGATATGCCTGATATGATGGGGGTGGGTGCTCAAAATGTCATGACAGTACTTGCTCAGTTGGCTCGAGTTATGAATAATAACTAGAATCATGTGGAACTCCATCATCCTCTAAGGAAAGAGAAAGTTTCTATAGAATATTTTAGGCCACAAAGGCCTCCCATGTTTAGCAGATCTTTTATTCCCCTCCTCGTAGAACAATGAATTAAAATCATTGAAAAGATATTCTTCATCCTCCAGTGCCCGAAAGTAGAGAAGGTTGTACTGGAGGTATATCATTTTGATGGAGAACCTAATTAGTGGTGGACACTAATCAAGAATATAAAGTCCCAAGAGGAAATTGATTGCATGGATTAGGAGGAATTCAAGAGGATGTATTCAACAAATATTTTCCTTTAACCCTCTATCTGAAGATAGAAGGAGAGTTCCTTGGAATCAAGCAGAAGTAAGATGGGTTGATTAGGGTGTTTGAAGAAACATCCAATGGTTCGCAAGGTAAACATCTGGATTTTTCATGAACATAGAATGCATGGTGGATCGCTTATTTAGCAGTCTAAAGCTGATTCTAAGAAAATCATTGGAAATTCAAGACTTAAACAATTATAAGGATATTGTATGTTGTTCCCTCATGGTTGAAATGAATATTGTGACTCTCAGTGGTCTTGTGGGACTAGTGATAAGAAGCGGAAATTGGAGAACAACATGGGTGGTTCATCAATCAAATACCATGATGAAAAGAAGCCTGACTTTTCCCCTTGTAAAAATTGATTGAAGAAGAATTTAGGTAACTGTTTGAAGGGAACCAAGAATTGCTTCAAATGGTGAAATTTTGATATGGACAAGAAATCCCAAAGGGATATGCAAAATCCCACTAATTTTTAAGAACAAAGGAAGGCTCATATTAACACTCGGCCTGCAGTGCAGTGTTACAACTGTAAGGAGCATGTAAATTATGCAATTCATTTCCCAAAGTTGAGGGTTTTAGGAGGAAATCAAAAGCATCCTTCAAGGAAGCAAGGGCTTATGATATCACTACTACTGAGGTGGACCTGGAAAACTATGTGGTGATAGGTATGCTAGTTATTAATTCAATAATATTAGACATACTATTTGATTTTGGTTCTACACATTCTTTCATATCTTGGAAATATAGTAGAACTATTCAAACACCACCAAAAAAAATGGAGGATAAGTTATCTATGAGAACAGTGAATGGAGAATTATTGCATCCATGGTTTATAACTCCTCCCCAGTTATTGTTTGTGGAATGAACCTCTCAAAAAATATCGTCATACATATTTTAGTAGAGTTTGGCGCTATCTTGGTCATGGATTGGCTATCTTTATTAAAATACAACATGAACTGTCTAGAAAGGGAGATCACTCTTCATATCCCAAATCCTCCTCTGATTCATTACCAATGTAAGGAGGAAGATTAATCTCCTTTAGAATCATCATCTCATGTGTGGATATTGCGGCCTTGTGAGCAGGCATATCTACCTCAAATGATTAATACAAATGAGAGAATCATTATTAAAGACATGTACATCATGAGGGATTACACTAATGTATTCCCTGAAGAGTTAACTAGTCATCCTCCTGACTGAGAGGTTGATTTCTCAATTGAAAATATCCCTGGATATCTGCCTATCTGAAAGACACCTTACAAAATAACCAGCGTAGTGCTAGAAGAGATAAAGAAGAAGTTAGAGGAGAATATGGAGAAGGGTTTTATAATCCTGAGTGCTTCACCATGGGGTGTGTCAATACTATTCATCATAAAGAAGGATGGATCAATGCACCTCTATATTGATTATCGTGAGATCAATAAAATCATGATAAAGAACAATTATCCCCTACAATGGATAGATGACTTGTCTGATTAGCTTCATGGGGCCAATTGTTTCTCTAAGGTGGACATTTGTTCTGGATATCCCTAATTAAAGTTGAGGAAAGAAGATATTCCCAAGACTGCCTTTTGAATGAGGAATGGAAACTAGGAGTTCATAGTGATTCCCTTCGAACTCACTAATGCTCTAGTAATTTTCTTGGATTTAAGGAATAAAGTCTTTAGATATTACCTTGAATAATTTTTTGTTGTCTTTATTGATGATATTCTGATATACTCCAAGAGAAAGGTGGAACATGAGGAGCATTTGAATAGTATGTTAAATATGTTTCAAAAAGATAAGTTTTATTCAAATTATAGTAAATGTGAGTTTTGGAAGGAGGAAGTATCATTCTTTTGGCATGTTATCACTAGTAAAGTATATCTGTGGACCCTTCCAAGACAAAGGCAATTGAAGAGTGGCTCAGGCCAACTTCTGTAACAGAGATCCATAGATTTTTGGGTGTGTCTAGGTATTATTGATGATTTGTGAATAAATTTTCATGAATTTCAAACCCAATGACCAAGCTAACATGTAAGGGAGTAATATCTGTGTTGACACAGGAATGTGAAGATTGTTTCAAGGAGTTGAAAAAGTGGTTTATCACTGCACCAATACTCACTCTCCCTATTAGTATAGAACATGTTATGGTGTATAATGATAATTATAAGAAGGGAATAGGTTGTGTACTAGTGAAAAATGATAAAGTGATAGCCTATGCCTCAAGCCAGCTAAAAATACATGAGAAAAATTATCCCACACATGATCTAGAGTTATCAGTTGTGATCATTGCATTAAAAATATGGTGGAATTATCTATATGGGGTGAAGTGTGAGATATATACTGACCACGGGAGTCTCAAATATATATTCACAAATAAAGAGATTAATATGCGCCAGCGAAGATGGATAGATCTCATCAAGGATTATGAATTCTCAATCCACTCCCATCCCAGTAAGGCAAATATGGTGGTAGATTCTCTATGTAGAAAGGATCCTACATCATTATAAATAATAATAATTGAAAAGGATCTGATCCTCTTATATATTAAAAGGATAGACATGGGAATCATTAAGGGAGGAACATCATCAATCATTTCTCAATTGATTTCTCAACCATCCCTCTTGGTGAAAATAAAGGATGCTTAAAGAAAAGATGTGGAATTCAGAAAAGGGTGGATGCTATCAGAAATGGGAAATCCTCCGATTTCAAAATTGATGATCATGGATTTGTAATATTTGGGACATGATTATGTGTACCATCTAATCCAAATATAAAAAATGAGCTATTTAATAATGCACATAGCTCAACCTTCACTATCCACTGAGGGAGCACAAAGATGTATCAAGATCTCTGAGAAAACTTTTGGTCGGACAATATGAAAAGGGAGATTGTTGAATATACATCAAAGTGCCTACTATGCCAATAAGTGAAGTTTGAGAGGAAAATGTCTAAGGGGATAATGAAACCACTACCCATACCAGCATGGAAGTGGTAGAATACTACCATGGACCTTGTCACTAGACTTCCAAGTATATCAAGAGGAAACAATTATATATGGGTCATTGTGGATCTACTTACAAAGACAAATCACTTTATAATGATTCGAGAGGACTTCTCATTAGATAAAATTGCATGGATTTACAACAAATAATTGGTAAGGTTTTATGGAGTACCAATATCTATTATATCCGATCATGATTCGTGATTCACCTCGAAGTTCTGAAAAAGTCTCCAACTTTCTCTAAGAACTTAACTGAACTTTAGTACGGCCTATCATCCTCAAACTGCTGGCCAATCTGAGTGAACTATTTAGATAATGGAAGACATGTTGAGAGTGTGTTCAATGGAATTACAAGGAGGATACGACCAAAATCTTCCGCTGGT
Source organism: Viscum album (assembly GCA_963277665.1). NCBI lineage: Eukaryota > Viridiplantae > Streptophyta > Magnoliopsida > Santalales > Viscaceae > Viscum > Viscum album. Next base: position 1,149,863,907 of record OY728140.1, on the reverse strand, counting down.
TGAAATATCCTACAAAAACAGTTTCCAATCGAGAATCTAAATGGCACCATATAAATCCATTTAGGGGAAAAGTTGTAGAACACTAGTGTGTTGGGATAAAGTCGGGGAGCATAAGATGCTAGGACCTGAAATGGTGGAGAAGGTGAAAACCATTCATCATCATATCAAGGCAGCCCAATGAAGATAGAAAAGTTATGTAGACAATCATCGATGAGACATTGGGTTTAAAGTTTAAGATATGATATCTCTACGCATATCTCTATGGATGAAGTTCATGAGGTTTAGAAAGAGAGGGAAGTTAAGTCCCAGGTACATCGAACCCTTCATGATCCTTGATCGAGTCAGAGCTGTGGCCTATCAACTTGAACTTACGCCTACCATGTTGAATGTACACGAGGTATTTCATGTATCCCTCTCAAGGAAGTACATACCAGAACCTTCACATATACTCTCTTCAGAGGTGGTACAGTTGGAGTATGATCTTTCCTGTGAGGAGAATCCAGTTAAGATATTGGATCGTTGATACAAAGTTCTACGAAACAAGACTACTCACCCGATCAAGGTACTATGGTGAAACGATATGTACGAAGAGGCAACATGGGAACTGGGGGAAGAAATGAAGTAAAAGTACCCCCACATATTTTCCACTTAGAATGTGAAATGTAATTTTGAGGGTGATATCTATTAAGGTGGGAGAATGTAATGAGCCAATGATTTTCAATAGAAATTCCCTTCTTATAAATATGTCATAAAATCAAATGAAAACGCAAAATAATGAACTATCATGTGCTAAGTGACCATTAAATATAATTTTTCCATTTTTGTGTTTATAATTTCAAAAATCTAACATATACTATTTTAATCAGTAAGTTATTTAGAGTCTTATAAGAGAAAAATATAATTTTTGGGGAATAGTAACCTACCCTTATGAATAGTAACATACCCTTATGAATAGTGATATACCCTAATGAATAGTAACATTACCTATGATAATATATAAATAAAATTCATGTTGAAATTATGATATACCTATATTTTAGAATAAGTAAATGAATGTTTTAAAACCGTTTTTTGATAATAAATTATGATTTTAATTAAATATTAAAATAACCATATTTAGAAAATTATTTTTGAAAAATGGATTTCATTTTTGGATTATACATGTCGAAAAATGGTTAGGGTTAATTTTTCATATTTTTATGAAATACCTAAATTTTTGATGAATGGTAAATTATGATAATTTACGGTAAGTGCTAAATAATGGATTTGTTGAGTCATTGATGATGATCTGCTGATGTAATCCCAATTATTTCAAAGTCAGATGCATTTTTTACTATTTTTGGTCATAGAATCATCACTATTTCTGGTCATTAGGGGAAATAATTAACTAATGATTGTAATATTATGAAAACCCTCTTCTCCTCCACTATAACCCCCCCTCACTCCATCTTCTCTTCACTACTCTCAAGCATGTACCTTGCCAATATTCTACCCAAATATCTCTCTAAGATCCTCCCCCACATCCAAAATCCCCTATCCATTTCAAAATAACAAAACCTCTCCCCTTAAGAGGTTCTCAAAGGAGTAAATCCCAAGAGGTAAATTCCTCTTTCCAATTCCTTCATTTCTTTTAAGTTCTTTTATTTTTGTTTAATTCCTCACATCCCTTAACCAAAATAGTGTGATAACTCTAGTAACATAAATTTACTAGAATTTTTAATTCTAATTGTATATTTAATTATCTTCTCTCCTTTCCCCACCTTTTATTTTATTGAAATGAATGCACCATTTGATATGTGCTAATTTAGCACATTCAAGGACAACGATTTTCAATTTCTATTACCATATTTAATTTTGGTCATGTAACCATTTCTTTTATGGATGAACAAGATTATTATATATGTAATAAAACTTATTTTGGGTTCTTTAATACTTTTTTATAAATGGTATTATGTTATAAATAAAAACATTTACTTTGTAATCAAACCCACCAATTAACCAAACAAGTGTCACTATAGTTTTATATAATAATTTGACTTCACTCTAAGTATCCAAATTAAATTTAAAACCATATAATCTCTTGTATGATCACTAAAAGAATATAGCTTCAATTATATACAACCACTTTTATCTTAAATATTTATCTAAACATGAATATAAGTGAACTGGTCATTAAAACCAAGTAAACAAACGAGCCCGAACAATGAAATTGGACTTCATAACCAATAAAAACGTTTATAAATGTACATAAAATGTTTATTATAAACCAATTACATATATAATAGTTTTGGGAATTTTTCATTAGTAAACCTAATTTGTTTTTTCATGTATTTAATAACAAGTGGAGAACACCAACAGATTTAAGTTAAGGGATCCTCTCCATTTCTCTCTTAATCAAGATTACCCTCTATGCAATGCCTTTAATGCATAATCCCGAATGATGGGGTATGTTTTTTATCCTCTAAAATACATCCCTAATGATTTATATGTGATGAAAAACCCCTTTTCTCTCTCATCAATCCCTCTTAGGTACAAGTGACACCATGCTAATAAACCGTACCGAATTCTACCCGAGCCTTTTTGTTCTTTCAAGTTGCCTTACCTTTATTTATATCAAAATAGAGTTATATTATCTATTTATGTAAATATAATACATTCTATTTAGTTTTATAAAATTCATTTCAGAATACACTTTCATCACTCTCTTTTAGGAATATACATGTTCTTAAAATATTCTCTCCTCAGTACCTTCTGATAAGAAAATCTGTTTTACGGGAACTTCCCAAATTGCTACTCAATTTCAAGTGAACTATATCCTCTATTTTAAGACACCATTATCTTTATACAATCAGTCTTTTTATTATGAAAACCTTCTAGGTTCAATTATGGTTTTATATCAAATATGTTTCCCTTTTCAATTTTAAAATCTCTATAGTATCTTCCTTAAAAACACACAAAAATATTTTAATGTTAATGTTTCTCAAATACATTTCATATATGTTGTCACTTCTGTTTGACCCCACATACCATGTTATATTCATATTTTACCTTATGAACGTCCATGTATGTTCTAATCCATTTCTTTCATGGACACTTTCATGATACACCCTTTGGTTATGCTTTATGTCATGATTGTGGTACCTAATTCTTCCCATGGGTACCCTTATGTTTTTGTATGGTTGATTTTGTATGATTATTTATGTGGAAATAATATTCATGAAAATGTTGAGATGGGTGCACCCAAATAGTGCTCCAATTGATTGCGTAAATTTTTTTGTCATGAGATGCGATGTGAAACGAGATTGGTGGTTAGCCATGACCAGCACTAAAATGGAAATTGGGATTTGCAGTTAGCCTTGACTCATACTAAAATGGGAAACCGTATTGGTGGTTAGGCTTGAACCATATTAAAGACATGTTTTTTTTTTATTATTTCACATTTATATGGTTCCATTTTTATATTATTCCATGCTTGTATGATATGATTTCATATGTTCCATGCTTTGGATATCATTATGTCATGCCTCGTAACTCATATGCCTAAGATGTATCTTTATGTTTATTCCATTACTCGGCTTTTCAGCTCAACCCTTTGTTCATGTGTTCACCAAGGTACCCTAAGTGTAAGGGATCAATGAAATTCATGATCCTTTTATGGTGATTAAATGAAGAAATGTTTTTTATCTCATTGTTTTATGTATTATGTACCTAGTCTTCCAAGACACGAGACTTAACAATCCTTGGCTTGTAATCTGATGTATTATTATGCTTAAAATCATTTAATGTTTTATGTAAAAGACTAGGTTCTCTATATAAATGGAATTTTAAAAATCATTTTTTTAGAAATCATCCATAAAATTAACTTTAATTACATAGTAATTATGATATTTTAATGTAAAATTAATACATACACCACTATTATGAAACTAGTATAGACAAACAAAAGTAGATACACCCATTATGAAGAATCAGAGGAATATATGTAAAGAATGACAATTTAGATTACTGTAAATGTAAATTGATATGATTAAGGATAAAAAGTAATTAAGAATTAAATAATATTGATTCAGGAGATTTATATATGTTCGTGTATTTGAGGGAAAGAGGCAAGAGTTTTCATTCAACAATTCATATATTTTAGACATGTTTTCTTTTACATAGATAAATTCCTTTATGTGGTGTATATACTACCTATTTGAGATTTTATACCATGAAATTACATTATTAATTGTATTTAAAGATTAATTGTAAGACCTATATTTAAATATTTTGTGATTAAAATTTTACCAAATTGATAAGTTGATTTTTTACATTTTAGTTTTTACTGTTTGGGACTCTTATTATGTTAACCATCTATTTCACATTGTTTGGTGAATACATTACCATTAAAGAATTTAATATTATTAATCATGGAATTTAATATATTTAAAAGACTATATTGTTTTCCCTCCATCATTTTATAATTCAATATTCAGCAAAAGTTTTATAATATAGAATATTTTCAATTATGGGAAAACCATCCTAGGTTTTGGTAATGTAAAAGTTTGTGTAGTTTTATAGAAAATAAATCCCAATCTAGATACTAAAATATAGATACATCACTGGTACATTTTAACTATGTGTTAATCATTATTATAATGGTTGGTTGATAATTAAATCAACCATCACTCTAATGCATGATGAATAGAAGAAATATTTCACACCTATCTGGGAACTCTCAAGGGATATGATGGGGAAAATTCACTTTCATTTTATGAAGCATGATGAAGGATTTTTTGTATAATTTCTATGGGATCCAACAATTTTAAGCTATTATGCCCAATTATCATTCTCCAAGGATAACCCAACATGTTGAAAGTAGTCTCACCCGTAGATTTCATTGATAAGGGTACCACTTGTTACTTTAACAATTCCCCAAAAATTCTAAGTTGAATATGGGATATTCTCTCATACATTCACATAATTATATTAAATGGGGATGCATTTGATTTAAATATTTCTTATCATATTGATTTTTGTGTTTTTATTTAGCTAGATGTTGTGTATAAAATGATATTAATGATCATGATGAAATTTTTTATGAATTAATGAGACTTAATTAAGCTATGGGTGGGACAAATAATTACATAGCCCCTCAAGGAATCAACGGGTCTCATTAGAAAAAACATGTTGGGCTTTGGTGTATACCTCTACCCATAACAGGAATGTGTCTTGACCTCTGTCTTTGGAAACAGATTTTTATGTCAATCATTATGAATTCCATTTTTATGAGATAAATGATTAATATTATTCAGGTTTTCATTATTTGTCATGGATATATCATTAACTCATTTTAAATTGGTTATGGATTCATGTTTTTCATTTATACCTCTTATATCACTTATTACATGCTTATGTTATGAACAAATCTTATGTATTCTAGTCTTCAATAAGCATTTAAGATCACCCTAATTGTATTCCCTTTTACTAGGAAACCTTTAAGGGTAAAATGTGTTATTTTCAATAATACTATAGAAAGGATAATCATGTTATAACAATGAATTCATGTTGTATGTTATGTTTTAAATTTTTATTTATGTATGTATCTAGTCTTCCGATACAACTAAATTGTTGGATCCTTCAGTAACTCTTATATTATGTATAGAAAATGTAATATAACTACAGAATTTGAATTTCTAGTGTCTATAATGTTAGAAGTTTATAGAGATGAATCTACAAGTAAATTCCCTAAGCTTTAAAGTCAAAGTCCACTATTATCTCATTCCAAAATATACTACCACTATATCCTATAAAAATAAATCTTCACTTTTTCTAGAAGGATTCCGGTCTCTCATCCATTGATTAGTTTTGAGGTTCCCATTAATTTTCTTATGTAGTAACTATATCTTTTCATTTTAATTTAATATTTATTTTATTCTCTCTCACTATATCTATCTCTATCTATATTTATATCTTATTTTATCTTTATTTTATCTCTCAATATAATTTCTTAATTCTATAAAAATGGAGATCTAAATTCAGAATTTGTATGAAGGAATGTAGTAGTGGAATCTTATGTTATTGAAAATTCATTTCTCTATTTCTTCTATTATAATAATTTCAGTGGTTATTAAATTGATTCTGAGAACCATTATCCCTATTTTTGAATATATTTTACACTTATTACTTCTTATAAACATTCATTCCCTTCAAATTTTGTATCATGAATATGGTGAATTATGAATTAAATAATTAATAGATCTGTTAGTTGACTTTAAGAAGAGAATTCTCATGCTTACAGAGGTACCATTATTGGGTAATAAGAATTCAAATGTTGAGGGTGTTGACTGGTAGTTTTTTATCTAATCATTGAGTTGAATGTTGGGTTTTATTTATATAAAAATCATATAATTGTTGTGAAATCCTTATGGAATCCAACACTCATCAGTTAAATCTATGTATTTTGGATTTTTCTTTTTGTTTGAGATGCATGAAAATATATATTAATATCATTCACTTCAAAATACCTCCAATTTATTCGTATATATTTTTTAGTATATTGTAAATTTTACATAGTTACAATAGAAATTTTTATGTGTAAGTGACCTCCACCATTGTTCAAACCTTCCTCTTGAACTATATTGAATGCTTTGAAAAAAATGTACTGAGTATAGATTCATGAAAAAACCCATATGATAATTTGTACTGTTGTTAGGGAGGCACAATAAATTAGATAAAAAAATTTCACAAAAAATCACACATTTAAATAAGTAAAAAATTGAAGTTCATTATATATATTCAATTTTAATGTTCATGATAGATTATTTCAATGATTTTTCATATGCTTGACCTAATGTTGAGTTAAAAATGGGAAGATTTAATGAATGTTCAAGTGGATAAAAATTTAATAATTCTAGAAGATTTGGGTAATCCAAATGAAGATACATTCCACTTATGTTATGTAAATTAGTGAATTAGGGATAGAATGACCATATAAATATGAATAATAAGTGAATATCATTCCACTAATATCCCTAGTAGATGAACATGAGGAGTCATTGGGGTAATTGATAGAATATCCATTAAAACTTTCATTATAATTCTTGAAGAATTTTTTGAATCATACATGGAAACTGATTGACATGTGGAAAAGCAATATGATTTGGATAAGTATTGGTATGATTTTTTGGAACCTGAATAAGTAAGATATTATCTCATCTTTGATAATGAAAAATCAAGACCACTCTACCTATTTATTTCTATGGAAGAAGACACTATGGATGAGGTAGTATTTATGGAAAATATATATGTGATTTTATACAAAATTTAGTAATAGATCATGTTTTTGTGAAATAATTATTTTTGAATGCCTTCAATTTTCATGATACATTGTCTTACACCCAGCACCATGGTTTAACACACCATGATAGTCTATTAATGTTTTTATTTAAATAATAAAATTACAACATAGTCATTAAAACTAACGATATGAATAGTAATAAGTAATTTTTAAATATTAAGCATAAAAGTTTTACACAATGAAAACATATTTTAAAAAAGTACTTAATTTTTAAAAAATCTTTTATTTGTTTTGAAAATTCAATTTTGTGTAAAAAAAGTTTTTTATTTATTTTCATGAAAAATATTGAAATTAATTTTGTAAATTTTATAAAATTAATTTGATAAAATAATTTTTTTTAAATTACCATGTCAAAATTATCATAGACTTAATTTTTTGGATTTTGATGAAAAGAGTAAATTTTTAGTGAATATTAAAAATACTTGTTTTTATTATAAACTTTCATTTCGTTTAAAAATTTATTAAAATGTTTTTTTTATTTTAAATGGTTTTAAAAGTAAAATTAGTTAAATCATTTATAAATTAATCCAATTTAGTTCATTGGAATAATTTTTATATTGAATTTTTATATAATAACTTTTTAAATATTGGCCATTTTCTCTTCCGAAAGAAACATTCTTGTCGTGACTATGGGTTTAAGATTATATTAAATTTTAATATTTTTATCAATTAAATTTAAAACAATTAATTATATATTTATAACCAGAATAAATTATATTAAATAAAATGATAATTTATTTTTTTTTACCTTAATTAATATAAAAAACAGTAAAAATTAATTACCATTGTTAAGGTAACAATGAGATTATTGGGGAGATAAATTAAAAAGATAAGGGTTAAAAATGACCCAAAACGTTTCAAAAAACCCATTGGATAAGAAAAAATTGACATTATATCTTCTAGTATAAACGATGGTCCATTTTGGAGCCTTTTTTCAAAATAAAAATGTCGATACACTATTTTCTTTTAAATAAATTATAATTGTACCATCACCTCACTTATGAAAGGTTACCCCTATCATCTTATATTTACACATCAAAAACACATTTTTCTAAAAAATAATTACCCATATAACTACCATTATTATCTCATCACATCCTATAATCCTTATTTTGGTCAGAAATATAACCTAAGAATCCTTTTGGTGCAAACCAAAAGCAGTTGTATGAATAAGAGGTAACACCCCAAACCAAATATTTTATTTTATTTATTAATCCACATAATTCAATAATTATTAATTTATAATTATATAATAATCTATGTATCTTAAATAGAATAACATGTTATTAGATTTAGTTCATGGCATAAAACAATCTCCTCTTTAAACAAATGAGATATGAAATCATCATTCATGTGTACGGTGGACTATAGGCTAGCGGAAAAATATTAACCGTTTACCATCAGAAACTATTATATCTATGTATGATGATGCATTAAATATTTACATATTATATATTTTTTATATTATAATATTTTTTAATTATTATATAAAATATACCTTCATAATTTTTATTCTATTGGAATACAATAATGTCACTCCTTTCTATGGAAACTACCGCCTCGTGAAGCGATGTGATTCATTTACTCTTTACATGAATGGTAAAAAGAATGGTTTTAATTAAAATATGTGATATATATTATATAAAAATTATTATTTACTGAAAATATATTATTTATCTATAATTCACTCAATCCTTTAAGAAAATGGAAATAATGTTCATGTGTACATACATACCACCATCTCTATAAATGGTGTATTTCATTTTCTATTTCTAAATATTATGAATCAATATAAAAACATATATACTAAATATAAATTAAATTTATATCATGTTTAAAATTCCAGATATTATAGAACCATGATAAAATTAAGTGTACCAAAAATAACTAATCAAAACATACATGAAATTAAAGCATTTATTACCTATAACAAGACTTTAACATGGAATTGTAAATAAATGGGTAATAAAAGGTCATAAGGAGATCATTTATAGTTTTATATATATAATTATGTTTCAATAATATTTTTATAATAAGATTATATTTAATATAAGGTTGTTTTTAATGTGTATGATGGAAGTCGAGACATAAGGTAATATATTTTTTTCTCAATTTTCTTTCCTTGAGAAATATATTATGTTATGCACCTATCTTCTTTTATGATGTGTTTATACAGCCCCTTTATATTTTAATATAATAAATTTATTTATTCTAATGATATTTTATGTTTCATTAAATTTATTCTCTTCCTGGTGATTAATATTCAATATTACCGAAGTGGTAAAAATTTAATGTTACAATCTCATCGTTTATAGGGATTGTTTATGATTATGTTTCTAATGATAAAATATTATGATCCATCTCTCAAGAAACTAATGAAATTTTTTCTCCTCTATATTTTTCATGAGAATACATTTTTCCCTTAATTTTCCTATCTTTATATACTAAAGAGTTCAAAACATGTTTTTTTAATTTTTCTTTATTTATCTCTTTAATAAAAAAATTGTTTTCACCCAAAACCATGTTTTCTGAAAATGTTTTAATTTTTTTTAATATTCATTAAAATATTTACTGTGGAAATTTTAACACATTTTTTATTTTTTTATAAATATTTTTGAATGGAATAATATTTTCATTTTCAAAATAATTTCTTCTTGTATCTTACCAAAAATGTGATACAAATATTTTTTTTAATTTGTATGACACAAAAAAATTCACCGTTATCATGAATAATCATTACATTGAAGCATGCATTATAATCTTCCTTATTATTTTTTATGAAAATGGTTTTGAAAAAGTATTGTGTTTTAATATGTGATTTTAAATTAAGAAAGGATATTTTTTTCAATATATATTTTAAATTATATTTCAAAAAAATTTCCACATAAGATGACATCTATTTATGTTACCTATTAATTACTTGGGGCATGATCCAAGGATAATATTACTAGTCCTTATATGAATAGTTTATGTTTCAGATAATATGATTTTTATGAAACCTTTTCCTATTCTATAGGTTATATGAGAAATAGAATCATATGACACCCATTTCATTTCAAGGGTTATGCTATGATGAAAAGATGAAATGATTATGAAACATGTCTCTTTTCCACAGGTTGTGATATATTGAATTATTTATGAAACCCATTTTGTTTCATGGTTTATGACACAATTAATGTTTTATGATCTTTTGAAACACATAAACATGATTTTCATTATGTGCATATTAATGTCTTTATCTCTCCCAAATTCATTGGTTAAATATTTCTATCTAATGAGATAGAGAGGATAGGAACATGGACTGAACCCAATTCAGTAAGGTAATTATTCCGTTATGATAGTCTTGGAAGTTGACCTTGACTTCAATGATGGTTTGGGGAGTGATCCCATTCCATAATGATAGACTTGTTAGTGAGCCACGAATAATAAGGAAATTATTTTCTATTTGGATGTCTATTCCAAATTTATATGTCTTATTCCATTATTATTCACTCATGAATCATTATCACTGACTTTATTTTGATTCATGCCATATGAACTATCAAAATTTATTCATTGATTCATGTCAATGATCATTTATATAATGGACATGGATTTGATATGATATTCTCATGTTCTTATACACGTTTCCTATTGTTATGATTATGTATCCCCCTTTTTTACCCTTTAAGAGCATCTAAGATTACCCTTTCTTATGTTTATTTTCCCTAGGTTATGATGAAATGTATTATTTAGGATATTTATAATATGGGTGCTAGATATTAAAAGAATAGAGTGATATAATTTAGTTCACCTATGAACCATTTGTTTATGTTTCTATGCTTCCAAAGACACTATATTTTTACGATCCACTGGTGTGTGTTTTTGTATTGCAATAAATGTTCATAAAAATGATGTAATATTTTTTATGAAAATACTTGGACACTATTGTTAATATCAGAGTATTAGTTTAGTTAACCTTTTGTAACGTCCCGACCTGGCTCCCCACTAAACCAGTGGCTGGACCAGACACCACATGATCTCAAGCGCAACTCCTCGTATGCCAAAGGCTGCTGACTAGCATCGAGGGTCTAAGGATAGTCAATGGGGAGACTATACCCACTTATTAGAGTTGAACAATGATATATCAATGTAAATAACAAAAAATAGAAATAAATATAGAAAGAAATATAATAAATGATAAAGTATCAGAAGGTATATTTTATAGATCTTGTATAAACAATGGAGGCCTAAGGGAAGTCTCCTCGAGCATCCCGAGATTCCTCTCGGTCCATTGCTCCCATCTTTCAAGTAAATGCAAACATCACAATCCTGCAACCAAATAGAATCTACTCGGGTACCCCAGTGCAATGGAGGCATGAGTAGGGTGTGATATATTAATCTCAGTAGGCTAGGACCACCGGTATCTACCCCAAATCCTGACATTCAATAAATAATTTAAACAGTGCAAGCATGAATAATTAAGGAAAGAAATACAGTGTAACTATATACCCAAGTACCTAATTCAGCTCTCTGCTAGTGTCTGAACCTGTATAATACAATTTTCATGCATACAAAATAGTCATTACACAATCATATTCATTTATCAATTATTCAAATCCCATTCAACTACATAATTCTCATGATCCAGACTGAGCTCAATATTCCCTGTATAAGTCACTCACCACATATGTCACTAAAGACAATCTAAGTAATCAAAGTTAAGAACAAATCCAAGATTGTGCTTTTCCTTGGATAATGTTTCATAAGATATTCAATTCAGTCATTCATATACTATATATGAGACTGTACTCTAAAAAAATAGTGATTCGCTCTTGGGTCCGTCTATTAATAGTGATTCACCCAATTCATTGATAAGTATGAACCCTTTCTAATATTAAATTCACAAATCATAGTGTCAAAATAGTTTTCATTACCCAATTTAATCATTTCATGTAGGACCAATTCGACCCACAGTCCAATGTCAACTAATGGGTGTAGAACACCATGTCTAGAACCCTCATGAGTATTTGGAGTGCCAGTCCTTGTTTAACAACCCATGGGTATTTGGAGCATCAGTCCTTGACCCATAAAAGAATATTTTCTTGCAAGTTGGGTATAGAATTCCATGTCTAACACCCCATGAGTATTTGGAGAATCAATCCCCATCTCACAACCCGTTTACGAATAATACAGATATATTTATCACTGGTGTATAATTCCTTGTCTAACTCCCCCACAACCATCCATTTATAAATTCATGAAATAATTAATCCAATCCGTTAACTAATTCAACAACTAATTAAAAAAAATCACCTATCAAAAGTCAACCATTAATTAACCATTAAACATCTCAATAATAAATAATTAATTAACAATTAATTATTCTTTGCAATCCAAATAAATAATTAACTCAACATTTAATTATCCAAATTCTTTAACAAGTCTGAACCCATCCACTCAAGCAGTGATTCTTCCTAGACTTTAACAATTTACATGAACATCATAATCATAAAAAAACATGCTGAAAAATTACCATATATTAAGAAAAAATCTCACATAGCATCTCATAATATAAAACAACTCCATCCATAACAACTTAATGCTTGTAAATCTAACATGCATCTAAAGGTACCCATGCCCAACAGTTGTAACAAAAAATTAATTCACAATCTTAATTTAATGTATACAAATTAATTAATTCTACAATTAATTAATTAAATCTTATCTCTTTAACCAATAATCAATTAATTAACCATTTTCCATTTATCATGTAATAATTAATACATCCATTTTCTATTACCAGTTTCCAATTTATATTCTGAACATTTCAAATATTCAATATTTTCAATAATCAGTAATAGCCATAATTTTTATTCTAACTCATGATATGATAACTAATTATACAATTAATTACCCTATTACCCATTATAACCATTCAAATTATTTAACAATTTTATCATATCACCTTAAACAAATTAGCAAAACATGCTAAAAATCAACACAGGTTCAAGTCCCCATTTATCTCACGTGGGCGACATCATTTAATAACATCAAAAGTGTTATACATAAACATATCACAATCAATGAAAATCACATTCTCAAATTTTTTTAAAAAGCTGTAATTCTTAAATAATGTGATAGAGATTTGGGACCCTACCACGGGGTGGCCCCATTTTAAGTTTGAATTGATTTAATTTACTTGGCGGCAAATAGTCCACAACTAGTCTGTAATCACACGCGCACACTCCTTTTATATATATATATTCATGTGTGTGCCCTACAACAATATAAATAAAATTCAAAATATTATAATAGATAATCTGAATCAAATTAGTAAGGACCAGCGCACCTCAAACTATGTACAAGAGGCTAATAAAAATTATCCCACACTCAATTTAATGATGTGGAACAATACCACAGTTAAATAACATTACCCGAAACTTGACGAAAAAGTGAAAAGTAACCCATCTTCATCGCCTTTGTCAGAAGATGTCGGAATACGGTCCAAAGGGTCTAGAGGAGCCCCATTCATATCCCTATAACTGAAGAAAGAAGGAAGCCCAATAAAACCCAATCCATATGATTTTGGCTGAGGAAATAGTGTGAGGGAGGATCCAAATGGCTGATGAGAATCACCCAAAAAAATGAAGATGTACTCACCTCACCAAGACAGACAAGATTCTAGAAGACACTGGGAGTATTAGATCGTGCGAAGAGGAGCCGACGAGGGGGGTGTAGCGGGCCTCATAGGAGGGACCTGGTGCATTTTTGTTGTTCCTCCAATATGTTGGTGCGCCATTCTCATGTTCTCTCCCCCAATTATCAATTACAACCATGATAAACTAATAGTCTTAATATAATAATAATAACATTTATTATTCTCATTTAATATAATGTTAATTCATTAACTAACATTTAAATAAATGTTTCACAATTAATTCTGAAAACCCTCATTAATCATCCAATAAAATTAATAAAATAATAATAATAATAATATCCTTATTATTATTATTTAATATTTATTTTATTTAAAATAAAAAAAATAAAAAAAAATTAAAAATTGGATAATCGCACAGCTAACCTACCCCATTTGACTACTCATGCACAACCCGATATCTATATTTACAATGGTTTAATTAAATTAAACCCAACTCCACACTTATTATTTATTTAATAATAACATTTAAAATTAACCTTCTTCGATAATTCCCAACTCATCATTATTTAATTAATTATCTAAAAAAATTTAAATAAATACAACCCTTCACTTTGTAGCGATTAATTAATTTCTTATTGACATTTAATTTAATTAAATGAAACCCCCTAGAAAAATCCCTTATTATTTTTATTCATAATAATAATAACAACCACTAATAAAACCATAATTATAATAATTGAATTATTATTTTTATTATTATTCAGTCGTAGATAAAACCCAACACCTCTTATTAAATGAAAACACTTCATTATTAATTAAAAAACTCCTTGTTTAATTATAAGTTTCTTTGAGATACCCAAAATCCTCATTAATTTGACATCAATATTATACCTCAATAAAAATTCAATTAAAATCTTTTAACATAAATGTTACACCCCATTTATGTAACACCCCAAGATTTTATGAGATATATTATTTTTAATTTCTTTCATATCTTCTGTTTTATGCTACACCAAGATTATCTTGTGTTATATGCAACACCATATTATCTTCCAGTATATGCAACACTATTCTTGGATTGTGTTACACATAATTTCAAGTTCGTTTGATAGTAGTTATTCTACGCAACATTGAGTGTGTTTATATATATAAATATATATATTCCATGTATAAATGAAATATGGTTGGATTCTATTATAGGCAACAACAAAGGAGTATTTCACTACATGCAACCCTGACTTGGCTTGCATTACATGCAATCGCGACCTTCCTCGATAGCGTGTGTAGTACGCAATACCGGGTTTCACTAAACCATGATATATTGTTATAATATTATTATGGACTAGCCACTATGAATAGTATTTACTACATTTTGTATTTATTATTCATCTTACACATTTTCTAAAACATGGTATATGAACAAAATAAATTTCTCGGGTAAAATAGGTATTTTTCAAAAAAATGCAGTTTTGTCGCCTTTTGATGGCACACCCACATTAAATATAGTTGTTGACATGTTTGTAAGTTCAATTTGAGAAAATAAAATTCTTATTTGGAATCAGGATATAAAAATTTACTTTGGATAAATTTTTCATATTATTCTGATAACTTTCATATTTTAATGAATAGTAAAAACACTCTATATTTTAATTAAAAACAACTTTTTTCATTGTAATAATTTATATGGTTAAATTATGATATTGAATTATTTTAAAGTATAAATATAATATATTTTCACCATTTAATATAATTTATATCATTATCATTGATTTTACATTGAATTCATAGGTAAAATAATTTCCATCTTTTGCATTGTTTTAACTTTTAAAACCCATTTTCTTAACAACAGGATTAATTTTAAATTAATTACTGAAACTTATGTGTTATGAATTTGGAAAAATGTATTCCATATTTGAATTTAGTGGGTCCAAATTATGTTAGTAGGTTACTTTTATTTTTTTGATATTATGAATAGTAACTACAGTAATTTTTATTTACTACAGTTAAAGATAAATCTGGTAATTAAGGATAAAATAAGATTATAAAATTACCCTGACACTTGAAAAAATTTTATTGGATGAATAAAAGTTGAACCATATCACCTAAGCGTCAGAATAGATTTATTTCATGGACTTTTGACCATGAAATAATATAATTATTATTAAAACCAAAGAAAGTGACAACATGTAACTCTCTTAAATATTATAAGTGTAATAATTTTAATTTATTGATAAACATTATATAAATTCGGATATAAATATTACCTAGAAATATAATAAAATTATATACATCATATGAATTTATTTATAATTTTTAGGGATTATATAGTTATCATTAATTATGACACAATAGTGATGTTGAAATTATTTTATTGATTGAAATATCAAATAAATGATTTTAAAAGTATTAAAATAATTATTATATGAACAATTTAATGTTCTCCACTAATTTTCTAGAAAAATATGAAAGTTTATTAATCTATTAAATCTTTTATTTCGAACATATCTTATGTATATATTTTATTTAAATTCAAATAAATGAATAGTGTCAAAATTGACACTATTGTTATTTTATAAAAATTACATATTATAAAATTGTTTAAAAATCAAAAAAATATTTAAAAATTATAAATTAAATTTTATATGGTCTAATATGTAATAAAGAATAAAATTATGGACAATTAACAACATATAAGTAATTATTTATAATTATTTAAAATTTAGAATATTATTACAACAAATAAAATTAAATAGATTATATAAGGATAAATCAAGTTGATAATGTTTAAAATAAATTCCCAACTTGTCAAAATTTTATTGGTTGATGATATTACAACCCTATCTCATCGAGTATTCTAATTTGAGTCATTTTAGAGGTTTTTATGTTGGTTTGGAATTTATTATAAATTAATATTTCTTATAATTCCAAAGGTGCCCCTCTCCTCCTTTATAAAAGGGCACCTCCTCCCTCTCCTCCTAAATCCTTTTTGAGCCTTCAAGCTCGGACAACCCCTGCACATTTACCTTATCAACCTCCTTAGAAACATACAAGAGGTCCTGGTCTTCTTCAAAGACCAATTTTAGTGCCCTAATAGGAGGTTTCAAAGAGGTGTGTCGAAGAAGAGGTAATATTCGTTATCAATTATTTCAAATGCATTTCATCTTATACATATTATTCATTAGTTGTTTCATTATTAATTAATATCACCATTATCAATCATATAAATATATGTTATTATAAATATTAAACAACCCTATTTCAACTTCTATCCATCCTAAGGAAAACAAAATCACCGTGCGTGCGTACGTACGGAATACCATCTCCACGCCGTGGTGTAATCCGTTTTTCCACCACCACCTTTCTTGGATGGGTATAATGGTGTAAATAATAAATATGTATGATTATTATAAAATCATACTGATTCTAAGAAATTATATCATTCACTCCAATTCCATTCAATTAATATGGGAATGATATTATCACTCGTGTGTACGTACGGATTACCATCTCCATGACGCTATCAGATTCATTTTCTATGTTAACAATTCAAGAATGATTATAAAGTATATATAATAAGTAATCATGAAATATATGACATGATAATTCTACTGTATTTATTTATATATGTATGTATTTCATCTACTTAATTCCATTCAATTCAACAAGGAAACGAAAACAGCGTTCATGCGTACGTACGGTCTACTGTCTCCATGAACGGTGTATTTCATTCCATTTATAAATCTATTATATATATGTATATTCTAAATATATATTATATATAAATCATGTTTTATATTCTGTAATTAATTAATCATGATCTAAGTAATTATATTAATAATTACAAGTCAAAACAGAGACGACAAATGAAACGATTTTACCCAAAACGTTACTTTAACATGAATTTACAAAATAATGGGTAATATAAAGTCATAAGTGAACCATATATGATATCACAACAATGAAGATGATTATGTAATAATTCAATTACATTATTTGAATCATTATATAGGAGTATCATATACGTATGAATCATATCAGACCTAAGGTAAGGGATAATTATTCCAATCACATTCTTATCCGAGATTGTTTATTCGTAAGTATTTTTTGAGGTCATGTTTATCATCCATGTCCATGTTTTCTAAAAATGTTTTCATAAAATGTTTAGTATTATTACATGTATGTTTAAAGTCATTTTTACCCTTTTATGACTTTTACCACAAGGTTTGGAAGGAATCTTTCTTTTTTTACCATACAAGGTACTTTTTGACTTTTCCGACAAAAGTATGAGGAGAATTTTTTTAACTTATATGGCATGAACAGATTTTTATGGTTTTATAACTCATTATTTTCATGAAGATTACTCTACAATATTGCATTATTATTTTCAACAAAACCCTTTTCTTTCAAAATTGCATGGCATTTTGTGAAAAGAAAATGGTTTTGAAGAAGAAATGATATTTTCCTCAAGAATTCATTTCAACTATTTTATCAAAACCATTTTCCATATAACATGACATTATTTCATATTTGTATGTTTCAAGTATAATGTCTCTATTATTTACATGGTTTCACATTTCTTATTATGTAATGATATCCATTTGTTTTATATGGATTATGTTATGATGGGATGATGTTTATGAAACCAATTTTATTATTTGGGTTATGAAGATTGATTTATGTTTATGTTGTGGAACACGTAATAATGATTAGATTATGAGATGGGTGGGACCTATATCTCCCTCCAATTCATTGGGTCAAGATTTATATCTCATGAGATAGACATGACTGAAATGATAAGTAAATCTGGTTCAGTAATACCAGGCTGGAACGGTAAGTAAACCCGATTCAGTAAGGGACTTTGTCCACTAAGATGGTCTTGGTAGTAATGCCTTGGCTACTATGGAAATAATAACATGAGATTAATGGTTTCCACAATTACATGTTTTATTCCCATGCCATTTTATAATTATTGATGTTCCATTATGATCTATGCCTTATGTACTGCCACGTTTTATGTCATTGCTCAAGAATCTGATGTTTAAATATTATGTTCATGTTTTGAAGTTCAAATGTATATGGTTTGTTTTATTTTCTCCATACATACCCTTAGAATTTGAGCTCACCATTTATATGTTTTATTTTTCCCAGGATATAAAGAAAGGTTTTAGGTAAGAAAAAAAGGAATATCTTTATGAGAGATGTTGAAGATCTTTCACCAAGATTAGAATATTGTGTTCCATGTTTCCAAAGACACTAAACTATTACGGTCCTTCTTTTTCTATTTTTGCTATGTATTAAGTATTCCGAAAAATTAATGTAATGTCCATTTACATCAAACTTTGGGTCTCTACAGTTGGTATCAGAGGAAAGGTTTAGTTTTCCTTTGAAACTAGGATGTGAAAACTTTAGTGAGATACCTAGAGATATTTCTAAGGTTTGTATAGGGATGTACCTAAAGTTAAGTATAAGTATATGTTATATTCCTAGATTTATGGTAACAATCCTAGAATTAACTCTAATATGTTATATATTGAAGGTAATACACCTTTATTATGTTGTTTTCCCTAGCATTATTTTTGCCCCACACGCTATTCTTTTGGGGTTTTAGGCGATGTCTGGAACCCGAAGGAACCGTATTGATCAATGTAATGGAATATGTAATGATTATCCTTCTGAACAAACCAACATTATGGGAGATGGAGTGAAAAATCTTATTTCTATACTTAGACAAGCTATGAATCATTCAGGACTTCCAAATGAGCAGAGAAGGGAACAATATTCTATTGAGTCCTTCATGAGGGAACATCCACCTTCTTTCAGTGGGTCTTCTGAGCCACTTGTTGCTGACCAATGGATCAATATAATTGAAAAGATATTTCCCAAACTTCACTATTCAGAACATGAAAGTGTCATTTTGGCTATTTACCATTTAAAAGGTGAAGCAGATCAATGGTGGGCTCTAATTAAGAATATGAGGCCCTAAGATGAAATTCAATCCATGGAATGAGATGAGTTCAAGAACTTATTTTTCTATCAGTACTTACCTCGTATCCATCGAAAAAATATGGAAAATTATTTCCTTGAGATTAAGAAAAAGGATGATGAATCTATTGGTATATACGAATAGAATTTTACAAGGCTTGCAAGGAATGCATCTGGATTTATCATCTAACCTGAAATTAATGTTGATCGATTCTTCAGTGGCTTAAAACCAAGTCTTCGAAGGGAATTAGCTATAAGAGACTTCAGTAGCTATGAAGAAATTATGTGTTGTGCTATCAAGGTAGAAATGGAAGTTGGCATTACATATTCATCTCATGGTTTTGACAAGAAATGAAATATGGCGTACAAAGTAAAATCTCAGAATAATGGTGAAAAGAAGATGAATTTTTCTTTATTCTCAAAGTGTGGAAAGAATCATGGTGGAGATTGTCTTAAAGGGAATAGAAAATATTTTATGTGTGGAAAAGAAGGTCATCGAGAAGTTGAGTGTCGAAGTAATGGAAAAAGGGTTTCTAATGATGTAAATAAAGAAAAGACTGTAGATAATGCACAACCAACACTTCAATTCTTCATGTGCAAAGAAATGGGGCATTATTATAATCAATTCCCTAATCCAAGGGTTAATAATGATGAACATGAGAAACCTCTTAAGGCAATGGACAAAGGGATGTCGCATGCGATCACTATTAGAAATGTTGAGTATGACAATAATGTGGTGTAATGATTATGTGTTTATGAAAAGGGATTTCAAAATAATGTTGTGGAATCTCATTTATAGTAATTGTGGAACATTGGAATATCTATGTAATGGTTTATTGTGGTTTTCGATAATTATATTGTACCGGTAACCATGAAAAGTGATTCAAATATTTTGGAAAGAAGATGATATGTGCATAATGAAGGGATAAAGAGAAAATTTAATGTTTGATAGTATTAATGAGCTCATGACTGATATAAGGAGTATGTGATATCATGGTTTGAGTATATAGAAACTTTGGGATTTTAGTATGTGGAAAGAGTTAACTTTTGACAGAATTCATGTTTTCACTAAGGTTCTATGGTAATTTATGTCTCAAGAGAATACATGATTAAGGTATTCACATGTTTGGAATACGAACAATAAGATATATCTTATGATATATGGGGGATAAATGGTGGTATTCATGTGCTTGTTATGTGACATTTCCAGTAATCATTTTCTTTATACTGTGAGATTGGACAGATGTATTTTGGATAATCCTAAAGATTGGAATGGATTATGTTGGACATAAGTCAGTATTGTTTAAAGCTAGAACTTTTTTCGATATTATTTCTGGAATTTTGTAATAGTATAGTTTTAGAAAAAGGACAACATGTAGGATGTGAAACTATCCATCGCGTCGGACAAGGTTGCAGGAATTGAACTCACAACCGAAGTGCGACCAGCCTTTATCGCCTACCACTAGCCTACAGGAAGTCCCTGGTTAGTATAAACTAGTTTTATTTTATTAAGAGGTATGATAGAAGAAGTATAAGTCCATTTTTGGAATCATATACGATTAACCTCACCATAGATAGACTTATGTATATTTAATAACTTTTTCTATCCTTTTATTTGATATAGATGGAATGACCTATCATTATGTCGCATGATCTACTAGCACTTCACGGAAGACAAATTCAATTTCTTTTCTTTAAGAGATGAAGTGGAAATTGTTCTAGGCACGAACAACGATGAGGTTATACTGAAATAAAGTAAGTATTTCTTCTAATTCAAATCCTTAAACTTTAGGGAAATCATCTTGAAAACCAAAAATGTTGTTCAAGTGTCCTCATATCCGATTAATCAGATGGTACCTTAAATATTCAAAAATTTATAGCTTTGTGATTAATGGTTTTTTCATAGCCATGTTCTCTACCACTTTCCATCAGAACATGATGGTTAGATTTCTCCTCCATATCCATATTTTCACCTATGTTATCCTATGTGGAAACCCAGTGATGAGTTACTTTGGGTATCTGTTATGTTTCTAACAGTCCTTTTTAAAATGAAGTTTTAGTATTCCTTTTTACGATGTGGGTTTCTATGAAAGAAACTCTCACATAATAAACCATTTATAACCCCGACAAATTTCGAGGGTAAAATTCATTTTAAGGGGGGTAGAATGTAACACCCATAGATTTTATGAGATATATTATTTTTAATTTCTTTCATATATTCTGTTGTATGCTAAACCAAGATTATCTTGTCTTATACACAACACCATATTAGCTTGCAGTATACGCAACACTATTCTTGGATTGTGTTACACACAATTTCATGTTCGTTTGATAGTAGTTATTCTACGCAACATTGAGTGTGTATATATATATAAATATATATATATATATATTCCATTTATAAATGAAATATGGTTGTATTTTGTTATACGCAACAACAAAGGAGTCTTTCACTACACGCAACCCTGACTTGGCTTGCGTTACACGCAATCGCAACCTTCCTCGATAGCGTGTGTAGTACGCAATACCGGGTTTCACTAAACAACGATATATTGTTATAATATTATTATGGACTAGCCGCTATGAATATTATTAACTATATTTTGAATTTATTATTCATCTTACACATTTTCTAAATCATGGTATGTGAAAAAAATAATTTTTTTCGGGTAAAATAATTATTTTTTAAAAAATGCAGTTTTGACACCTTTTGATGGAACACCCACATTAAATCTAGTTTTTGACATGTTTATAAGTTCAATTTGACAAAATAAAATTCTTATTTGGAATCAGGATATAATAATTTACTTTGGATAAATTTTTTATATTTTTCTGATAACTTTCTTATTTTAATGAATAGTAAAAACACGCTATATTTTAATTAAAAATGACTTTTTTCATCATAATGATTTATATGGTTAAATTATAATATTTAATGATTTTAAATTATAAATATAATATATTTTTACCATTTAATATAATGTATGTCATTATCATTGATTTTACATTGAATTCATAGGTAGAATAATTTCCATCTTTTGCAATGTTATAACTTTTAAAACCCGTTTTTTTAACAACATGATTAATTTTAAATTAATTACTGAAACTTCTATGTTTTGAATTTTAAAAAATGGATTCCATATTTAAATTCATTGGGTCCAAATTATGTTAATATGTTGCTTTTATTTTTTTGATATTATGAATAGTAACTACGGTAATTTTTATTTACTACAGTTAATGGTAAATCTTGTAATTAAGGGTAAAAATAAGATTATAAAATTACCCTAACACTTTAAAAAATCCTATTGGATGAATAAAAGTTGAACCATATCACCTAAGGGTCAGACTATATTCATTTCCTGGTATTTTGATAATGAAATAATATAATTATTATTAAAACCAAAGAAAGTGACAACATATCATTCTCTTAAATCTTATAAGTGTAATAATTTTAATTTAGTGATAAAAATAATATAACTTCGGATATAAATGGTCCCTAGAAAGATAATAAAATTATCTACATCATATGAATTTATTTATAATTTTTAGGGATTATATAATTATCATCAAGTATGACAAAATAGTGATGTTGAAATTATTTTATAGATTGAAATATCAAATAAATGATTTTAAAAGTATTAATATAAATAGTATATGAACTATTTAATGTGCTCCATTAATTTTCTAGATAAATATGACATGTTATTAATCTATTATATCTTTTATTTAGAACATATATCTTGTATATATTTTATTTAAATTCAAATAAATGAATAGTTTCAAAATTGACACTAGTTATTTTATAAACATTACATATTATAAAATTGTTTAAAAATAAAAAATATAATTAAGAATTATAAATTAAAATTTATATGGTCTAAAATGTAATAAAGAAAACAATTATAGATAATTCACAACATATAAGTAATTATTTATAATGATTTAAAATTTAGAATATTATTACCATAAATAAAATTAAATAGATTATATAATGATAAATCATGTTGATAATGTTTAAAATAAATTCCCAAATTGTTTGTTTTTTTATGTTGATGATATTACAGACCTATCTCATTTAATATTCATAATTGATTCATTTTGGAGATTTTTATATGGGGTTGGAATTTATTATAAATTAATATTTCTTATAATTCCAATGGTGCCCCTCTCCTCCCTTATAAATGGACACCTCCTACCTCTCCTCCAACCACCTTTTTGAGCCTTCAAGGTCGGAAAACCCCTGACTATTTCCCTTATAAACATCATTATAAACATACTATAGGTCCGGGTATTCTTCAAAGACCAATTTTAGTGCCCTAATAGTAGGTTTTAAAGAGGCGTGTTGAAGAAGAGGTAATATCCGTTACCGATTCTTTCAAATTTATTTCTTATTATACTTCTTCTTATTTAGTTGTTTAATTATGAATTAATAACATATGTATCACTCATATAATTATATTTTATTACAAATATTAAAAAATCCTATTTCATCTTCTATCCATCCTAAGGAAAACGAAATCACCGCGCCTGCGTACGTACAGAATACCGTCTCCACGCCGTGGTGTAATTCGTTTTTCTACCACCACCTTTCATGGATGGGTATAATGGTGTATAGAATAACTAAATATGATTATTATAACATCATACTGATTCTAAGATATTATATCATTCACTCCAATTCCATTCAATAAATATGGGAACAATATCATCGCTCGTGCGTACGTACAGAATACTGTCTCCATGACGCGATGAGATTCATTTTCTTTGTTAACGATTCAAGAATGATTATAAAGTATATATAATAATTAATCCTTAAATATATTACATAATAATACTACTGGATTTATGTATATATATATTTATCTCATCAACTTAATTCCATTCAATTCAATAATGAAACAAAAACAACGTTCATGTGTACGTATGGCCTACCGTCTCCATGAATGGTGTATTTCTTTCAATTTATTGATCTATTTTATATATGTATATTCTGAATATATATTACATATAAATAATGTTTTATATTCTAGAATTAAGTTATCATGATCTAAGTAATCATATTAATAATTACAAGTCAAAACACGGATGATAAATGAAACGCTTTTACCCAAAACGCTACTTTAACATGAATTCACAAAAGAATGGGTAATATAAAGTCATAAGTGAACCATATATGATATCATAACAATGAAGATGATTCTGTAATAATTAATTTAAATTATTTAAATAATTATACAGGAGGTTCAGATACGTACGAAGCATATCGTACCTAAGGTAATGGATAATTATTCAAATCTCATTCTTATCTGAGATTGTTTATTCGTAAGTATTTACTAGGGTTATGTTTATCATCCATGTCCATGTTTTCTAAAAATGTTTTCATAAGAATGTTTAGTATTCTTATATGTATTTTTAAAGTCATTTTTACCCATTTATGACTTTTACCACAACGTTTGGAAGGAATCTTTCTTTTGTTTACCATACGAGGTAATTTTTGACTTTTCCGACAAAAGTACGAGGAGAATGTTTTTTTAACTTATACGGCATGAACAAATTTTTACGGTTTTATAACTCATTATTTTCATGAATATTACTCTACAATATTGCATTATTATTTTCAACAAAACCCTTTTCTTTCAAAATTTCATGGAATTTTGTGAAAGGAAAATGATTTTGAAGAAGAAAGGATATTTTCCTCTGGAATTCATTTCAAGTGTTTTATCAAAACCATTTTCTATCTAAGATGAAATTATTTCATATGTCTATGTTTCAACAATAATTTCTCTATGATTCACATGGTTTCACATTTCTTATTATGAAATGATATCCATTTGTTTTATAAGGATTATGTTATGATAGGATGATGTTTATGAAACCCTTTTTATTCTTTGGGTTATGATGAATGATTTATGTTTATGTTGTGGCACACGTATGAATAATTTAATTATGATATGGGTGGGACATATATCTCCCTCCAATGCATTGGGTAAATATTTATATCTCATGAGATCTACATGGCTGAAATGACAAGTAAATCTGGTTCAGTAATACAGGGCTAGAACGGCAAGTAAACCCGATCCAGTAAGGGACTTTGTCCACTAAGATGGTCTTGGTAGTAATTCCTTGGCTACTATGGAAATCAAAACATGAGATTAATTGTTTCCACAATTACATGTTTTATTCCCGTGCCATTTTATCATTATTTATGTTCCATTATGATCTATGCCTTATGTACTTCCATGTTTTATGTCATTGCTCAATAATTTGATGTTTAAATATTTTGTTCATGTTTTGAAGTTCAAATGTATATGGTTTATTTTATTTTCTCCATAATTACCCTTACTAAGAATTTGAGATCACCCTTTATATGTTTTATTTTCCCTAGGATATAAAGAAATGTTTTATGTATGAAAAAAAGGAAGATCTTTATGGGAGATGTTGAAGATATTTCACCAAGATTAGAAGATTATGTTCCATGTTTCCAATGACACTAAACTATTACGGTCCTTGTTTGTCTGTTTTTGTTATGTATTATGTATTCCAAAAAAGTAATGTAATTTCCATGTACGTCAAGATTTCGGTCTCTACAATTTAATTAAAAATACTTCTTCATTAATTATAATCTTATTAAACATTTCATAATTAATTATGAAACTCCAAATTTATAACAATATCATTAATATGATAAAAACTCCAACCCATAACACCAAATTTAATTTCCATAATAATAATAATAGCATTAACAAAACTAAAATAATTATAATCTCATTATTTTTATTTTTCAAGCTTTTGATAAACCCAACACCACTATTTAAAAAAAACTTCATTAAACCATAAACTCCTCATTTTATTAAATTTTTCTTTGAGAAGCTCAAAAATGTCAATAAATTCCCACAAATAATATACTCCTTTAACATGCAATTAAAATATCAACGCATCAAAATAATTTATGACACCATAATAACAATAACAACATTATTATTATTAGAAAACTCCTCTAATTAATAATAAATGGTCCTTTAATAATTATGAAACACTGCATTTAAATTAAATGGTTCTTCGATAAACCCATTATCCACATTAATATCATCAATCACAATTAACTAAATCAATAACATTTATTTAAATAAAGAATCAAAAGAATAATAAAAATAACTTCATCATTATTATTGGTAAAACCTTATTTTAATTAATTAAAAACTCTCATATAATATTATTTAATTAAATTAAATAATTTATTAAACGGGTTAAACTTAATGGGTTGGACCGCAACCATGCGATGCCTGTGCAGATCCATTAAAGTGGAATTTTTTGAAATCAGTGTTCTTAAGACTCATTGGGAAACCAGTGAAATTTTTTGGATAATTACACAAGTCCAAAAATGACACCTTTAGGTGTTTCAACACTCTTAATAAAATTCTAGATCGTGGTTTTAAAAAAACAACAAATTGATAAACTGAAAAAATTAAAAAACACTCATATTTTAACCCCAGTTCAATTACACGAGACTTTAAAATATACTTACCCTAAAAACATCACATACCCAAGAAGCCTTTGGGAACCACTACTAAAATAACCAACCTACCAAGGTCATTTAATATTGTTTCAAGTTATGTGGTGTGTTCCCAACACCAAACACACCTTTAACCCTTCACAAGCTTAATGGCTAAGCCTTTAAGACCAGATCCAATGAGCAGTTTATAGCTTAAACATAGAAATTATTCTTATATCTTATGTCATTAGAAGGACCTCGTCAATGAAAATGATTAAATCTTGATCAATCAATAGAATAGGTTTCACATGCTTCCCTCGAAAGACGTCGCAGACCCAAAACCCCATTTCTCCCTTTATCTATCGATGATCCTTTAAAATTTTCCAAAACCATTTGAATGTAAAACAAAGTCCTTAACCAACCTCTGGTAAAATTTTTAGGACATGTCATCATAAGAATATTTTAAAACAACCATTCCCCAACAAAAAAAAGAAAATTAGCCCAAAGAATCAACACATCCCGCATACTACCCAGATAACAACCACTCATCAAGCCCAACAACATTTAAACTGCAGCGCAGTATAAGACCCATGCTATCTTAGTGTCTCCATGATGAAGCCAAGATAGGGTATATTATTGTCATATTCAGAAAGGATTACTAATATAAAAACCATGTTCATTATGAAGATCAGTCAAACTATTACTGAACAACTCTATTCTAAAAGCGAGACATCCCCTGCTGATACGTTTATCGAAAACTATGCAACAATACCCACCCAAAGATTTTCCATGAATTCGCAAGAAAATGCCAGCCACTCACCAGTGCATGTTTTTAGAACACATTAATGCATTCGTGTAAAATTTCTCCAACCATGATCACCAAGTCAAACATTGACCATAAAATACGTAACATAAACTTATTGGCATGTCAAAACAACCAAGTCCCAAGAAGTCCTCTCAACCAGTGGGACGAACTTACTTTAATAGCCTAGAACATCCTATGGGTACTACCTACTATGGGTTATCCCCTTACGATCATTAACATTGACCCTCTCTCTTTGTCACACAAAATAAAAAACACAAGATTTAAAAGATCCTTTTTTATTTTATCCAATTTAATTAATTCATTTAAACATTTCTTCCTTTGAATGAATTTCAACAAACACACAAGTACATTTTCACAAAAAGGACACTTGGTATTCAAAAAAAATCCCTACATAAAAATATGCATGATATCACAAACATCCTATTTAAACATTTTACATTTAGTGTTATTCAAATATAAAGAGGCAGTTTAGCATCTAAATTCCATTAACCGAAAATGAGACCTCCAAAAGTCCCAATTATTTAATCTGAGTTCTTTAATAGCAACCCCACAAAGGTTCATTACTATAAAAACTCAGCAGTATTACATTCATAACCATTTTCAAACCATAATATGGTTATATGGTTTAGTCACGTGGGTGGCCATCTACCAATCGATAAGGCACCCATACACTTTATCGATGGCAGTTGGCTCCCATTTATCACAATCAACATTCATTTAACATTTTATATTTAACATCCCTTTAATATATCAAAACGTCAATAGCATGTTAGCATAAGAAGTAAGACAACAACATGCTATAATAGAAAATAATGACCCAACAAAAAAACATGCTAATGACTAAGGAAGTATGGAATATAATCACTCAAGCATGTTAAATCTATCACTGAAACATGCTATCTAGAGTGGCATGCTAAACCAGATCAAAACATGACATTTCACCCAAGGAAGACAATCAAAATTAGTAGGCATCCTACCAATGCAACTACATGGCCTGTTATATTCATGACATGTGAATCTCTAAGTGACTAAGATGATGCATGTATGAAAATTCCTTTCCATATCAGACCAAGAAAATTATTTTTTTGAAAATTAAAAAAATCAATAAACTGTGGAAAATACACCAGTCACTCAAGGTGAAACCATATCAACTGAAACCTCTTATAGTTCAAACATCAATTCCCATCCCTGACCCCTTGGTCATTTCATGTACATGGGGTGATCAGTCCAAAGCACAACTATTAACCAATGCACCAACACATTCCTAGTCTCCTGTCTACCAACCCCAAAACAGTATGATAATGGAAAAGAAACCCTCTGATACCACTTTGAAACATCTCGACCCATCTCACCCCTAAAACAGTGACTAGAACGGTCACCACATGACCTCATGCCCATCTCCCTATATGCCAAAGGGTGTGGACTAGCATAGAGGGTCTATAGATAGTCAGTGTGGAGACTATACCCTCTTATCATAGTTGCACAAGGGTATATCAAAGTAAATTACAAATAATATAAATAAATAGTGGAGGCAGTCTAATAAAAAATAATGCATAGGAAGGTTGATTTTATAAATCTTTTACAAAAAAATGGCCAACATCAATTATATAGAAGATGCATGCATGAAATGCTAATGATACAAAAATAGAAAACAGTGAACAAAACAGCATTCTGAAGATTCCATTACAAAAAAAATAAACAATGGATCCACGCCTTGAGGGCAGTCTCCTCGCGCATCCCGAGCTTTTGCTTGATCCTTTTCTCATATCTTCCAAGTAAATTCAAACAGCACAATCATGCAACCAAATAACATCTACTTGGGTACCCCAGTGTTGTGGCTACCTGAGTAGGGTGTGATATATAAATCCCAATAGTCTAGGACTACCAGTGTCTACCCCAAATCATGACATTCATTAAATAATTTAAACAGTGAAAAAAATGCATAATTAAGGTAAGAAGTACAATGTAACTATATACCCAAGTACCTGCTTCATCTCTCAGCTGGTGTCTGAACATGTATTATACATTTGTCATGTATACACAATAGTCATTACACAATAATTTTTTTTTATCAATTATTCAAACCTCATTAAACTACCTAATTCTCATGATCTGGATTGAGCTCGACATTCCCTGTATAATTCACTCACCACAGATGTCTCTAAAGACCATCTAAGTAATCAATGTTAAGAAAAAATCCAAGCTTGTGCGTTGTATTGTATAATGCGTCATAAGATATTCAATTTAATCTTTCATATATTATATTTTAGCTTTTCCACTAAAAAAATAGCTATTCGATCCTAGGTCCATCCAATAATATTGATTATCCCAATTCATTGATAAGTATGAACCCTTTCTCATATTCAATTCACAAATCATAATGTCACAATAATTTTCATTAACCAATTTATTCATTTAATGTATGACCATTTGGACCCACATTCCAATGTAAATTAATGGGTGTATAAATTTATGTCTAGCACCCACTTGAGTATTTCGAGCATCAGTCCTTATCTCACAACCCATGGGTATTTGGGTCACAATAGTTTTCATTAACCAATTTATTCATTTCATGTATGACTAATTGGAAAAACAG
Organism: Viscum album; assembly: GCA_963277665.1. Taxonomy (NCBI): domain Eukaryota; kingdom Viridiplantae; phylum Streptophyta; class Magnoliopsida; order Santalales; family Viscaceae; genus Viscum; species Viscum album. The sequence continues at coordinate 1,149,833,032 of OY728140.1, read as the reverse complement.
TCCAATGTCAATTATTGAGTGTAGAACATCATGTCTAGCACCCACGTGAGTATTTGGAGAGTCAGTCCATGTCTCACAACCCATGGGAATTTGGAGTATTAGTCCCTGACCCATAAAAGAATATTTCTTTGCAAGCTGGGTGTAGAACACCATGTCTAGCACACCGTGAGTATTTGGAGCATCAATACATGTCTCACAACCCATTTATCAATAATAAAAATATATTTATATTTGGTGTAGAATGCCATGTCTAACACCCCACAACCATCCATTAATAAATTCATAAATTAATTAATCCAATCTGTTAATTAATTCAATAGCTAATTAACAAAATAAATTTCCTATCAAAATTTATCCATTGATTAACCATTCAACAACTCAATAGTAAATAATTAATTAACAATCAATTATTCTATGCAAGAAAATTAAATAATTAAATCAACATTTAATTATCCAAATTTTTAACAAGTCTGAACCCGTCCACACAAACAGTGATTCATCCAGGACATTAATAATTTACATGCACGTCATAATCATCAGAAATCATTTTGAACAAAGCCCATATATTTAGAAACCATCTCACACAACATCTCATAATATAAAACAACTCCATCCAATACAACATAATGTATGGAAATCTAACATGCATCAAAAGGTACGCCTGTCCAACAGTCGTAACAAACAATTAATTCACAGTCTTAATTTCTTGCATTCAAATTAATTAATTCAAAAATTAATTAATTAAATATTATCTCTTTAACTAATCATAATTAAATTAACCATTTTACATTTATCATTTAATAATTAATCCATCAATTATTATTTACCAGTACCAATTTATATTCCAAACATTTAAAATATTCAATATTTTTCAATAATCAATGACAACCACAATTTTTATTCCAAATCGTGACATGATAATTAATTCTATAATTAATTATCGTATAACCCATTCTGCTCATGTAAAGACATGTAAATCCCATGGAATTTATTTTAATACATGGGAATTTTACCAGTCCGTGAAAATTTACGACGCTGGATTCTGAGGCCCGATGTGCCGGGAATCAATTTCTGGAGTTTTGTTGGGGTACGTTCAGAAAACGTACGAGTAGGATTCTATAAAATTTGATGCAGTTCTTGGAATTGAAATATGAGGGCACCGTTGAACTCGCAATTCTGGTATTATCTTAAAACGAATTTCACTTCGATTTTAGTGAGTTGAGAATAGAAGTTAATTTTTGGGTTTTCTTGAAAAAAAAATCAAAATAAAGTGTAGCTACACTTTATTATATTTGAGTGGTCATTTGGTGTGTGGTGGTTAAAACCTCCTCATGGAGGTTGGAGGTGGGGCCACCACACCTTAACCTCTCTTGAGAGGTTATGGTGGTGGGGCCCACCAGAACTAAACCTCCCATGGGAGGATTAATATGGCGGGGGCCACATGGGGCTTAACCCCTATTAATGGGAGGAGAGGAAAACCTGTCAACTCTCCATCATTAATGAGGGAGAGCCTCTTGATTCCTTAACTCCCCATTATATAGGGAGAAACTCTTTGACCCCCCACCTTACTGGAGCCGACTCCACTATCTTTTAATTTGGGCCAATCTCCTCTAATTAATTCGTTCTAAATATTGTGAATTAATTAGGGGGAGCCTCTTTAATTAATTCATCAATTTAAAATAATAGACAAACCCATTCTTCTATGAATTTCATTTGGCATTTGGGAAGGAGGAATATTGGGAGAAGAGAGAATTCTCCAAATGATGAATTAAGAATGGAGAACGTGTTCTTACAACGAATAAAAACAATGATTATTATTCTTCAAATTACTTCCTCGGATCCTACCGATGTGGAGAATCTTCCAGAGCTGACACAGCTCGGAATTAAGAGTGCATGGTAAACATGACGAATGACGGGCAACTTCGTCTTCTTTCTGTGACTTCAACGTCGATGACCGGAAAATCAAGGTAGGGGGTTACTGCAAGTTGTTGCATTTCTTTTCTTATTCTCAACATAGAATTAATGGAATCGATGAAAAGTGATGTAATTAATTGTTGTTCATCTTCTTTCTTTGATGAACCAATTGGTACTGCCTTAAACATAGAGGATGCGAGCCAACCTAAATGGCCCGACATCCTCCATTGATTTTTTTTTCTTGTGGTTCTCTTCGAAGTGGCAACGAGGAAATGAAGGTGGCACCGACAAAGGTCGCGCTACCCACGGCCTCCGCAAACTGTGCCTCCCCCGCAGCACCCCGATTTTCCTGGCTGAACACTGATGACCTGAGCCGTGCCAAACCGGCTTTCCTGGTCGCCGCCCCGCCTGCCCGCGGCCCGCCTGTGCCCTGCGCGGCCCGGCCGCACCCCGTGCAGCCCGGCCGGTGCCCTGCCGGCCTACCCAGGCCGCCGCCCATCCTGCCCATCCATCGTCCAACCTACCCAGCGCCCTGCCGGCCTCCCCAACACCCTACCCGGCCACCACCTGGCTTGACCAAACTGTTCTCCGATTTCCGAGCCAAGTCACCCAAGTCATACCCTTCACGACAGTAGCCAAACTGGCCCCAGCCTATTGGCCAAGCCGCCTATGCGGCGACCACTGGGCCAAACCGCCCTCGTAGTCTGCTGGGTCGGGCCCAGCAGACCGGTCTGAAACTAGCAGGATGACTGGGTTGACCTACACCGGGTCAACCCAGTCTGGGTTGTGCTAAGTCGGTCCGAACGGGTAGGACCGAGCCTAGGCCCATTACTGACTGTACTTTGTTTGGCCATATCTTAGGCACCCGACGACTATTTGATGAACTTTCAATGGTGTTGGCTTCTTTGGAGTGTGACGATACCTTTGAGTATACCCCACTAGATTTCAGGGTAATATTGAGGTACAGTCTGGTTGGATTGTACAAGAATCCAACCAGTCCCCTGTGACTAAAAATCTTGTAACTCACATACCAGGCATCCGATTGTCGTGATGTCTGTTGAATTGAGACCTCAATGATGAGGTAGACCTTTGAGATAATTTTATGTGGTACTTCATGACAATTAGAGTATCGACCTGTAGCTCATGGATCAAATCCTCCAAGAGATGGGCAAGCGGAGTATGGGGACCTAGTAGTTGGTAGAGACCAGACGACTGCTTGACCGATTCGACTCGGAGTGATTCAACTACCCCAGTGAAGAGCGACTGGTAATTGGCGATAGCCCCACGTTGGAGGAGCGCCTTGTAGTTGGAGGTAGACCCATGGTACTTGACAGGAGGAGTACCTCTATAGGCTATTAGGGGGAGTTCCTGGTAGTTGGCGGCATACCCAGAGTGGGGAGCACCTTTGCGTGGGTGCGGCAGACCCACGGTACTCAACAGGAGGAGTACCTCAGTAGTCCAAGTTTAGTGGGAAGTGCCTGGTTTTGGTGGCAGTCCCACTGTACTCGAAAGAGGAGGAGTTCTCTAGAAGTCGTGGTTTCGACAATGTGAATAAAAATCCTTGTTGAGCTGAGTCAGTAACCTTTGAGTTTACCACATGATTGAGACAGATTACCTGATAACATAGGTATATGTATGGGTATATACCTAAGTGTGGTTTTCTGTTGATTTCTTACTTTGTGGTTTATCCTTGTTTGATTTTGTGAGACCTTGAGGGTCTCGGGGTCCCTACTGAGTATCGTTATACTCACCCCTTAATGGGCTATGCCCGCACCTCATTGTGTTGGATGCAGATGATGAACAATGCTGACCGAGGATGAGTGTTTGAGGATTGCATGGTACCTGAAGGTGGGACACACGGCGTGATGGTACATGGAGGAGATGGATGGATGTGGTGTGCTGTAGAGGCTATCTATACCTACCCTTAATGTAGGATTTCTCGGAGGATGATTCAACAGCTCTTCCACCTTTCTTCTGTTGTACTTGTTTTCTATGTACGTTATAGTTGGGCTTGTCTTTCTGACCCCTTTACTTTTTAGCACTTCTTTTGTATACAGTTTTACATAGTGTATTGCTTCTGGCTACTCTATTGTGTGTGTTTATAATTTGTAAAGGCATTTACTTCCCAGTTTTAGGGATTTTATGCCTTTGGTGCTCATCGCGAGCCCCAGGCCTATGGAAGGCGGGTTTGGGGTAGTCACGACACAGCCTCGTGGAACGGGTTGTGACAAATTGGTATCATAGGAGTTAGTTCTACCGCAGAACCTAAGACTCCGATCATTGTTTTCTGTGAAGAAATAGTTTTAAGGGTACCGAGTGTGGTTTTATGTTTAGGGAGTCCAGTGTTGGTGCGACGACTGATGTATCCACACACCAGGACCCTGACTTCAGATTTTGAACTCAGTGCCCGAAAACACGGATTGCAGGTGTGTTTTCAATAGTTTTTCTTTAAGTCAGATCAACTAGGTTAGCTCACCATGAGTAATATTTTGACCATGTCATGTCTGTTTAGGATACCTCCATGCAGACGACTAGTTAGAGTTCTGAGAGAGTACCCAATGACGACCCACTGAGCGACAAGGCTCCGGTGCAGGGCCCTCTTACTATGTTGTCACCTTCAGGTGGTATACCAGCAACACCACCACCCATTGGGAAGCATATGCCACTAGCTATACTGGGGGACGGTTCATGCCGACTGAGCACGTTGCAAAAGTTCCAACGGAAGAGGCCTCCGAGTTTACGAGGCGAGACAGAATCCGAGGTAGTAGAGGAATGGATGGAGGTGATTGCTAGAGTTCTCCTCCTAGTTGAGACACCAATAGAGAATATCGTTATCTTAGCTACTAGAGTTTCTAGTGAGTGACCTTGAAGTTGGTCTGCATAGTGATTAGGCTTCGGTATGTGGACCGTTTCCCGAGATTGTACCTTCAGGTAGTGTGTCGGCTATATCACTGCCTGTTGGTCAGTAGTTACAACCGGCGGTACCAGTATGTGACACTTGTAGGATTAGTGCCTTACATGCATTTCCGCATCTGATACCCCTCAGGTTCTGAGTTGATCTAGACTCATAGGCATCTGAGGACTAGCCTGAGGACATGGCTGAGAGTTCTCTAGAGCTTGTACAGCTTTGTCAGGACGACATGTCGGTAGCTGAGTAATCATTGAGGTGTACCGATATTTCCTAGTACTCGATGAATATAATACAATCAGTTATCTGGGGCTTGGACTACTAAGCGAGGTTTGTTTTAGGGCATCCGAGCCAGCACGTTTTCTCTAGATGCCAGAGAGAACCTTTGCGGTTGAATGTTCTTTGGCTGAGCGGATACAACCAGTGATTGTTAATAGTGGGAAAGCATGAAACTGGAGTCAGTCTCAGAGACTTAAGTGTGTAAAATGTTTCGAGAAGACAAAGTGTTAAAGACAAATGAATCTTCAGGGCATTAGATGTAGAACAGAGTTAGGAGAGCAACATGAGGTGGTGGAAATTTCGACATGTTACAACCACCCGCTTTAGTAGTTCCCGCTAGGCTCAGGGAGCTGGAGGAAAGGGGAAGAGGGTAGATGCATGTAGTCAAGGAGTGTGACCCAAGGGCTCTAGGAATGATTTGAGGTATGATATGTGTCTACTACTAGCTGAAATATCAATAGACATAGGTACTAATCATTTTTTCATTCCACGAATCTTGTCCCAGACCTAGAGTTTCCGGTTAAACTGTTGACTTGACCCTCACATCTGGAGATACGTTTGGGAGGAGACTCGATAATCACACTTATGCCGATGGTGTGATCTGACCCTTGAGGTGAGAGTTTCTGTTGGAACCTATTAGTGGAAGCATCGAGGCCTTATGATGTTAGTTTTGGTATGGACTGGGCAACCACAGTTCGTACACAGATTGACTGTATTGGTAAAAAGGTTGTGGTTTATCTACAACGTTGGGATGAGGTTTTCCTTAGTCGACAAAAAAGGAAACGCAGGAAGCATAGAATAAACTCATGAATAGGAGGGTGCAGTCGATCACTCTTGAGCCAGCCAGCCATACCCTCATGGTAGCAGGAGTTTTCAGTTTTCATTTTTGAGTTCCAAACAGGAGTGACAGAACATGGGGACATCTTTCTGAAAGATGTTTCCAGGATTACCCCCCCCAAAGGGGGAGGGATCTCTGCTTTGGTTGGATACTACCAGAGGTTCGTTCCAAATTTCTCCAGAGTTGCAGCACCTCTATTAACCTTGAAAAATAAGGGACAAACCTTCGTGTGGATGGAGAGATTCCATCAGATCTTTTAGGAGCTAAGGAAGATACTGACTAGTGCCCTCATCTTGAGGCTTCTAGAGGAAGGATTAGGGTATGTAGTCTACTGCGACACATCTGGGACCATACTCGGGTGTGTCCTGATGTAGGAGTGAGAAGTGATTGCATATGGTTCTTGATAGCTGAGATAGCATGAGCAGATTTACACTACCGATGATATGGAGTTAGCAGTAGTGGTTTTCTGCTTAGAGATGTGGCGAAACAATATTATGGGAACGTGATTTAGCGTGTACTCTGATCACAAGTGTCTTAGGTGTATCTTCTCTCAGAAGGACCTGAACCTGAGAAAGTGGCGATGGCTTGAGTTCCTCCAGGACTATGACATCGAGATAGCCTATACTCATGGAAAGGGGAACATTGTGGTAGATGCACTCAACAGGAGATCTAGTATACAGCTTCAAGACGAGGCGATAGAGTAGCTTGAAGCCTTACAATTATTCTTTGTGGATAGAGATGGATCAGCCTTTATACGGTCTCTTACTGTCACTCCCCCACTTCTTCAGCGAGTTTGGGAGGCACAACATGGGGACGCTGACTACGAGACATGACATGATCAGATATCCACAGGACATACAGCAGATTGATTTTGTAAAGGTGGGGTGAACGTCATCCTCTTCAAAGGATGTACTATGTTACCCGTGTCACTTCAATAAAATGTGTTGAGGGAGTTCCACACATCCCCTATAGTGGTACATCAAGGAGTGGAAAAATGTACTAGGACATTCGATGACAACACTGGTGGCCAGGTATGAAGAAGGCGGTAGTGGAGTTTGTCTCTCAATTCCTCACTTGTTAGCAAGTGAAGGTGGATCACCAGGTACCAGCAGGCTTGGTACATCATTTAGAGGTGAAAGAGTAGAAGTGGGATGGAATATCCATGGACTTCATGATGGTTCTTCCATGTAGATCAAGGGGTCACGACTCAATTTGGGTGATCGTTGAAAGAATCACCAAGTCGGCCCACTTCCTACCGATCAGAGAGAAGGGTTCAATAGAGATCATAGGACACCTCTATGTACAAGAGATTATGCGTCTATATGGAGTAACTTATAATATTGTCTCTGATTATGATGCACAATTTACTTCCCGGCTATGGAAGGGGTTACAGGAGGCTTTCTAAACACATCTTCACTTGAGTACCACCTTTCATCCTCAGACAGATGGTCAGACTGAGCAGACCATTCAGACGCATGAGGACATGCTACATGATTGTATCCTAGACTTTTGTCACAGTTAGGAGGATCACTTTCCTTTGGTGGAGTTTTCATAGAACAACAGATATCACTCCACTATAGGGATGGCACCCTTTGAGGCATTATATGGGCGACCTTGTAGATCAGCCTTGTGCTGGACTGACCCTGGGGAGTCAGCACTAGTGGGACCAGATATGGTACGAGCTACCATAGAGAAGCTGCAGATCATCCAGGATTAGATGAATAATGCATAGAGTAGTCATAAGTCGTATGATGACAGGATATGGAGACCTCAGGAGTTCGAGGATGGTGACCATGAATTCTTACGGGTCTCACCTCAATGAGGTATACAAAGATTTTGATGAGACGTCAAGTTATCTATGAGATTCATCTTACCTTTACAGGTCCTCGACTGAGTAGGCGAGGTGGCTTACCACCTGGCTCTTCACCTCAGTTTCACTCAGTGCACGACGTCTTCCACGTATCTCAGCTGAGGAAATATGTGCACGACCCTTACCACATCATCGACCATAGAGAGTTGGACGTCGACGATGGGGAAACATTTATGGCGGTCCCAGTAGAGATTGATGATCGATAGGAGCGGGTCCTACGTGGACAGTTGATACCTCTTGTGCACGTTTTTTGGCAGCACGGGATCCTCCAGGAGAGCACATGAGAGAGGGAGGCACAGATGCGGGCTAAGTACCCCCATTTTTCCCTTAGTTCAAGTTGTAGCTTACGAGGGCATAAATCCCTGAGGTGGGGAGAATGTAAAGAACCGGACACCCCATGGAATTTTCTTTAATACATGGTAATTTTACAAGTTTGCAAAATTTTACAGTGCTCGATTCCGAGGCCCGGTGTGCCCGGAATCAATTTTTGACGTTTTGTTCAGGTACATTCAGTAAACATACGAGCGGGATTCAATAACTTATGAAGCAGAACTCGGAATTGAAATTTGAGGGCACTGTTGAACTTGTAGTGCCAGTATTCACTTAATAAGACTTTCAATTTGATGGTAGTGAGTCGAGCATAGAAGTTATTTTTTTGGATTTTCTTGAAAAAAATAATAGAATAAAAGTGTAGCTACACTTTATTATATTTGAGCCACCATTTGGTGTTTGGGGGTTAAAATCTATTCATTGAGGTTGGAGGTGGGGCCACCACACCTAAACCTCTCATGAGAGGTTATGGTGGTGGGGCCCACATAAACTAAACCTCCCATGAGAGGATTAATGTGGTGGGGACCACATGAGGCTTAAACCCCCTATTAATGAGAGGAGAGGAAAACCTCTCAACTCTCTCTCATTAATGAGGGAGATCCTCTTGATTCTTCAATTCCCCTATTAAATGGGGAGAAACACCTTGACCACCCCCACCTTAATAGAGCCAACTCCCCTAACTTTTAAATTTGTTCCAATCTTCCCTAATTAATTCGTGCCAACTCTCGTGAATTGATTAGGGGAATCCTCTTAAATTATTTATCCAATTTGAATTGTTGTTCCAAAAAAATAATAGACAAAACCATTTTTCTACGATTTTCACTTGGCATTTGGGAAGTAGGATTATTGGGAGAAGAGACTATTCTTTTAATGAAGAACGAATAATGAAGAACGCGTTCTTCCAAAGAAGAACACCAAAGACGATTATTCTTAGAATTCCTTCCATGGATACTACCGAAGTTGAGCATTTTCTAGAGCTGACGTAGCTCAGAATTAGGAGGGCATGACGTACGCGACGAACGATGGGGGACTTCGTCTTCTTTCTGTGACTTCAACGTCGACGCCCAACAAACGAATGTAGGGGTTTTTGCAAGTTGATGCTTTTCTTTTCTTCTTCTCATCATTGAATGGAATGGATCAATGAAAAGTGATGTAATTAATTGTTGTTAATATTATTTCCTTGATGAACCAATTGATACCACCTTAAATAAGGAGGATGCAGGCCAACCTAACAGGGCCCAACATCCTCCATCAATTGTTTTTCTTGTGGTGTTCTTCAAAGCAGCAATGAGGTGACGAAGGTGGAAACGACAGAGGTCGCGCTACCCGCGGCCTCCACGAACTGCACCGCCCCCGCGGCCAATTGGTGTTCCCGGCCGAACACCGTCGGCCTGCGCCGGACCGAGCCATGCCGAACCGGCCTGCCAGCCCACCGGCCCGCCTGCCCGCGATGAGCCTGGAGCCCGCCGGCCTTCCCATGCCCCGCGCAGCCTGCCCGCAGCATGCTTGCGCCCCACACGGCCTACCCACGCCCCACGTAGCCTGCCCACACCCCGCGCGGCCTTCCCACACCCCGCACAGCCTGCCCGCATGCCACGCGGCCTACCCGCGCCCCGCGATGCCTCATTGTGCCCCCACCGCCTAACCGCGGCATGCACGACGCCCGTCGGCCTGCCTGCGCCCCACGCAGCCTGCCCGCAACCTGCATGCACCCCGCGCGGCCTACCCGCGTCCCACGCTGCCTGCCAGCGGCCTGCCCAACGCCCAGCCGGCTTGCCCGACACCCCGCACGGCCTACCCGGTGCCCCACCAGCTTGCCCAAGCCACCACCCAGCCTACCCGGCGCCTTGCCAGCCTACCCAGAGCCCTGCCCAGCCGCCACCTAGCTTTCCCGAACTGTGCCCTGGTTTCCAGGCCGAGTCACCCGAGCCACGCCCCTCATGGTGCTCTCTGAACTGACCCCAGCCTCTGGGTCGAGCCACTTACATGGCACCTCTGGGATGAACTGCCCCCACAGTCCGCTAAGTCGGGCCTAGCGACCAGGCCGAACCTAGCGGGCGGACCAGGTCAACCCAGACTGGGTCGGCCCAATATGGGTTGGGCCGAGTCGATCTGACCGGGTCAGACGGGGCCCAGGCCCATTACTGACTGTTATTTTTTTGGCCATGTCATTGGCACCGGACGACCGTTTGATGAACCGTCAGTGGTGTTGGCTTCCTTGGAGCGCGACTACCCCTTTGAGTATACCCCACTGAAGTTCAAGGCAATTTTGAGGTATGGTCAAGTTGGATTGTGCACGAATCAAACCGGGCCCTCAGGACTAAAAAGCTTATAACTCACAGACTGGGTGTCCGATTGACGCATTGTCTATTGAGTTGAGACCCCTATGACGAGGTGGATTTGAGATAATTTTACGTGGGACTTCATGAAAGTTGGAGTATCAACCTATAGCTCATGGAGAAGACCCTCCTGGAGATTAGTGAGCAGAGTACGGAGACCTAGTAGCTGGTTGAGACCTGATGACTGCTTGACCGATTCGACTTGGAGTGATTCAACTAGCCTAGTGGGCAGTTCTTGGTATTTGGCGGCAACACCACTGTGGAGGAGAACCAGGTAGTTGGAGGCAGACCCGCTGTACTCAATAGGAGGAGTACCTCTATAGGCTATTTGAGAGAGTGCCTGGTAGTTGGCGGCAGAACCATAGTGGGGAGCGCCTCTGTGTGAGCATGGCAGACCAACGATACTCTACATGAGGAGTACCTCAGGAGTCCAAGGTTAGTGGGAAGCTCCTAGTTTTGGTGTCAAGCCCAATGTACTTGACATTGGATAAGTTCTCAAGTAGTCGTGGTTTCGACAATGTGAATAAAAATCCTTGTTGAGTTGTGTCAGTAATATTTGAGTTTACCTCATGATTGAGACGGATTACTTGATAACATAGGTATATGTATGGGCATATACCTATGTGTGGTTACCGGTTGATTTCTTACTTTTTGGTTTATCCTTGTTGGATTTTGTGCGACCTTGAGGGTCTCAAGGTCCCTACTGAGTATCGTTATACTCACCCATTCACTGGATATTCCCGCACCTCGTTCTGTTCGACGCAAACGATGGACAACACTGATCGAGGATGCGTGTACGAGGACTGAACGGTACCAGGTTGTGGGCCACATAGTGTGAAGGTACACAGAGGAGATGGACGGATGTGGTGTGTTGTGGAGGCTATTTTTACTTACCCATCATGTAGAATTTCCCATTGGACGATCCAACACCTATTTCACCTTTCTTATGTTGTAGTTTTTTTCCTTATACTTTCTAGTTGGGCTTGTATTTCCATCCCCTTTACTTTTCATCACTTCTTTTGTATATATTTTTACTTAGTTTATTGCTTCCAGCTACTATATTGTGTGTGTTTATAATTTTTAAAGGCAATGCCTTCCCAATTTTAGAGATTTTACACCTTTGGTGCTAATCGAGAGCCCCTGGCCTATTGAAGGCGGGCTTGGGGTATTCACAACACAGGCCATAGGGGACGGGTCATGACAGCTCATTAAAATTATTTAAGTATTTAATCATATCACTTTAACCAAATTCACAAAAACATGCTTAAAATCAACACATGTTCATGTCCTCATTTATTTCATGTGGGAGACATCATTTAATAACACAAAAAGTGTCATGCATAAACATATCATAATCAGTGAAACTCACATTGTCAATTTATTTAATGAATCTATAATTCTTAAATAAAGTGACAGGTATTTCGGACCCTACATAGGGGTGCACCATTTTAAATTCGACGAAATTTTATATACATGGTGGCAAATAGTCCTCAACTGGTCCACAATCACGCGCGCATGCAACTTATATATATATATATATATATATATATATATATATTCATACGTCTTCCCCACAACAATATAAATGAAATTCAAAATATTAAAATATGTAATCAGAATCAAAATAGTATGGACCACCACTCCTCTAACTAGGTATTTGGGACTCATAAAAATTATCACACCCTTAATTGAATGATGTGAAACAATACCAAAGTTAAAAAACCATAGTCCAAACATGACAGAAAAGAAAAAACGATCTCATCTGCCTCACCATTGTTGGTAGATGACGGAATACGGTCCAAAGGGTCTAGAGGAGCCCCTTTCACATCCCTAGAACCGAAGAAAGAAGGAAACCCCATAAAACCCAAACTATGGGATTTTATCCAAGGAAACAAGGCAAGGGAGGATCCAAATGGACGATGTGAATCACCAAACTAATGAAGATTGAATCAAAACACAAAGAAGGAGAAGATTAGAGAAGACAATGAGATGATTCAATCGCACAAAGTGGATCCGGAGAGGGGGGTGTAGCGCGCCTCAAAGGTGAGGCCTGGTGAAGTATTGGTGTTCCTCCAATATGGTGGGGTTCCACCCTCATGTTCTCTCCCCCAATTATCAATTACACCCATGAGAAATGAATAGTCTAAATATAAAAATAATAACATTTATTATTCTCATTTAATATAATGTATCTTCATTAACTAACATTTAAATAAATGTTTCATAATTAATTCTGAAAACCCCCATTAATCATCCTATAAAATTAATACAATAATAATAATAATATCCTTATTATTATTATTAAATATTTATTTTATTTTAAATAAATTAAAAATAAATCATTTTAAAAACTGGAAAACTGCACAACTGACCCACACCATTTGACTTCCCCTGCACAACCCAATATCTGTATTAAAAATGGTTTAATTAAATTAAACGCAACTCAACATTTATTACTTATTTAATAATACCATTTAAAATTACTCTTCTTCGATAATGCCCAACTCGTAATTATTTAATTAATTATCTCAACACAAATTAATTAAATAAAAACCTCCACTTTGTAGCGATTAATTAAATTCTTATTCACCTTTAATTTAATTTAATGAAACCCAAAAAAATCCATTATTATTATTATTGATAATAATAATTAAAACCACTCATAAAACCATAATAAGAATAATTTCAATATTATTTTTATTATTATTCGACCGTAGATAAAACTGAACACCTCTTATTAAAGAAAAACACTTCTTTATTAATTACAAAACTCCATATTTAATTAGACGTTTCTTTGACGTACCCAACAACCTCATTAATTTTATATCAATATTATACCTCATTAAACATCAAATTAAAATAATTTAACATAAATGTTACACCCCATTTAATAAAAAACTCTTCTCCACTCATTATTATCATAATAAATATTTCATAATTAATTATGAAACTCCCCATTTATTACAATATCATTAATAAGATAAAACATCAAACCCATAACCCCTACTTTGTTTTCCATAATAATAATTATTAAATTCATGAAACCAAAATAATAATAATCTCATTATTATTTTTTTCAAACTTTTGATAAACCCAACACCACTATTTAATATAGATGCTTTATTAAATCTGAAACTCCTCATTTTATTAAATGTTTCTTTGAGAAGATCAAAAGCATTATTAAATTCTCATAAATAATATACTCCTTTAATATGAAATTAAAATATCAAAGCATCAAAATAATTTATGACACCATAATAATTATAATAAAATTATTATTATTATTATCACATTACTCCATTTAATAATAAACGGTCCTTTAATAATTCTGAAACTCTTCATTTAAATAAAATGGTTCTTCGATAAACCCATAATCCACATTAATCTCTTCAATCACATTTAATTATTTCTTAAACATTAATTTAATTAAAAAACAACAATAATAATAATAATAACTTCATTATTATTATAATTTAAACCTTCTTTTAATTAAATACAAACTCTCATATAATATTATTTAAATAAATTAAGTAATTTATTAAATAAGGTAAACTGAACGGGTTGGAATGAAACTGTGCACTACCCGTGCAAATCCATTAATGTGGAATTTTTCTAAATTGGTGTTCACGAGACTCATCGGGACACCTATAAAAATTATTGGGTAATTACACAAATCCAAAAACGACACCTTTATGTGTTCTAACACATGGAATAAAATTCCGGATATTGGTTTAAAAAGAACTACCCATTGATAAACTAGAAAAAATTCAAAAAACATTCATATTTTAACCCGGTTCAATAACACTAGACATTACACCTTTAGAAACTATGATGATGAAAATTTAGTTAGATCCATATGTATGTGTCTATGGATAAGTCTAAAGATGTGTCAAAGTATTCAATAATTCCCTAGAATTTTAGTAAATGATAGATTGGGTGATTTCCAAAATATTACATCCTATTGAGACACTAAAAGTGGTTGTGGCTTAGTCGGAGAGTTACCTATGGGTAATAAATCTTAAAAGGGATCATTGAGATGGGCTTGATCATAACCTAGTCCATGAAAATAGTCCTTGATGTACACTTGGTTTGGCATGCCCAATAGATATTCTTTGTGAATATATAAAACTTTTACAAACCATCATGAAGGATTTAAATAGATGAATATTATGAATGTCTTAGGATAAACCTAATATTCCATAGATTAGAAATTGGATTTCATGTTTTTAAATTATATAAGAGTTTATTATTATATTCTTATACTATGAATGTTGAGTGCAATTGACAATAAAATGACTACCCGCTAGAGCCACAAAATGTTATGGTAGAGGGAATAAAAAATTTCGTTGATATTCTCACACAATTTTCTAAAGAAATGAATAATTTTGGACAAGTAAACAAACATATGAGGGAAAAATATTATGTTGAATCGTTAATAAAGAAATATATACCTTTTTTAGTGGTTCTTTCATTCTGCTAGTTATTTACAAAGGACCAGTTCCACTAAAGTGATAATTTCTATTCTCTAGTGTTTGAAACATGAAATTCCAATTTTGATATATTTCATTTAGATAGAAAAAAATATCAATGGTAGACTCTTAACAAGAATACATGTGAACATGATAAAATTGACTATATGAATTAGGATGAGATCAAGAACTTATTCATCAATAATTAATTTACTTATATTCTTCAATTTATTATGGGGAATGAGTTACATGATTTTCAGAAAAAGGATGAAGAATCCATTGGCACATTTGAGGAAAATTTTACAATACATGCAATGCATGGTTCTAATATTATCATCCAACCTGAAAGTTAGTTTGATCAATTATTCAATGGATTAAAACCAAGTCTTCAATTGTAATTATCCATATGATGCATTGGTATCTATTATGAGATTTTTCAATTTCCTTTTAAGGTGGAAATAGAGGTTCAAGTTATGAATTAATATCATGGTTTTAATTACAAGATAAAAATGGTATTTAAATGAATATAAAATAATGGAGATAATAAGATGAAATTTCCATTATGTTCAAAGTGATGGAAAAAAGAGAGGAGATTGTATTAAGGAGAAAAGTACATATTTTAAGTGCGTATGGGATGTTCACAAAAAACTGAATACTGAAGTGATGAAAAGAAGAGAGATAATGAAGAAATATATTGAAATGTCAACAGAATGCAACACCCACACTCTAGTTTTCAAATAAAACGAGTATGGGATCTATACTAACCTATTCCCAAAAATAAAGGTTAATGATAACGATTGAGTTAAGAAACCTATTATGTCTAGGGACAATAGTATAAGTCATTCAATTAATGTTATTGATGAGTGGTGTGATGATGACATGGTGAAAGATACACTTACCATCTAATCTATAACTTTTATTGTCAGTTTTGTTTCTGGATCTAGCCATTCATTCATATCCAATGATTTTTTTTGAGGGTATCAAGAAACCACTAAAACAATTATATATATAATTATCAGTTAAACCACCAAATGGTAAAATGATCATATCTCAAGTATATTATTATTATTCTATTAATGTTTGTCAAAATTTTCATTCTATAAATCTTGTCATTATTCCACTGGTTGAATTTTATATTTTCATTACTATCAATTATATTTATCTACATAAATAACACATAGGTTGTCCTGGAAGGGAAGTCACATTTGATATTCTAAACAAACTTATGATCATCTATCAGTTTGATGATAAATATGAAATCCATAAGGAAATAATATATTTTTCACGATTTTGGATTCTTATTAAATAGAGGTATTTATCTTAGATATTTAGGTAGAAACTCAACATCAATCGGATGGCTATTGTGTTGGTGTTTTTGAAGTATTTTCATAAATGTTTCCTATCCTTCAAACAAAAAATGATGACGTGTTCTCAAAATAACTCATACTCGGTGCCACGAAAATTTTAAAGGCTCATATAGAATAGACCTAATTGAGTTTCATGGATTGAAAATTCAACCATAGGAGAACCTTAAAAAAGGATTCATTCATCAATGTGTCCCACCATTTCTTTTTTTTTGAAAATAAATATGGATCGATGTGACTCTACATTGATTATCGAGAGCTGAATAAGATCAAAATCAAGAAAATGTATCATATACCTTGTATTGATGAACTATTTGATAAATTGTGTGGAGATCCATACTTTTCCAAGATTTTCCGTTATTCTTGATATCATCTATTGAGGGTTATGAATGAGGTTATACAAAATAAAACCTTCCATACAAAGTATCAGAATTATGAATATATAGATATGACATTAGACCTAAAAAATTCCCTATCCATCCTCACGTATTTAATGAATATAGTTTTATAGATTACCTTGATCAGTTTATGGTAATATTTGTAGATTATATTCTTATATATTCAAAAATTAATTAAGAGCATTAATATCAAGTGATAATTTCAATAAAGATCCTTTGGAAGTAGAAAATATACATATAATTTAGAAACTGTGTATTTTGGCAAAAAAATGTTTCAATATTTGGTCATATAATCTCAAGATAGGTTATATTACTAGATCTGTCAAATATGGAAGATATTTAGTGTTGTCCCAGAGAAAACATGGTTACTGAGATTCATTGTTTTCTCTATTTATCTAGATATTATTAATTATTTTTGGAGAACTTATCACGACTATCGAATCCACTCACCTTATTAACTTAGAGGGGATACAAGTTCCTATATATAAATGAATGTGGGGAAAATTTCAATGAACACAAGAGAGGGTTCGTTACCACATCTGTGTTTACTTTACATTTTAGTTAATAATGTTTTTCAATCTATATCAATTCACCCATGAAGGTATAGGAATGTTTTTTTAGAATGATATGTTTCTAGATTATGCCTCGTGAAAATTTATGTTTCATGAGAAAAATTTTCCAACCTGTGATTTAGGGTTAGCTATGGTAATTTTTCATTAAATATTTGGATGAATTATATTTTTTGAGATAAGTGTGACATATATATCAATCAAAAAATATTACAGAATATATTCATGTAGAAGGAGTTGAATATGTTCCAGGGAATATGGTTAGATATGATTAATTATTATGAATTCTTAATACATTACCACCATGAAATAGTGAATAAGATTTCTGATTCAATGAGTTTTATAGATCAAGAATGATTATACATTAAGAGGATAACAAAATATCAACTATTTATAGATTATCAAAGGATAGATATGGAAATATGAAAGGAAGTGGAGAAATATTTTCTTTCTCAATTGAATGATCAATAATAAATCCACATAATGATTAAAGATGAACAGAATTTTGATATAGATCTATAGAAGAAGGTTATAAATGTTCAAGAGTTTAAATTTAATCATGATGTAATTATATGGTTATGTAATCATGTATGTGTTTCTTCTATTACATATTTAAAGAAGGATTCGTTAGAGGAATATCATATTTCTTCATTATATATTCACCCTAGAAATGTGAAGATTTATTGATATTTGAAAGATTATTTCTAATGGGATGACATGAAGAGAATAATAATAGAGTGTTTATTATGGTGCTTTCCATGTCATCAAGTTAAGGCTATGAGAAAACATTATATGGGGATGTTACATCCATTACCTATACCATAATGGTAATGGGAAAACATCACCATGAATTTTGTCTCCAGCCTCCCCAAAACTTCTAAATGGAATAATAATATATGGGTTATATTTGATTTCCTTAAAAATTAATCACACTTAATTGATATTAGATTAGTATTATATCTTGATTATATTTTCAGAATATACATTATGGAAGTAGCAAGGTTTCCTGATTTTCCACATTATATTGTGTTGGATCAGGATCCATGGATTACATTGATGTTATAGTGAACTGTTCAATAGGCTCTCGATACATTGTTATGTTTCAACACTACATATCATGATTATACATATGGTAAATCTGAGAGAAAAATTAAAAACCTATAGAATATGAATTTATATTGTTATATGTATTTGAATGTTTGTTGGGACCAACACCTTTCTCTAGTTGATTTTTCATACAACAATATCTTTCATTTTAGCATTTTGATGAATCCTAATGAAGCCCTCTATAGAATGAAGTTTATATCTCCAATGTGATGGAATTAATCTAGATAAATAAATCTTTTGAGACCTGATATAAAGTATTTAATGGAAAGGAAGTTTAAAACCATCCAAAAAAACATAAAAGAAGCTCAGAGTCAACAAAAAAAGTCATACTAAAAATCCCTGGTGTGACCATGAATTTAAATTTTGTGAAAAAAAATTTATAATAATTTCTACATAGAAGAAAGTATGAGAATTCTAAATAATTCTTAACTAATCCTTATGTATTTTAGTCCCTTTTAAATTATTTATCGTATCATGATGGTATCCTATCGCTTGGAGCTTCCACTAAATCTCTCTCATGTTCATTATGTCTTCCATATATCTCTCTTAAGGAATTACATTCCAGATACTTCCCTTTTATTAATCTCAAAGGTATTACAATTGGAGGATGATAATTTTTATGATGAAAAACTAAAATATATTATGAATCATAAATATAATGTTTTATAAAAAAATACCACTCAATTGGTCAATTATTGTTTGTGAAACCACTAGTTTAAAGAAGTTATGTGGGAACCTGGGTAAATGTTGAGGTATAAGTATCCTCATTTTTGTATCAGAGTGATGAATTTTTTTTAGGGAGAAACTTATTTTAAGGGGTATATAATGAAACAAACAAAGTTTTTATGAATTAATTATTTGAATAAGTTAAATTACATTGATATATTATGTTACACTCAACATCATGTTTTAAAGAACTACGAAAAACTATTAATATTATTTATTATGTAAGACCATTATAACATATGTGTTAAACTTATATTATGAATATTAATAACAAATTTTTAAATATTATTCCTAATGGGTTTATATAAATAATTCATATTCATTATAATGTACTCAATGTTTAGAGAAGTCATTATATATTTTGAAAATGCTATTAAAAAACAAAATGTTCTTTATTAATTTTCATGAAAAATAATAAAATTAATTTAGAAAATTTTAGAAAATAAATTTGACAAAATAATTGTTTTTTAAATTCATCATTTCAATACTATATTAGGGTTATTATTTGGATTTTTCTAAAAAGACAATTTTTTCAGTGAATAATGAAAAATATTGGTTTTTATTGAAAACCACATTTTCATTTAAAGAATTTATAAGGGTATGTTTTGTTTAAAAATGGGTTTAAATTTAATGTTAGTTCAATTATATATAAACTAATTCAATTTATTTTATTGTAATAATTTTTATATTAAATCTTAATATAAATGTTTTTAAAACATTTTAACATTTCTCTATGTTAAACCGCTTTCCCATTACGTTCACATATTTAATATTAAAGAAAATATTCACACTTATATGAATGTAATATTTTAAAATGAATTCCATACTTGTAATAATAAAAACTTATATTATCTAATAATGAAAATTTTATTTTTTAACATAATTAACTGTAAGGAATATTAAAATAATTTATCGCGATTATGGTAAATATGTCTTTACTAAGGAGATGAACTAATAGTATATGGGATAAAAATAAACAAAAAACAAATAAAAATTAAATTATCTATCCATATTTATAGATAATGTATTAATTCCTTGATGATATACCATTTTGGATCCTTGTTTCATGGAAACAATGTGGGAAAACATTTTTATTTTCAAAATATTATAGGTGTGAACTCATCTCACTTATAAATGGCCACCCTATCCTCTCCACTTAACACATAGAAAACAAATTGGAAATTACAATAACTACCCCGATACATTCATTAAATCCCAAATATAATAATTATATCCTAATTTTGGGCACCAATCTATCCTAATAATAATTTTGGTGAAAACTAAACAATTTTTTCTGAAGAAGAGGTTACAACCCTAACTGAGTGTTTTATTATTTTTATTCCTCAAACTCTTATTTTAGTTAAAACATACTGATATAATAAACTATATATATATGTAATATAATTATATTTTATTATTTTATGTACATGACCTATAACTATCTCCCCTTCTATCAAATGGGATACAAAATCATTATTCGTGTATACAGTGGACTACCTTCTTATGAACTGTTGTTATTCATATTCAATTACAACCATTAAAAGGTGGATATAATGATGGATTAAATTTTTATATAGGATATTTATGTTATTTTTATAATTTTTTAATTTTTATATCAAAAATACCTTTATAATTCTCATTGCATGGGAATATGATAACACCAATTGTGTGTATAACTGACAATGACATTATAGAGCAATGTGATTCATTCATACATTAGTTAGAAGGTGATAAATATGGATTTAATTAAAATAGATGATATTTATGAAGTAAAAATTATTATATAATTTTAACAAACTATTTACCTTTCTTTATATCAATTTTTTTGAGAAAATAGAGACAAATTTCTTGTATATGTACAACCTATCATCTCTATGAATAGTCTATTTCATTTTCCTTATCTATGTTTTATAGATTACTCTAAAAATATATATTTATTATATATTATGTTAATATAATTTTTAAAATTATGGATATTATGGAACCTTGATCAACTTAATTGGACTATTAATAAAAAATCAAAATTTACAGAAAAACAATGCAGTTATTTACCGAAATAGTACTTTAATAAGGAATTGTTAATAAAAATTTTATAAAAGGTCATAAGAAACTCATATATTGTATGATATATGTAGTTATTGTTTTTTAGTAAATTTATAATAAAATTATATTTATTATACATGAACTTTGAACATGCATGACATATGTTCATACATAAGGTAAGGGATTTTTGTCTTAATTTTCATTATGTGAGACATATATTATGTTATATAGCTATCTTATTTTATGAGGAGTATATACAACCACTTTAAATTTGAATATCATCAATTTATTTATTGTGATGATATTTTAATTTTCATTTAATGTTATTCATTTATGGGGTATACAATTTTAAGTTACCAAAGTGGTATGTATTTTATGTTACATTCTCACCATTTATTAGGATTATTTAGGATTATGTTTTTAATGATAGAGTTATAATACATCTCTTAAGAAAATCCTGAATTTTTTTATCCTATATATATTACATGGGAAAAAATTCCCCTTCATATTCCTCTATTTATATACTCAAGATTTCAAAATATTATTTTTAAGAAAAATCATTTTTATTTATCCCTTCAGTCAATAACCCTTTTCCATCCAAAATCATGTTTTCTAAAAATGTTCTCCGAAATGTTTCTATAATTATTAAAATTATTTATTAAATAAAATTTTATACATGTTTGAATTTTTTTAAAAATATTTTTAACGGAATATTTATGATGTTTTCCAAACAATTCCTATTTGGGTTTTACTGAAAATGTGAAAGGAATATATTTGCTTACGTGTGTGGAATAAAAGAAAATTCTATACCCTCATTACCTATCAATTAATTAAAAGAAAATTCCCTAACGTCACCTTTGCGCTACACTATTGCAATATCTTGGCACACCTAACAAAAAAAATAAAAAAAAATAAGGAATGATAATAAATCCCATTTTGTTTCATGGTATATATTATTATGTATGTTTTATAATCATTTAGAAAACATGCGTATGATTTTTATTACATGATGGATTGGACTTATATCTCCCTACAATGCATTGGGTTGTGATTTATATCTCATGAGATAGATATGATTATAATAGGAAGTGAACTTGGTTCAGTAACGTATTATTTTCAAAATGATAGTATTGGGAGAGAACAATGAAAACTATGATTGTTTGGGGAGTTAACATATTCCACTATGTTATCCATGACAGTGATCTATGACTACTATGGAAATGATTTTCAATGGTTATGTAAATAAAAAAAATTCTATATGTTATGGAAATTTTATGATCTTATGAATTATATTTATTGATTTACTTATTATTTGTGTTATATGAACTTTCAATACTTATTAAAAGACTTATTATTTTTGTCTCTATTATACAAGGTATGTTTCTCATATGTTATGCTCGTGTTCTCATACCCTTTTACTCATAGTATGCTTACGCGTCTCCCTTGTTTAAACCTATAGATAATATGAACACATATAATCTTATGTTACCATTACCCATGATAAGATGAGATGAATTATGTAGGGTATGTTTAATAATGTCACTAGATAAGAAGAACATTGTAGGAGATGCTGTTGTTCACCCATGAACCAGTTAATTATGGTTCCATGTTTACAAAAGGCATTATACCTTTACAATAATCATGCATGTGTTTATGTAATGTAATTAATGTTCATAAAAATGATTTAATATAAATATATATATATATATGGAGTCTCTAGATCTTTTATAAATTAAAACCCTACTCCAAGAGTCACTAAAAAAGAATAAAAAAATAAAGTCGAACATACTAAAGTAGAAAATATTTCTTAAAATCATATATTTATAATTTGTTAAAAATTATTTGAGTATTACCAAATATATTATAAATTTTTAGACTCTGAAAATGTATGGGTTACCTTGGATGATGATGATAAATAATAATATTTCCCTATTGAGAATGATTTCCTAGTGACCTTGCCAAAGGAAATATTATTCCTATCTGACAGACTCAAAAGGGAAAATTTCTTTTTTGATTCTTAATGTTTTTATCATATTAAATTTAAATAAATTTATGAATTACACTTTTTTGAATGTTTTAATATAGGTATAAATGATCCGTCCATGAATGAAATTCTAGAAGAGGCCACATAATTAGTGGCCGAAGTAATGGTTGGAGAACCATACATTTTTCTTCCCCTACCTTGAAATTTTTACACCATTTTTTGGGGATAGACTTGAATTTATCTATACATTGAGTAATTTATAACTAGTTTTAATGATTATATAGTATAAAGAAATAAATTTGGTGGTTCATGGTTGAGAAATAACACCATCTATATGATTTTGGGTAATAGATGGAACTACCTACTAATGGTAGAAAAAAGCTAGTATGCACATGAGGGTTCAAACCATGTTCAATCTATTTTGTCTCCATTTATCTTTCTCTTTATTTAAATTTTCCATTCATTTTTTTTATTTTTTTCACTAATTTATATATGTTTTTATTTGGCCGTATCTAGGGTATTACCCATATATTACACTATCAAATAAACTAAGGTTTTATCTTTTTTTTAACAGTGGTTTTATTACACTATACTTTTGAATCTTTTTGGTTGAAATAAAAGGGTACTAAAATCATATGTTTAGTGGATTTCAACATATATTTATGATTAATTATCTGTTTCTTTTTCTGATTATATAATTATGATTAATTATTTTTTATTTATTTTTTTGAGATTGTTTTATTCTTGTTCTTAATATAATAATTTAGAAAAATCAAACCATGTTAGTATTTTTGGAACACTAATTGATTTTAATTTTAGGGTATTTTGATGATTTATGAATTTTTTTTTTCAAACTTCAAATATGATTATTTGAGAATTTTGTTTTCATTTTGAAACTCTTCTGAACCAATATTTCCCATAATGAATATCCACCCCCACCAAATAGTTTTCAAATAATTTTTAACATATTATTATAATTTATAATATTATTTGGAGTCTTGTTTCATATTTTGGGATCCCAAATCTTCTATTTTTTTCTTTTTGAAAACATTTATTGTTCATGGAATGTTTCAAGTATGATTGAGGAATTGTTTTTAGACCCCATTTTACATTCAACTCATATGTTGGAATTCCCCTAAACATAACCTTTATTAGGCCCTTAGTATTCATGACATAACATTTTATGTCAATAAATTATAAGAGATGTTTTTATTTAAAACCACATATATAATTAAAATGGATTGTTATTGTTAATCTCAAGTGTGGGGCAATTTTTGATGTGTAATTATAACGTGAAAAATCTTTTTTAACTAAAATTGGGAAATCTAGAAAAAATTATTTATTATTGGGAAGAAAAAAAGGATGGAAAGATAAAGGATAGTCCAAAATATCACTCAAAAAAATGGGTAGGTAGGTCATTGCTACATTAAATATCAAATTAAGCCTCTCTTACCTAGAAAACAGTGATTTGAGTTGAAATTCCAAATATAATAACGTAGGAAAGACGCTAAAATGAGGGAATAAGAATGAAATATTTTTCAACTACAAAAATTTTCATGTTTGGACTACTTAATGATATCCAGAATATTTTAGAGGAGACTTTATGAAAGGATATTGATGAGAACACCATTCATAAAGAAATCAATTTTCATGAATTTGTTTCACTTTAGAGATTAAACCTCTTTATTTAGCGTATGATTTTATTACAAATAAATTCATCCAACCCTAAATCATAGAATGACCCATATAAAATACCTCAGGATTGAAACATTTATGACTTTGTGAATTTAAGATACTAGTAATTGAATAAGACTGTGGTGATCATGAATGTTCAAGGAAATGGAAAGAAGATTTTTTTTTAAAAACCTTAAGAGAGAGAGAAATACAATTATGAAGCCGTATAAATGAAATTCCCATGAGTATTATCATGATATTGATCGAAATTTTATGAATATATATGTTTTAAGGAATTTTGATCCATGTATGAGGACTCGTAATATCCATGGGTGTGAGGGTCGAGTTTTGTTTCTATTTTTACATAGGTATGTTTATTTTGATATTTGTATAGGCGATTTCCCAATAGTGAACTAGTCAAGTGGGGGGAGATGGAACTAATATTATCACATATTTTATCTGGTAATTAATTAAATATTTCCCCATTATTTTATTAATTTAATTCAATTATCACTTCATTTGGGTTTTTATAAAATATTGTTCTTAAGTATTAAAATGGATTAAAAATTGACTTTTAATAGTCCATTATCTGTTTTTTTAAATTATAATAAAATCCATTCTTTAAATTATGTTTTTAATGGATATGAATGAAATGGTTAATTTGGATGGATGAAATATTCATCATTATGTCATGGAGGGGTTGCTCATGGCTCAATGGAGTAGAACCAGAATCAAAATAAGAACTTCATAGTCATGATTCCCAGTCATGCTATTGCATGAAATTAATATATGAAGAAAGATTCAGTTTGGTGATAATTGATATAACATGGTTCACTAAAAATGTAGTTATAATTTTATTTTGGTAATTTCATAAAGCATATGAACTAGAAATATCAAATTTAGAAAATATTGAGTTAAAATGGCATGAAACAATCTTTTGATATCTATGGTGAGTTTAAAACCACAACACTTATTTACTATAAGTGTTTAAGTTGTTGTTTTTATAGTATTTCTTATTATTTTAAATGATGGATAAAATGTGGTCATATATGAAAGGTCCATCAAAAATAAAAATCGAGGTTCTAAAAACATCCAACAAGAGAACACAACTACATGGTAGTGGGTGTGGTTGCTAAAAATTTATCAAAATGGATTAGGAATTATAACCATGACATAGTTAACAAGTTGTTTTCTTTATGAGATCGATATCATAACATCTATTTTCAATATTGTTTTTTCATTTTGAAGAGAATATCATGATCTATTGATCAAAGGGGGATCTAAGATCCTTAAATACAACTATAAAGTAGAATCCATATAATGTTACTTCTTTTGATATGATTTTCCATGAATATTAATAATAACTAATCCACCATCACTAATGCCACATAGAAGTGGACCATGTGAAGGTTCTGTATGCGCATACCTATTATCCATGCATGATATTCAAACTCTACTTCTATTTACACCAAAATATACTACTAATACAACCTATGGAGATCAATATACATTTAATTTGAATGTATTTTGAGTTATCTAGAATAGATTATCATTATTGTTATATATTTTTTATTTTTCTATAACTATACTTCTATATATTAATTTTACATTTATTTTATTTTTCCACTTTCTCTATCTCTCTCTTTTACTTTATATTTTCTCTCACTATACTTTCATACCTATTTCAAAACGGAGAACCATCTTTAGAATTAATTCAATGAAAATTATCAATGTATTTATACATTCAGGCACTTTAATATATTTCTTTATTATATTCTATGAATTTAAATGGTGGATGAACTGATAATGGTGATTGGTTATCCCATTTTCTAGAATTTTGTGTTATTCTTCCTTATTATCAAAATTCATTTAATTCACTACTTTAGTTGTGAATTTTATAGAGTATGAATTGAATACTGTTGTGTGATAAAAGGCTTCTTATCTGATGTTCAGAAGATTATTTCCCCACACGTAGAGGTTTAGTGCGGGGAATGAAACATCCAAACAATGAGGGTGTTTAATGATAGTTCTGGATCTTATCATTGAGTGACATATTTATATTTTTTAACATAAAAATGATAACATCACTTTGATAACACTATTAAAACCTCCATTTGTCACTAAAATCGTCATGTTTTGTTTTTTTTCTTTAGGAGTTCCTTTCATTCAAATATATATTATTATCATATATTTTATAAAACCCCCATTATATTAGTATATTATTTTCATGTATATTTTAAATTATATATAGTAAAATAGAAATTCAATGTGTGTGAGTGGCCCCCTAGAGAGATAAACTCTATGTCTTTCACTATATTTTATTCATATACCAATAAAGAAAACACTAAAATGGGATTTAGGATAAAATCCTTCTATTTGGATCCATTTTTACTTTTTGATTGACCCACCCAATCTTTATTGGAATAGAAGTTACAAATAGCCAAATAAAAATAGTTTTAGTGTAATAAAACTATACCTAATATAATAAATTAAATTTACTTTCAATATAATGAATTATAAGACCAAAAATATCTATATAGTTAATTATGTGCATGAAAATATAAAAAATGGAAATTATACAAAAATTTGGTGCCCAAACATGTCCCTATGAACCAGAAGTGTGAGTTTTTTTAGAACACCTTTATAATCATTTAGAAAACCCATGCATGTCAACTATGACATCTACAAAAAACCCCCCAACTTAAATATAAAGCTAGATATCATGATTTATTTCCTCTACCTTACATGGAACGTAAAAAATAATATATTAACACATCCCATTTAACAACCATGATGCCCATAACCCAGAGATGGTGCTTATGTTTTTACATTAATACAAGGTACATGTTATATTTTCACCAAGGAAAAATCTATTTAATATTCTTGAGATACTAGATAAATGCATTATTTTTATGTTAGATATGGAAAATAAACCCCAGAATAAATAATTTCTTATAACCACTATGATTAATAAAATATAACTTATTCAAATAATGGGGAAAGAAAATCCAATTAAAGGGTGAGATTATATACTCAGTATCAGAAATAATACGATGAAATCTATTACGATTAATTAAGGAATAAATAATATGTCATTTTGAAAAATAAATATATACGACATTTAATCAATATGTTGAGCTTCAAAATATATCCATTGAAAATATCAACATAAAAATTACATGGATTAAAATTAAAAAAATCATAATGAAGGAAATATATAGTATCATAATTCATTATTTTATTATTAAGACCTCACTATAGTGGAATTAAAACCTTACCATTGAGGTCTTATTCTGTGAAATTTCACTGGGGTTGGTATACACTAAATACCAACTAATTTAGACCAGTTTTTCACACGAGACCTCTCTATGCATCAATAAGACATCTATACAAAGGCCCCACACATCACTTACATATTTCCAATACATGAATCGTATAATTAATCAATAATATAATACATAATCAATATAATTAATTAATATATAAATATTATTATTGAATCAAGATTAAAGGACACCAATATTTTCTGATTAAATGAAATAACATCCTAAATAAGATTTATTCCACTAACATTGCATATTGAAATGGAATAGGATTAACACAATATCAAATTCTCAAAAATTATACTTAATATATATATGATACATAAAATATATACTTGAAGAACAAAAATAATTTATAAAGAATAATTAATAATGAAAAAAAACATGATCGAAAGAAAGTGAGTGATCTAAAAATATGGTATAGCCTATAAAGTATTAAAGGATAATAGAATACCCTAAATTACTAAGAAATATCAGATTTTAAGTAAAGAAAATTATTGTGATAATTAAATAGGAATTTCAAATTGAAAAATTAAATGTCATCTTTTGTAATGATTTCGTATCTTTATTGTAAAAAAAGTAATAAATCATTTAAAAAATTCATTTAAAAATTTTAGGAAATTATTTATTATATTTTAATAGTAAAACTAAATTTTAAATGGAAAATAGAAAATTATTTTATATAAAAACCCATATAAACTTGTATAGTAAGCTAAATATATAATAAAAGTCATGAATATGGGAAAATCCATTCACATAGTATATGATTAAAAGTGTAATCCTTTCCGACTATTGTAAAAAGTAAAAAAAAAACTTGTTTAGAAAATTTTAATGATATTACTTTTAAATCATTTAATGGAAAATAATTGGTAGTATAAAAATACTTTTACCAATCATTTAAAAACATCCTTAAAACAATTTTAGTAATATGTTTATGGAATAAAATATTCCAAACCTTAAAGAAGAAAAAATGTCTATTTTTCATAAAAATATTTAAATGGATGAAAAATTTGATAGAAAACGTGGAAGCACAGAAAATAACCAGGGATAATAAAATATATTGGGTTTAATAATATAAATATAATAATATTCTTAAAACAAAAATTTATTCATGTATAATTACAAATAAGAGTGAGATTGTAAAATAATTCTTTATAGCTTTAATAAATTTTAATGAAAATGCCATTAAATGTTAAAACCTAAATTGAAACCTTAAATACATTAAATAAATATTAATTAAATATATAATATTCCAAGGTCTTATAATATACAAAATATTAAAAAAATTAGGTCTATAATATAAAATATGTCTTTTGGGAGTGTAATTGAGACGAAAAACCTTTTCCTTAAAGTCCTGGTTAGTTAAATGCTTTATATGCAACCAAAGAATAAATTTAAATTTATTTAATAGATTTTAAAATAATTTTTAATATATATTTCATTTTAAGATCCTTAATAATTATTTTACATCCCTCCATTTAATATTTCTTGTTTACGACGACTCCAAAAATTGTTCTGGTGATTTCTTTAAATTCACATTGCTAAATTTACCATGGTCAATGATGTTATAAAATTGTTAATTACTCTCTAGAATATTAATAATAAAATGAATATAATTTTTATTCATTTTATTAAAATTTATTACATACCAGGAATGGTGATATTAGAAAAATAAAATACGTTGTTCGTGGAAGTGGTATTATCAACATTCAAATAATCAACATTAAATTTTACTTATAGTCAAAAAGGAATGAAATAATAAAGTAATTAATATCAATAAAATATTATTTATATATTAAATATCATATATATTAAATAAATATATTCTTATTATCAACCATATAAAGATGCAATGAAAAACAAATCACATCACTTTGTAGAGGTTGTAGTCCATAGGTACCCACAAGCGATGATATCATTTTATAAAGGATGGGAGGGTAATAAGATAGATGATATATTATATTTAGAGGATAATAATTATGTCCTAAATTATAAGAACTCGGTTTTTTCTATAAAAGAATTTAAAATATTCTTGATGTTATTCCAGAGCAACACCTTCTGACGGCGTGTGATTCTGAGCCCCGGTGTGGCCGTAATTAAATTTTCAGTGTGTTCACACTGGGAATGCCAAATAAATGGGATAACTTTTAAATGGAGATCTGGATCGGAAGTCCGAGTGCATGGATGGGTCCGGAATGGGGTGGTTACACCAGGACCGATATAAAACATGTCTCTGCGGGGCGTTTGGACCCCTCGCTCGCTTCCAGAATGTTAAACAGATAATTAAAAAAATTAATTTATTCATTTAATGGTTATGCTCAAGTATCTCTTAAATGATGGCTTGTATTGGAAAACTGAGGGTGTCATTGAGTCCGGAGGGTGCTGTTTACCCTAGGAGAGGTGTACGTTTCGCGGGCGAGTTCCATCAGTGATAAATGGCCCCAGGGGCGTTTTAGTAATGTGGAGACCTCGGGCATTGAGTTTAATAACTTTTGAATGGGGCCTCAGATTAAAATTTCAAGACCACCGAGGTGCTCGGGAGGTGGTGTTTTTTCTAGGAGAGGATTAACCTTGACCCTACTGAGGGTTTGGGTTCGGGCCGATGGGCGGGCGGTTAAGCGTGTTTTATATTTAAACGCTTAACCCCTCCCTCTTCCCCCCTTGTCCTTCTTCCCAAGAGAAAGGAGCTCCCAATGAATAAGGAGGAACTCCTCCTCTCTGGAGAGGCGCGGTAGCTCTAGCGGATCGTCGAGAAGCTTCGGGTGATTCCCCTGCAAGTAGGTGATGTTCTTTTTTTGAGTTTTAAATCTCGAACCCCTCTTTGAATCCCAATTATAGCGCCAAATTATTGTTTGATCTTAAACAAATCCCATGTTCGTGTAGCATAATTTCTTATCATTCCAACACATATTTTGGATTTGAATTCTGAGTTCTGAGGTGCTCGAAAATGTCTGGAGAAGTTTGCGGGTTTCGGAGTTTTTTCGGCCGGATTTGGGGGCTCCAGCGGTGGTCCGGTGAGTTCCGGCGGTGGTCTGGCAAGCTCCAGTAGTGGCAGCATGCTCCAGCGGTGGTGGAGGGTTTCGGCGGCGGCTCCGGGTGGTATTTGGCGTGGCAGGGAGCTCCTCAGCCGCGGTGGCTTCACGCGGCGCGGAGCGGGAGGACTGGCCGGCTGTGCCGGCAGGTTGACTCGGAGGACCGGGGTCGCGCGTCGCGACCACTCGGAGGAAACAATGACCCGCGCAAGGTGGGTCTTCACATATCGAGAATGACCAGCCCTCATGGCCGGTCTGCAGGTAGACCGCGAGCCAGCCCCAGGCCGCGCGACTGAGCCGCGGGCTGACCCAGGCCGGGCGGACGGGCCGGTCCAGGCCGGTCTAGCCCAAGGGGATTCGTTTCCCCTCTTCGGACGCCCGTAATTTTCATTGTGGGAGTCCAATTTGCATGCCGTCTGTGGTAGTGCCTTCCTAGCGTCAGTACGAACATTTTGAGATGGATTTTGGAATTTTTAATTCCCAAAACGAGGGGCCTCGGGGGCACGACATGCCTAAATAATTCGAAGTTTTTCCGGGAGTTCTGGTTTTGGACAGCGTGGGCACATTCGATGTCTGTTTTTAGCATCGTCATTGGCGTTGCGTCCCTAGCGTCAAGACGGAGTTTTCCAGTGTGGTTTCGGGTGTTGGAACTGTAGTTGAGGTGTGGGCCCCACGACCCATCTGTTGAGCTGCTAGGAGCGTTTTGTAACTTTTTCATCAGGCATCCGTTCGGGGAGTGCGAGAAGTCGATTTCAGGTGTTTTTTTGAGGGAATTTTAATGGCGTAATCCACCCGCTTTAATTCCACATGATGGTGTGGGCCCCATGGGGGCCGTTTTGGGCGTTGACAGTGAATTTCTATCTCCTTCACTAGGTGTCCGTTTTGGACATGTGATTATTCAAACTTGTGTACTTTTTCGAGAGGATTCCAACAGTGTGATCCATTCATTGCCCTTCAGGACTGGGTTGCGGGTCCCACGTAGAACCTCTCGTGTGCGGTATGACGAAATGCATCTTTTTTTCGGATATCTGTTGCACTCAAGTGAGCAGTCCTTTTGACATGTTTTCCTGAGTGGATTGCAATGGTGTGATGCGCCCCACTATTTTCGGGGCCGAGGCTCGGGACCATGGGACGCCATTCGGGCGTAAGGCAGGGTTGGTGAATTTTTCGTCGGATATCTGTTTGAGGCAAGTAAGTAGTCTATCTCGCGTGTTTTTTCGTGAGGATTACAACTATGTAATCTTTTCAGGTGTTCATAGCCTCCTGCACGGTCTTATTAAATGTGTAAATATGAATGTTGCTCCGGTGGCAGTTCATCATATTGTGTTTGTAGCGAACCCTTGACGTGTGATCTCATTCACTCTCATGTGAGTGAAGTAAATGTTTAAAGAGATGTGGTTGGCCATGCCTCAGATGTTGAGGTGGAAATTTGGAGTTGTTATGTTATGCCTTCACGTTGACGTTGGGTGTCGTGTGCACGATATCCACTGGTCTAGAACGTGGTATACTCTGGGAGTATACGAGAATGCTTAGAGGTACATGTGGTTGTTTGTACTTGAGAAAATTTGTGCTCTCAGTTGGGGTTGACGTGGGGACACACGTCGTGTGGGCCCCATGCGCGTGCCATGTTCTGCTTTATGTACTTTTGACCTCTCGTGACGTAGAGGGTTCTTCGGTTCTCGACTATTGACCAACAGGGTTGAGTCTTTCCCTGGTTTTTTTCTCGTTTGTTGACCAGCAGGGTTGAGTTTTCCCCTGGTTCTGTTCTCATTTGTTGAATGGAATGGTTGAGTTTCCCCCTGGTCTTGTCCATGATGGTTTCGACCAGCAAGGTTGAGTGGTTTTCACTTGGCTCTGTTCTAGATGGTTTGGCAGGCAGAGTTACTTCGTGTTCCCTGGTAGAGTTCTTGTGGATTCAGTGTGACGAACACATTACGCGAACAATGATCCTCTACCCAGGAGGTGGTTTCCAGTAGTGATGGCCAGTGGGTTACCATATAATAGGGATGACCAGTGGGTTACCATACAGAAGGGATGGCCAATACAATATTGTTCACCGAGTAGTACCATCCACCAGGGATTGCTAGAACTGTTCCGGGTTTACCTCCAATGGGACTGGGATGTGGTCCCCGATGCCGGGTTTACCTCCAGCTGGTCTGGAAGTAGTCCCTGATGCCGGGTTTACCTCCATCTAGGCTGGGAAGTGGTCCCTGATGATGGTTCTGAGCCTCCCTCCAGTGGAGTACCCTTCTATTGGACTGGGCATTGGGACTCATCGACGAAATTAGTCGGGTCGCCTTCCAGTGGATTACCCTTTTATGAGACTGGGCTGTGTGGCAGTTTTTGACTCTTGCCGGATCTCCCTACAATGGGAACCTGCCGACTTCCAGGGATCATCCTCTAGCGGGGCTGGGCAGGGGGTCACCTGTCGACTTTGAGGAGACCTCTCGACTGTGGGGTAGTGATGAGGTGTGGTTTGACATTCCTCCAGAACTCCCAAGTATGAGGGGCGCTTTCTCCACCGAGACTCATCCTTGCGACGCGACCTAAAACCGTGCGGGTGAGTCAGTTCCGCCCAAAGCAGATAGTTTCGAGGTGTGGTGATTTGAACCCCTTGACTTGCAGTTCAGGGAAGACGTGCGGGATGCTAGGCATCGCTGGTATTTACTTCTGGGATTGTTCGCTACTCACTTTCTTGGGATGAGCTATAGGATGGAGATCCCCTTACGAGATTGTTAGAGATTCTTTTTTATCATATGTATATTTATATACCTTGTTCTAGTACCCATTTCATGGGTTTGGTTACTCTCCTTCCAGGAGAGGCGAAGACGCACAGGGTATGCCATGTGCTTTCCGTGTTTAGCTTCTCGTGGTTGGATGAGTCTACTTTCCTGATATAGGTAGCTAAGACTCGACAGGAAGTCCATCTTCTCACTGTTTCCAGCTCCTTGTGTCTGGATGAGTCTACCTTCTTTCCTCTTGTTGGTTTGAGCAGGACTCTCTCTACTTTTACTCTACTACACTCTTTGTTGTACTTTTTACTGCACTCTCAGTTGTACTCCTTTACTTTTCCCTATTCGATCTACTGCCTAACCTTCAGTACCTCCTTTGTTTCTCCCTTGAGCTTTTGGGGTATCATACTGAGTATTTTTATACTCACCCCTGCTTGGGCTTTTCCTGCAATTAGTGTTCCCTTGTAGACAATGGACAGGTTGGTCATGAATTTAGTAGAGCTTAGGAGTTCGGAAGATTGGACCTCGTGCGATGGTCATAATCGGGTTCTAAGTGGGGGACCCTTCCAGCTGTTTGCTTTTGTTTACCTGTTGCCGGGTTGTGGCACTTTTCTGGTTAGGCATGCGTTTTTCCCTTTTTATTCCAGTTACCTTCAGCATTTACTTTGTAATGTTAGAGGTTGATGCACTTTGTGGTTTATTTATAGAAAATTCCCTTCACTTTACTTGGATTTTATTTTTTTACTCTGTACTTCTGCATTGAGTGGGTTGCGTGTGTGTGTACAAGTACTTAGGAAAAGGCCTCCCCGAGTTGTTGTTCCTTTGGAACTGGTCGCCAGCCCCTGGCCTATAGAGGCGGGCGTGGGGTAGTTGCGGCTCGAGCCCGGGTAGGGTCGGCTCATGAAAAAGAGGTATTAGAGGTGGATCGTTCTTTGGGATGTTGTTTGGATGTCCCTAAAAAGGAATTGGTTGGTATTTAGGGAAATAGTGTTAACATGTCTCGAGAGCATCTCTCAGGCCAGGGAGTCCAGTGATGGTGTGGCGGCTGACGTATCCATTCACCAGGACCTTGATAACCCGCTTTTCGACTCGGCATGCTGAGACACTTGTTGCAGGGAAAATTGGTTTGTGAATCACATAAGATTGAGTTTTTGACTGTCCTTCTTGAGTAAGCTACTCATTGTTGTTACTATTATATACATATATGCACATCTGACCGCGGCACTCAATGATAATATTCAGGATGTCTCCGCGAAGACAGCCAGCTAGGATACCAGCTTTGGTTCGTCGCGAAGACCATGTGAGCTACGAGGCCTTAGTCCAGGACCCATCAGGCGATCCACTTTCTCCGGGTGGGCTGATAGCAGCACCCCCACCTATTGAGAAGCTGATAGCTTCAGCAGAGAAGGCTGAGCTTGAGCGCAGGTTGAGTGTGCTCCGCGATTTCCAACAGCAGAGACCGCTGAGGTTCAGTAGGGATCCAGACCCTCAGGCAGCAGAGATTTGGCTAGAGACAGTGGTTCGCCTTTTCAGGCTTGTGCATATGCTGGTATATCTTATGGTGGATTTGGATACCAACCATTCCCGCGGGGCAGCTTGGCGTTGGTGGATTCTGGTGACTTAGTTTCTTTATGAGTCGTCTCTTTCATGGGGTGACTTTCAGTTGTTGTTTCGTGAGGTGTTTTTTCCCTCCTGCTTACGCTCTGTTCAGATTCAGGAGCTCCTGCAGTTTCAATTGGGAGGGATGACGGTGGACAAGTACGCGGCTAGTTTCGCAGACCGTGCACACTTTTACCCGGACTTGGTCCACGATGATAACTTATGAGCGCGGAAGTTCGATCAGGGTCTCCGCTGAGAGATTCATGTTGTCACAGTACCCTTGGGAATTTCCACATATGTTGGGGTGCTAGAGCAGATGCTGGTGAAAGAGAGCTTCTTGTCACACTCTACAGTTGGTGGTGGCAGCAGGCACGACAGAGCCGAGACGTCTGCCGCAGCTAGCAGGCGTCAGCGGACAAAACCTTCACACTGGTGGCTTTCCGATAACCGGACTCAGGGGCGTGGTCGTATTCCACAGTGGCGCCGGAGGGTACCAAGGAATCCCTAGGAGAGTCGGTGCTATGCTTGTGTCAGGAAAGGTCACTTGGCATGGGGCTGCCCAACCAGGCATGCAGAGAGCTTCGGGCAGGTAACAGGTGCACCACCGCGGTAGAGGTAACATCGTGATCTGAGTAGCACCCAGAGAGGCGGTTCTAATAGAGGAACGGGAGGAGTAGGTAGTGAGGGATGGCTTTACGAGGTCTTCACATCACCACTAGGTGGTCCACATCAGGCTCCAGGAGCTGACATTTGGGACCACGGATAGTCGCAAGCTTTGTATGTCTACGATCCTACAGAG
The DNA here is from genome assembly GCA_963277665.1 of Viscum album. NCBI lineage: Eukaryota > Viridiplantae > Streptophyta > Magnoliopsida > Santalales > Viscaceae > Viscum > Viscum album. Next base: position 1,149,796,735 of record OY728140.1, on the reverse strand, counting down.
CATTAGGTGATAAGAGGTACACTCTACAGCTCTTCTATTTCTTGAAGTAGAATTGTTAGACTCTTTGTGTGAATTTTTTTTTCTCCCAACTCCTTTCTTGAGGTGTTACCAGGGTGGCACGGGGCATCGGTGTAACCCTGTGTTGGTAAGGTAAAATATGTGGGACCTTTTTCCATTATTCGATGGTGTCAACTTCATCGCTTTCCGAGCATGTAAGAGAGTCTTTGTCATGGGACATCGACTACAAAACCTTGTGTGACCAAATATCCTTAGGTGTTTCACCATATGGATATTCTGAAGGAGGGAATCACTGGGCTTTGTCCCAGGTCCGAACAGTGATTACAATCGCGGCATACGACGTGGTGGTTCGATCAGGGAGGTGAGATACCCCTGAGGTCCTTCGGACCATTTGAGAACGTGCGAAGGGATGGCGAGGTTATCCACCGCCTTTCCCTAACCCCAAAGTCTGGAGTGGGTGCATGACGTCTTCCATGTGACTCACCCTAGAAGAAGTGTGCGTTCTCCTATGAACTTTAACGGCAAGTACATACCTCGCGTGAACAGATCCAATCCTTTGGTATGTGTGCAGTGACACGAGACTGTGCAAGACTTCTTCAGGGTACAGGAGAGCCAGGTGTGGGCTTAGTACCCTGTGTTGTTCCCTGGTTTTTCTTTTCAGGGATGAAAATCTTGAAGGAGGGAATTATTTAAGAACCCGGTTATTGCTATAAAATACTATGGAATATTCATGATATTATTCCAGAGCAACGCCTTTAGACGGCGTGTGATTCCGACCCCAGAGTGGCCGGAATTAAATTTTCAGTGCGTTCAGACTGGGAATGAAAAATAAATGCGATAACTTCTAAACGGAGATCCGGATTGGAAATTCAAGTGTACATATGGGTCTGGAATGGGGTGGTTACCCTAGGAATGATATAAAACATGTCAGCGCGGGGTGTTTGGATCCCTTGCTCGCTTCTGGAACGTTAAACGGATAATTAAAATAATTATTTTTTTGTATAATGGTTAATCTCAAGTATCTCTTAAACAGTGGCTCGGATTGGAAAACTGACGGCACCGTTGAGTCCGAAGCATACCGTTTACCCTAGTAGAGGTGTATGTTTCGCGGGCGCGGGCCGTTAGTGCAAAATGGCCCCGGGGGCATTTTCTTAATTAGGAGACATCAGGTGTTGAGTTTAATAACTGTTGAACGGGGCCTCGGATTAAAATTTTGAGACCTCCATTTGTGGCCGGGAGGTGGTATTTTCCCTAGGGAAGGCTTAACCTCGACCCTACTGAGGGTTCGAGTTCGGGCCGACGGGGGATGATTAAGCGTGTTTTCTATTTAAACACTTAACCCCTCTCTCTTCCCCCCTTTTCCTTCTACCCTGGTGCAAGGATCTCCCAATGAAGAAAGAGTAACTCGTCCTCTTCAGCGAGGCGTGATTTCTTTGGTAAGGTGTGACAGCTCCAAAAGATCATCGAGAAGCTTCGGGCTATGCCCCTGCAAGTAGGCGATGATCTTTTTTTGAATTTAAAATCCCAAACCCCTCTTTGAATCCAAATTATAGGATCAAATTGTTGTTTGATCTTCGAAAAAATACCATGTTTGTCTATTATAATTTCTCATCATTCCAACACATCTTTCAGATTTGAATTCCGAGTTCCGAGGAGATCACAAATGTCCGGCGAAGTTTGCGGGTTTTGGAGTTTTTCCGGCCGGATTTGGGGGTTCCAGCGGTGGTCTGATGAGTTCCGACGGTCGTCTGGAGAGCTCCAGCGGCGGCGGCAGGCTACAGCTGTGGCGGCGGGTTTCGACGGCAGCTCTGGGATGTATTCGGCACGGCGGCGAGATCTTCAGTTGTGGCGGATTCGCGCAGTGCGGAGCGGGAGGACCGATCGGCTGTGCCGGCCGGTTGACTCAGAGGACCGGGGTCGCGCGCCACGACCCCGCGGGGGAAAAAATACCCGCAGAAGGTGGGTATTCATGTGGTGAGAATGACCGGCCCTCTTGGATAGTCTGCAGGCGGACCGCGAGTCAGTGTCGGGCCGGGCGGACCGGCCGGTTCAGGCCGGTCCAGCCCCAGGGGATTCGCTTGCCCTCTTCGAACGCCCGTAATTTTCATTGCGGGAGTCTAATTTGCATGTCGTCTGTGGGAGTGCCTTCCTGGCGTCGTGACGATCATTTTACGATGGTTTTGTGAATTTTTAATACTCTAAACGAGTAGCCTCGGGGGCGCGACATGGCTTTACATAGTTTGACATTTTTCTGGGAGTTTTGGTTTTGGACGGCGCGGGCACATCCGATGTCCGTTTTGAGCGCCATCAGTGGAGTTGAGACCCTGACATTGAGACGGAGGTTTCCATCTTGGTTTCGGGAATTGGAACCAGAGTTGAGGTGTGAGACCCATGGCCTATCTGTTGAGCTGTTAGTAGTGTTTTGTAACTTTTTCATCAAGCATCCATTCAGGGCGTGCGAGTAGTCAATTCCAGGTGTTTTTTCGAGGGCATTGCAATGGTGCAATCTGTTTGCTTTAATTCTGCATGATGGAGCGGGCCCCATGGGGGCCGTTTTGGGCGTTGACGGTGAATTTCTATCTCCTTCACCGGGTGTCCTTTTTGGACAAGTGATTAGTTGAACTTATGTAATTTTTCAAGAGGATCGCAATGGTGTGATCCATTCATTGCGCTTTGGAACCGGGTTGCGGGTCCCACGTAGAACCTCTCGTGTGTGGTATGGTGAAATGCATCTTTTTCTCCGGATATCTGTTGCACTCATGTGAGCAGTCCTTTTGATGTGTTTTTCCAAGGGGATTTCAATGGTGCGATGCACTCAACTATTTTTGAGGCCGAGGCTCGTGACCATGGGATATTGTTTGGGCATAAGGCGGTGATGGTGACTTTTCCGTCGGATATCCGTTTGAGGCGATTAAGTAGTCTATCTCGCGTGTTTTTTCATGAGGATTACAACTGTGTAATATGTTCAGGCCTGTGAAGCCTTCTACGTGGTCTTATTAAATGTGTAAATATGAATGGTGCTATATTTGCAGTTCTTCATACTATGTTTGTTGCGGACCCTTAACGTGTGATCACATGCACTCCCGTGTGAGTGAAGTAAATTTTTAAAGAGATGTGGTTGTCTGTGCCTTAGCAGTTGAGGTGGCATGTTGTATTTGTTACGTTACGCATTCGCGTTGACGTTGGGTGATGTCTTCATGATAGCCTTTGGGCTGGAATGTGGTATACACTGGGAGTATACGAGAACGCATGGAGGTACATGTGGTTTTATGTACCTGAGAATGTTTGTGCGCTCGATTGGGGTAGACTTGGGGCCACACGTCGTTTGGGCCCCTTGCGCGTGTCGTGTTTTGATTTATATAATTTTGACCTCTCATGATGTAGAGGGTTCCTCAGTTATCGACTATTGACCAGAAGGGTTGAGTCTTCCCCTGGTTCTATTCTCATTTGTTGGCCAGCAAAGTTGTGTTTTCCCCTGGTTCTATTATCATTTGTTGACTGACAGGGTTGTGTTTCCCCCTGGTCTTGTCCACGATGGTTTCGACCAGCAGGGCTGAGTGGTTTTCCCTGGGCTCTGTTCTCAATGGTTTGGCCGGCAGAGTTACTTCATGTTCCCTGGTAAAGTTCTTGTGGATTCGGTGTGACCAAAACATTACACGGGCACCGATCCTCTACCAAGGAGGTTGTTTCTAGCAGGGATGGCCAGGGGGTTACCATCCACTAGGGATGTCCATTGGGTTCCCATCCAATAGTGATAGCCAGTACAGCGGTGTTCACCGAGTAGTATCATCCAGCAGGGATGGCCAGAGCGGTTCCGGGTTTACCTCCAGCAGGGATGGGAAGTGGTCCCCGATGCCAGGTTTACCTCCAGATGGGTTGGGAAGTGGTCCCCAATGCTGGGTTTACCTCAGCTGGGCTGGGAAGTGGTCCCCGATGATGGTTCTGAGCCTCCCTTCAGTGGAGTAACCTTCTACAGGACTGGTCATTGGGACTCGTCGACGAATTTAGTAGGTTCTACCTCTAGAGGATTACCCTTTTACGGGACTGGGCAATGTGGCACCGGTAGACTCTTTTCGGGTCTCCCCCCAGTGGGAACCCATTGTCTTCCAGGGATCACCCTTCAGCAGGGCTAGGCAGGGGGTCGCCTGTCGACTTTGAGGAGACCTCTAGACTGTGGGGCAATGAAGAGGTGTGGTTTGACGTTCCCCCAGAACTCTCAAGTATGAGGTGCACTTTCCCCACCGAGATGCGTCTTTGAGACGCGACCTAAAACCATGCGGGCGAGTCAGTGCTGCCCAAATCGGATAATTTCGAGGTGAGGTGATTTGAGCCACTTTGACTTGAAGTTCGGGGCAGACCTACAGGATGCTGGGCATCGATGGTGTTTACTTCTGCGAATGTTGGCTACTCACTTTCTTGGGCTAAGATATGGGATGTAGATCCCCTTATGACCTTGTTTGGGCTTCTTGTTGATCATATGTATATGAATATACCTTGTTCTAGTACCCACTTCTTGGGTTTTGTTACTCTCCTTCCAGTAGAGGCGAGGACGCACAGGGTATGCCACGTGATTTCTGTTTCTAGCAACTCGTGGTTGGATGAGTCTACTCTCCTGTTATAGGTAGCGATGACTCGACGGGAATTTCATCTTCTCACCATTTCCAGCACCTTTTGTCTGGACGAGTATACCTTCTTTCCTCTTATTGGGTTGAGCTGGACTCTCTCTACTGTTATTCTACTATACTATTTCTTGTACTCTTTACTGTAATCTCGGTTGTACTCCTTTAATTTTCCCTGTTCGTTCTACTGCTCACCCTTTGGTACCTCCTTTGTTTCCCCCTCGAGACTTCGGAGTGTCCTACTGAGTATTTTTATACTCACCCCTTCTTGGTCTTTCCCCGCACCTGGTGTGCCCTTGCAGACGATGGAAAGGTTGGTCATGAACACAGTAGAGATTACGAGTTCTGGATCTTGGACCGCATGCGGTTTTCGTAGTCGGGTTCCAGGTGGGGGACCCTTCCATCTATTTGCTTTTGTTTACCTGTTGTCGGGTTTTTGAACTTTTCTAGTTGGGTGTGTGTTTTTCCTTTTCCTTCCAGTTACCGTCAGTGTTTACTTTGTACTGTTAGAGGTTGATGCACTTTGTGGTTTATTTATAGTAGTTTCCCTTCACTTTACATGGATTTTCATTTTTACTCTGCACTTCTGCATTGAGTGGGTTGCGTGTGTGTGTACAGGTACTTAGGAAAAGGCCTCCCTGAGTTATTGTGCCTTCAGCGCTGGTCGAAAGCCCCTGACCTATGGAGGCGGGCTTGGGGTAGTTGCGGCTCGAGCCCAGGTAGGGTCGGGTCGTGACATAAATATAATTTATATTCATAAATTTTATATTTATAACTATCGAATTAAAGTAGTGATGAAAAATGAATTACATCATTACGTGGAGATGATAGTCCATACATTTGCACAACCGATGGTGTCATTTTCCATAAAATAGAAATGTGATTTAAGAAGGATTAACCATTCAAATAAAAAAATAATTATATTTAACTTAATTATTTAATTTTGTTGATACATTTAATGTATATTTTTTTGGATTTTTAATAGGAAATTAACAAGAAAAATATCTAAAAAAACATATATCCCTTTCTTCAGTACTCTCCTTTAGCTTACACCCAAAGCCTTGTAAAAGTGGGTTTTTAGTGATAGAAGGATATCTATATCATGAAAAGGGATGTTGTAAAACTATTTTATATTATGTACCCCTAAATTGTTTTTGTGTTTATAAAGTGTAATAGTGAAGGATGAGAGATATTTATGAACTTTCAATAAGTGTTTGTGGGAAAAGGGGGGTGCACACGGGTAACACACAGTTCGTCTAAACTATGCAGAAATCCTAGAAGAAACTATGTACATTATCAGTTTTGAGGTAGTATCATTAGCATGGTGTGTTCGTGGTTAGGGAGACTATGTGAAGAGGCCATGTGAGGGTTGTTATAAGGTAGTAGATAAACCGCGGTTAGCGCATTATTTTCCTAACCATGCGAACTAACTATCCACACTGTTAAAGTAATATCCTAAAAAATAGGTTCCCATATTTTTTCCTTATAACTTCGTAGTTTTTTCTCCTATGTGTCCCTAAAATGGGATTCTTTTTTTTTCGAGGTTTTAATACCTCTCCCAAGTTATTTGGAATCAATATAGAGCCATCCGTTTGCGTTTTCAAGCACAATTCTTGTGGTAAGTGTCATTCTTTACCATCATTATCACGTTTTCTTAGATCTATTTAGATATACATATACTCTCCTCTTGGTTTCTCTTATCTACTTTCTTTTTGGATAGATTTAATATTTTAGATGTCAAACATGGTGTGATTTATTCTTTTTTTAGTTATTATAAGAGATATAAGGAAGTTTCAGGGAGAATTAACCTAGTTTTCTTGAGTGTCCTTCATCATTTTTAAATTATCATCAAAAAATCGAGGTAGGTGGATTTACTCCCGAATAATATTAGTAGAAATGAATGGAATGGTTCCAAATTTATGTATTTTTTTGAATTTTATTTTGAATTGGATGATTTATGATTTCTAAAAAACCTATTTGGTAATGGTTGTGGAAAATATGAAAAATTGGTTCTTTTGATTAAAGTGTTTTTTCTTGATTTTAAAAAGAAAAATTTTAAATGGGTTTTTTCTAGAATTATGGTAATTAGATTTGATCAGTATAGTTTTTAATAAAATTACTAATTTTATTGAGATGAAATGGGTGTTTGGAATTGGCTTGTTTAAATGGGTTTCACTTAACGAATGGTTATATTGAAATGGGTTGAAATGGTTATTTGAAATTGTTTTGGAATATTAGTAGTGTGTCTGGATTGTATTTATGATGCTTGGTTGAAATATGAACGTTTTCTCAGTTCGAAAGGTGTAATGGAACATGGGGTATAATTATCATGTGACGACATCGTAGATCGACGAGAGACCACTCAGGAGCATGGAAATGTCATAATAAAGCATGTATTATTACCTTTGTGAATAAGTAGAATAGAATAGTTATAATAAAATAACAGTGAGAAATGGTTTTAAATCCTTGTTTTTTTTCTAGAATTACGACTTTCTAGGAAATTATTGAAATATCACTTGTGCACTTTTTCTTTTAAATGGTTTTGATGCTTATTTATATTTAGTTATAAATTGTTTTAGGAAATTGTTTTATATAAATGTTTCTAACCATTATATCCTAGTGGAGTGGATATAAGAGTCATTGGGGAAAGCCTACTATGTTTTATACAAACCCCTATATTCTAACATTTTTTCTTTTGAATATTTTATTCTCCAGGACGTCATCTAAGGTAAAGTATCACACGAATTTAGCACCACCTCACGATACATGGGCTATTTGGTGATGTTGGAGCATCAAAATTGTGGAGAGTGAAGTCTTGTGGTTGTCTTGGACTTCTTTTTGAAATGATCTTTTACAGTTTACTTTGATAGTTTCTTTTTTTACACAGTAGTAAACTTTGGTTTGGATTTCTTATAAATTTGATGGATGATTTTACTTGTTATTATTATGAATCATATAATGGTGGTTTGGTTGGTGGATTATGTTTTAAAGTGTTAATCATTCCCCACATTCATTTGGACCCTTCTTCATTTATTTCCAGCACTTGGAGTCTTGGGTATCTCACTTAAGGCCTAGTAACGATTCATTGAATTCTCAAGACAATAGGAATAAGTGGGTCATTACAAATGGTATCAGCTTGTTCGGTCCTTGCCTAACAAGTGGTTTTCAGTTTTCTTGGTCTGGGTATTGAAATTCATTCTTGTCTATTCCTTGGGTTATGATCTTAGAAAAGAGTAGGATTATTGGGACTTGAAGTGTACAACATAAAAATATGTATCTAACTTTTTTATGTAGAACATCAAGTTATCATGGAATTGGGTACATAAGTGTTTTGAAGACACATAAAGGATCTTGGAATCTCATTTTCATGAATTTATCTAATGAGACTATCATGAAATGAATTGTAGAGTAATTTATTCCCACTAAGATTACATATTTTAATGTTGAGTAAAAATTTATGATTTTGTGAAAATTTTGAAAATTTTGAAAAATGTTTCAGTTGTTTTCAAATGAATGATTTTGAAAATAGCATGGTTGATGTATATTGAAAAATGTTTAATTTTAAAAATGAAGAATATAATTTTTCAAAAATGGTTAAACCTAAATGTAGTTGTTTTGGAAAAAAATTATTTGGTACTTGATTTTATAGAATTTGAAATGATAATACATTAGTTTCTAGAGTGTGAGAATTACATAGTATGTTGTTTGCTTTGAAAATGGCACATAGTAGGAATCATAGAAATCAACTGGAATAAGCTGTGGAGATTGAGGTTGAACCTAATCCATAGGTGAACCGATTATTTTAAAAGTGTTCGAAGCTGTGGATACTCGGAAATAAAGGGATGACCCAAGACATGTGGATTATTCCCTCTAGTTCATGAAGCAGAATAAACCCATCTTCTAGGGTGATTCTGAACCCAAAAAGGAAGAGGTGTGGATGAACATGATGAAGCGTATCATGGTTTCATCGGTACACCATTAGAGTTGAAATTAAAGCAGACGTCTTATATGCTTGAGGATCTTGCATGTCAGTGGTGGGATAGTGTTGCAAGCTAAATTGGGTCCAAGCCTTACTTTGGAGGTTTTTGAGGAATTATTTAACAAACATTTATATCCCCAAACATATAGGATATAGAGAATGACATGATTATTCTAACTAAAGTGGAAAAATATCTCAATCACAAAATATGTGGCTAAATTCATTCATTTAGTGCGCTTTTCTGCAGATGTTGTGGCAAGTGTAGCCTTTAAGGATTGTATTTTTTAATTATGACTAAGGTAGATGATTCGATCGAAGATTATTGTGCATTGAATTAAAGATTATACACAGATAGTGAAAAAAGAAATAGTGGCTGAATCTAATATCATAGGATCTATGGGAGGAGGAAGTATGATGATACCTACCTAGAAATGGTGGGAACTCTAATGTTAGGAGCATGCATAAGAGGGACCCCTATTTCAAATGTGGGAGCAGGATATAGAATTAGATGGTTGGATCAGTGAACTTTCCTCCATGACCAATGATCCATGTGGTATGTTTCAAATGTGGTTTCTTTGACCAGATGAAGAAAAAGTATACAACACCACCTACATAATGACATAATTTCAACAAGACTGGGAATCTTAAGCTCTATTGTCATATTTCTCAATGTTCAGGTGCACAAGAAGCTTCCCAGGTTTTATAAGAATTTTATTCTTCGACCAGACGAGGCCTATAGAATCAGACTCATCAGCAGAGCAGATCAATCAATAGTGATTCTAGTAATACCATAACTCCTCAAAAATGGAAATATCAACTATGAAAGAAGGATCATAGTGCATAAATGAAGTAGTTGTATGGATATGAGAAGATGGGGGTGGATGATCAGGATAGACCATCTACGGTGAGAGGTACGATTATTGTGAATTCTACCCTTATGTTTGTGTTTTTTGATAATAGTGAATCACATTCCTTCATTGATTCACATTTTGTTTGTTATCTATGTTTAAAATTATACATGATACCTTCTCTGATTAATCTTAAAACTCCTCTTGGTGAAATATAATGTCGTGCCTTTTCCTATAAATAATGTTTTATAACTATTGATGGAGATGAGATGAAATGAGACTTCTAAGTCTTTGAGATGGATGAATTTAGTGTAGTCCTGGGTATGGATTTGTTGAAAATGTTCAAGGATCACATTGGCTATTATAGAAGAAAAATTCCATTTGTGACTGAGGATAGTGTCAAGAATATCTTTAAAAGATAAAGGGCTATAATGAAAGGTGCAACATTCTTGTTAGAACTAGTACTGGGAACAATCTCTTCCCATTTGGCAGTGCTGACTTTGGGATCAATAGAAGAGATCAAGGATGACACTTTTACAGTAGTTGTGGATCAATTTATAGATGTCTTTCCCAAGAACTTATTAGGGTTACCACATATAAGGGGAGTGGATTTTACAATTGATCTCATTCTGGGACCATTCCCGTTTCTCTTTGGTATTATAGGATGACACCAACATAGTAAAGGGAATTGAAAGTTCAATTGGTGGAGCTAGGAAATAATGGTCTTATTTGAAAAAGTATGTCTCCATGGGAAACACTGATATTGTTCATAAAGAAAGCAGATGGAACTCTTCAACTGTGTGTTGATTATCATAAGCTTAACCAAGTTATGATAAAGAACATATATCTACTTCCTGTCATTAATGATCTATTTGGTCAATTTAGGGGAGCCTAGTTGCTCTTCAAAATTCACTTGTGATCAGGATATCATCAATTGTGAGTTTGGAGGGAATATATACCAAAAACATCTTTCAGAAGAAGATATTGCCACTACAAATATATAGTAATTCATTCTGGTCTCACGAATGCACCAATGGCCTTTATGGAATTGATGAATCAGTTATTTTAGTGATATATGTATTCTTTTATTGTGGTGTTTGTTGATGACATATTGGTTTATTCAAGGACAAAGTATAGAATGAGAAACACTTATTGTCAATGGGAATCATGAGAGACCATAGTTTGTATTCCAAACTAGGATAGTGTTATTTTTTGGATACAAGATGTACGCTTTCTTAGAAATGAAATTTATTAAGATGGTGTTTCTAGGGATCCTAAAATTTCACAAGTTGTTATCTCTTAGAAACCCTCAAATAATGTCTTTGAGATACAAATTTTTCTTGGTATAACTGTTTATTACCGATGATTTATCGGTGACTTCAGAAGACTATCTTGGACGATGTCAGCTTTGAGAAAGAATAATGTTCCATTCTGATGGACTGAGGAATTCTAGAAGTCATTCCAAGAGCTGAAGGTTCATATTACATAAGCAGCTATCTTGATTTTTCCAGAATGAGAACAGGGGGTACATGTTATACTGTGATGATTTGGGGCCAGTGTTCGGATTTTTTCTCATGTAATGAGACCATGTTATTGCTTATGGTTCAAATATATTGAGAGTTAATGATAATAATTACTGAACACATTATTTATAGTATTTTTTAGTCATCTATGCTTTGAATAAATTACATCATTATCTTTTTAGTGAGAAACCACTGTGTTCATAGACCCCCAAAGTTTGAAACATATATTATCATGACGAGATTTGAATCTGAGGAAAAGTATATGGATTTATTAACTCTCTATGTTTGACTTTGAATTAATGTATACACCAGGAAAAGGTAATTCAGGGGATGATTCATTATGAAGAAAATCATACATGCACCCGGCAAAAGAAGATTCAGATAAATTGTATCTGATGATAGTTATAGCCAATATGCATGTGTAATGTGAAGAAAAAGGTTGTGTTCTAGTTATATTTTTAGTTTTTGTTGTTCTCCATTTGGAAAATATAGTAAAATAAGAACAAAATCATATCTATAAATCCTAGTTATGAGTTCAAAACCCAATAGTGGGGAGATCAATGAGGGCTGTAAAATTGATGGGAATTCAGTTTTGTGGTTCAAAGATCAGATTGTTGTACCTATCGATTGTTTGGAGAAACTTCTAAATTCCTAACACCATTTGATATGGGATATATATTTAGGTATATAGAAGATTTATAAGTTATTGAATGAATTGTTTTTTGCAGAAAATAATGATAAGGAAAGTGGATGAGTTCGTTTCAAAGTGTATAACGTTTCAAAATGTTAATGTAGAGCATCAATAACCTACATGAATTTTGTAGTATTTAACAATAACAATGTAGAAATGGGATCATATATCATTTTTTATTATTATTGGTCTCCTAAGAATGGCTTGAAATCATGATTACATATGGTTCATAGTAGATCGGCTTACCATGTTGGAAAATTGCATGTCTATTCTTGAAACTCATACGGTGGAAAATCTATCCAAAATATATATCCAAGATATAATTTCCCATGATTTTCATATATGTATTAATTCAAAATTGATGAATATTAATTAAATAACATAACAAAACCATGTCAGGACAATATAGGTTTAGTGTCTTTTGAAAGAGGTAAAAATAAACAACTGGTTCATAAAACATCCACTTTGTCTCTAGCTTATTTCTTCATAACTAGACTCCATTTTGACATATTCTTCTTAATACACTTATTAATCAATTGGTGAAAAGAAACATATGAAAGGGTGAGCTCACATTCTTAGTAATTGTAAACAAGGGAAATATCATTCATATCAGAATCATAAGAACATATCATTTGAAAATCTTATCCTACATATAAAAGATCACAATATCATGTCATGGGATAAATCATTAAAGTGAAATATAATCCCAATATTCAAAACATAAGATTATAAATTTTGTGACATACACACTCAATAATAGATAATCATTTCATATTAGTCAATGCTTATTTTCAAGATCATCATATCAGACAATGTCCATTACTAAACTGAGTTCACTCTTCTTTCCAGTCTTGTATTACTAAACCATATTTACTTGATGTTCCATTCATGTTTATATCATGCAATATAAATTTTGACCATTAAATTGGAGGGATACATAGGTCCCACCAATCTCATAAATAAACAATTCATACATGTTCCAAAAAAACATAAAAACATTTACCATATCATAACCCATGAAATAAAATGGGTGTCTTACACATCATTCAATCATAGTTGATTTAAAACAAAAAAATTTCATAAATAACAATCCATCATAAACAAATCCAAATCATATTAATAACAAGGATAAAAATATAACCCTATTTAAATATTTTCATCTTATATGGAAAATAATTTTGAGAAAAAAATTTAAATTAATTCCTGAGGAAAATATCCTTTGTTATTCAAAAATGACTTCCTTCCTCAAAATGACACACAATTTTAGAAGAAATAATTTTATGTGAACATAGAATTGTATTATTCTAGGGTATGCTTCAAATAATTCATGCATTATGAAAGAATAAATTTTTTTTCATGTCGTACATATTAAAAAAACATTCTTCTCGTAATTTTTCCAGAAAAGTCAAAATGTACCTCGAACCAAAAACAACAAAAGTTTTCATTCATACAATTTAGTAAAAATTTACCAATGGGTAATATTGAATTTTATAAATTATATAATGATATAAATAATATTTTGAAATACATATTTTGGAAACTTGGACATGTATTACAAATATATCCTTGTAAATACTTACGAATAAACCATCTTGGATAAAAATAAAATTTGCAATGTTATCACACACCTTAGGTCTAATATGCTTTGTTTGCATCCAAACCTCATGTATAGTTATTTAAATAGTCATAATGATTTTTTTTCCAAAATCATAATAATTTTTATGATAACATTTCTGATCATATTTTCATCTGTTTGTCAGTAACATTTCATTGTTACTCCTTATTTGGCTATTAATTTCTTTATGTTCTTATGCATGTTTTTTCACATAAGTTTGTATTCATATTTTTACGTTATAGTTATATAATATAAATAATAATATTAGTATTATATATATCATATATATTAATTCAATTCATGTATACATTTTTTAATGAAGATAATATAGAATTAATTGAATCGCATTATAGAGACAGTAGGTCGTACGTACGCACGAGCGATGATATTATTCCCAAAACTGTTGAATGGTATTGAAGTGGATAGTATATAATTTTTTAGAAACAACATAATTTTATAATAATCATATATATTTATTATTTCCATCATTATACTCATCCATGCAACATGGTGGTGAAAAATATATTACACCACAACGTATAGATGGTAAGCCATAAATATGCACGCGTGGTGATTTAATTTTTCATAGGATGTGTAGAAGGTGGACTATGGTTGTTTAATATTATAATAAAGTATAATTATATGAGTGATACTGGTGTTTTTACTTTATATGGAAACAACTAATGAAGAGGAAGTATAAGATGAAAAAAGTCTGAAAGAATCGGTAGAGGAGATTACCTCTTCCTCAATGTGCATCCTCTAAATCTATTTTTAGAGCACTAAAGTTGGTCTTTGAAGATGAACAGAACCTATTGAATGAAAATAGGGAATTTGAGAAGGAAAAAAGGGAATAAGATTCCAATCTTAAAGGCTCTAAATCAAGTTAATAGGTGAGGGAGGAGGTTCCCTTTTATATTTGAGGTAAGGGGAACTTTTGGAATCTACATAAATAATAACTAATAATAAAATCAAAATCTACCCAAAAACATAAAAAATGTCCCAATGTATAAGTTTAGAATATATTGGGTTGTAATATAATCAATAAATAAATTTTGGACCAGTTATTATTTAAATTTAAACAATATCTTTTTAATTGACACTTAGTTATTCTATTTAATTTTAATTGTTGTAATAAAATTCCAAATACTTAATTGTAACAAATATTTTCTTATATAGTCTTAATTGGCCATAAATGGGTATTTAATTACACTTTAGATCTTATATTTATCAATTTTAAAATTTTAAATATTTTTATGACCTTTAGATAATTTAATAAAATGATATTTTTATAAAATATCAATAGTGTCAAATTTGAAACTATTCATTTATTTGACATTATGTAAAATCCCCACAAAAGATATATTCGAATAAAAATATTTAATACACTACTAACCTGTCCTAGTAAGCTATAAAATTAGTGGATCACATTAATTAGTTCTTTTTATTTTAATTTTAATATTTTTAAAACTATTTATTTGATATTTCTATTAATAAAATAATTTTTACATCACTATTATGTCATCATTAATGGTAATTATTTAATCTCTAATATTTATAAACAAATTTCTATGATGTGAGTAACTCTATTATATTTTTAGATACTTTATATAGTATATATTATCACCTATTGGTTCATATATTAAAATTAATGTACTTATATAAAATTTGATTATGATATTTTGTCACAATAATTACTTTTTATTACATTCATGAGATATTCGTAGCTAAGTGACCATTAACTGATTCCATTTCAAAAAATATATGATATGGGTAAAATTCGATCATCCAATAGTATTTTTACAGGTGTTATGGTAATTTTATAATATTATTTTGATCCTTAATTACCCAATTTACATTTAACCATGGTAATAAAAATAATTACCAAAGTTACTATTCATAATGCCCTAAAATAAAAGTATCCTATTAATATAATTTGGACATACTGATTCCAAATATCGAATCCATTTTTTAAAAATTCAAAACATGAAAGTTTTAGTAATTAATTTAAATTTAATCATGTTGTTGAAAATAGAAAATGAGTTTTAAAAGTTAAAACATTTCAAAACATTGAAATGTTTTTACCTATAAATTCAATGTAAAATTAATGTAAATGACATAAATTATATTTAAGGATAAAAATATATTATATTTAGTCTTCAAAACCATTCAATATTATAATTTAACCATATAAATTATATTGATGAAAAAAAATTGTTTTTAATTAAAATTTAGCGTATTTTTATCTATTCATCAAAACATGATGTTATCAGAAAAATATATAAAAATTATCCAAAGTAATTTTTTATATCCCACTTTAAAATAAAATGTTTATTTTGTCATATAAAAATTATTAATGTGTTAAAATGTTAATTTGAAAGGGGTTATCCACACAAAGTTGTAAAATGAAACATAAAAAACAGGTTTTTATACATCAAATAGGGTTTTATTCATACCTTATGACTAAAATATCCATTTAATGAATATAAAAATATTTTATTATTTATATAACAAATTTATATATCATTAATTTCATTACCAAAATTAATTCACTCAAGAATAAAAATATCTAGTTAATTTATATTTTTCATAAATAATTGGTAGCTAATAAATTCACAATGAATTTTCATAAGATAGTTAAAATTATTCATGTTATCCTAAATTATAGGCTATAACTATATTTTTATAATAAGGGAATCTCATAATTTGTTTAAACTCATGATTTCATAAAAAGAAAGATATTTAAGAATAAAAATTATTTATATAAAATATTTCATAAAAACATCCGGGGGATACATTCTACCCCCCTTATACAAAATTTCTCCCTAAAAATTTGTTACTTGGAAACAAATAGATGAAGATAACTCTCCTTCATAATATCCTCAAGTTCCCATTTAGCTTCTTCAAATCAGTGGTTCCTCCAGAAAAATTTAACCATGTGAGTGGTCCTGTTTCGTAGAACTTTTTCTCTACTATCCACGATCCATATCAGTTGTTTTCATAAAAAAGATATTTCTATTGTGACACAACATCTATGATTATTACATGTGAGGTATTGGTTATGTAATTTATTAGAATAGATTCATGGAACAAATAATTAACTTGAGAGTTGTTTGGTGGAAGCACCAATGGGTAAGCTACCTTCCCAACATGATCCAGAAGTTCAAAAGACTGTTATGTCAGGGGCTTAGCTTTCCCTGTTTACAAATCTCATTACTCTCTTATAGGGAGATATTCATAGAAACACCTTATAACACACTTCAAACTCTAGGTCATTTCTTTGGTTGTCAGCATAACGTTTTTTTTTCAACTCTTAGTTGCTCTTATTTGTTGTTGAATAGATCTTACCTTTTCTGCCATTTCATTCACAAGATTATGTCCTTATATATTTCATTCCTCAAATTCATCCTAGAATGTTGGAGTTATTCAGTTCTTTTAGTATATGAATTCATAAGGAGCCATCTAAATGTTGGATTGAAAGATATTATTGTATGAAAATTACAAAAAATGTTGTTGTTTATCCCAATCACCTTTGGAAAACGAAGAGAAAGGTCTCATCATGTATTCTAGAGATTGAATTTTCCTCTCAGACTGTCAGTCTGTCTAAGGATGGTATGTAGTGATAAAACTTAACTCTGTATATAAATATTGATGAATACATCACCAAAACATTGAAGTGAAGCTCAGATCCTAAGCAGATATAACAGAAAGTGTTACTCCATGAAATATTACCACTTATTTTACTTATATCCTAGAAAGACGGCCAGGACATAAATCATCTCTAATAGAAATGAACTGCGTCAACTTCGTAAGGTGATCAACTTTAACTAATCTAGAATTATTATATTTGGAATGATTTGGGAAGTCTGATGACAAAGTCCATAGTTATGTCTTCCCATTTCTATTCAAGTATGGGTAATGGTTGTAACATCCCCTTAAACATGTATTTCTCAGCCTTAAATTCCTGACAAGCCAAGCATCGATAGACATATTCAATGATATATCTTTTCATTCCATCCCACTATAAGTACTATTTAAGGTCACTGTACATCATTGTGATTACATGGTGAATAGGAAATCAATAACTATGATCCTCATCCAATTTATCCTTCATTAATTATAGTATAAGAGGAATATAATCCCAATTCCTGAACCTTATTATTTCACCACAATCAAGGTTGAAATGAGGAACATTTTTCACCTTATTTTGTATCATAACCTCTTCCTGATATGCCTCTTTAATCTCTACTTATATAGATGGTTTAACATTCATTTGATAAAGATAATATTTATCCCCTTCCATTAAAATTTCAAGATCCATCCTTTGAAAATCCAAAAATATTGGATCATTCATGATACTCATCATGGACAATCTAGCATGGTCTTTTTGACTCAAAGCATTGACCACCTTGTTTGTGTTTCTAGTGTGATAATGTATTAAGCAGTATTAATAATTAATCAACTCCAACCATATTCTTTGTCACATATTCAGATCCTTTTGTGTGAAAATATACTATAAAAATATATAATCAGTATAAATATCACACCTTTCACCCTAAAGTTAATTCCTCTATATATTTAATGAAAATATTACCATATCTAACTCCAAATCATGAGTTGGGTAATTTTTCTCATGAATTTTCAACTACCTTGAGGCATAATCTATCACTATATAATTTTGAATGAGAACACATCCCAACCCCTTATAGGTTGTTTCACTATAGATCACAAAACTTTTTCCACTACAAGGTAGTGTGAGTATAGGTGCACTGGCTAACATTCATTTTATCTCTTTGAAATTATCTTCACATTCTACTGTCAAAATGAACTTATATTCTTTTCAAGTCTACTTGGTGAGTGGATTAGATGATCTTGAAAATTATTTCACCGAACGTTGATAATATCTATCCAAACTAAGTAAACTTTGGATAGTAGTTACCATTTCTAGTCTAAACCATATTTCAATAACCTTTATTTTTACTAGATCCATAGATATCTCCTCTCTTGAGATTATATGACCCAAAAAATGAGACTTTATTAAGAAAAAATTAACACATGGTAAATTTGGAATAAATATTCTCCTTTTGTAGGGTCTTCAATACAATTCTCAATTGTTCTTCATGTTCTTCCTTACTCTTTGACTATACAATAATATCATATATAAATACTTCAACAAAATAGTCAAGATAGTCTCTAAAGAATATAATAATTAGATACATGTTGATAGTGGGGGAATTAGTAAGACCAAAAGGCACCACAATGAATTATTAGTGTCCATACCTTGTACAGAATGTCATTTTTGGTATATCATACTTTTTTACCCTTAATTTATGATATCCTAAATGAAGATCAAACTTGGAAAAGTATTGAGATATACATAGTTGGTCAAATAAGATATCAATGTGGGGAAGAGGATATATGTTCTTGATAGTGATCTTGTTAATTTCTCAATAGTCAATTTAGAGTCTCATTGATCCATCTTTCTTCTTAATAAATATAAGAGGTGCTCCCCAAGGTGACACACTAGGGAATCTGAATCCCTTATCAAGATTCTCTTGAAGTTTCTTCTTCAATTCTTATAACTCAATTGGGGGCATTCTATAAGGTGTCATTAAAATAGGCATAGCACCCGGTATGAGTTATATTGAAAACTCAACATCATTATTTGGTGGAATACCTT
This sequence comes from Viscum album, assembly GCA_963277665.1. Lineage (NCBI taxonomy): Eukaryota > Viridiplantae > Streptophyta > Magnoliopsida > Santalales > Viscaceae > Viscum > Viscum album. Next base: position 1,149,777,765 of record OY728140.1, on the reverse strand, counting down.
GAAATTCCTATAGAAATACATAATAAAACTCTCGTACAGTGGAATAATTCTTAGTCAAGAGTTTCTATCCAACCATTTGAGATAAATAAACTTCATTTATTGGAATCAAGACTCATAAGATGGTAGAAATTTCTACTAGAATGTTATATTAATCCTTTCATAGATAGATGATGATAGATTGATCTGGAATATGATATGTGACTTCCCTTCCTTGGAAATTGATATGAGCTCCATATAGAAAAATCTATTCCATTCCAAGAATCACATCAAATTCCACAATATGAAGGATAAAAAAGATTTGTAAGATGCACTTTCCCACAAAATTCTATCAGAGAAGAATTATAATCTTTTGATACGACTATTGTGGCATTAAGAGTTGTCAAAGCTAACTCAACATCTAATTTTTTAGGTAATACAATGACACCCTCAGAAAATTCATAAAAAATAAAAGTGTTGGTGGATCTAGAATAAAATAAAACATTTGATACTTTAGAGTAGATTGTAATTGTAACTTTCACTTCTTTATTATCATAATCCACATCACTGTTTGTTATTTCATGTGAATTTCCTTTGTATTTAGTCTTAAGAGTTTTTTGATGTCAATCCTCATCAATAAACCTTGGATTCAGGCATTGATTAGTATAATCCACAATTTCCTTGATCATGTAACATTGATGTATTGGAGGTGAATTCTGTGTAGCCTTTTATTTTCCCGCATCATTAGACATATTTTTCCCATCACTTCATCATTAAACTACCCGATGCCATTATTTTCCACACTTAAAACATTTAATATTCCTTTTATGTTAATTCCCTCCATGTTTCGTTCCACACATTGAGCATAAGAGACAACTCATCTTCATTTTTGTATGGTAATTATATTATCCATTGAATTCTATTTTTTCCATCGTATCAAACCCATAAGACTAATGAGTTACTTTAATCTCAATCTGAACCATGAGAGTACATTGAACAATTTCATCATGGATATCGAAGTCCCTTATGGCTATGGCCCTTCAGAGACTTGATTTTAAGAAACTAAATAATCGATCAATTTTACTCTCAGGTTGGATAATAATTCCAGAAGCACACATTGCATGTCTTGTAAAATTTTCCTCATAGGTACCAATGGATTCATCATCATTTTTATTAAGTTCAAGGAGGTCCTTCTCCATATTTTTTTGAAGAAAATGAGGATAATACTAATTAAAAAATATGTTCTTGAACTCATCCCATTCAATGGACTCAATTTCTTCTCTTTTCCCAATATGTTTGATAAGATTCCATTATTCATTAGCTTCACCTTCAAAATCATAGACTTCTGAGATGAATTTATCATGTTTATAACATTGTAGAACTAAAAATATCTTTTTAGTGATACTGATCCTTTGTTTAGTCACTAATGGATCAGAAGACCCACTGAATGAAGGTGGAAACTATCTCATCATTGACTCAAAAGAATGTTTCTCCCTCCTTCGCTCGATTTGGATGTACTGTACGATTTGAATAATGAGAATGTTTTTTGACAATGGATATGAGATTTTTCATTCCAGCTCCCATATCATTTGCTTGCTTTGGGGGACAATCATTGCATTTCTCATCACATTATGCTTTAATGTGGGTTTTTCAAGTTCCATCCAATGACTAAAGCCAAGAAGCATAGTGTTGGAAACACTAATCATAAAAGGAAAACCACATAATCAAGAATAATGTTTCAATTTAGGACACATTAGGTTTTAACCTATTTTTGGTGCCAAAATATGGCCTGAAAGAAAGAATGAAAAGGACGGCTGGCGTGCTGCCTCACGAAGCACCGACGCGAAGCACCGACGCAAAGCCCCGCCGCGAAGCGCCCTGACCATCACGGCTTCGCGAAGCTCCCGAGGCGGTAATTCTTCGTGAACGCCTTGGACGTTCGCGAGCCGCCGCAAAGCGCCCCGATCATTGAGGACTCACGAAGCTCCTGAGGCGGTAATTCTCCACGAACGCATTTGACGTTCGCGAGCCGCCACAAAGCTCTAGAGGCGGTACCCTCCGCGGACGACGTTGACGTTCGCGAGCGAGCCGCGATGCACCGGAGGTGGCTCGCGAGTTCTGCTTCGCGGCACCCCTTCCCTATAAATACTGGACTCCCCCTGAGTCCCGAGGACGGACAATCCGACCTTTTGGATTCTCCGCTCCCGAATCGTGAAGCACTCTTTTCCCCGGGAATCATGAGCTCCATGAGGTATTTCTACTTTGTGAGACGCCTCTGCCTTGTCTCGTTTTGAGCCCCTCTTCCGAGAGGGATGCCCTTCGTGAAGCTCAAGGGCATTCGCGAAGGAAGGGGATTCCCAAGGGAACCCGGGCAGCCGTGGAGCACTTATGCTTCGTGAAACACCCAACCCATACTAGTAATCCCTCTGCTAAGGCAGGATCGCTCCACATCGCGAAGCACACTGCTTCGCAGGACCCTGCTTCGCGAGGCACCCCTTCTTCGTGAGGCAGTGCCCCGCGAACACTGTTCCACTTCGCGAAGCACCTTCCCCTCACACCCATGCCCCATGCCAAGGACAAGGCACTCCACTTCGCGAAGCACACTCCTCTGCTTAGCGATTCCTCTTCCCGTGCGACCCTCCAGGTTTGCACGATGTGATTTCAAAGTCCCATGGACAATACCACCCGTAGCGTTGCTTCGCCTAATGCTTCTTCGCATAGGCACACTAACGACTATTACTTCTTTATATAGCCACGCTAACATGGACCCCTTGATGGTTCGTTCCACAACCCACCATGACCATGACCTTACTGGTACCTTCCCTTCCCCAAGGACTAGAGGGTACCCATTATGTAAGTCCTAGGGGTGCGGAGTGAACCCTCTTCGTCCGAGCTACAGGATGTTAAACTTCCAAGCACCACGTCCTCAACACATGACGTTAAACTGTGACCTCTGGGCCTCCATCCTGGAGTAAGTCCCAACACCATGGGCTGCCTAACGCGTAATCCCCTCTTCGCTTCTCACGGGCGAATCCTTCGCGACGTGATCGTCAGGTCCTTGCAACCTCTTGTTTCTCACACCGAGCATGACTCGCGTGGGCTTAGAGTGAGCACTGACCCTGACCCCCATTCCCACCTGAACTACGGGGACTTTAATCCATGCCAAGTCATGGTACATAGGAAGCCTCCAAGAGGTTCAAGCCCACCCGTCATCCATTCACGTCGGGTCCCATCCCCGTCCAGCATGACGTTAAACTGCATTCTGGTCCAGTGGTAAGCTGTTGCGACCCATTCCCACCCGAACTACGAGGACTTTGATCCATGCCAAGGAATGGTACGTAGGAATCCTCCATGAGGTTCAAGACACTTTCCTCAGTCGCTCATTCGCGTCGAGTTTCGCCCTCGTCCAACATGACGTTAAACTATATTCCCCTCCCTTTGTCCTGCATGACATTAAACTGCACACCCATTCCCACCTGAACTACGAGGTCTTTGATCCATGTTAAGGAATGGTACATAGGAAGCCTTCCAGAGGTTCAATCCCACCACTCATTGGACCAAGGTCCACTTTCACGTCAGTTCGCCGACAAAGCCCCACCTAAACTACGAGGTCTTTGATCCATGTTAAGGAATGGTACGTAGGAAGCCTTCCAGAGGTTCAAGCCCACCACTCATTGGACCAAGGTCCACTTTCACGTCGGTTCGCCGAAAAAGCCCCACCTGAACTATGAGGTCTTTGATCCATGTTAAGGCGTGGTACGTAGGAAGCCTCCACGAGGTTCAAGCCCACCCATCATCATTCACATCGGTTCACCCCTGTCTCGCATGACGTTAAACTACATTCCCCACCTGAACTACGAGGACTTTGATCCGTGCCAAGGCATGGTACGTAGGAATCCTCCCTGAGGTTCAAGCCCAACAATCATTGGCCCAAACCGTCTCCTAGTCGGTGTGCCGGGGCCCCCATTTTCAAGCCCATCTCCCATCGGACCAAGGTCCCTCATTTACGTCGGTTCGCCGACACCGACCGCCCGTCGCTTATTCACGTCAGGGTTTACTATCGTCTCGCATGATGTTAAACTGTATTCCATCAACTTTGAATTATGAGGACTTTGATCCATGTTAAGACATGGTACGTATGAAACCTTCCCAAGGTTCAAGCCCACCACTAGTGGACCCACGGGTCTACTTTCACATCGGTTCACCGATGAAACCCTTTTAACTACGAGGTCTTTGATCCGTGTCAAGGCATGGTACATAGGAAGCCTTCCATAGGTTCAAGCCCACTATCCATCAGACCAAGGTCCACCTTCACGTCGGTACGCTGATGATGCCCATCGGACCAAGGTCCACCTTCACGACGGTACGCTGACGATGCCTATTGGACCAAGGTCCACATTTACGTTTGTTCGCTGATGAAATCCATCGGACCAAGGTCCACCTTCAAGTTGGTTCGCCGGCGCCATCCCGAACTACGCGGACTTTGATTCCCTACCACGGGGATACGTAGGAAGCCTCTTCAAGGCTCAAGCCCAACTTCACTGTCGCCCCCTGCGATGGTCCCATTTCATTCCCCCTCCACTCCATTCATCCACCTATCATCCATCCTGATTCTCACCCAGACTGTCATATCTCGGTGAGACCATGTTGGTATGCTCTTCTTCACAGCCGCCCATGGGCTGGCCCCGGTATCGGAATCCCTTCAAGGGAAACCCCTCAATCCGATCTATCCTAGCTAAATGCTCTGGTTGGGTTGATCTGTCTCCACTGGACTTTAAACTCGCGGTGTACCCTATGTCAAACACGGGAAGCTGAGGAAAACCTCAGATATGTGTCTATGACATATAATTCCCCGCGCTCGATGTGGGATGCCTCAGGCTTCCACGCCCTCGAGAAGCCCTGTGACCATGGATAACAGCCAGACACGCAAGGTTCCCCAGCATCCAGACACGCTACTGATGCCTCAACGTGACTACTCCCCCGACCGAAGGTTGCTGCCCGGACTGGACCCTTTGGAATGTCCCGACAGAAGCAGTGTAATTAACCGGCGCCATGAAAAAATGGCACTGGGAAGAGTTTCACGAACTACGTATGAAATCTATGAGGGAGGCCCGGACTAGGTGACGAGTTCCGAGGAGGAATCCATGGAAGGAAGAACCAACATCCCATCATCCCTTTTCGATCAAGGAGTAGACGTACCTGAACAAGTAATGAATGCCACCCGCCATTGGAAAGCGGGAATGCGGGGCAACAATGCCGCGCGTCCTCCTCCGCGTGACGGACGGATGCGCGCGCACCACGGAGAGAGTGTCAGAAACAGAAATGGTGAACCCGGCGTGAAATTATTCTCCTCAATATGGAGATTAGTAGCGTTCGAGAAACCATTATATTGACGTGTCACCGGATCCAGATATCCGGCGCCTGGTCCCGCAGAGCAAATAGCGGGCCTGTCGTGAAACTCACTGAAAGTCGGGGAAGTAGAACGTGAGGCACTCCGTTCTGCAGCATGTTGGCGTGGATCCTTCTTACAGACGTGGAGAATGTAAGGACGCTGGGGCACTGGTTGTCGATCCTTTTCCCTCTCAGTACTGATGAGTTGATCCCTTCGTTTCTCAGGAACCAGGTTGCTGTTACAAAGACGTGATCACCGCCCGCTAGCCTATACAGGTGCAGGGGAAACATCGCCACAGCCACCCCACATGGCACCGCTACCGCCACAGCGGCTGCCACATTGCGGAATACGGGGCGCCCACGCCCCCTTTCCCCATCAGAGGTCATATAGTGAAGGGTGATCAACAACCTCGTGCGTGGGTATGAGGAGGAAGGGGTCATTACAACCAGGGATATGGCCCGCCTCGACCTAGAGGCGTATAGGCCCCGCCATCAACGCCGCCCTAACAGGCCGTGCAGGGAGCCCCTGCTCCCCACCCCAACGTTCAACCGTTTCGGGAGCCTGTCTCCGTAACGCCTTGACGACTACTCGCCTTACGCTGATGAGGCGGGCACCGTCCGGCTCAGCCCGCTCAGGGTCCCGACCCAAGGGCTCCAGGAGAGAGCTCCCGCCCAGCTGCCTCATCGCCACCGTCCGGCTCCTCAGGAAGAGTAGGCATGACATGCCCCTGCACCACCTGCACCAGCTCGCCTGACCCGACATCAACGCCAGGCCCGGGCTGAGGACGCTCGCCCAGGCGCGTCGACGTCGATAGCTAAAGTGGCCCGAGCCACCGCCGACGTGCATTATGAAGCCCTCACATACACTGAGTAGGGGCACTCCTTCACCCAACCAGGATCGAGACCCCAACCGCCCCACGGGCAGGCTGGGTTGGCTCTCCGGGTTGCAGGCCCAAGTGGTGATCGCCGCGAACTAACCCGCGGTGATGTCACCCCGTACGGAGGTCCTCCCCGTACCACTACTCCATAGAGCGTGGGACTTCACCGCTCCGAATTTCATCATGGAGGCATGCCTCGTGCTACCCTCATCCCGAAGGAAGACCTGCCCCGAGGCAGTGACGCTCGGCGCGAAAACCTTTCCCGCACCCACTATACAGGGTATGGAGTCCATCCTCCTGCCCCTGACCGCCGATCTGAAGGAGTCTTCCCTCCGGTCCTTCTCCAACGTGGGGTCCCTCCCTACGTCCTCTCTACAACAGGCGAAGGTCCTCCTCGCCCCAGTAACTCGAGGAATGAACGTCAGCCTCGCTCCGCCCGCAGCGACCATGGAGGTCCTCCCCATGCTCCTGCCAATTCCAACAGAGGCCCCACCTACATGGGTGATATTCATGGAGGTCCTCCCCATGTACCCTTCGACATTTTCCCTAGTGCCCCTCGCACCTCGGCCAACTCGAGTGGGGGACCTCTCCGCCACGGTGCCAGCGCCGCCCCGAGACTCCATGATAGGGATCAACCCTGTCCCGAAGAGCCACCCTGGGGCAGGAGAGCATGTCGTAGCCATGACTCCTGTGCCGGAAGTTGTGCCTATCAGCCCATCGTACCGTGACATCGTGGCTAGGTCACCTTGCTCTTCGGAGGATGACCCGGAATTCGGCGGCCAGTGAGCTCGTTCGCCGTATTCTCCGCCGCCGAGCTTACTATCCCAGAGGTCCGCCTCGGTACCGCTACCGGTCCCTCAGCCGCCCCCGGTTGACGAGTGGGGTAACACAGGGCCAGACCCCGAGTCCGATCCCAGGAGCTTCTGGAGTATTCTTGCAGCGGATTACTTCCCGGAGAAGTTCTGGCTGATGGCAGCGCTGAATTTTCACGTACCGGAGTCTCTTACCCCTGAAGAAGTGGGGTTCTTTTGTCGAACCCTATGGGCGACACACTTCTGCGTCCGTTACAAATGGGTGGTGTACCCTAGAAGTCGAGAGAACTTCGAAGAAATCGGCGAGCAGTGCCGCCTGATCGATGCGGTCGCACTCCTTATGGCCCAGCACCCTGAGTCGCCAGGCCACCAGAGCTCCCTTCAATGAAAATGCGTTCAGAGTTTTAAAGCACTCTGCAGGATCGTCAGGGAATCCACCCCCCATGTGCAAGTCTGTGGTTGGGGACACTATGCCGCTCTCCTCTTCGACCCTATCCGACGACAGCCCGATTCATTATGTGATATCGAGGACATGCCCTCTAGAGGAGTCGCGGTCCACATGGCTGACGTCATGGACAAGGAAGACGAGCTTGAATTCCTTGATGGAGACTTCCCCCTGAGGGCGTACCGCCACTGCTGGACAATCAGGGAGAGTTACCCGTCAGCATAGGAACCTGCTAGGCCTCCCCATACCCACCGAATCGCTGGTACTCGGTCGAAACACATGCAAGGGTAAGGAGCACATCAGAACTGTCAAGCACCCCGACCCGTCCGCCTCAGTGCAGAAAACGGACGAGGATCCCGAGAACGCCACGTTACGCCACCAGCTTGCTGAGCAGAAGAGGCTGGTTGACGAACTCTTGGCTGAGCGCGCCACAGAGGGGCGACCCGACTATGGTGATCCCAGTCCAGGGCAGTAGGGGAAAGAACAATTCCCCCCGGTGAGATGCCTCTGGGAAACCCTGATCATGCTACTGCCGTAGATAGGGTGGAAGCTGGAACGTATGGCAAGAGGGCGTGATACGTCTCGCCGAATCCCCCTGAGCGATGGGGAAATCTGAAGAATCCAGTCCAGGTTCCCCCAGTCGCCCCATAGGTCGTCCAGCCAGTTGAACCACGAGCGGCCGAAGCCATCTACCGTGTTGAAGAACCTGGCAATGCACTTGTGGTTAGGGATCCCCGTCAAGATAGGGAACCCCGCCTGGATGATCTTATTGTGGCACTCACAGCCCGCCTTGAAGCGTTAGAAACACGGCAGGTCGCGGTCCCACCGGATGGCAAGCATTATCCCGCGTGGGTGGATGATATGCCCGCACCTCCGGGTTTTGGGAACCCCAATTTCTTGCCCTTCAACGGGACAGGGGACCCGCCCCAACACTTGGCTCATTTCTATTCCAGGTGTGGCCCCATGCTAGGGACCGCGGCTCAGCAAGAAGCCGCCAAACTCCGATGTTTTGTACAGACATTGGAAGGTCCGACATTCGTTTGGTACAGCCAGCTCCCTATCGGATCGGTGACCGGTTGGGAGGATCTTCTCCGACAGTTCCTGTACCAGTTCAGCTCCACCACGCGGAAGACCAGCATCGCGGACCTCTTCAAGTGCAAGCAGAGGCCTGATGAGCGAGTTGCATATTTCATCTCCCAGTGGAAGAGACTACATATTCTCTCGATATGCCACTGACTCAGGAGAAACTACTGACGATGTGTGTGGTGAACGTCAAGACAGAGCTAGTACCCTCCCTGATCACCCAAAACTACCCTGGAGGGTTTAGAGATTTCTCAGATAAGGCTCAGCGCCTCGAGGAAGCCCTGCAACAGGCCAGTCAGGCACGTTTGTTTCCCCCTATGATCCCATCCAGGAGGACTGCCAGGGCTGAACCCGCCGCAGTGGCCCAAATAGAAGCCCCGAGGCAGCTGGAGTTACTGCCGGCGGCACCACCCCTGTAACCCCGCAGAGGTCCTTCACCTCAAGCACAGGCTCCTGCCCAGCAGCGACCGCCTCATAACCGACAGGTTCCCCCACGCAATGTGCCACCGCCACCTAGGTGAGACAATCAGGCGCCGCCTCCTCGGCAGGCCCCTCCGGCCCCTCGTCAGGGCCAGGCCCTCAGGGCCCCCTATCTGGAAAGAAGGCACCAGACTTATTCGTTCAACGAAAATCAGGTCCCCGACTATTTCCGAAGTGCTCTAGAGCAAGGGATCGTGCGCCTGCCCAAGTGCAGAAGGCCGGCAGAGGAAAATCTCACCGATCACCCCAACTACTGCCCTTATCATCGGATTCTGGGGCACACCCTCAAGCAATGATATGTGTTTAAGGACTGGCTTCAAGACCAGGTCAATAACAACATAGTCAAGTTGGGCCCGGCACCATCACAAGTGGCGGGTGTCTTTGCAGGAGTAGATATCAGCAGTGACAGTGAAGGCGAGTGGCAGCAGGTCCCCAGCTGCGGATCCCAGAAATACGACGACTGGATGGCTCGAAAAACCGTCGTTCGTGCCCAAGGTATCATCCGGGCGCGCCTGAAGCCACTAGAACCTTCAGAAGAAGTAGCTGGTTCCTCCACATCATCTTCACAGTCGACCTCTTCCCTAAAGGGCAAGCAGCGGCGATGCAAGAAGAAGCAACGCGCACCACCGGTGCCGTCGTCATCCCGCACTCTTGGTGACTTTATGCCCCCTGAAATGGGGATTCCCCCAAGGATCCGCCCAGCGGTGGATGACTCCTCGAGAGACAGCTAGGGGTACGCTTCGGTTAACACCATGGAGCTGGTAAAGCCATATATGACCCCCGACGAGGGGGAACGTTAGGAAGACCTCCCCAACATTCCCAACCGACGTCAACGTCAGCGGAATCGCAACCGCGCCGGTCATCGAGGTACGTCAGCAGACACTTTTGGCCAAGTCGTGCACGCTACTGAGACCAGGTAGCAGGCTCAGCGCAGATCTTAGCACGCGCAACCCCATCTAACGGCCTTGGCCCTACCTCCACCGCCGTTCTTGCTACTGGATCGGGGGGAGCTACCTCGTTCATATCACAGTCAGTCTTGCCCGGCTACAGGCCAGCCTCCGCTGTCCGATCCTAGTCCGGCAACTATTCTCCAGGCTTCAACTAGTAGGCAGCAAGATGTGCCTAGTACTAGCCGATCGCCGTTTCAACCAGCAGGACCCGCTGTGCCTCCAAGTGCCGAGCGACCTCCTGCAAGCAGAGGTTCGCATTTGGCACGAAAGTATGATGTCCTGAAGCACCTGGCCGGCATTCCGGCGAGGCTCTCCATCCTTGAGGCCCTTCGCCTGTCATCTGAAATGCGCGAGGCACTTGCCGAGGCCCTAAGGAGCCCCCTCCAGTTTGAGACGGAGGTGGAAGCTGCAGAAGCCTTCCATACCGAGGCGATTGAAAATGCCGAATGTCAGGTGTTTATCTCGTTCTCTGGTAAAGATGAGGACCCTCCTATAAAGGGGCACATTCTCCCTCTTTACATCACTGGACACTTCAATGGTGTGGAAATCCGCCACTGCCTCGTTGACACGGGTTCCGGAATCAATCTAATTCCTACCCAGACGTTGCGAAAGCTGGGTATGTCTGAAGGTGATTTAACTCCCTCTGACCTCAGGATCTAGGGGTACGACAGGACCGAGAAAACCCCAGTCAGCAAGATCCGCCTGAAGACTCAGTTCGGTGACTTAATTGCCAGCACCGAGTTCATGGTCGTCTCTCAGGACACCGCCTACAACACGTTGATGGGTAGGCCATGGCTCCATCTTCATGCAGCGGTCCCTTTGTCGTATCACCAGTGCCTCTAGTACTCGCTCAACGGTCGAGTAGGCGTGCTCCAAGGAGACGTGTCCCCTTTCGCTTCTTGTGAGGCCCGCTGCCTGGATGCGGGTTATTACAAAAGTAAGGATAAACAGATCCTAGTAAGAAAGGATGAACCCGCCCCGGTCACAAGTGATCCCTGGGTGAGCATGGATGACGCCTATATCCTCCAGATCCACCAGTTGGAGGCCATGACCCCCGACATGGGGCAATGTTTTGTTGTTTCGGGTACGCAAGGAAGGCATGTTCCCGCGACCAAGCGACAGCAGAAAATCACCTCGTACTCCTACATCAACCAGGATCAGGTGATCCTGGAACCTCCTACCCCTGTACGGTACCGGGACGTCAAGCTTATAACAACAGCGGTGCGCCATACGTGTCTCTTCTGCCGGGCTGGAATTAACTGACTCAGGCCGACATGCCACCACTGCTTTGATATCATCAAACGGGGCCCCTTAGGCCGAAGGCCAGATGGGATAGGGTCGACTGCCTTCATTGCTATGGTCTCAATGGAAAGTGACTCTCCTAATGTGATGACTACTGCCGCCCGAGCCGACACCAGCTGCCCCTTGGATTTTGATAGCCCAGAAGTATCTTCTGTTGCTGGAAGTCCCCCCATGGGTGGAGAGGAAGACCTGGAGGATGCTCCCCCCACCTTTGAAAAAGGCGTCTCTACCATGGTTGATGAACTGGTATAGGTGAACCTTGGCAGCGAGGCAGATCCAAGACCCACATTGATCAGTGCAGCCATGTCCCTCGAGGAGCGGTAGCAGTACGTAGACTTCCTCAAACAGCACCGTGATGTGTTTTCCTGGAGTTACAACGAGATGCCAGGGCTAGATCCCCAGGTGTCTGTTCACCGTCTGGGCCTCCCGGCAAAACATCGTGGGTTTAAGAAGCCTCCCAAGAAGATGCACCCTTCTCATGGTGCTATGGTTGAGGCCGAAATTGACAAGATAATCAAAGCTAACTTCATTAAGGAGGTCCAGTACCCCAAGTGGCTTGCCAACATTGTGCCAGTCAGGAAGAAGAATGAGCAGATCAGAGTTTGCATCGACTTCCGCGATCTTAATTGCCACTGCCCAAAGGATGAATTCCCACTCCCGGTGAAGGAATTATTGATTGAAGCCACGACCAGGTTCCAGGCTCTCTCTTTCATGGACGGGTATTCTAGGTACAACCAGATCTGGATGGCCCCCAAAGACGAGGAGTCCACTGCCTTCAAGGCTCCCCAAGGTACCTTTTGCTACCATGTAATTCCATTTGGTTTGAAAAATACAGGTGCCACTTATCAGTGGGCCATGCATGGCATATTCAAACCGATCCTCGGGAAATTGGTGGAATTCTACGTGGATGACCTCGTAGTCAAATCATGTCAGCGCCAGGACCATCTCAAAGGCCTTGAGAAAGTGTTCGGTTTCCTCCGTTCCCGTCACCTGAAGATGAACCCGCTGAAGTGTGCCTTCGGGGTCACCTCTGGGAAGTTTCTGCGCTTTTTTGTCAGATACCAAGGTATTGAGATCGACCCATAGAAGATCAAGGCCATCAGCCAAATGCCTCCCCCGGGCAATATTCGAGAGCTTCGAGGCCTTCAAGGCCACTTAGCCTATATACGCCGATTCATCGCGAATCTGGCCGGCAAGTGTAAGCCCTTTTCCTGGCTCATGAAGAAGGGCGCCGCCTACGAATGGGATGAGGAGTGTCGGACCGCCATTGAGGAAATCAAGCAGTATCTGCTCCAACCTCCGGTCATGATGCCACTCGTCTCCGAAAAGCTGCTGGTCCTTTATGTGACCGCCCTGGAGAGATCCCTCGGTGCGCTGCTCACCCAGAAGAATAACGAGGGTACTGAGAACAGTCTCTACTATCTCATCCGCATGCTTCTCGATACGGAGGTAAGATACTCCCCTATCCAAAAGAGATGCCTTGCACTCGTATTCACCGTGCAGAAGTTGCGACATTACCTGCAGCACCATGAGGTGCAATTGGTCTCCCGGGTGGACCCACTGAAGTACATCCTGAACCGCCCCATGCTGACTGGCTGACTAGCACGGTGGGCAGTGATTCTCCAGCAGTTTGATATCAGGTTTGTACCTCAGAAGGCCATTAAGGGACAGGCACTGGAAGACTTCTTAGCTTCCCATCCAACCTCCGCGGATCAATCCCTGGACCGGGATTTCCCTGACGAGATGATCCTCTCAGTCGATCATGCTCTCCCGTGTTGGAAAATGCATTTCGATAGCGCCTCCCGGAGCCCCACCGGTAGGAGGCTCAATGATCCCAAGCTCAACAGAGTGGGCCTGGGTATTGTCTTCATTACCATGGCGCAGGCCATCCTTCCATACTCGTTCCTGTTGTCGGAAGGTTGTACGAACAACGAGGAAAAGTACCAGGCTCTCATCACCGGCCTCGAGTTAGCCCTTGAGATCCATGTCCCCCATCTACATGTGAAGGGAGATTCCAAGCTGGTAATCAAACAGGTTAATGGCGACTATGTCGTCAGGAAGCCAGAGCTTTCACCATTGCTGGAGTACACCCTCCGCATAATGGCCCAATTCTCTTCTCGACCAGAGGTTACCCATGTCCCACGGTCGTAGAACGACCAAGCAGAAGCCCTGGCTGGTTTATCCGTGTCGCTCGCAGAACCCGAGCAAGATGATTTGATCATACATGTGGCACACCGAAGAGTCATTGCCCCCATCACCCAATAGGACAATGACGGCCTGCGGGTAAGTCATCTCACTGCCGGACCCTCTATGTCAGGGGTCCCGGGTTCGTCAGACGCAGTGATTGAAGCCACTCCTGACTGGAGGGCACCTTTTGTCGAGTATCTCCAAAATGGTCGCCTCCCGAATGACCGGGCCGAGCACGAGCGAATCCGACGTCGCGCGCTGCAATTTACCCTCCAGAGCGGCCCCAGTCTTGAACAGATCCTTTATAAGCGGAGCTTCGATGGTGTCCTCCTCCATTGCATCCAAGGAGTAGAGATACCTCAAGTTATGCAAGAAGTTCACGCCGGTTACTATGGCGCCCATCAAGCTGGGCCGATGCTGTCCCATCAAATCCAAAGGTTAGGGTACTTTTGGCCCTCTATGATCCACGATTGTATTGGGCATGCCAAGAGATGCCACGCGTGCCAAGTTCACGCTAACTTCCTGCATCGGCCGCCGGAGCCCCTCCACCCCACCAAGTACTCTTGGCCATTTGCGGTATGGGGGCTTGATGTAGTGGGACCATATCCACCGGCAACAGCCCGCCAGTGTAGGTTCATCCTGACTGCTACAGATTTCTTCTCCAAGTGGGCAGAGGCAGTTCCGCTCAAAGAGGTCAAGGCCCGTTCCATCATTGACTTTGTGAGCTCTGATATTATCCACCGTTTTGGGGTACCTCGCGCCGTCCTCACCGATAATAGAACCAACTTCCGAGCAGCTGAATTGGAGAAATTGTACGCCAATTATGACATCCGGTCGAACCATACCTCCCGCTACCACGCGCAGGAGAATGGACAGATCGAGGCGTTCAACAAGACCCTGTCTAACATCCTACAGAATATGGTTGGTCAGAACAAGAAAATTTGGCCGGACAAGCTCCCTAACGCCCTCTGGGCTTAGTGGACGACAACTCGCAACTCCACCCAGGTGACCCCATATTCCCTGGTGTATGGAGCTGAGGCCGTCCTACCCATTGAGATCCAGCTGCCGTCGCTACGCACTGTAGTTTATGATCACCAGACATCAGATGAGGTAGCCGAGATCTGTCTCTCTAAATTGGAAGCACTGGACTAGAACCGTCTTCGTGCCCTGCACAATCTGGAAAGGCATCAGGACAAGATAGCGAGGGCCTTCGACAAGAAGGTTCATCTCGGCTCTTTTCTACAGGGCGACCTAGTACTGGCCCTTCGAGCGCCAATGATTCCCGGTAGGAAACCACCCAAATTAGAACCTAAATGGGAAGGGCCTTATATCATCCATAAGGTTTATCCCAATGGAGCATACTCCTTGGTGACCACAGATGGAGAGCGTATAACCCCTCCCACCAATGCCAAATTCCTCAAGCGATACTTTTCCTAGGGAAAAAGGGTCCTGCACGACCTTAAACTGTGAGATGGTCCCGCACGACCTTAAACGGCACCCCCGTCCTTACTGCAAGATGTTAAACTGCAAGCCAGTCAGGCCTTCCTGACCGAGGCTCAGCCTCAGGCCCCTTGGCATATTTGGGCCCCTGGCCCCCCGTCCTTACTGCAAGACGATAAACTGCAAGCCAGTCAGGCCTTCCTAACTGAGTCTCAGCCTCATGCCCCTTGGCCTCCTTGGGCCCCTGGCCCCCCGTCTTCAACTCGAGATGTTAAAGCACAAGCTGGTCAGGTCTCCCTGACCGCGGTCCGGCCCCAGGACCCTTGTTTTTTCCCCGACTTACCCTCTTACGGGATCGTACGGTATGGTGTAGGAATACGTCCTCATTCACGCCGGATTACTTGCCGCACCATAAACATCCCAAAATGAGATGCTCCTCGTCCCGCATGACGTAAAACTTCCTATCAAGAACTATGTGTGGCTTGATTCCCATCTTCATGGGATACGTAGGAACGCTCGGACACCTCGTCTTGAGCCCAACCCCAAGCATTTCTCTTCCACTACCCCCTAGGGGTAGTTTCCTTGGAGGACCTTTGTGTAGCAGGGAGTAGACTTTCTTAGCCCCGCTCATACAACCCCGCTCGCACAAGGATTGTAAGGGTCACACCATGTGCCCACTCCCATTATTCTATCCTCCCACGTCCTCACCGCACGACGCTAAACTGCATGGCCTTCAAGAACTACGTATGGATTGATTCTCATCCTCATGAGATACGTAGGAACGCCCGGACATTTTGTCCGTTGGCCCAGCCCAAAAGCCAAAATCTTCCCCTCCGACCAAGACATGGTAGGGTGCACACTTTTTCCCCAACTCACATCGAGCAAGCCTCGAACCGGCTGCACATCCCCCCTGGAGATGTTTGCCTCTTTCATGGATGAATACAGCTATGCTTCACCCACTCTTTGACTGGGATTCCACCATTTTTGCACACCCAGAGGGATCCCCAAGAACGGCCTAGATACTACGCCCAAGGGATCTCCTACCGATACGGGCCAATGCCCCTGAGGGTTGTCAAGCAACAAGCCGATACAAGTCCTGCGTTGCGAATTTGGTCAACGGTCGACGCTCATTTGTTGCTCCCATACCGGGTCACCATAGGAACACTATTTTTTGAACATGGTCAATAGTGTCCTGGACCGTCGGGTCCAACCCGAGATTTCCCAGACATCGAGTGCAGTGATTCATTCTGCCCCATCCCGAGGTGAAAAACTTCCCCCCGGGTGGTGCTAGAGATCGGGCCCACGGCCCCGATTCCTCGTAGGGGTGTACGGTGTGGTGTAGGACTACGTCCTCATTCACATCAGGATCATGTACCATGTCGTACTCCTTCCCTTCCGAGGCCGAGCCTCAGGCCCCTTGGCCTCCTTGGGCCCCTGGCCCCCGTCCTCATGTAAGACGTTAAACTGCAAACCAGTCAGGCCTTCCTGACTAATGCCTGACCTTAGGCCCCAATGCCTTTTCAGGCCCCCGGCCCAGGTCCCCTATTACCCAGGGTGTACGGTGTGATGTAGGACTACGTCCTCATTCACGGCGGGATCATGTACCATGCTGTACACCCTCCCTTTACGAAGCCCAGCCTCAGGCCCCTTGGCCTTCTTGGGTCCCCGACCCTTGTCCTCATTGAAAGACATTAAACTACAAGTAGGTCAGGCCTTCCTGACCAATTCCTAACCATCAGTACCCTTGGCCTTTCCGAGATACGACCCAGGTCCTCTCTCATAGGAGTGTACGGTGTGGTGTGGGATTACGTCCTCATTCACGTCGGCTTCTTCGCCGTACCGCATACCTCCCTTTTTAGGGGTATATTACTCCCCTTCTCGTCCTGTATGACGTTAAACTACATTTGGAGAAATATGTGTGGCTTTATACCCATCCTAATGGGATACGTAGGACCACCTGAATGTCTAGGATTTGGGTCCAGCCCCATCCCTCGGGAATCATTATCCCGTCTTGGCACCTTGGACTACCCTTCCTCCATGAGGGGATTATATGGTGTGGTGTTGGATTATGTCCTCATTCGCGTCGGTCTCGTAATGACCACACCATGTACCTCTCCCTACTGAGATATTTCGTCGATCCCTTTTCGGCGGTTCACCAATGTGCCTAAGATTACTCTGGTTCATTACCAGGAATGCCAAGCTATGCTCGGACACGTCCGCGCCCACTTTCCAGGCTTTGTGTATCCCTGCATCATGGTTTTCATCATCCTTCACACCCGGAGGGACCCCCAAGAACGGCCTGGATACTACGCCCAAGGGCTCTCCTACCATTACGGACCAACGCCCCCGAGGGTTTTGGACAGCAAATCAATAAAATCCCGTGTTGCAAATATGGTCAGCAGTCGATGCTCGTTTGCTGTCCCCACCTCAGGCTAATGCGATATGGACGCTGTGTTTCCACCATGGTTAACAGTTTTCCTCTCTCGCCACGCCAACCCATTAGGCCCAAAATGTCAGGTGCACAATTCACGCCCTTCATCACTTCATCGTGTCCAAGTAGAGTTTTGAAACTCTTGGTACTTTTCCTCCGTGCACGTCAGCATGTTGGGGAAACAAGCCATGTTGAAGGTGTCCTTCGGGGCTCTCTACCAACTCCCATTTGACTCACCCCAAGTATTGCGACGAGGATACCCCCCTTGTTTCCCACATTGAGTTTAGCTCACGTGGGCTTAGGGATCGGGTTGACATCTGTGCTTACTCGCGAAATTGTCACCATCCATTGTCCGAGCTCTAAGACCATAAACTAAGATTCCCATTTGGAACTACGTTCAGCTTGATTCCTATCTTGATAGGATACATAGGAATGCCCAGACCCCTTGTCTCTAGGCCCAGCTTGAGTTCAACAAATTCACCTCTCTGGTCCTGCCTTCAGGACCCCGACTACGGGACCGCGTGGCGTAGTGCAGGATTATGTCCTCATTCATGTCGGGTTTGCAAAGGCTGCACCACGCACACCCCCATTCTGAGAGTTAGCCCTCTTATTCCTTGTCCAGCACGATATTAAAAGGCACCCTTTAGAACTACGTGTGGCTTGATTCCCATCTTCATGGGTTACGTAGGACCACCCGGACGCCCTGTCATCGGGTACAACCCATTTGGGGAACCAGTCTTCCCCCTGTTTCACCTCTTACCTTTATATAGGCCCCTTGGCCTAAGGTCTCCCTCTTCGATTGGCATACAATTTGATGTGGGATCACGTCTCCGTCAATTGTGTCTCATGACACTGTGCACATTCCCCGCCTAGCATCGCCTCTTCTACCTCTGCGCTGCATGGCGATAAAATGCATGCTTGGTCCTATCATACGACCCTAAACTGTGACATTATCGTCCTAGCCGCACGACGAAAAATGGCACTGCATTGTGATGAACTCATTGTAGAGGACATCACGTTGGGTATTGGTCACGTGCCATGCCATTTGTCAATGCCCATCACAGATTGATCCTTGTGGCGACATCATGACCTACTATTCTAGGCCTGTCGCTTCACAAAAAAAAAACCATTCACCTTAAAGAACAAACAAGATTCATCAAATTCCGCTTCTTTTAGTGCAAGGGCCACGCCCGCACTCCCCTTTTCCCCTGGCACTGGTACCCTACCGTGCCATCCATCCAGAACTACATATGGATTGATTCTCATCCTTATGAGATACGTAGGAGTGCCCAGGAACTTCCCCGCGGGCCCAACCTAACCTTCGTGTTCGGTCCCTCGACTCGAGCACTTCCCCAGAGAATGCATGGTAAGTAGGGCTTAGGTCCTCATTCACGTCGGGTTTTGTAACCGCCTTTCCATGTATCCCCTGCTCCCCATACCCATCCATGGTCCGAATTCTACGACCTTAAACTAAGATATCCCCATGGGAAAGGAATATACTCCCTCTCTCTAATACATCTCATTGTCGTATTAAGATGTGTTTCGACAAAGAGCCCGAAGTGTGGGATTTTCATGGGGACATTCCTCTCGTCCCATGACCAAGCTTCGTGAACTCGCTATTTGGATCCTCATATTCCTCCATATCCAAAAGGACCCTCGGACGACATGGATACAAGGATTAAGGGCTCTCCATGAATGCTGGACCTAAGGGCCCTCCAATCGTTTCGGGCCAACGTCCCTACAGATATTTGACAACATTTGTGACATGGTCCCGTGTTTTGAACATGGTCAATGGTCAACCCTCATTTGTTTGTCCTCATTCTAGGCTAACGCGACAGGATGCTGTGTTGCGAACATGGTTAGCAGTTATCCTCCATCGTCACGCCGCCATCATCGTGATCTGAATCGCGAGCACTATGATTCACACATTTCCACTTCCTCATGTTCAAATGGAATTCCACCATACTCGGCTCTTTATCTTCGCGAATCTAGGTGCGCTAAATGATCGTGTTAGTGTCATTGGACCGGTATTCACTGATCATCCCTTTGCCCTAACCTACCCCTTTTTTTGTCGGGAAATTCCCACCATGACTGCTTGTTTCCCGCACCGAGCACGACTCACGTGGGCTTAGTAGTTTTGGAAGGATGTGTACCAACACGACCAGGCATTTTATCATCCCACATGACGCTAAAATGCGCTTCCAGAACTACGTATGGCTTGATTCCCATCCTCATGGGGTACGTAGGAACGCCCGACCACTTTGCTTCGGGCCCAGCCCAATTCTCACTCTTGGTCCCTCGACCTGAAGAGTTTCCTCTGGGGGTATGTGGTATGATTTGGACTCCAAGTCCTCATTCACGTCGGTTTCATATCTACCGCGCCACACGCTCCCTGGGATCTTTCCTTCCACTTCCTATCGTATGACGTTAAACTACATGAGTCTGTGTGTCCTCAACGCATGACACTAAACTGCGGTTCTACCCTGAACAAGTTCAGGATGCCCCATGATCCCACTGGGAAGTGACAGATCCCCTCGTCATAGAAGGCCCTGTCCCAAAGAAGGAATGATCCATGATCAGACCTATGCGCCCATCTGGTGTGCTCCCACCACGGTGGTGTAACTACCTAAGTGTTGGATTCTGTTTGGACAAACCATCACTCCATATTCCATGCTTTGCGTACCCCTTATTCAGACCCTTGTCCCCTTTCATGTCTGAAGGAACCCCCTAACGGTCTGGTCTCATGCCGTATCGGCTCACCTACCATCCTGGGCCAACGTTCCGGAAGACTGGTCATGTTTGGAAGGACCCCATAACAGTATGGATGTCTGACCTATGGTCCGCCAACTGTCCTGGGCCAACGTCCTGAAGGATTGATCAACAACATTTACGACATGGTCCCGTGTTTCGAACATGGTCAGCGGTCAACAGTCATTTGTTGTCCCCATTTCAGGCTAACGCAGTAAGGATACCGCTTCTCCTCCAAGGTTAACAGTTGTCCCTTATTGTCACGCCATCCCCACAGTGTTCCGAATCTTGGGTATCGTGATTCACACTTCTCATTTTCATCTGTTTGGACCGATTTCAGTGCCCCTGGCATTGCATCATTCGTGCATAAGAGCACGCTGAAGAAACGGTAATTCAGCTATCCAGGAAGTTCCTCCTCCGATCAAGCCTCTCCCATCTTTCGGGAATCTGGACTAGTAATCCCGGATGTCCGGAGCATGATCCCCACTCCTATTTTAGGTGGGATGAGAAGGCAACTACCTCCTATTTCTCATATCGGGCTTGACCCACGTGGGCCTGGGGAATTGTCGCCGAATGTCCCGAAAACATTGTAGGGATGTAACAAGGAAATTCAAACAGTGGAAATCGTGCGCGCTACGGCATTCAAAACAAATAAAGGAAAGAAATTGAAGCACGAAAGTACCAATAAAAGGGTTTGGGTTTGTTACAATACCCCGGGGTCGATTCCCCCCATGGACGGGTTGACCCCGTCAAAAGAGCCTTGCAGCTCCGCCACCCGTTGACTTGCGGCATCCAAGGCTTGATGCCGCTGAATCAGCTCCTGCTCCTCCTCAACAGCAGTGGGGCACAGTTCGTCAGTCCTGGCTTTGGACCTCTCTACATCAACTTGAACGACAACCATCTTTCCAGAGGTCTGCCTCATATGCTCTTCTGCCTCTGCCAGCTGGGCCTTCAACCGTGAGACCAGCTCGGATTGTGCATCGAGAGAGGCTGAAAGCTCATCTGGCCGGGTCTGCATCTATTGGACCTCGCCTTCAGCCTCCTGGAGCTTCTTGATGGTGGTCTCCTTCCTCCGCTGTCAGCCCACGCTGAGTCCACGATCATGCTCACAGATCTTCTCAGCCATAAGATCTCAGATGAGTGCGTGAGGACATTGGGAATCCACTCCTCCAGCACACAGTTCGCGCAATCGCGAGTGGAGTCTATCCAGTTCGGTCAGCCATTGCGCTTGGGGGGTTTCCTTGATAAAGCACACGATCAGCTTCCATGACCGGCGGCAGACTATGCTGCTGTCTTCCTCGTCGGATGTCGTTTCATCCCAGTCTGCGCGATTGGAAGGCTCGTACGCGGGGTACACCCGCAGGAAATCCTCGCCAGGATCTACATCTGGTATTGAATCCAGTATGACACCTGGCGCGGAAGCAGGCGTGATAGGACTGGGACCGACCGATTAATCCTCTTCCTCGGAGTCCACCTCAATGACTTCGGGTACAGCCCTGCTGATGGTCCCGCCAGTGATGGTGTGCGTCGCAGCTTGAGGATATGGCGGGACTATCGCCACCATCACTGGCATGCCCCTAGGAGGGGTGCCACCAGACATCCCGACCAGTCTTGCCGCAGCAGCCCACGCCAGTCGAAGAACTGTACGACAGAGAGGGACATAACCGTTAGTCGGCATGGACTACATGTGACAACGAGGAGACCGGTAGGGGAGACTTACGGAGATCGACCTCCTGACGCTGCTCTTGAGCCGGTACTGACGGGACCCTGAGGAGAGGCCCTCCGTATACTGTTGGAAGGTCTGAAGATTTCGGAGGAGCCACCTCGGGCGCCCTGGTCCCACAAGACGCAGAACTGGACGCAGCCATAGGCGCGGGTTCTGAAGGTCCCGCATCATCACCCGCCAAGGAGCGAGAACGAGGCCTGTGAACAAGTTCCTCCTGTATGGCTCTTACATTGGTGAGAAGTCCATAGTGACCCAAGAACAGATCGTAAGGAGAGAAGTTCGGAATGCTACCTCGAGAGCCTCCGCGAAGTCGTCAGATTCTGAGCCTCGGTCTCCGACCTCGACCTCCTCCAACGGGCTCCCTCCTCCAGCCTCATCCTCCCAAGAAGAGTCCTCTGATTCCTCCGGCAAGGGGAAGCGCTCCCTCAGATCGGATGCCGATAACTGTGGGGGGACCGTCTGATTCAACAGTACCCTCACCTGGTCTGTCATTGGGCGAGGGACACCACTAGAGTGGACGTAATCCTCCAGCTCATCCAGGAACTGTTCTTCCTCTGCCGAAGACGCCATGAATCCAACCTGAACTGGGCCTATGCTCGGTAATTCCATCCCGAGGCGATTCAGGTGGGCCCATATCTCGGGTGGGATGAGGAATTACCGATTGACATCCCAAATGTCCCAAGCTTCCGGAAATACGGCATCCTCTGCCATGTCAATATGATGCAGACGCTTCCCCGGAGCCTAAGTGGATATCCTACGAAATCCCCTCGGTGGCCACCCCTCTGGATGACCCTGCTCTTCCAGAATCACCGGATCCACCGCCGCTACCATACCCTCGGACGGTGTGGGTCTCACCGCCATGGCAGCCCCGCTACCGCGAGCGGCCCTAGCTGCCCTCCGACCCTGACATCGAGATAAAGGAGTCCCACCGTCACTGACCTGGATAGTTGGTTGCTTCAGCATCTCCCCTGGGTAGGCATCCTCCCAACTAATGGCGTACTCCTTCACCAATCCGAAAGCGGCGGTGGATGGAGGCAATGCAATCCGCATCTTCCCATATTCCCGTGTGAACATGAGCCACAGCTGCCTCATCACACACGGGTGCTCCTCGTGACGCACCTCCCAGTAGACCTGTGGGGTCAGCCCCTGGAGGCACCAGAACTGCCTCACAAACCGATGTGGGGTGTACGGTTCGCAGAGTGGCTCACGATCTATCCGTGCCACCAAAACTCCACCTCTAAAGGCCAGGAGGTAAGCCCGATGTTTTTCCGTTCCCCGCCCGTCATCAGTAAGTATCCCCGTCGGCAAGGGGAAGGGGTGGAAATTAAACTTGTCCGCCCTCCACACCCGATTCATTACCATCAGAACGACCAGTTTGAACGGGAAGCTCCCGACCACGTTCAGGATGGAGGGGCGGAAGTTCGATATCAGTGGCGAAATGGGGTTTGGATACTCATAAATCCCCATGATATGCGCTGCGATCCACCCATACAGGAGGTGGAAGGGCCCACATATCCTTGGCGGCTTCTTGCCCTCGCTAATATGCCACAGCATTCTGTACAATTTGGTGAGCATTGGAATCCCTAGATTGATCCGCTGCCCCATGGCCAACATCGATGCCATGATAAACGAGCTGGGCCGCACCCCCATGCTTGTATCTCTCACTGGTAGGATCCAGCCACAGATGAGAGCCGTGATGAACGCCGCCAGCCTGACTATCGGCTTTTGTTCAGTGCTGACATTGAAACCCCAAGTCATCCATTGGATGTTCTCCAAGACCCGCCAATACGAGTGCCCCTTGCCCCGTTGGGCTGCCCTCGGACAGGTTCGAGGCCTCAGAGGTAACTCTCAATTCTCTGGGAAATTCAGGAATCATTTGAACTATCTCCTAAAATGGACATCCCACACTGCCTCCTTGTCCTCTCCAGGGACGAGTGCCATCAGCGCTGATGCCAGTCGCGACATTTTCTCTGTATCCTCCTATGCGCTGATGATGAGGAGGAATTCGTCATACATGGCCCCCAAGATCGGAACCCCAAAAATCTGGTGGACATCCCACAGGCTGATGCCCACCTCTCCATCATGCAGGTGAAAAGTGTTGGTCCTAGAAAACCATCTGCTCAGCAATTCCGGCATCAGTTGCTTGGGTTGGTAAATGTGGAATTGGGAGGCCCATGCTGCCTCATACAACCCCACTCTCCTCACCTCGGCCCCGAACTCCTCGCATGAGGCACCTACCCAGTAGGCCCAGGCCCAGTCATCAGTAAAGTTGCCGCCCTGGCGCAGGTCCCACTCATCGGACCATCCCTTCTTCGAATACTGCAAAGCCGCCTTCAGCATGGTACGATATAGGGGAGGGGAAGTCTCCGGCTGCAGTGGCTTCCCGTCAATGTCGTTCACATGGTTGAAGAGACAGTCAGCGGTGACGGGTGTGAAGTCCTCCCGCACATGACCATCGGCCGCCCTGAACCATTGGTGTTGGCACGGTGTGCTCTTGAACCAGCAAGCTGGTTCATCCCTACTCGCCTCAGGGATAAAGACGTCATCCCTCAGCCCGAAGCCGTACAATGGAAGTTTCTTGCATTTCGGATAATCCTTCTAACCCTCTGATAGCAGATCTGTCAAAGAAGTGTGGTCCGAGTGGCTTCGGACCATCTCCCCCATGCCTGGACAGTTGGCCATCTCATCCCGACGATCAGCATCTGCAATCACCCCCAATACAGCCTCTTGATGGGCCATTTTAACTCTGGCCCTCAGAAAATAATTTTTTTCAGCTGGATCGCGAAGCTCGACCGCGAAGCTGAACCGCGGAGCCGGATCGCGAAGATCGGTCGTGAGACCAAGCCGCGAAGTCTTGCCAAGGCCGAAAAGCAGAGGTTCGCTTGGCGCGAACGTGGAGCCGGAGACCCGCGGTTCGCCGCGAAGCTCAATTCGCGGAGGGCTGTCGCGGAGTACGCGGAGATTTGCGAAGTCGAGAGCACAAAAAGACAAGGAAGGCATGTGAAGACAAAAGAGGTCAACCCCTCTATTTATAGGCGGTGACCCCGGAGCATCGCGACGCGCCTAACTCACGCGGAGCATCGCGGCACGCCCGGATCGGTGGCCCCGGTGATCACTGCGGGGCTCCTTCACGTAACGGCATCGCGAACCACTGAAAATTTTGGCGATTTTCCCTCAGACTTCGACCCTTCACCCTCCACGGCTCCATGTCTGGGGGGGGGGGGAATTTGTTGGCGCCAAAATATGGCCTGAAAGAAAGGAACGAAAAGGACGGCTGGCGCGCTGCCTCGCAAAGCACCGACGCGAAGCACCAACGCGAAGCCCCACCGCGAAGCGCCCCGACCATCGCGGCTTCACGAAGCTCCTGAGGCAGTAATTCTTCGCGAACGCCTTTGACGTTCACGAGCCGCTGCGAAGCGCCCCGATCATCGCGGACTCACGAAGCTCCCGAGGTGGTAATTCTCCGCGAACGAATTTGACGTTCACGAGCCGCCGCGAAGCTCCAGAGGTGGTGCCCTCCGCGGACGATGTTGACGTTCGTGAGAACGCTGTGAAGCACCGGAGGCGGCGTACGAGTTCTTCTTCGCGGCACCCCTTTGCTATAAATACTGGACTCCCCCTGAGTCCCAAGGACGGACAATCCGACCTTTCGGCTTCTCCTCTCCCGAATCGCGAAGCACTCTTTGCCCCGGGAATCGTGAGCTCCGCGAGGTATTTCTACTTCGCGAGATGCCTCTGCTTTGTCTCGTTTTGAGCCCCTCTTCCGAGAGGTATGCCCTTCGCTAAGCTCAAGGGCATTCGCGAAGGAAGGGGATTCCCAAGGGAACCCGGGCAGCCGCGGAGCACTTATGCTTCGCGAATCACTCAACCCATACTAGTGATCCCTATGCTAAGGTAGGATCACTCCACATCGCGAAGCACACTGCTTCGTAGGACCCTGCTTCGCGAGGCACCCCTTCTTCGCGAGGCAGTGCTCCACGAACACTGTTCCACTTCGCGAAGCACCTTCCCCTCACAACCATGCCCCATTCCAAGGCCAAGGCACTCCACTTTGCGAATCACACTCCTCTGCTTAGCGATTCCTCTTCCCGTGCGATCCTCCTGGTTTGCACGATGTGATTTCAAAGTCCCATGGACAATACCACCCGTAGCGTTGCTTCGCCTAATGCTTCTTCGCATGGCACGCTAACGACTATTGCTTCTTCGCATAGCCATGCTAACGTGGACCCCTTGATGGTTTATTCCACAACCCCCCATGACCATGGCCTTACTGGTACCTTCCCTTCCCTAAGGACCAGAGAGTACCGGTTATGTAAGTCCTAGGGGTGCGGAGTGAACCCACTTCGTCTGAGCTGCAGGACGTTAAACTGCCAAGCACCACGTCCTCAACACATGACGTTAAACTGTGACCCCTGGGCCTCCATCCTGGAGTAAGTCCCAACACCATGGGCCGCTTAACGCGTAAGCCCCTCTTCGCTTCTCACAGACGCATCCTTCGCGATGTGATCATCAGGTCCTTGCAACCTCATGTTTCTCACACCGAGCATGACTCACGTGGGCTTAGAGTGAGCACCGACCCTGACCCCTATTCCCACCTGAACTACGAGGACTTTGATCCATGCCAAGGCATGGTACGTAGGAAGCCTCCACGAGGTTCAAGCCCACCTGTCATCCATTCACGTCGGGTCCCATCCCCATCCAGCATGACGTTAAACTGCATTCTGGTCTAGTGGTAAGCTGTTGCGACCCATTCCCACCCGAACTATGAGGACTTTGATCCATGCCAAGGCATGGTACGTAGGAATCCTCCATGTGGTTCAAGCCACTTTTCTCCGTCGCTCATTCACGTTGAGTTTCTCCCTCATCCAGCATGACGTTAAACTGTATTCCCCTCCCTTTGTCCTGCATGACATTAAACTGCACACCCATTCCCACCTGAACTACGAGGTCTTTGATCAATGTTAAGGCATGGTACGTAGGAAGCCTTCCAGAGGTTCAATCCCACCACTCATTGGACCAAGGTCCACTTTCACGTCGGTTCGCCAACAAAGCCCCACCTGAACTACGAGGTCTTTGATCCATGTTAAGGCATGGTACGTAGGAAGCCTTCCAAAGGTTCAAGCCCACCACTCATTGGACCAAGGTCCACTTTCACGTCGGTTCGCCGACAAAGCCCCACCTGGACTACGAGGTCTTTGATCCATGTTAAGGCGTGGTACGTAGGAAGCCTCCACGAGGTTCAAACCCACCCATCATCATTCATGTCGGTTCACCCCTGTCCCGCATGAAGTTAAACTGAATTCCCCACCTGGACTACAAGGACTTTGATCCATGTCAAGGCATGGTTCGTAGGAAGCCTCCCTGAGGTTCAAGCCCAACAATCATTGGCCCAAACCGTCTCCTAGTCAGTGTGCCGGGCCCCCCATTTTCAAGCCCATCTCCCATCGGACCAAGGTCCCTCATTTACGTCGGTTCGCCGACACCCACCGCCCGTCGCTTATTCACGTCAGGGTTCACTATCGTCCCGCATGATGTTAAACTGTATTCCATCAACTTTGAACTACGAGGACTTTGTTCCATGTCAAGGTATGGTACGTAGGAAACCTTCCCAAGGTTCAAGCCCACCACTAGTGGACCCACGAGTCTACTTTAACGTCGGTTAACCGATGAAACCCTTTGAACTACGAGGTCTTTGATCCTTGTCAAGGCATGGTACGTAGGAAGCCTTCTATAGGTTCAAGCCCACCATCCATCGGACCAAGGTCCACCTTCACGTCGGTACACTAACGATGCCCATTGGACCAAGGTCCACCTTCACGACGGTATGCTGATGATGCCTATTGGACCAAGGTCCACATTCACGTTGGTTCGCTGATGATGTCCATCGGACCAAGGTCCACCTTCACGTTGGTTCGCCGGCGCCATCCCGAACTACGCGGACTTTGATTCCCTGCCACGGGGATACGTAAGAAGCCTCTTCAAGGCTCAAGCCCAACTTCAATGTCACCCCCTACGATGGTCCCATTTCATTCCCCCTCCACTCCATTCATCCACCTATCATCCATCCTGATTCTCGCCCGGACCGTCATATCTCGGTGAGACCATATCGGTATGCTCTTCTTCACAGCCGCCCATGGGCTGGCCCCGGTATCGACATCCCTTCAAGGGAAACCCGTCAATCCGATCTATCCTATCTAAATGCTCTTGTTGGGTTGATCCGTCTCCGCTGGATGTTAAACTCGCGGCGTACCCTGTGTCAAACACGGGAAGCTGAGGAAAACCTCAGATATGTGTCTATGACATATAATTCCCCGTGCTCGATGTGGGATGCCTCAGGCTTCCACACCCTTGAGAAGCCCTGTGACCAGGGATAACAGCCAGACACGCCAGGTTCCCCAGCATCCAGGCATGCTACTGATGCCTCAATGTGACTACTCCCCTGACTGAAGGTTGCTGCCCTGACCGGACCCTTTGGAATGTCCCGATAGAAGCAGTGTAATTAACCAGCATCCATGGAAACATGGCACTGGGAAGAGTTTCACGAACTAAGTATGAAATCTATGAGGGAGACCCGGACTAGGTGACGAGTTCTGAGGAGGAATCCATGGAAGGAAGAACCGACATCCCATCATCCATTTTCGATCAAGGAGAAGACGTACCTGAACAAGGAACGAATGCCGCCCGCCTTTGGAAAGCGGGAATGCGGGGCAACAAAGCCGCGCGTCCTCCTCCGCGTGACGGACGGATGCGCGCGCACCCCAGCGAAAGCGTCGGAAAAACCTATGTTATTCATGAACGTCACTAAAACACTAGGATAAGATTGTTACCTCTACATAGACATATCATTAGGGTTATTACTAAGGTTATCTCATCCTAGTTTTCAAATGTAAACTTTAACTTTTCTTTGACACCAAATATTATGACCAATACATTATATATAGATATTACTTAAAACTTGAAGAATATTTATTACATATCATAATAGAACCACACCAGGACTATATAGGATTAGTGTCTTTAGAAACTAGGAAATATAAACTACTGCTTCATTAAACATCCACATTGTCTCCCACTTATATCTTTATAACTAGATACCTTTTTGACATATCTTACTTAATACACATAATCATGTCCTAGGGAAAAGAAACATTTGAATGTGTGAGATCAAATGATTAGTAAGGGAAAATAATGGAAATATCAATCATATCATAATCATAAGAACATAACTTTCGAAAATATTATCCTATATATAAAAGATCATAATATCATGTCATGGGATAAATCATAAAAGTGAAATTTAATCAAGAATTCATAACACAAGACATGAAATTTAGGGTCATACACATATAAACATAGGAAATAATTTGATATTACTCAATTCTCATTATATAGTCCATCATAGAGAAAAAATTCCATTACTGAACTGAGTTCACACCTCGTTCCATCCCTTTATTACTAAACCATATTTACTTTCCATTCTAGTCATATCTATCTCATGAGATATAAATATTTACCCAATTCATTGGAGGGAGATACAGTTACCACTTATCTCATAATGAAACCATTCTTATGTTTTCCACAAAAAACATAAATACATTTATCATACTATAATCCCTGAAATAAAATGTGTTTCTTAAACATCATTCCATAATAATTTATATAAAGAATATGGATAACCTAAATTAAATTCCATAATAAACACAATAAATTCATAGTAATAATAGAGATATAAATATGACCAAATTTAAATAGTTTCCTCTTAGATGGAAAATAATTTTTGAGAAAACACTGGAAATTAATTCCAATGGAAAATATCGTTTCTTCTTTAAAAACATTTTCCTTCTTTAAAAATCCACATATTTTCAAAAGAAATCATTTAATGTGAAAATAACATAGTAATATTTTATGGAAATCTTCAAGTAAATAAGGAATTATGAAAGCTTAAAGAAAATTCTTGTCGTACATGTCAAAAAAACATTCTTCTCATACTTTTGTCAAAAAATTCAAAAAGTACCTTGTATCAAACATGACAAAAGATTCCATTCATACAATTTTGTAAAAATTTACCAATGGGTAAAATTTTGTTTTAAAAATTATAAATGGATAAAAAGATTATTTTGAAATACATATTTAGGAATCATGGATGAGGATGACAAATATACCCTAGTAAATACTTACGAATAAACAATCTTAGATAAAAATGAGATTTGCAAAGTTATCCCTTACCTTAGGTCTGATATATTTTGTATGTATATGATATTCCTATATAATGATTTAGATAATGTTATTGATTTATTCTAGAAACATAATAATTTTTATTATAACATTTATGATTATATCTGTATTTGTTTGTTAGTAACATTTAATTGTTACTTGTTATTCATGTATTAACCGGTTTTTGTTCTTATGCATGTTTTGTCTAATATGTTATTATTCCTCATTTAGGTTATAGTTATATTATTTACATAATGATATTTTTATAATATATATAATTTTAAATAATTATTTTCATTTATATAATCATGTTTTAATGAAGATCATGTAGAATGAATCAAATCGCATCGTGGAGACGGTATGTCGTACATATGCACACACTATCAAATAATTACCAAAAATGTTGAATTGAAAAAAAAGAGGATGGTGTATAATATTTTAGAATTAGTATCATGTTATAATAATCATATATAGTTTTTATTTCCATCATTATACCAATCCATGTATGGTGGTGGTGAAAAACATATTATACCAGAGAATGGAGACGGTAAGCCGTACGTACACACGCATGGTGATTTCAATTTTCATAGGATGTGTAGAAGGTGGAATATTATTGTTTCATATTTATAATAACATATCAGTAAGTTAGTGATAATGATGTTATTACGTTATAATAAAACAACTAATGAAGATAAAGTATAATAAGAAAGAAGTTTGAATTAATCGGTAGAAGAGATTACATCTTCCTCGACATGCATCCTCTAAATATTTTCATAGAGCACTAGAGATAGACTTTAAAGATGAACAAAACCTATATAATGAACATAAGAAATTTTAAAAGGAAATAGGGTAGGGTATGAACAATCTTGAAGGATCAAAATACATAAATAGGTGAGGGAGTAGGTTCCCTTTTATTATTGAGGTGAGGGGAACTTTTGGAAACTCTATAAATAATAATTTATCATAAAATAAAAACCTATCCAAAAACCTCTAAATTTTCCCAATTTATTATATGAGATGAGTTAAAGGATTAATTTAATAAACAAATAATTTATGGATAAGTTATTTTTTCAATTTAAACCATATCTTTTTAATTGAAACTTAGTTATTCTATTTAATTTTAATTATGCTAATACCATTCTAAATATTTAATGGTCATAAATATTTACATATATAGTTTCAATTGTGAATAAATGGGTATTTTATGAAATTTTAGATCTTATAATTATCACTTTGTAATTTCAATTTTTTTATGATTTTACATAATTTAATAAAATGTTATTTTTATAAAATATCGATAGTGTCAATTTTGACATAATTTGTTTATTGGACTTTAAATAAAATCCTCACAAAAGATAAATTCTAAAAAAAATAAATAAACTCCTAACATGTTTTATTCACCTAAAAATTTCGTTGAGATCATTAATTAGTTCATATGATATTTATTTTAACATTTTTAAAACCATTTATTTGATATTGCAATTAATAAAATGATTTGTACATCACTATTGTGTCATCATTAATGTTAAGTATTTAATATCTAAAAATTATAAATAAATTTATATGATATAGGTAATTTTTGTATATTCCCAAATACTATATATAGTCAATATTATATTCTATTTATCCATATATTAAAATTAATATACTTTTATAAAATGAGAATGTGACATTTTGTCACAATCATTAGTTTTTAATATATTCATGACATATTTATAGGTAAGTGACCATTAAGTGATTAAATTTCCAAAAATAGATTATGAGAGTAAAATTAAGTCATAAAATATAATTTTTACAGTTGTTAAGGTAATTTTATAATATTATTTTGACCCTTAATTACCCAATTAATCTTTAAACATGGTAATAAAAAAATCACAAAATTTACTTTTCATAATGACCAAACATAAAAGTAGTCTATTATCATAATTTGGGCCTAATAATTCCAAATATCAAATAGATTTTTCAAAATTCAAAACATATATTTTGCACTAGTAAATTTAAATTTAATCTCATTTTTTAAAGGATAAAACACCTTTTAAAAGTTAAAAAAATTCAAAACATTAAAATGTATCAATTCAATGTAAAATAAATGATAATAAAATAAATTAGATTGAATGATAAAAAATATTATATTTATATTTTAAAACCATTTAATATTATAATTGAACCATAAAAATTATCTTGATAAAAAATAATTAAATTTTATCATATTTTTACTATTCATCAAAACATGAAAGATATCAAAAAAATATCATAATTTTATCCAAAATAAATTTTTATAACCCAATTAAAAATAAAATGTTTATGTTGTCATATATAAAATATTAATTTGTCAAAATCATAATTTAAAAGGGTTTCTCTATTCAAAGATGTAAAATTAAACTTTAAAAAATATGTATTTATACATCAAATATGTTTTTATTCATGCCCTATGACTAAAATACACATTGAATGAATATAAAAATATTTGTTAAGTGTATAAAACATTTATATCTCCTTAATTTCATGAAAAAAATTAATTAACTCAAAAATATAAATATCTAATAGATTTATATTTCTCATAAATAATTGATAGTTAATGAATTCACAACACATTTTCAGAAGTTAGTTATAATTATTCCTGTTATGCTAACATCTAGGATATAACGATAATTTTATTATAAGGGAATCTCATAGTTTTTTTAAACTCACGATTTCATGAAAAGAAATATACTGAAGAATAAATATTATTTATAGAAAATACTTAATGAAAACATCCAAGAGTTACACAAGAAGTGGTAAAGAGACATGGAATTCCAATTTCGATAGTAAAAAATAGTTATCTAAGGATCATGTATCATCTTTGGAAATATGTATTGAAATCCCTTTGAACTCAGTTGACTATGAGTACAGGGTATCATCCTTAGATGGATGGGAAATCAGAAAGGACGATACAGATGTTGGAAGACATGTTTTGGGCTTGTGTTATGGATTTTGGAGGCTCATGGGAAATTAATATACCCCAAATGTAGATATCATATAATAAAAACTATCATGACTCGATATATATGAATACTTTTGAAACATTATATGCGTGTTTGTGTCATTCTCCACTTTGTTTGGTGCAAATAGGTGAGACTTCACTAGTTGGGCCAAGCATTGTCCAAGAAATAGTAGAGATGATTTGGTTGATTAGGAAACAGATGTAGATGGCTCATAGTTGTCAGCATTTGTATGTCTATCATCGTTAAATACCATTGTGGTTCACAGTGAGTCATCTTATGTTCTTGAGGAGCTCTTCAAAGGCTATACATTGTCATTTTAGAAAGAAAGTCAAGTTATCCCCTCGATATAATGGCCCATTTGAGATACTGGAATTGTTTGGAGAGGTGGAATATTGATTGGTATTTCCACTGTGGTTCAGTTCAGTGGCCAATGTGTTTCATGTATCTCAATGGAAAAAGTATCTTCCTGATAATGACCATGTGATCAGATGGGATCACGTTGACCTAAAGCTGGATGCTTCGGTTGGTACTTATCCCAATGCGGATTATGGATAGGCAAGAAAATGTCTTACATGGAAAAAGAACCGGTCTAATGCGGGTTTTGTGGAAACATGGTAAGACTGATGAAGATACATGGGAACTCGAGAAAGAAATGAAATTGAAATGCTTGGATCTCATTCAAGGCAGTAATGATTTTCTACTTTTTGAGGAAGGATAGACCAATGTTGGGGAGAATTTAGTACCCCAAATTTAAATTATGTAACCATTAATTTGTGATTTTTATGTTTATAAAGATTTAGGTTGAAGGATGAAAGAGTTCGGTGATATTTTAGAATGATTTTTGGGGGAAAC
The DNA here is from genome assembly GCA_963277665.1 of Viscum album. Taxonomy (NCBI): domain Eukaryota; kingdom Viridiplantae; phylum Streptophyta; class Magnoliopsida; order Santalales; family Viscaceae; genus Viscum; species Viscum album. The sequence goes on along the minus strand of OY728140.1, from coordinate 1,149,743,866 downwards.
AGGATGCGTACAGGCTGCACACAGTTTGTCCAAAGTTGAGGAAATCCATGAAGAAAACATGAATAGTAGTAGTTTTGAGGTAGTAGCATTGGGATGATGTGTTAATGGTTAGGGATATCATGTGTAGATATCATATAAGGGATTCCATAAGGTAGTATATAATGCACGATTAGCGCATGGGTTTCCTAACCATGTTAACTAACAGTGAACAGAGTTAAATTTAGGTCCTAAAAATTTAGATCTCACTTGTTTTGCCTCTAAGTCTCTCATTTTTTATTAGTAGTGGCCCTAACTCTGAATTATTCTCTTTTGAAGGTAGTAGAACGACTCACAAGTTATTTTGAATAAATCTAGATTCCTCACATGGTGTTTTCAATCCTGATTCATATAGTGAGTTATTTTCTTTACCGTTCTTGTTACGTTTTCTTAGATCTACTGACATATACATATTCTCTCCTCTCAGTTTCTTATATATATTCTCGTTATGGGTAGATATAAGATTTTAGATTCCATATATGATTATATTTGGTCTCCTTGTTTGTTGGAGAAGAGATCTATAGTGGTTTCATGGAGAATAAACTCGGTTTTCTTGATCATTCTCCATGCGTTTTAGGTTTTCATCAAAACCATCAATGTATGTGGATTTAATGTTGACTCCTATTTCTATAAATGAATGTAATGGTTTTAAATCTATTTCTTTGTTAGGGTTTGATTATGAATTGGATTCTTTTTTATTTCTAGAAATCTCTTTGGTGAGGGTTGAGGAAAATATATAAAATTGTTGCTTTTGATTAAAGTGTTTGTTTTTTGAATTTAAAATGATGATTTTAAAATGATATTTTTCTATAATGATGGTAAATAGTTTTGATCAAAATGGTTTTCAATAAAATGATTTATTTTAATCTAATTAACTGGTTGTTTTCAATTGGATTGTTTAAATGTGTTTTAATAAAAGAATGGTTTTGTTGAATGTTTTGAAAGTGTTATTGGAAATGGTTTTGGAATATTAGTAGTTTATTCTTGGATCACATTTATGAGGATTTTTTGATATATGTCATCGTTCTAGGTGAAATGTTTTAATTTCATAGTGGGTATAATTATAATATGATGACATGGTTTATCGATGAGAGACTGCTCATGATTATTGAACTGTCATAATGATCCATGCATAGTTAGATGTGTGAATAATTGAATTATAATGGTTATGAAAAAATGATAGTGAGAAATGGTTTTAAAGATTTGTTTAGTTTTTTTGATGAACGACTTGTTTGGAAATGGTTGAAATAGAACTTGTGCACTTTTGGTTTTAAATGGTTTGGAGGCTTGTTTATATTTTGTGATAAACTATTTAGGGAAATTGTTTCATATAAATGTTTCTGAATTTTTTATCCTAGTGGCGTGAGTAGGGAAGTCATTGTGGAAATACTACAGAGTTTAATACTGACCCCTTCTTTGTCTGTTGGGTTCTTTTGAAAATGAAATCTTTTAGGACATGGGAAAAGGTAAAGTATCACATAGATTTAGCACCACCTCATGAAACTTGGGATGTTTTTTGATGTTGGAGAATAGAGCTTGTGGATAATAAAGTTATGTGGTTTTCTTGGAGTTATTGTTGTTATATTATACTATTTACATTAATAGTTACTTTGTATTCCACTTTAGTATACTTGGGTGTGACTTTTTTAAGAATTTGATGATTGATTTTCCTTATTTTATCTTGCATCCCCCACATTCATGTGAACTGTTTGAAATTTATTTGCAGCCTTCCCAATTTTGGGGATGTCACTTAAGGCATATTAACGATTCATAGTACTCTCAAGCCAATTGGAATAAGAGGTTAAAGACAATGGATTTTAAAGGTATTTGGGTACTTCATGGTTGAGATATGTGGATAAATAAGTGTATAAATTTTAGGGTATAATGTTCACTTCTATATGTGAGGTGGGTGGAAAATTTATAAATAATAAAAAATATTTTTTAAATGATATATATCTAACTCATGTTATGTGGAAAAAATTGTCATAGTTTTTAATATTAAAAGGTCATTTTATATATGAATAAAAAAAATAGTATTTAATAAACATTTTTTGTGTTATATAAAATCCATATCACTTTATTTTAACAATTTCAACCCATTTTAACCATAACCGAGGTGATAAATATTCTCCATGTTTATTATTAATTTTTACTTTAAATTATGTTCTACTTATTAAATAATATTAATTATGATAATTAAAAATATAGAGTATATTTTAAAAGGTTCAACTTGTAACACCCCATGATTTCATAGTGTGTTACTTCTTTAAAATAATTCAACAACTTGCACTACACGCAACACCGAGTTCAAGCGCACCATGACTTACCAAACATGCCGCTCAAAAGAGGTTATGAATAGTATTAACTAAATTTTGAACTTTATATAATTATTATAATTTTAGAATCCATATTATGTGTTTCTAAGACATAATATAAGAACAAATTCTTTTTTTTCATATAAAAGATTTATTTTTCAAAAATGCACTTTTAACAACTTTTAATAGTGAACCCTTTTTAAAATCCAGTATTTTAAACTTTTATATATTCAATTTGACTAAATAAATTTACTTTTTTAGAATGGGGACATCAAAAAATTTACAATGAATCACCCCAAGCTTCCACGGTATGGTTCTCTTTGAATAAAACAATAGCATGTGTTGTACGCAACTTCAAGTTCTAACACACACCACAACCAATAAAACTAGCCGTTATGAATAGTAATACCTAATTTTTGAAATTTTATAAATTATATCTCTCAAAATGGAATTCATTTTTGGATTCGGAATATCGAATTTAGCCTAGGGTAAAATTTTGGTACTTTTCCGATAACTTTTATATTTTGATGAATAGTGAAAATTACTAAATTTTAATTTAAAAAAACATTTTTAATCCAAAAAATTAATAGCGATAAATTATTAATTTTAGTGGTTTTAAATTATATTTAGAATATATTTTTATTATTTAATACAATTTTTGTCATTGGAAAAAATTTCACAATTAAACCGGGTATAAACAAGTGTCAATCTTTTGATAGTTTTTATATCTTAAAAACACGCTTTTTGTTTTGACAGCAGGAATTAATTTTAAATTAATTTCTGCCACTTCTGTGTTTTGAATTGGGAAAAATGGATTCCATATTTGGAATCAGGATGTCCAAATTTTGTAAATAGGTAACTTTTATTTTTATACATTTTGAATAATTATGTCGGTAAATATTTTATTTACCATGGTTAAAGGGTAAATCCAGTAAATAAGGGTTAAAAAAATAATATTATAATAATAATAAATTACCCTAAAACGTGCCGTAACCTTATTGGTGGATACATGTCTGACCATGGGCATCTTTGGGTCAATTTTTTGGTCCCCGTGGAGCCACTTGTAGGTGATAGGGACACTTTATTTTAATTAAGATAAAGTAAATACAAAAATGACAAAAGATTATATCTTTTATCAAAAAAATTTTTACGTAAGGTTATATATGTTATATTTTTGATTATAAATATTAATTAGAACGCTAAAAATATTTCCTACAAAGTTATATTTTATTTATTATTTTTAGACATTCAAAAAGTAAAAATATATATGACACAATAATGATGCAGTATTTTCCTTATTAAAGAAAGAATCAAATAATTGGTATTATAAATGTTAAAATAAATATAAGTTGAAATTTTTGATTACATACACGAATTTTATTGGTTAATATGACATTTTAAGATTTCTTAAATGAATTTTTTATAATTAATAAAGTTGTTAAGTCTTTAACAAAAATCAATTATTGAGTAGTGTCAAAATTGATAGAAATGAGTTTTTAAAACAAATATTATATTATTAATTTATATTATATTCATAAAAACCTAAGGTTCGGCCAAAGGACTTATATCATTATTTTTGTGTCATTAATGGATCACTTGGGGGTCTCTTGGATTTATATAGTAAGTTTATTAACTATATATTATAAAAATACAATGTGACATGGTAAGTGTTAAACTAATTAAGCAAGAGTTAAAACTAAAAGATAAGGTTAATATAATGACCAAAACCTGTCTAAAATCTATTGGTTGAAAGGATTTACACCAATACCCACATTAAAATTTTAATAATCCACTTTGGAGCCATTAGAAACCGAATATGAATTTATTATAAATTAATACTTTTTGTTTTTCCTAAAGACCCCTCCCCCCCCTTATAAAAGGACTCAACTTCTAACCAATTATTCACACCATAAAATACTTTTGGTTTGTCCAAAACACGACCAAATACTCTCTCAACTTACCTAAATTAATACTAGAGGCCTTAGTTTGATCATAAATCCAACCTAAGGATCACTTTTGATCAAATCAAAAGGAAGAACCTAAAGAAGCGGTAACGTCTTCACCACCCTCTTTAAAGTTCATTTCTTCTTCAACATCTTCTTTCCTAGTTATTTCCATTGTAAAATATCAACTCTAGTATATTCTATATACTTTGATGTTATTATAATTATGGAAAAAACAAATTCACTATTCTATCCATCCCTTGAATGACATGTCACCATACGCGCGTACGTACGGCCTACCGTCTCCATGTTGTGGTGTAATTGTTATTCAAAATATTATTATATAGATGGTTATAATAATGATGTACAATTCATGTAAATAATAAATATAAAATTATAATTATTCTGTATATATGATATACCATCCAATTATGTGTTATTTTAATATAAAAAGAATGATATTTTCGCTCGTGCATACGTACGGATTACCGTCTCCACGATGCGATGAGATTCATTTACAAGTTCACCATTCATCGATGATTATAAAAATATATATTACTAATAAGTATGTAATATATGAAATAATAATGATACTGGAGATATATATATTTATATATATAAGTTTTTATGTACTTAAAAATATCTTATTCACTTACTTCCATTCAATACTATATGAAAACAGAAATAGTGTTTATGCGTACGTACGGACTACCGTCTCCATAAATGGTGTTTCCCATTTCATATATAGGTCTATTATAAATATTTATATTCTAAATATATATGATATACTTATCATGTTTTATATTCAGGAAGTATTTAAATCATGATCTAAGTGATACAATCAATAGTAACATGCTAAAACACGTACGATAACGAAATCGATTATTACCTGAAATGTTAATTAACATGGAAATTATTATTAAATAGGTAGTATAAAGTCATAAATGAATCATATATGATATCATAAATATTAATATGGTTCTGGTATAATTTAATAACATACTAAGATCTTCGTATAAGAGGTTAAACATACCCTCGACTAAAGGAAAGTGCAAGGTAAGGGGTTTTCATCTCTCTCATTATTCCTGTGAGATTTATTCCATATTGCCACTATTACTTTTTTGTGTGGTGTATGTACTGCCCATAATTGTATTATTTGTATGATACACTTTAATTTATGTTTATTTACATATTCATTTTATGATACCTCTTTCATGGGTTGTTTGTTTCATAAGTTACCAAATTGGTAAGGGTTAATTCCTCAATCTCATTATTATCCGAGATTGTTTATGTGTAAGTATTTATTGTGAAATCTTTATCATCCATGTCCATTTTTCATAAAAATGATTTCAAAATGAAGATTTTAAGGATTTTGAATGGTTCTCTTTATCAAGATCATAATTTCAAATGTTTTTAAAGATTTATCTTTCTAAATCTTTTTAATTAATGTCCATGTTTTCAAAATGATTTTAAGGATTTAGTTATATGGACATGAATGTTTTGAAATGATAATTCTTTTCAAAATTTTCAATGTGGTATGAGACACTTTTATTCAAAAATATCTTTTAAATTACTTCATTTATAAATGTGTGACTTTTAAATGATTTTACAAAAAGGTTATTTCTCTCAAAAAGTTTTACTCATCATTTTCATCTATGTCAACATCCTTTGATGGTTTTTAAGATTATTTGAAGTTTATTTATTATAAAAAAACATCCATTGAAGGTTTTGTGATATGTTTGACTGTGGATGTGTTATTTATATACCATTCATGGTTTATGGAGAAAGTATTGACATTTCGTATGCTAGTTTTAATACGAATGTTTATGTTATGTTTAAACCTATTAATATGATGAATGCATTGGACTTAGTACGTGATGGGTGGAGCCCGCTATAGCTCCTCAATGCATCGGTAGGTCTCATGAGAAAAACTAGTGTCTTGGAACGTGGCCTTGACAAAATATTATTTGTAGTCTTGGAATGAGGCCTTGGCTACGTGGTTATGATAGTCTGGCATTATGCATTCCATCATTATGAAAGTGGTTATAGATATTGCATGTGATTATTTGATTAGTAGAATATCCATGTGAATAAGTAAATGGACTTATTTAATTTTATTTCTGCCATATTATGTTGAAGTTCAAGTTTAAAAGGCTTTTGTTTTAGTTATATATTGATTTAAATGTTTATTCTTATTTATGAAAGTTTCTGCTGTATTGCTTACCCTTACTGAGCATTTGAGCTCACCCCTTGCAATGTTTTATTTTTCCTAGGATTCCAAGAAGTGTATTGTGATTGATATGTAGGGTTAGGCAAAGGGAATAATGACGTTCATAAAGATTATTTATGTTGTTTTGTATGTCTTAAAGTACAATGTAACATTCATGTTTGTAATCTATTTTCCAAGACTGCTAAACTGATACGTCCTTCGGGAATTTATTCCTTGTAATCATGCCAATGTTTTGAAATATTGCACCGACTCTGGGTAACTGGGGTGGGGTCATTACAGTTGGTATCAGAGGAAGTTTAGTACAAACCTTGGAAGCTAGATTTAGATAAACTCTGATTAGAGCACATAGACCTAAGATGGACATTGAGGATTAGTGTAGAATAACTTCTTAGAATTTTGGTATTGTAGAGATTTTGTGAGTTTTCCGAGCAATACATCTCTGTTTGGATACGATCAGGTAGAGGCGGTTCTGGCACAAATGTACCTAGTGGTAAAACCCGAAAACACCTCTCTGAGCTAGACTCAAATGGGAAATAGTCTCCCACGTATTATCATCATATGAATAAATAGTAACATGTGTTGATAAGATAATTAAATAGTTCTTTGTGTCCTATAGATTTGAAGGGAAGTAAGATAAGAAAAGGATGGAAGAGAGAAATGTGGATAAAGGGAAGAGGGAAAAGAAGAATTTTCCCATATGTGATAACTGTGGGAAGAAACACCATGGAACATTCCTAAAAGGAATGGTTGTTTGTTATAAGTGTGGATAAAAAGGACACCACGTTCATGATTGTGAGGGTAAGAAAAATGTTTCAAATGTACAATGCTTCATCTTCAAGGAGTGGGGACACTACGCGAATCAATGTTCAAATCATCAGAGTATGCCCCAAATGATGCTATTGGATAATAATAAAGTTATGATACTACCACAGATGAAGAGGAATGACTAGTGTTTGTATGCTGTTATTAAAGAATTATTTCATATGAGTGTTGTATCAACGATGTACTGGTTATATGAATTATGGAGATAAATAAGGATTGTACTGCAGTACTATTTCATTGAGGATTTGAGATTATATGGTTCTATGAAAAGTGGCACAACAACAAGTTAATATTTTTTTGAAAATACATGGTTGAAGGAAAGTTAATCCTTAATATGGTCTTGATACTGAGGTAGTAATTTTGGAATAAGAGACTGTTGATTTAGATAAATTATATTGGATATTCTTGAATATCTTTTCACAGATTAATGGTTTGTTTATTTCAACATTGTTGGAATATTCAATGTTTTTGGATATAAAAAATATATCTAGTATTCTATAAGTAATAAGGGAGCATGAATGTAATCAATTAGGTTTTATGGTAATTTAGGGTGTTACCATATTTTAAAAGAATACATTATGAAGGTATTCACATGTTATTACGTGAAAAAAGACCTTCATTATATTTACCTTCCTTATAAATTTTTAACTGTGAGTTTGGAAAGAGGTAATTTGGATAAGTCTAAAGGTTGTAATGGATTATATTTGACATTTTATACAATTGTTATGGTTAAATCATTTCTGAAGATTATTTTTGGATTGTTATAAAAAGGACAACCCGAAGGTCGGGCGGTAACCCGTCACGTCCAGCAAGGCCGTGAGACTTGAACCCACAACTGAAGGGAGACACGGGTGTATCACCTACCACTGGCCCACGAGATGTCCTAGATTAAATAAAGTAGTTTATTTTAAGACAGTCTAGTAGATGAATTATAAATTAATTTTTTACCCCAAACGAATAGGATAAATTGAATATTTTTTTAAAGTTCTATTATCTTTTAGAGTGAAAGATGAGTTTTTGGTAGAAATTAGTTAAAGGGTGGAACCCTACTTGTCAAGTATATATTTTTCTTCTCCAATTATTCTATGAAGAAATTAATTGAAGGGATCTTAAAACCAAAAATGTATTATCCTAATAGATTATGTTTTATTGAACCAATGGTATTTTAAATCATCATAGATTGATGAATTTAAGGACCTCAATTTTAAACTTGTTTGTGATTGATGACCTCAATCACCACCTATAAATATTTATGGTTTTGCTCCAATTATATTTCCCTAATTTATGCCAATGTTCTCCTAATCGAGATCATAATTTGGTGGTGAAACTTTCATTTCTGTTTTCCCCTTATTAAGACTAAATTTTATTAACCAAATTTCCGATGTGGGTTTTCCCACAAATATATTTTCTATTTTGAACCTTTATTTTTGAAAAACAATATAAAATTGCGAGGATGCAATTTATTAAAGGAGGGAAGAATATAAGGCCCCGGCCTTAAACATTACTTAATATTGAATTAAATGAATAATTCACATTGAGGATCTTTTTAGGTTTAGAGTTTTAGAGAATTAGAACATAACTATTACATCTAAAAATATTTCAAAGTAGACACTTCTACTAAGTTTCCATAGAATAAAAAAAACTCTTAAAAAGAAACATGTCTAGTTACATGTTTTATATAGCATGACATTCCCTTGATCCCATCCTCGACCCTATTCCACATTAAGTCCTATGAAAAACATTTCAAAAAAAACTTGGGGTCAGCATAAAAAGCTTAGTAAGGGATACACAAAGAATGAAAACTGTTAGTTTTTCAAACATCAAGTAAACCATGTATAACTTTATCAAAGTAATACCTTCACCTTCATGAAGTAGTTAAAACTCTTCACTGAATAAAATATCATTACTTACCTTTTTGTAACCAAAGGATTACCATAAAACCCATATAAAGAACCCATAACATATAAAGGTAACTTGGGACATAAACATGATTGAGTGTAATAACCATACGGTCGACTTCCACACAAATCACTTAATGGAATAGCCATACAGACAACATCCATACATACTTAATGGAATAGCCATACGGCCGAATTCCATACCCAATGCATTGGAGGTTATAACGTAACCACCCATCCTGGTATTAATGGAACCACCCGTCATATGGTTTATCACGTAACCACACGTCAAACGTCCAAGTACCAATATAAAATCATAAAACATAAAACCAATATAAAGGAATGATAAAAATTCCACATTTCAATCACAATATATCATTTTAAATATATTGACATAATAGAATCCTTTATCAAAACCATTTTCAATACCAAAATACACAAAAGAGTATATGGTATTAATTTTATTTTTAAAACATTACGGCTTGTTGAGGAAGCCAAAGACCAAATAATACTCGCGGCGGCGGAAAAGGTCATTGTCACCACGTACGTTAAAAGAAACATTCCTTTTTTTCGTTTTTTAAAACACTTCGTAGAAAAAGATTTGTATAAAAGTAAAAGTAAAAGGGGTTTATACACCGTATAAAAGAAAGTTGTGTATAAATCGAAATATGCCTCAATGAAAGGAGATTCAGACGAAGTCCCTTACCTCGGGTCCGACTTGACTTGATCATTCTATAACGTCCTGAATAATAAACTTGAGTTAATTTATACTTTCTTAAGAAACTTTTTCAAGTTCACTATTACTTTTATATCACTTATTACCATGTCATAAACATTACGTAATCATTTAAGTTAATAGTGTTTGTTTTGTCGATATTTGGTTCTTAAGTCGATAGTGGACTTCTTACAATTACATGTTGTTCATGTGGTCAAATGTTCTTTATATATAGAATGACATTCCTGATTTGGATATCATATATATCATATATATCCAGCATATACATGTATTTATAATATTACATAATAATTTAGAGGTAAGAAATGAAATGCACCGTTCATGGAGACGGTAAGCCGTACGTACGCATGAACGCTACATTCATTTCATTGTCATATTAATGGAATTAAAACTAAATGAGAGGTATGTATATTTTAATTCCAGAAATATATTAATCATTTGGATGTATCATTTATCATATATATCCATTATATACATGTACTTTTAATATTACATTACATTTGGGGATAAGAAATGAAATGCACCGTTCATGGAGACGGTAAGCCGTACGTACGCATGAACGCTACTTTCATTTCTATATCATAATTTAATGGGAATAAATAATAATGATATAGAGGTAAAATATAATTCCAGTATAACATCATATATATTAACTTTAAATCCATCCTTTATACGTCCCACATATGGCACTAACGAATCAAATCACTTTGAGGGGGCGGTAGTCCGCACTTCCTTAAATGAAGATATCACGTTTACCCATAATGGAAACCATAAAGGTATGCCCAAAATGAAAAATACATAAGCTTAAGGAAAACATAATCATATTATATATCATATATAAATATAGTTTCATCTTAATGGCCACCTTTGAAGGTGTTAAAAGAATGTTGAACAATCATCGTTTCGGGAGGCTGAAATTCGCCATCCACGGAAACAATATGTTCTTTAACCATTAGATATAGATGTGTGTAAGTGTAGCTAGAATCCTTCTTATAAAAACATCCTAGTATATTTATGAAACTGTATTTGTTACAAAATAAATGAATAAAAAGAGTTTAGGGGGTTGGAGAAGCAAAATAAAACAAAAGGACTCAAGTGAAGACATTACCTTAAAATCGGGTAACTCCCTTTGGTTTGAGCTCAAAAGCTTCCTTGGGAAGACTTTGACCCAATGTTAAGCTTTAAAAAGTAAGAGAGGGAAGTGGAGAGACAAAATGGGTAGGGGATGGCAGAGCCAAAGGCTTTGGGAGTGTGGGTAAAGAGGTAGAGGTGGGGGCCTTTTATAAGAGGAGAGGATGGGCACTCTTGGAAGGTAAAGAAAAGTCACTTTATTTTAAAATGGTATTCGGATTTAAGAGTTAAAACATTGATATAATTGGAGGATAAGGTGATAAGGGTTCGAAATCCACCCATACAATAGGTTTTGGACATGTTTAAGTCATAGATTTTACATTATCATTTCATTTTATTTAAATCCTTTATTAATGAGGTAATCGTTGCATCATCATGATGTCAGAAATAATTTAATTTATTTAAAGTCTAAAAATTATAAAAAAAATATCATGATGTAGGAAATCTTTTTAGATTTCCAATTACTATTTATAATCAAAAATCTGACTTGTATAACCCCATGTAAAAATTGTTTTAGTAAAACATTTCATGTTAGTGTTATTTTTACTTTAACATTATATAAAAAGTTATTTATGTCATTTCCCAACCAAAGTGGCTCCATGGGGTCCCCAAGTTGACCCATGGCTTGTCTTGGTCTGCCATGACACATCCAATAAGGGTAGGACATGTGTCTAGGTATTTTCATTTTAATATAATATCATTTTTGCCTTAAATTACACTAATTACCTCTAATCGCGATTAAGAACTTAAAATTTACTATTCACCAAAAAATTATTTTAATCTCATTGAACAACATTTTAATTCTTAATGAAGACCATGTATGTTGGATTTTTGAAATTCAAAACACAGAAGTGGTAAAATTTCATTAAACGTAAAATCAGTTTTTATAAGTACCACCTAGTGGTTTCACTATTCATCAAAAATTGAAGTTTTTCAGAAAAATACCAAAACTTCTCTCTAAGCTATATTTGATATTCCGAATTAAAAAATGAAGTCCATTTTAAAAAATTCAAAACATATAAGTTTCATTAATTAATTTAATAATTAATTCCCACTGTCAGAGCAAATAGCGTGTTTTTATGAAACAATAAGTATCAAAAGATTGGCACTAGTTTAAGTCCAACTTCAAAGTGAAATTGATTCCAATTACCACCATTGGATTAAATGGTAAAAATATATTATAATTTCACTTTAAAACCAATTCCAAAGAAAATCTAATCATATAAATAAATTATATTAAAAAGAGGTTTTGAATTAAAATACAACATTTTACACTATTCATTAAAAAATGAACTTTATCGGAAAAATACCAAAAATTTACACAAAGTAAATTTTGATGTCCCGATTCTAAAGAAGAGTTATATTTGGTCAAATAGAATGTATAAGAGTGATAAAAACTATATTTAATGACGGTTCTCCATCAAAAGGTGATAAGTGAACCTTTAGTGAAAATTAGGGTATAAATGCCAAAAATTGAATTCTTTCTGTATTTTAAGCCTTTGTCTTTTATTGGATAAATGTAAAAACGTTTAAAAAACATATATAATCATATTTTAGTTATTTATATCCATTCCCACAAATACAACGGCTACATGTTAACTACCATTTAAAATAATATTATTATATTACTAGTGTATAACGTAAGTTTTCAAAGAAACTCATCGTTGCGTATCGAGTACTCTATCGAACGTAGAAACCCATTTTAATTAAAATTAATATTTAATTCATAAATATTAATAAATATGAAAATGTTTTAATCATTATTTACCTGGGATGTCATATCCTTCCCCCCTTTTGGGAATTGCGTCCTCGCAATTTTATTCACTTATCAAAATAAGTGGGGGTATTTATCCCTCATAGCATTTTCAGATTCCCACGTTGCCTCTTCAACCATATGGTTTTTCCACAAAACCATTACCTAGTGAATTACCTTATTTCGCAATACTTGCTCTCTTCAGTCAAGAATCTGGACTGGTTGTTCTTCATAAGATAGGTTCTCTTCCAGCTGAACTACCTCTGGACTGAAAATATAAGATGGATCTGGCATATACTTTCTCAGCATCGAAACATGAAAAACATTGTGTACCTGAGATAAACTCGGAGGTAAAGCCACTCGGTAAGCAACTGATCCAACTCTCTCCAGAATTTCATATAGTCCAATGAACCTTGGACTCAGCTTTCCTTTCTTAACAAATCACATCACAATTTTCCATGGAGAAACCTTGAGAAAAACATGATCACCTACCTCAAAAGATAGATCCTTCCTCCGGTTATCCGCATAACTTTTCTGCCTGCTTTGAGCTGTTCTCATGTGTTTCTGAATCAACTAAACTTTTTATGCCATCTCTTCTACCAATTCTAGTCCCATCAGCTTCCTTTCACCCACTTCATCCCAAAATGCTGGAGTTCGACACCGCTTCCCATATAATGCCTCAAATGGTTCCATCTGTATACCGGAATGAAAACTGTTATTATAAGAAAACTCAAACAAAGAGAGATGTTGGTCCCAACATCCCTAATAATCCATCGAAGAAGCTCGTAGCATATCCTCCAAGGTCTGAATTGTTCGTTCTGACCTCCCATCTAATTGAGGATGAAAAGCTGTACTAAAATTTAATTCAGTACCCAACGAATTCTGAAGGCCTTTCCAAAAATTAGAAGTGAACCTGGGATCACGGTCAGATACAATAGAGAGAGGAACTCCATGTAACCTGGCTATATCTTTAAGATACAATCGAGAATGTTGATCTAGATAGAGTGTATCTCGAATAGGAAGGAAATGAGTAGATTTAGTCAAGCGATCAACAATAAACCAGATTGCATTATTACATCTAGATGTCTTCGGTAATCCCACGATGAAGTCCATGGATATATTCTCCCATTTCCACTCTGTCATTGGTAGAGGCTGAAGAATCCCTTTCGGTAACTACTGCTTTACTTTAACCTACTGACAGGTCAAAAATTTCACAGTAAAATCAGCAATATCCCTTTTCATTCCATCCCACCAGTAATACTCTTGCAGATCTCTCTACATCTTAGTACTGCCAGGATGAACTGAAAACGGGGAACTATGAGCCTCACATAACTACTCATTCTTTAAATGTGAATCACAAGGCACACATAATCTCTTCCCAAACCTCAAAACACAATCATTATCAATGTTGAATTCAGGCAGCTTACCCTTCTGAACCAGCTCTACCTTTTTCTGCAACTCACTATCTTCTCTCTGTGCTTGCTTAATTCTGTCTGATAGGGATGATCTCACTGATACCTGAAACAAAACAGAATAAATTCTTACACCAACAACTTCTATGCCAAATTTCATCAAATCAAAAACCAAAGGATCTCGTTCCAAATGTAGCATGGTTAATGAAGCATTACTTTTTCGACTCAAAGCAGCAACCACTTTATTTTCTTTTCTCGGATGGTAATGAATTGTACAATCATAATCCTTGATTAATTCCAACCATCTCCTCTGTCTCATGTTCAATTAGTTTTGAGTGAATATATACTTTAAACTTTTGTGATCAGTATATATTTCACACTTTACTCTATACAAATGATGCCTCCAAATTTTTAAAGCAAAAACAACAGCATCTAATTCCAAATCATGTGTAGGGTAATTTACCTCATGAGTTTTCAACTGACGTGAAGCATAAGCAATTACATGATCATTCTGCATAAGGAAAAAGCCAAGTCCCTTCAACGAAGAATCAATGTATATAACAAACTCACCATTCCTGGAAGGAAGTGCCAAAACTAGAGCATTCAACAATCTTCCTTTCAACTCCTTCAGTAGTAACCTGAGTCAACTGAGCCATCACTACAACAAACTGTTCAGTTCCGATTCTGACCATCTCAGGATACTGATTTGGAAGGTCATTTCCCTCAGTATGCCTTCCCCAAAAAGCTTCTCTATTTCCTATACGAAAAACCATTCTTAACACTGAAATATGTTAGGCGAAGCAACATGGTAATCTTTAAATGCTATATAATTTCAATCATACCATAAATTAACTTATAATTTAACAATTTTCTAACTCCTAAAGTTGTCAAAAACGACCTTTGATACCAACTATAAGGCCCCGACCTTAAAAATTATTTAATATTGAATTAAGTGAATAATTCAAATTGAGGATCTTTTCAGAGTTTTAGAGAATTATGACATAACTATTACATCTCAAAAGATTTCAAAGTAGACACTTCTACTAAGTTTCCATAGAATAAAAAAACTCTTAAAAAGAAACATGTCTAGTTCCATGTTTTATATAGAATGACATTCCCTTGATCCCATCCTTGAACCTATTCCACATTAAGTCCTGTGAAAAACATTTCAAAAAAACTTAGGGTGAGCATAAAAAGCTCAGTAAGGGATACACAAAGAATGAAAACTGTTAGTTTTTCAAACATCAAGTAGAACATGTATAACTTTATCAAAGTAATACCTTCACCTTCATGAAGTAGTAAAAACTCTTCACTGAATAAAATATCATTACTTACCTTTTTGTAACCAAACGATTACCATAAAACCCATATAAAGAACACATAACATATAAAGGTAACTTGGGATATAAGCATACTTGAGTGGAATAACCATACGGTCAACTTCCACACATATCACTTAATGGAATAGCCATATGGCCAACTTCCATACATACTTAATGGAATAGCCATACGACCGACTTACATAACCAATGCATTGGAGGTTATAACGTAACCACCCGTCCTGGTATTCACGGAACCACCCGTCATATGGTTTATCATGTAACCACCCGTCAAACGTCCAAGTACAAATATAAAATCATAAAACATAAAACCAATATAAATAAATGATAACATTTCCACATTTCAATCACAATATATAATTTTAAATATATTGACATAATAGAATCATTTATCAAAACCATTTTCAATACCAAAATACATAAAAGAGTATATGGTATTAATTTTATTTTAAAAACATTACGGCTTGTTGAGGAATCCAAAGACCAAATAATACTCGTGGTGGCGGAAAAGGTCATTGTCACTGCGTACGTTAAAAGAAACATTCCTTTTTGTCATTTTGTAAAACACTTCGTAGAAAAATATTCCTTTTGAATAAAAGTAAAATTCAAAGGGGTTTATACACCGTATAAAATAAAGTTGTATATAAAATGAAATATGCCTCAATTAAAGGAGATTGAGACGAAGTCCCTTACCTCGGGTCCGACTTGACTCGATCATTCTTTAACGTCCTGAATAATAAACTTGGGTTAATTTCTACTTTCTTAAGAACCTTTTTAAAGTTCACTATTACTTTTATATCACTTATTACCATGTCATAAACATTATGTAATCATTTAAGTTAATAATGTTTGTTTTGTCGATATTTGGTTCTTAAGTCGAAAGTGGATTTCTTACAATTACATGTTGTTCGTGTGGTCAAAGGTTATTTATATCTAGAATGACATTCCTGATTTGGATATCATATATATCATATATATCCAGCATATACATGTATTTATAATATTACATAATCATTTAGAGGTAAGAATTGAAATGCACCGTTCATGGAGACGGTAAGCCGTACGTACGCATGAACGCTACTTTCATTTCTTTGTCATATTAATGGAATTAAAACTAAATGAGAGGTATGTATATTTTAATTCAAGAATTATATTAATAATTTAGATGTATCATTCATCATATATATCCATTATATACATGTACTTTTAATAGTACATTACATTTGGGGATAAGAAATGAAATGCACCGTTCATGGAGACGGTAAGCCGTACGTACGCATGAACGCTACTTTCATTTCTATCTCACAATTTAATGGGATGAAATAATAATGATATATAGGTATATTATAATTCCAGTATAAAATCATATATAATAACTTTTAATCCATCCTTTATACATCCCACATATGGCATTAATGAATCAAATCACTTTGAGGGGGCGGTAGTCCGCACTTCCTTAAATGAAGATATCGCGTTTACCCATAATGAAAACCATAAAGGTATGCCCAAAATGTAAAATACATAAGCTTAAGGAAAACATAAACATATTATATATCATATATAAATATAGTTTCATCTTAATGGACACCTTTGAAGGTGTTAAAAGAATGTTGAACAATCATCGTTTCGGGAGGCCGAAATTCGCCATCCACAGAAACAGCATGTTCTTTAACCATTATATGTAGGTGTGTGTAAGTGTAGCTCGAATAATTCTTATAAAAACATTCTAGTATATTTATGATACTGGAGTTGTTACAAAAGAAATGAATAAAAAGAGTTTAGGGGGTTGGAGAAGCAAAATAAAACAAAAGGACTCAAGTTAAGACATTACCTTAAAATTGTGTAACTCCCTTTGGTTTGAGCTCAAAGGCTTCTTTGGGAAGACTTATACCCAATTTGAGGCTTTAAGGAGTAATATAGGGAAGTGGAGAGACAAAATGGGCAGGGTTTGGCCGAGCCAAAGGCTTTGGGAGTGGGGGTAAGGAGGTAGAGGTGGGGGCCTTTTATAAGAGGAGAGGAGGGGCACTCTTGGAAGGCAAAGAAAAGTCACTTTATTTTAAAATGGTATTCGCATTTAAGAGGTCCCACATTGATATAATTCTAGGATAAGGTGATAAGGGTTCGAAATCCACCCATCCAATTGTTTTTGGACATGTGTAGGTCATAGATTTTACATTATCATTTCATTTTATTTAAATCCTTTATTAATGAGGTAATCGCTGCATCATCATGATGTCATAAATAATTTACATTATTTAAAGTCTAAAAATTATAGAAAAACTATCATGATGTGGGAAATCTTTTTATCTTTCCAATTACTATTTATAATAAAAAATCTGACTTGTATAACCCCATGTAATTTTTTTTTAGTAAAACATCTCATGTTTGTGTTATTTTTACTTTAACATTAAATAAAAAGTTATTTATGTCATTTCCCAACCAAAGTGGCTCCATGGGGTCCCCAAGTTGACCCATGGTTTTTCTTGGTTGTCCATGACACATACAATAAGGGTAGGACATGTGTATAGGTATTTTCATTTTATTATAATATCATTTTTTCCTTAAATTGCACTAATTACCTCTAATCACGATTAAGAACTTAAAAGTTACTATTCACCAAAAAATTATTTTAATCTCATTGAACCACATTTTACTTCTTAATGATGACCATGTATGTCGGATTTTTGAAATTCAAAACACAGAAGTGGTAAAATTTCATTTAAATGAAAAATCAGTTTTTATAAGTACATCCTAATGGTTTCAGTATTCATCAAAAATTGAAGTTTTTCAGAAAAATACCAATACTTTTCCCTAAGCTATATTTGATATTCAGAATTAAAAAATGAATTCCATTTTACAAAATTCAAAAAATATAAGTTTCATTAATTAATTTAATAATTAGTTCCCACTGTCAGAGCAAATAGCGTGTTTTTATGAAACAATAAGTATCAAAAGATTGACACTAGTTTAAGTCCAATTTCAAAGTGAAATTGATTCCAATTACCACCATTGGATTAAATGGTAAAAATATATTATAATTTCACTTTAAAACCAATTCAAAAGATAATCTAATCATATAAATAAATTAGATTAAAAAGTGGTTTTGAATTAAAATACAACATTTTACACTATTCATTAAAAAATGAACTTTATCGGAAAAATACCAAAAATATACACAAAGTAAATTTTGATGTCCCGATTCAAAAGAAGAGTTATATTTGGTCCAATATAATGTATAAGAGTGATCAAAACTATATTTAATGATGGTTCTCCATCAAAAGGTGATAAGTGAACCTTTAGTGAAAATTAGTGTATAAATGCCAAAAATTGAATTCTTTCCGTATTTTAAGCCTTTGTCTTTTATTGGATAAATGTAAAAACATTTAAAAAACATATATAATCATATTTTAGTTATTTCTATCCATTCCCTCCAATAAAACGGCTACATGTTAAATACCATTTAAAATAATATTATTATATTACTAGTGTACAACGTAAGTTTTCAATGAAACTCATCGTTGCGTATCGAGTACGCTATCGAACGTAGAAACCCCTTTTAATTAAAATTAATATTTAATTCGTAAATATTAATAAATATGAAAATGTTTTATTAATTATTTACCTGGGATGTTACAAAGAATGTAACACCCCATGATTTCATAGTGTGTTACTTCTTCAAAATAATTTAATAACTTGCACTACACGCAACACCGAGTTCAAGCGCACCATGACTTACCAAACAAGCTGTTCAAAAGAGGTTAAGAATAGTATTAACCAAATTTTGAACTTTATATAATACTTATAATTTTATAATACATATTATGAGTTTCATAGACATAATGTAAGAACAAATTCATTTTTTTCAGATAAAAGATGTATTTTTCAAAAATACTCTTTTACCAACTTTTAATAGTGAACCCTTTTTAAAATCGAATATTTTAAACTTTTATATATTCAATTTGACTAAATAAATATATTTTTTTTGAATGGGGACATCAAATATTTACAATGAATCACCCCAAGCTTCCATGGTACGGTTCTCTTTGAATAAAACAGTAGTGTGTGTTGTACGCAACTTCGAGTTCTAACACACACCACAACCAATCAAACTAGTCGTTATGAAGAGTAATATATACTTTTTGAAATTTTATCTCTCAGAATGGACTTCATTTTTGGATTCAGAATATTGAATTTATCCTAGGGTGAAATTTTGGTACTTTTCGGATAACTTTTATATTTTGATGAATAGTGAAAATTACTAAATTTTAATTAAAACAACATTTTTAATCAAAACAATTAATTGTGATAAATTATTAATTTGAGTGGAATTAAAGTATATTTAGAATATTTTTTTACCATTAAATACAATTTTTGTCATTGGAAATAATTTTACAATTAAATCAGGCATAAACCAGTGTCAATCTTTTGATAGTTATTATATCTTAAAACACGTTTTTTGTTTTGAAAGTGGGAATTAATTTTAAATTAATTTATGCCACTTATGTGTTTTGAATTTGGATAAATGGATTCTATATTTCGAATCAGGATGTCCAAATTGTGTTAATAGGTAAGTTTTATTTTTAGGCATTTTGAATAATTACTTTGGTAAATATTTTATTTACCACGGTTAAAGGGTAAATCCGGTAAATAAGGGTTAAAAAATAATATTATAATAATAACAATTAATTACCCTAAAACGTGTCCTAACATTATTTCAGGATACATGTCCGAACATGGGCATATTTGGGTCAATTTTTGGGGCCCCATGGAGCCACTTGTAGGTGATAGGGACACATTATTCTAATTAAGATAATGTTAATACAAAAATGACCAAAACTTATATCTTTTAGAAAACAAAATTTTACATAGGGTTATATATGTTATATTTTAGATTATAAATATTCATGAGAAAGCTAAAAGATTTTCCTACATAATTATATTTTATTTAAAATTTTTAGACATTGAAAATGTAAAAATATATATGACAAATAATGATGCCATATTTTCCTTATTAATGAAAGAATCAAATAATTGGTATTATAAATGTTAAAATAAATATAATTTGAATGTTTTGATAACATACACGAATTTTATTGGTTAATATGACATGTTAGGTTTGATTAAATGAATTTGTTTAGAATTAATAAAGTTTTTGAGACTTTAAAAAAAATCAATTATTTAGTAGTGTCAAAATTGACATAAATGGGTTTTTAAAACAAATATTATATTATTAATTTATATTATATTCATAAAAACCTAAGGTTCGGCCAAAGGAATTATATCATTATTTTTGATTCATTAATGGACCACTTGGGGGGTCACTTGGATATATATATTATGTTTATTAACTATATATTATACAAATACAATGTGACATGTTAAGTGTTAGACTAATTAACAAAGAGTTAAAACTAAAAGATAAGGTTAATATAATGACCCAAACCTATATAAAATATGTTGGTTGAAAGGATTTAGACCCATAAACACCATAGACTTTTAATAATCCACTTTGGATCCATTAGAAACCGAATATGAATTTATTATAAATTAATACTTTAAGTTTTTTCTAAAGAGTCCCTCCTCCCCCTTATAAAAGGACTCAACTTCTAAGCAATTCTTCACACCTTCAAAGCCTTTTGGATCGGCCAAAACCTGACCAAATAATCTCTCAACTTCCCTAAATTAATCCTAGTGGCCGTATTTTGATCATAAAGCCAACCTAAGGAGCCCTTTTGATCAAATCAGAAGGAAGAACCTGAATAAGAGGTAACGTCTTCACCACCCTCTTTAAAGTTCCTTTCTTCTTCAACATCTTCGTTCCTTGATATTTACATTATAAAATAATAACTCTAGTATCTTCTATATACTGTGATGTTATTATAATTATGGAAAAAACAAATTCACTATTCTATTCATCCCTTGAATGACATGTCACCATACGTGCGTATGTACGACCTACCGTCTCCACGTTGTGGTGTAATTGTAATTCAATATATTATTATTAAGATTGTCATAATAATGATGTATAATTCATGTAAATAATAAATATAACATGATAATGATTCTGTATATATGATATAACATACAATTATGTGTTATTTTAATATCAACAGAATGATATTTTCGCTCGTACGTACGTACGGATTACCGTCTCCACAACGCAATAAGATTCATTTCCAAGTTCACCATTCATCGACGATTATAAAAATATATATTACTAATAAGTATATAATATATGACATAATAATGATACTGTAGGTATATATATTTATATATATAAGTTTTTATGTATTTACATATATCTTATTCACTTACTTCCGTTCAATACTATATGAAAACAGAAACAGCGTTTATGCATACGTACGAACTACCATCTCCATAAACGGTGTTTTCCATTTCATATGTATGTCTATTATACATTTTTATATTCTAAATATATTTGATATATTTATCATTTTTTATATTCTCTAATAATTTAAATCATTATCTAAGTGATACAATCAATATTAACAAGTTAAAACACATATGATAAAGAAAGAGATTATTACCAGAAATGATAATTTAACATGGAAATTATTATGAAGTGGGAAGTATAAAGTCATAAATGAATCATGTATGATATCATAAATATTAATATGGTTCTGGTATAATTTAATAACATACTACGATCTTCTTACAGGAGGTTAAACATACCCTCGACTAATGGAAGGTGCAAGGTAAGGGGTTTTCATCTCACTCCTTATTCCCGTGAGATTCATGCCATATTGCAACTATTACCTTTTGTGTGGTGTATGTACTTCCCATAATAGTATTCTTTGTGTAATAAACTTTAATTTATGTGTATTTACATATTCATTTTATGATACCTCTTTCATGGGTTGTTTTTTTCATAAGTTACCAAGTTGGTAAGGGTTAATTCCTCAATCTCATTATTATCCGAGATTGTTTATGTGTAAGTATTTACTGGGACATTTTTAACATCCATGTCCATTTTTCATAAAAATGACTTAAAAATGAATATTTTAAGGATTTTGAAAGGTTCTCTTTATTAGGATAAGAATTTAAAATGTTTTTAATGATTTATCTTTCTAAATCTTTTTAATTATTGTCCATGTTTTCAAAATGATTTTAAGGATATATTTATATAGACATGAATGTTTTGAAATGATAATTCTTTTAAAAAGTTTCAAAGTGGTATGGGACACATTGATTAAAAAATATCTTTTAAATGATTTCCTTTATAAATGTGTGACTTTTAAATGATTTTACAAAAAGGATATTTCTCTCAAAAAGTTTTACTCATCATTTTCATCTATGTCAACATCTTTTGATGGATTTTAAGCTTATATGAAGTTGATTTATTATAAAAAACATCCATGGAAGGTTTTGTGATATGTTTGACAGTGGATGTGTTATTTTTATACCATTCATGGTTTTTGGAGAAAGTATTGACATTTTGTATGCTAGTTTTAATACGAATGTTTATGTTATGTTCAAACCTATTCATATGAGGAATGCATTGGACTTAGTAAGTGACGAGTGGATCCCGCTATAGCTCCTCGATGCATCGGTAGGTCTCATGAGACAAACTAGTGTCTTGGCATGAGGCCTTGACAAAATCTTATTTTTAGTCTTGTAACGAGGCCTTGGATACGTGGTTATGATAGTCTGGCATTATGCGTTCCATCATTATGAAAGTGGTTATTGATATTTCATGTGATTATTCGATTAGTAGAATATCCATGTGAATAAGTAAAAGGAATTATTTCATTTTATTTCTTCCATATTATGTTTTAGTTCAAGTTTAGAAGGAATTTTTTTATTTATACATTTCCTTAAATGTTTATTCTTATTTATGAAAGTTTCCGCTATATTTCTTACCCTTACTGAGCATTTGAGCTCACCCCTTTCAATGTTTTATTTTTCCCAGGATTCCAAGAAGTGTATTGTGATTGATATACAGGGTTAAGTCAATGGAATAATGGAATTCATAAATATTATTTATGTTGTTTTGTATTTCTTAAAGTGCAATGTAACATTCATGTTTGTAATATATTTTCCAAGACTGCTAAACTGATCGGTCCTTCGGGACTTCATTCCTTGTAATCATGCCAATGTTATGGAATAATGCACCAACTCTGGGTAACTGGGGTCGGGGCATTACAGAACTTCTAGAACTGTAAAATTTTCTTTTAATACAAGTTCTCAGAATTTAACAAAAACTGCATTTATAAAATTACTCGTTTTATGTGAAAATATTATATTATAAAAAAATAAAGTATATTGATGATTCATATGTAATTAATTTGATTGTTTTATTTAAAATAACAATTTTTTTACCAAGAAAACCATAACATAATGTAACCTTGAGAGTACTTGATTAAATGATAAAACCAAAAAATCATTTTATTTGAATAAAAACATTACTTTGATTTCAAAAATGTTAATAATTTATTTTAAGCTAACGATTATATTTATAAATTCATTATATTTATTCTTAAAAAAAATTTGGTTGATAAAAAAGTATTAAAAGAAATAAAATTCATTATTTTACATTGATAATTTCATAAAATTAAAAGTATTTGTAAATTCATTATTTTAAAATACTCACTTAAAAAATCATTTTATTCAGAAGAAAACAAAAAAAATAACCAAAGATAATTTTGATTTTCTGAATTAAAAAATGTAAATTATTTGATAAAACAAAAATAATAAAAAAAATTATTTTATCTTCTAAATGCAGTATTGATTATATGTACTTGCATTATGCTAG
This sequence comes from Viscum album, assembly GCA_963277665.1. Lineage (NCBI taxonomy): Eukaryota > Viridiplantae > Streptophyta > Magnoliopsida > Santalales > Viscaceae > Viscum > Viscum album. The sequence goes on along the minus strand of OY728140.1, from coordinate 1,149,719,477 downwards.
ATTTTATTTAGAATCATATATTAACTGCATATATTTAAATATTGGGTGTTATATTCCCCTTCAAATATTTCATTATATGAATTTTATAACATATCCTCATAAAAAATGTATGTGTTTCTTCAACATTAATTATTATAGTTCCCACATTTATTCTTTTATATTATGATTTCTCTGAAGTATCATTACAAGTCGAGTCATTCAATTCTGCAACAGTGGATCTTTATTGTTAAGAATCTTGATAGTCTTTTCACAATAAGATAGACCAAAATCCAATTATATTTCTTAATAGGCAAGTACATGAATTGGGAATAGCATTTATTTCCATAATAATGAGATATGGAACAATTTTTACACATTAGAGAGGTAGGGTGAAATTGATAAATGGTACGAAAATATTCAAATTATTTACAATATATAAAAAGGCTAGATGTATGGACTCATCCTTATACATTACATATTATAGTGATTTAAAACATGAATTAACATTATTAAAATCATATAGATATTTTTATTTTAGAGTTTTAGATAAGTTAGATAAAATAATATATATTAATCATATACATTAGCTATTTACACTTCTATATAATATCCATTTTCCCATAAAACAAAATTCTTTAAAATAAAACATGATTTCATTTCCAGAAATATAATCAAAACATTCTTGTTGAATTATTAATTTTTCTTACACATACCTAAACCCATAAAAATATATTTTTAAATTTTTTAAGAGAATAAAAATACTAGTATGGTAAATAAAAAGAAATAAAGAAACAGGTAGTCCATGAATACTTAAAAAAATTCCTATCAAAATAATCATGGTGCTCAAAATAACCATTCTTTTTCTTGAAAATAAACTTTACAGTCCAATAAATTTTAAAAAAGTTTTCATAAAAAATATTAAATGAAAAATAAAACCATATTGGTTTTTCTGCAATCATGATAAACCCAAATATTTTTCCTAATGTTGTAATTTTCACTTTTAAAAAGTAACTTACATGTTTTGTTGAACATAAACAAAATAACATACCTTTAAAAAAATGATATTTATATTAAAACATAGAAACCCTAAATAAGTAATATAGGTAACATGGAACATCATTTTATCATCATAATTACTTATAGAGTAACCCTCACGACTAAATATGAAACAAACCTCATTGTTATACTTGAAATAACTTTAGCGATTATAATTAGAGTTACCATTATAGTTACACTTGGAATAACCGTCATAGTAAACTTCCAAAATAAGCATAACCAATGCATTATATGGATACAATAGACCCACCCAACTTTGGTTTATAAATAAACACACATTATCTATGAAAATTCTCAAGAACAAAAACATAATCACAAAACATGAATACTTTTACTATAACCACATTCCGTGAAGAAAATAAATTATTTAAAAAGAAACTATACACATAAAAAGGAATGAAATTTACTTGAAAATAACCATGTAAGATAGTAAAGGATTTTTCATACATAAAAATAGTGATGAATTAGGTAAAATATCATCATGCTGTATAAGAAAAAACAATATTTGTTCTGTATTTTTGGTGAAAAAGTCATAAAATACTGCATTTGAAAAAATGAAAATAACATTCCTTTCAAAAAAATTTGTAAAAAAATAAAAAATGGGTAAAAAATATTAAAAATTAAATGTAAAATAATAAAAACATTGTTTAAATAATTTTTATAAAAAAATATATTGAATATGGGAGAAAAATATATTTTTAATGGAATCTTTTAAAAAATATGTTTTTAAACTAACATCCCTTACCTCGAGTCTAACACATCACATATATTATTTATAATCACGATTAATATAATTATGTTATTTATTTAATTTATTAATAACCATTTTCATGATTATTATTCATTTTATTTTACTTATTACCTTGTTATGTACAATTACTTAATAACTTAAGTTCATGTATGACTTATTAATGATATTAGTTATTATAGTCAAAAATGACTTCAGTCGGTTGAATATGGTCAAAGATATTAAAATAAAATCATCTCCCAAATAATAATAATTTCATAATTATAATTTTTTACATAAATTATTCTTTTAAATTCAACCATTATCTTTTTTTATAAAAAATGAACTATGTTAAATCATGGAAACGATAGGCCATATGTATGCATGAGTAAAGTTTACATTTTTTAATGATCATTAGGGAAATATGATAAGTATTATTTAATGTTTACATAATTATAATAATTACATATAAATCATTTTAATTATTTAAATATAATTATGTATATTATCCATGAAATTTGTTTATGAAAAATTATTCACATTGCTTTGTGGAGGAAGTTGTCTACATGTATGTAATGTAGTCATAATTTTCCAATGTATAGAAAGATATGATGGTAGATTACATATTATATTTTATTAATTATAAATATTTCATTAATATTATATATTAAAAATTAATTTCATCATTTAAACCAGTATTGATAGATGGTCATGGAAAAAAATTAAATCGGTTCATGAGGTTGTAGTCAACCGTACAAACAAATGATGAATTCTTTTTCCATTTTATGGAAGTGTATAGGGATATAGGTTATTAAACTAAAATAATAACATATAATTAAATATATGAAACATTATTTAATGTTTTTTCATGGATTAAAATGTTTTGAGGGATGTAGAATAATAAACAAAACAGAAGCCCCCAATTAAAAAGGATAACTCCTCTTTAGACAATATCATTTTCATAACACCTTAATACCACAAAAGTTGTTTTTCATATAAACCAGTACCTCCATAACGAGGGGATGGTTTATAATAATGTATGTTTTTAGGTAATGGCTTAACAAAAATGGTATTTATGTGTGATGAAATTAGGAGACGGGGTGTCCTTTTATTAGAGGAGGGAGGGGCACTCTTGGAATTTCTCAAAATCTTTAATTAATATTAATTAATTTTCAACTAAAAATGGATCCCAAGTGACTTATTTATAATATAATATGACTATGGGTTTGAATAATTTTATAATATTAAAAATATAAAAGCTTATACGATATTTATACCCATATCATTTAGTTTCAAATCTTATTTAACCCCTTTAACTTTTACCATGACAAAATGGATTCCTAATATTTATGGATTAATTTAGTAACTATAAAATACAAAAATACTCATAGTTGTACCATGGATGAAGTTTTAAATAATATAGTGATTACTTGAGATAATGTTTTCATTTTTAAAATTTTATATCATTTATGAAACATATTATTTACTATAAAATATCTATAATGAAATTTTTTTATCCATTCACTAAATTAACTTTAATTATACAAATATATAATTAATAATTGGGAAAAATATTTTATAACATCCCTATAAGGTTAATTTCATATAGGAAATTTTATTATCACATTAATTATCTCGTATAATATTCATTTTAGTATTTCTAATTTCATTATTTTGAAATTTCCATTAATTGAATAATTACTACATCAGCGTTGTAAATGAATTTGAGGTAAATATTTCATCCCATTAAATTATACATAAATTAAAATGATAAATATAATTTTTTTATATTTCAAAATAATATTTATAGTCCAGTATATCATTTTTATAACACAATATTAAAATAAATACACCCACTAAAAACAAGTGTGTGACATTTTTGTCATTTGTCTAAATAAAAAACTATAAAGTCCATAATAATATAAAAGTTTCCTCAAAAAGTTATAAATTATAAAATTTGAATGTTTTGGTCGATATACAATCATAAAATAAAATCTAGGTATGTTTTTTGGTCATTTTATAGTTCTTATCACTTTATTTGTAACAAAACTTTTCAAATTTAACCATAACTGTTGTAGTAAAATTTCAAAGATTACTAATCAAAATGAACCAAAATAACATGAACCTATTTTATTAATTTGTAATAACTAATTCAAAATATGGAATCCATTTTTTAAATTCAAAACATTTATGTTTCATAATTTAATTTATAATTAAAGCGTTAATACACAATGAAAAACAGTCTTTTTTTTCAGAAAAATTCTATTTTAAATATAAAATATTTTTATTCTTAATTGAATTATAAAATCCATTTCAAAATAATAATTGGATTATTTTAAATATAAAATGACCTAATTAAAATTTATAACTAATAATTTTTTTTACATTGTAAATACTTTCAACTAAAATAAGTTTTTCAATAAAAATAAATATTTTTCAATATTCTTTAAAAAATTAAAATTTTCATTAAATTATAAAATATTAATCAAAATATAATTATCTCATGAAAAATTCAATTGGGAAATTAATTTATTTAATTTTATTTTCTGAAATTTTAATGAATTAATTATAATAACCACCCATTAAAATCAATAAAAATCATCTTGGAAAAAAATGATTTTTTTGATGATTAAAATAACCTTACAAGTCTAATTCATATTTAAAAATAATTAATTAATAAATTATAAATTAATCATTACATTTTATATTTCATAATGTTGTTAATACTATTCATTTATACTAACATAATATCTAGGTTATAAAGGTCACATTTAAATAATATTATTTCATTATTTGTTTAATCTTTTTGTTTCAATCTTATACGATATTGAATGTATTATTTTATTTTAATATTTCAAGATGTTATAATGTATCCCCACTAACAAACTTCATCCTCCCAATTTTAACATGGTCTTGGTAACCATGTTTTGACTATTCAATAGACCGTTGTTAAAATCCCACATTGTAAAAAGGTTCAAAAAAGATTCCACATGAAAAGATAGAAAAGTGAAATATTAAGGCCATGAAAAATAACACATAACTGGGATTTAATGAAATAAATAATGTAAATTAAAGAGAAATATAAAGGACACATTATGATATAGATTAATAGGGAATATAGTCATTTTAATGTTAACAAACCGTGAAGCCATAAATGTTTTATAGTTTAATATATCATTGATTTCTTGATAAAAATGTAAATGAAGAAAAATTTTGATTAAAAATAAATTTACTAAATTTGAATAATTATTTTACTTCCTAGAAAAAATGTGGAAATAAAGATACATGGAAATTTTAGTTTCATCAGTAAATAAATTTTCACCACAAACTCATTATTTTTTTCCAAATAATGAGTATTCAAGATGAATTTTTAATGCCTAAGGAACTAGAATAATCTTCTATGACTCAAAAAATACATACAATGAAAGAAATATTTTCCTCCTATTTTTAAAAATTAACAAAAATAAAAAATGGTTATTACAAGATAAGATAAATCTCCAAAAATAATATATTTTTATATGATGAAAAATTAATTTAATATCCATAGTTAAATGGTAGTACAAAAAGTTCATCTTAGATCATTTGATAAATAATAATCCATAAAAGTACTCAAAAAATATTCAAGGCTATGATTGAAACCCAAAAATTAGATTAATTTTATCACATAATATTTCAAGATTAATTTTACCATTTGTCCCTAAACAAAATCAATCACTCTTAATTTCCCAAACCCGAAATTTAGTTTCCTAAAACACAAAATATCCAAGATATGATAACGATTTCCACAAATCACCATAAATCTAAAAAAAATCATATATGATTCTAAAATATAATTCCACATTTATTCATTAAATAAAATAATATAGTATCATGTTTTCCTTAATCATATAGGTTTTAAAAAATAGTAATCTTATTCTAAAATTAAATTAATCTATAAATCAACAAATAATTTCCCAATCCATTGGTTATCTATTCAATAAAAAATACATTCATTAAATGAACATCACATTTATCCATTAGATAGATTAAATAATGAATAAAAATTTCATACTAACCAAGACAACACGTAGTCTAGTGGTAGGTGATGTACCCTGTTTCCCTTCTGTTGTGGGTTTAATATCCATGGATTTTAAGGGAATGATTGGTTTTTAGCCATCCTATTGGCTGCCCTTTTTCTAAAACTATATTAATATAATCCTTATTAAATTCTAGAAATGTGGGAAACATTCTAAAAAATATCCTTAATATATTCAATGTTAACAAAATGTTTTATCCACAATGGTTATCTTATACCCTTAATTTTAACATATCAAAAATGTAATAACCCATAATTACCTCAAAATCAATGATCTTATAAAACATGAAGTCTACAAATACCTTAAAACATATATCTAGAAAAATAAAAATAACTATTCATAAAATGAAATTTTCAATAAAATCAATACTAAACCCAAGGTTTGTATTTCCATAAATGTCTCTCAAAATTATCTTAATAATCTTATTAATGCACTACTAAAATCCTGGAAAGGGGTTTCAAATAATTTTAACTTAATTTCACCCTTAAAAATATAAACCCATTAGGGAATTCATAGCACTTCATGTTATGATTGATTGAAACATACTAAATTCAAAATTTATATAAACCCTCCTCTCATATAAACTACTTGGATGAAACCTTAAAAATTACATATTATAGTTATTTTAAACAATAATTAACATTATTGAAATCCCAAGGGTGTTTTTGTTTTAGATTTTTTTAGAATTAGGGAAAACTTTTACATTGTAAACGCAGACACTTCTATATAGTATCCATTTTTTCCCTGAAACAAAAGACCTTAATATAAAACAAGATTTATTTCCTTGAAAAATACTCACAACATTAAACAAGAATTATTTTATTCCCTTAAACATCCTTAAACCCTTTTAATTTTTTTAAAACCTGGGATGAGTATAAAAATATCAGTAAGGGATAAAAAAACAATCTAATAGTCCATGAATACTTATAAAAAATTTCCTTCTCAAAATAAATATTGTCATCAAAATAAAAATTTTATAACTTAATAAATCAATATTTATTTCCAAATAATTTCATTAAACATTTCACAATAAATCCTAATGAAACAAAATTAAACCCATATTTTTTTTAAAACATGATAAACTCATAAAAAATTAAAATTTCATTACCTTCACCCTTAAAAATTAACCAATACTTTTCTTTGAAAAAAAATAAATAAAATACCTAACTAAAACATTATATATTAATAAAAAATAGAATTAATAAATATCTAATATAGGTAACTTAGGACACCATTCTTTATCATACTTATCGAGTAACCCTTGTGGATTCACTTGAAATAATCCTCAATGTTATTATTGAAATAACCCTCACTGTTATTATTAGAGTAACCATTATAGTTACATTAATAATAAAAATCATAGTCAACTTTAAACATAAACATACCCAATGTATTGGAGAGGTATAACAGACCCGCATGAAATTTTATTATAATGAATCCACCCCATATCATAAAAAATTACCGAGATCTTGAGATTCCCATTCTTTTTATTTGGGGTCTATGGTAGAATGGATAAAGTACCATCAAGGCATCTGTATTAGGCCAGAGGAAGTTCTTAATCTGCTCTTCCTTGTATTATATATCTATTTCAATGGTTGGTTTGAGTTTTCTTTAAATTTTTTAGGTTATGTTTATTTTATAGATATTTTGGTGCTAAGTTTTATTAATATCATTTTTAGGTATATTTGTAGAGTCATAATGGGAAATTACCTATTTTAGGGTAAACTTTTATGGGTTTTAGAGGGATTCAAATTAAGCCTTGTGGTATATCATTCCTTGTTTTGGTCGTGTAGATAGTTCTATATAACTTCTTGTGGCACTTTCATGGTTGGTTCAGAGTTTAAAAAATATTGTGTCCAGACCATGAACTATGGGAAAGGTTGAGAATTTTGGTTATTTCTCCTTTTTTATTGGTTTGAGAATTCATTGTTCGTAATGGGGGTTTTTATGAATTTCTTATTGAATTTTTATGTTCATGAAGGTGTTTGAAAAATAATATTTTATGATTTGGTCTCTAATTTATTTTCTGTAAACCTTTTTTTGGGTTTTTGAATCATCATGGGTAAAATGTTTTTGAACTTTTGATTATGTTTATGAGTTATATTGGTTTTTAATGAAATGTTTTCATGCATTCCTAGCTAATGAATATTTGGAATTTTTTTGGTGATTTGTGGCTTTGTGTGAGATGGTTTTAAACCCAATTAATGTGATTTGTGAAAACAATTGAAATTTTTTAGGTAGTGTTAGATTCTAAATTATTTAGGTATGTGGTATGAAATAATTCAAATTTATTTCAAAGAATTCTTGGAAAGGTAGTTTCTATGACCTAGATTGCTCTATTTCAGGTTTGGTTACATTGTGTGGAATTTTATGTTGCCTTTGTAATTTTTTTTAGCTTTTTTGGTTTGTAGTTAATCTCTTGGTGTTGAATTTTAATGTGTTTTGAGTAATTTTTATATATTATGATGTTTTATAATTATCCCCCCAAGTAAGAACCTAAAATTAAGTAATATAATGGATTAGATAGTTGTAGTAGTGATCCATGAGTTGTCTATCTGGCCTCCAAGTCTACCTCGAATATAGATGGAGTGGTAGTGACATTTTTTATCAAGCATGTGATCATGTAATAGTGTTTTTTGAACCAGTATCATCTAATATTATTTTTCATTATGGATTCCAGTAATATATTGAGTGTCTATCCAAGGATGGGGAAATTTTTTAATTACAACAAACTCTTAAAGCCTCTTGGTTGAGATTCAGCACACCATTATTTAATGTTATGGGATTGGAATGGTATAAGATTTCTATTCATTCATAAATTCGAAATTCTCTACACTTCAAGTATTCCTCCCCTCAATAGTTTTATGTAGAGGAAGTTAGAGTCAAGAAGGCCATTTTTTTGGGTATTATATAGGGTGATCAATCAATGAAGGACTATTTTGATAATTTCATTGTATTGGTTCCCATATCACTAGAATTGGATGCAGATGAATTAAAAAAGTGATGGTCATTTTATATAGTCCTTTTCCCAGAACTATATTCATCAATGAATCACTCTAGCTTGAATACCTCTATAGAATCCGTTTATGTGGCTATCTATTTAGGGGAAATACTAGTGGGGATACCTTTTAAGAAATCTGGTAAATAAGATCTCGATGGAGAGGGAGGGAAACCGTATGGTGATTATGATGTAAATCTATATTCGCAACCTATCATTCTTGTTTTGTCATGTAGAATTCAGTTGTATGTTTCTAGTGTGGGAGGTCTAGAAACATTTGATCTTATTACCCATAATATCCAAATAACTTCCATCTTTGTGGCCATCCTAATCACATTCTATGGTTTTTTAAAATATTTATGCAATAAAATAAAAAGTCTCAGACCTACCTTGAGCATGATGGTGTTTTTCATTGTCCATAAATTGGAGAGTTAGAAGAAGAGTTTTATTCTGGTAATCTTCATATTTTATAGTTATACATTTTTTTAAAGGATTTTACCATATTTGGGTACCCAGTTTCTCTATGTCTAAAATGGATTAAAAGGAATCTATACATATTTTACATCTTCTGGGATGTTCATGCCTCATTATTTCTTAATGATTTTAGTCTTTTATGCTAGGAGTGTACAACATGTAATTGACTTTTTTATAAATGACATGGATATTACCTGGGTGTGGGCTATGGTAATGGAGAGGTCCTGTTGGTTTTTGATAGGGATGTGAGAGTTACTAGGCTTGGATTTTCTTCGAGATCTTCATGGGTGGGTGTTACATGGGTTTATTCCTGTTTCAACCTCTATGTATTCTTATGACCCAAGTATGGAACTATTATATTACATTTTTAGGAATGTCTATTTTGGTGAATCTCTCACATATCATGGACTTAATTTTTCCTATTTATATGTTCTAGTGACATATTTGTTTCTCTTGAGGAAGTTCCCTCTCCTTCGGATTTTTAAACTGGTTATCATGGTTAGTGGAATATAGTTTTCCTGGCTAGGATTTTTCTTTATAAGAGTTCCTATATAATGTTTCTCCATTGTAGAGAAATTATAAATTTTGGGGGGACTTTTTCATGTTCTCAGTGTGCTTTCCCATTCTCTACTATTGATCATTTGGGATACCTTTGGTTGGGATGTGTAATTGTTGTATATGATGAACTTTGATGTTTCAGGGGTGTTGTTTCTATTTTTCACTATGATCTATTTTTTGAATCAAGAATATATTAGTAGTAGTGGCAGAAAATTTGATATTCCTAATTTCAATGAATATCACAGTGTACCTATCTGAACATCTTCTTTTATTTTCTCTTCACTCTCATTTAGGGGGAAATGTTTTCTTAAGAATTTTCATTCTTTTGATGATACTGATTTCATAATAATTAATTTTTTCATAAACTAAATAATGGCTTTTCATACCTCATATCAGGATTTCAAGGTTTTGGAATGTTGGTTAGTGTTTGAGCCCCCATCTGATGGAAGATAGTCATAGCATTTCATGGTCTCCCTCAATTTTTTAGGAATTTATGGGGACATATTGTGGCATGGTGGGGTGTTTGTAAAACTTATAGGTGATAAATTTTTATTTTAATGATGAATTTGTTTTTTTACATTGAGTATGGGGTGTTCCTAGATTAAATTATGAGTTTTGGGGAGTTTTCCAGGGGTGCATAGTTACGCCACATAGTTTGGATACCATGCTATAGAAGTCATGAGGAATTTAATAGTGTTGATATTAGGGATTGAATAGTTTGAATATGTTTAAGGAAACCATTCAAGACAAATGTGTGGCCTCTAGGGTGTGGGATATTGGTACATCCACGATCTATACACGATTCAAAAATACATGTGAGATAACCATGATACCTGCCTATTTTGGTGTAATTTTATTATATAATCTTCATTTTAATTGTGTATTTTACCCCAATCCACTCTTATTTTATCCCATGACCAAAAAACCTCCAATGGGGATCTCTTCCTCCCCCATGCTTCACTAAAGTTATTTAAAGGAGGTTTCTTGCTGATTCTTAACCCAGTTTAAGTGGTGTGATATCATGACCTTCTTTCTCCTTGTTTATTTCTTATTAACCAAATCCTCTAACCCTAGTGGTTTAAATAGATTATTTTCTTGGTTATGGGTTTTTATAATGTTTTATTTTTTTTTGAAATATTTTTGAGCTATAATAGGAGTTCCTCTATATTGGATTTCATCAAAGGATACATGATTCCACCACTTGAGGTTGGTGTTTCAATTTCATTTACTTTATATACGAGTTAGTTGAGTTATTGACTTTTATAAATTCAATTTCAATCTAGAAAAATGTGATATAGGCTATCTAGGTTTTATTTATGGATCTATTCAATAACATATTACAATGTTCATTTCTCTTTACGACGTCAATTTTTTAGTTAAATGGTTCTTTTTTTGAATATGGGTTTTTATGAATTCTACATGTTTGATAAAATTATAAATATAGTTTTCTATAATAAAATAACTTGTTCATGGGGTTTTGGTCCAAATGGTATTTTTAAAATGGGTTTTAAATTTTTATGTTTAAAAGGGTTTCTAGGTTTCAATGTTTGGTGTTGTTTTTTAAAGTAAAATGGAGTTTCATATAGGTAGTTTTATTGATATTAATTATTATTATTATTTCCTTTTTAATTGGGTTTGAATTCTAATTTTTTTAAAATAGATTTCAAAATACATATTTTATAAACGATAAGTGAAGTACTAGTTTGAACTTTGAGAAGTGATATTGATTGTGCCCATATTTATCTGTCCCTATATTGTCGCTAGTTTTATGATTATCCAAGTGATGGATTTTGTGATGTAACACATGTTGTTATTATATATTTTGGATCTTCATAATGGTGGTGTGGGAGGTGTGAGGGACAAGATTTTGGTGTTACCCCTTGGTGGTTTTTTATTATCATGTGATGATGTTGTTTTCTAATAACCTACCTCTATTGTTATTCAACGGGGATATTAGGTCTACTTTGAGTAAAGTAGTAACAATTAGTTAGGATAGTTGATATTTAGTACTGGATGCCCCCCCAAGTTGTATGTGAAACCTTATTAATGATATTGTCATTGAGGAGACTGGTTTGAGTGATTTAGTTGATATATGTTTCACTGTAAACCTTCCCGTGATAGTTCCACCCGTACAGGTCACGTGTTTCCCCGTTAGTCCCTATAGTGTTTCCTCAGAATATGTACCCTATGTTATCCATATGTATATATAAGTGTGTGTATGTGTGTGTGTAATTTCATGTATTTTTCATATATCTTTGATGGAATATCTTTATGTATTTATCTTATTTCTGTTTAGTCATAATTTTGACTAGTTGGTTCCATCCATTTATTGTCATTAGTTTTGACCTTTTAGGGTTTTTAATTAATATTTACCATGGTTCCTTTATTACCATTAGGTTGGGTTTCTAGAATATTTTCATGAAAAAAGGGTAATTATATTCACATTTCCTGTTCTATTTGGAATATATTAAAAATGTTTTAAACTAGTTGGGGGATTTTTTTCTAATTTTGGGTGTTTTAAATAGAAATTATTAGAAAAATAAATTTTCATAGTTTTTAGAAAAACCTCTTTTTTGGATTTTTCTATAAAATTTATGATCGAGGAGGGAAATGTTCCAATTTTTTTATTCTTATATTATGTATAACATAACAAGAAAACCTATATATATACATTATATTCAAACTAATAATTTTGGATTCTATTATAAAAGGATTGAAATTTACTCATGGTGGTATCCAAATAGATTTGTCTCACATGCAACATACTCAAATCAGTGAGAATGATTCTTAATTTTTTATTAAGGTTTCATTAGGTTTTGATTTTAGGTTGGATTTGGTCATTTCTTCCATTAGGAATTATTATTTGAATTCCAGTATTTTTTCCTATAAAAATAGAATAACATTCTTTCTAGGTGAAAATTATCCAATTTGAGTTATGTAAAATGTAATGTTCACACCCTAGTGAGAGATGGGTATGAAATTAGAAAATAATTGAATAGAATTATGATAATAATTAAATATAAATAATGTTTATGATTTAAATATATTCCAAAATATAACTAATATTATTCAAAGGTTCAATGTGATGAGTGTAAGGTCCCAAATTTTTAGACTGTAGAAATTATAGAAGAATTTAAAATGTTTATTTTGTGTATAGTCTTATTGTTAAAACAAGATTACAAATAAAAATATGAGAATTTCACATCTTAAAATTCTTATTTTTAGATGGGGTTTAATGAATGGGAGGTATCTTAGGTGGTCCATAGAGTTTTGAAAGCATCGAGCTCTGAAAACTGTTTTCAGAAAATTTGGAAAGGGTGAATAGATTGTTAAAAATCATGTGGACCTCTTGGTAAAGATGTGGAAGCTTAAAGGGTTAGAAATAAATTTAAAAAACATGCACCAGAGGTTTCATGACTGTGAAAAAGGTCTGTCATAAATTCCAGAAGAAGTCTCATGATGTGCATGGTAATTCAAATCATGTGCCTTGCTATGTGAGCGAATATGACTCATTGATAGTATCATATAATGGGATATGAATAGTTTTTATAATCCTTCCCTTAGTCATGAAATGATAAGTCACAATTGTTAGAAAGTGTTTATGGTTTTCACACGATTATCCAAAACGCATGTCCAGACCATGTGCCTTACTAAAGGGGTGAAATTCTAATTTATCTCCACCTCCTTATTTCCTTCCTCCTCCCTTCTCTTCTCCATCATGCACACACCATACCTCTACTTGAGATCCTTCCTGGATCCATTCCTATGAAAATAGAGATCTCCTTTAATAGACATGGAATTAAGATGTGTCGGTTTCCTTGGATATTCCTTGATAAGATCTTGATTCCCATTTCTTCATTTTTCATTTTCCCTTAATATATGGAATTATCAATCCATACAGGATATTTTGAGATATTTTCAAAGCATTTGTACATTATTCCATTTTCGATTGAACCATATCAAATCAATTCATGATAATAGGAATGTGAATCATCCTAAGCATGGAGTAGGTGTTCTTGTGATTTTTCCTTAAATTATATAATTTTTAAAAATTATGCCATTGTGTTACATGCCAGTCTTTACATGTGTTTCCCATTAAATGGGAAATTATTTTTGTGAAACCTAATGCATTGAATTTAATAGTCATTATTTATTTAATTTCACCATTGGAGGTTTATCACATCAACTAAAACTACCCCTTTGTGTGCATTACTTATAGCTCTATGACCTATGCATCGTCTTGCCAACTACATCACCCTTTTTGGGTGTTGTTTGAAATTCTTGATCTATAATTCTATTCCTAATTTTTAATCACCTTTTATGTGTGGTTGATTAAATATAATTAATGAGATGTTAAATTAGTATTAATTGATTTTATATGATAACCATGCCCACTTTTTTTTAGTAAAACAACCTATAATGTGGGTTGTATTATTAAAAAAGGTAATTAGATGGAAATGTTTGAAATGAAAAAATGTAGGTATCTTCCAATGGCCTTATAATTGTATTTATAAAGGGAATGAATCAAATTAAATTACCGCATTGTGATATGGCATGATTATAATTATATAATCAAATTTTAACTTATTATAAATGGTAAGATTAGTTATAAACACCTCTAGAGATACTCAGATTTCTTTTTATAGAGAAACTTGGACAAGCTCATAGGCTATTACCGATTATTGTCATCTTTGGGAATATTTTTTTTCCAAATTATGGATTAAAATTTACAGGTTCGTAGGTTACATGATATATATTCCACCATGAATGATACATGGGTTTCAATTATGTGTAACTCATTGTATGGGCTCATAGGCTAGATTTTATCTGTATGCTCTATACAACTCATTGGTTTCATTTTTATAGAATTCCGTGGATGGGATCATTGGAAAATTGGATGTCAAATTCAATACTTGAGATTCCTTATTACAGATCATTAAGGACAAACTTAAGGAATCAATTAAATTGCATTGATCCTTGAGTGATAATTAGGTTTCTCATTATTAAATTCATTGAACATGACCATATGAGAGTCAAATTATATCATGCTTGTTGGTTATTACATATAGCTTGTGGTATATCCTTATAGTGATTATTATGGTATGGTGCCTTGGATATGTACCTTGGTCCCTTTACCAGCTATTAGACTTATATTTAGATATATATTAATACCCAAAATAGTATTATGGTTTTTGAGACACTCATTCTTGGATGCCTGAGCTTATATTCATGGGTCCTAGGATTATATTATTACTATCACCTTTATTATTACATGGATTACCAGGTCTTAAACCTCAGTAACTATAAAATACATGTATATATTTTCACACACACACACACACACATATATATATCCATATATATACATTATGACATATCTATAGTGACATTCTGACTTAATTTTAATCCATATTGGTTATAGAATATTCCCTTGATGAACTGATCATGAATTATTTACATTTATTCATTCACTACCCCTCTTTACTTGTGATATAACTATAAACTGATATATTTTATTCTCAAATATTATATTTCATTAGAAACCATTGATGTTTCCTAATTCATTTTTATGACACCATGTTTGGACTTCAATTGCACTGGGGTACCTGAACAAACCTCATCATTGAAGGTTCATGTTTTTGGATTATTTTTTTTATAATAAGCCTGTATATAGGAGCATAAGAGAACATAACTAAGTTGGTTCTCAACATTCTCATGGAGGAAGCACTAGGATTCTATTCCTTTAACTATACTTGTATGGTTATGTATTTCCTATTGTGTTCCATTTTTCTATAAATTATAGCATCACATGGACATGCATGATTGTATTATTTTGATTAATCCATTTTATTCATTTTTTAGTAATTGTTATTCATTAATATATTCTACTTATTCATTATTTATATTTCTTATGTTTCTATTATATCTCATACTATAGTACAAATCTAATCATGAGGGTATTGTACTCTAATTATACCATCATTGTACCCTCGCTTCTAGTTGGCAGCCTCTGCTGTATGTGGGGGAATGGTTGAGTCCATGAGACTGACTTCCTTGGTGTAGTTTTTTATTGGCTCTATGTCCGAATGTTACAACGTGGTATGAGAAGGTATTTTTTCTTTGTCTTACAATTTTGGGTCGATGTAAATGAGACTAGGAATGTGTTTGTGCTTATTAAATTTCCATGGCTGGGCGTGATCAACCTAGGCACATGTAAAATAACAATTATCCAGGGATGAGACTATTGTCCATGTTGTTTATTTTTACATTTTATTATTATTTTACCGTGATATATTTATGTAATTTATTTTATTTACAAATTTTTGATATTTGCAGCATTTACCCTGATCCTAGTATGGTATGAATGTATTATGACATAAATCATTAAAGGCACAAAGATATTCACATTCCTTGAATATGGAACACCATGCAGGATGTATTTCTTGACTACCTAAAACATTTTGGATGTGAATTGTGTGTTTTAGTTGCATTCACTAGTGAATAAATTATTTATAACATCGTGTTTTTTTCTTTATTTTTTCATGAGTTATATGGTGCCATTATTGAAGGAGGAATTGTAAATATGTATTTAACCTCAGTTAAAAAAAGGAAATTGTAAATGAATCATTTAATTTGGCTTCTTCGTTAGTTATTTTGTAACCAATGAGAAAAATAATTTAGAATGGGTTTTCAATGACATTTATTAAATTACCGATGTGGAGAACCATACATAGATGGTTTTTGTTGTCTGTTATTTAATAACCGATGTGAAAAATAAATTTAAAAAAATATTTTTTCAACCTTCCTCCACACATCTGGCCAAAAAAAATAAACAAGTTTAAGTAATATTATAACAACTAGAAATACATTTATAATTTAAATATTCAAAATTACAATATTTCATAAAAAAAATAAAATACAACCAAACCATTAAAATTATTGTCCTTTTCCACTTGTAATTGTGTGATATATTTTTCATAAAAAAGGAAAGATTCATCAGTGGATATAAATTAAAAATAAATCATAATATGTATTATGAATTGACGAATAGTCTATAATGAAATCTAACTAAATTGAACTTTTTATGTTTCCAAGTAGAAATTATTTCATAAATAAATCTTAACACATAAAATCTACATTATTTTACACTATATTGTTCTTGAGAAACATTTTTAAATGAGTTTTTCAATTCAAAATACCATTTTCATTTAATATATCCAAAATATACTAATTATTAATGAAAAATCACCTTTACTTTTAAATAATTGATCATGTAACTCTTTTTGTATATTATATCTTGAAAGAAATTACATCCCCTGTTAGAAAATATTAGGAATAAAATAAATTCAAAATTCATTATAATAAAAACAATTATTAATAAATTTATACTTACACTTCCTATACTTCTTTAAAATTTTGTCTCACTTCACTATGGAAAGAGCATAACCAATAAAGTGTATTCTCCCTTATAAAAAAACTCTTATCATTCTATGGCCACTAATATAAAATTATCCATAATTTTTTTGGTTATTATGTTGAAAAATATATTACACTTTGTGAGATAAATATTTCTTATTCTTTATGATATAAAAACATACAACACTAGACAATTACATTCTTTTTAAATCATACGTCAATAGAAAATGTTCTTTCTCCTTGATTAATTTTCCATGCTATAGTTGAAATGAATTGTTGGTCCATAAATCTATAAACATCTTTTATCTAATTATACTTACACATTGTATAAATATAACCAATAGAAAACAAAAATTATTTTAAATTTTCAATAAATTAAATGTAGGAAAAGATTTATTTTAAGAATTACAGGGAAAAAATTTGCATCAGCTTGATATCCAATATATATTTAGTTATAAGATCTATGAGATCATTTTTCAAAAACCCAATGATCATTGCACACTCACAAACAAAATCATACATTGGAATCTCATAAACACCCTGCCAACAAATTTTAATATCTTGAAAATCTATAAAGACTACTACAATCTTCATCTGAACAGAACTCTTTATTTTTTTGGCTAAACACTATTTATTTGCCTTTAATTTATTCCTGTAAAAAAATAGATAATTAGTAAATTAGTAAAATATTAAAACATATTTAATACAAAATTTAAATAAAAGTTAAAATATACATATAACACTATGGTAATATGTCACATAAGTCTAGATAAAAAAACTAAAAAGTCTCTTATACTTTCTCTAACTGTAGTTACCTCATCTATAGGTACTAGTACTCCAGCTGATCTATCTATAATATATTTTATACTAACCCTATAATGATCTATCTCTATCTACTAATGATGAATGGTATTTAAAATAAAAAATATCATCCCATATGAAATAATAGGATAATGAGGATCTTCAAAATATAACTCATAGTAACAGAGAAGTTGTGGAGGAGGGGTGCATGAGAAGGATAAGTAGTGGGGTTTGAAGTCGTAGGTGGGGGAGAGAGAGCATCTGGTGGAGGTGTAGGAGTGGGATTTATAGACTAAAACTATTTTTTCATGTCTGTAATCATCGACTATACCTATGGTCGGTTCATATCTTCCACCATCATATTAATATTCTAAACGTGATAATCCAAATATTTTAATTTTTTTATAAAAACCTACATCACATAAGCTGAATAATATGTGAACACTTTTTTCATTGATAGACCCACCATGTATCCTCATACACGACCCACGTGTTTAGACATTCCCAATATTACACATAAAATATCATGTTTACCCTCAACATCAAAGAAACCCATGTGTTCTCTCCTCCTCAAGAGAATCCATTATGAATTATTTGAAAATTTATGTAATGATTCAAAATATATAAATAATTGAAATAACATAAATAAATAAATAATGTAAACATCTTAAAATTCTCTCTTCTAAAACACTAAACTATTTCATAAGATTTTTTCCCTTTTTCTCATCCGAGCCCTCTACCATTTTTCTTGTCTAGTCAGAGGGATATAGGGCCAACCTCTCTAGATCTTCAAGTCTCAGCTCTCAGTTTTTGAAAATTTCCATACATCATCTATTCTTCTAATAACATATACCCTCAATATGGTAATGTTTGAGGCTATACATTTCAATATTGGATCTCCCACTGAGATCTACTCAATTACTATAAATTAAGAATAATAAATCATTAATAAGATCATTAATATAAAACAAATTGTAAAAGAATATATCACACTTATCAAAAATGCTTTGTGCCTTATACTTTTAACAAATCTATTCCATTTATCTTTATTTGAAAAAGGATATAGATCACATTGATTATGATATTATCTAAACCCAAAAATGAAATCAGATGTGAGGGTTGATTTGAAATCTCTCCATCTTATATCATCTAATGATAAACATTTCCTCCTGAATCTTCTAGTGTAAGGTATATCATATGTAATCTGATAAGAAGTGAGAAAACATATATTATAGTAAATATTTCAAGATTAGTAAAATAATTACCAATGATCTTACCAAAATGGTCTCCCTTAACTTAGATATAGTCTATTTTGCAATACTTCTCCAATCATAAATCAAAATAATGACTTTTATATTAGCCAGAACCGATATAAAACTATTGAATTATTTGGAATTATGACCCCCTAGAATATAATTATCATCAAATTCTACTAGTATCCTTTGGTACTGGCTATAAATTACTGATAATTTTGTTAAACATGTGAAACCACATTTACCAACCCTCTAAATCTTCTTTGGCTATGTGGGAGTATATAAATTTTTTAAATAAGGATGAGGATCATCAAGAGGAGAACGTGCATGTTCCTCCCCATAGGTAAGAGTATGACCAACTCCATAATTATTTTGTTGATAAGTATATTGATCTTTCATTATCCCACAAATCAAAGAAACAAACAATTAGTACACAAATATAAAAATTCAACTTTTACAATACTAATATAAACAAAAAATGAAAAATTATGAAACAGAAGAGTAAACTAAATTAAACTGAACACATTATTTTTCATATATTTTATAGTTAACTTAAATGATAATTATTGTAATGATATATTAAATTCATACAAATTAATGAAAAAAATATCCAAAATGGTGTAAGAATGTTAAAAATGGTCCAACATAATAAATCATTTTTATTAAAAAAAATTATTTTTGAATATACTCTTATAAAATATTATTATTTATATTTAGCATATTTTATTTAAAATAATTATATTTTAATAAAATTTATAGATAAGTTCATTTGGGTAAACATAGTAAACTAAAAAAATAAACTAATATAAACAATAATTTTAACTTATATGTTTTAATATTTGATTTAACAAATAAAATAATATTAACATATCTAAAATTTTATGATATTCATAAAAGTAAATGAGAAATAAACATATGTTACTGGTATTATTAAAAATGTACTAAAATATAGTTTTCCCAAATTCCTTCATCTTGATCATTCCTTATGAAAAAACCAATTCAATAATTTAATCATCATTATTATATGTTAACATTTCCATGGAAGTAGGTATCTAACATAAATAAATATCTTCTTCATGTTTATCATCATTAACATATTGTATTTTCCTTGTAAAATAATATACCATTGTAAATCAGATTGACCAAGAACATAGAAAATTTGGTTTTCATGTATTCCATTATTAAAGGATCAAATTTGTGTTCCAATCTATTCATATTAACAAGTGAAATTCCAAATTTATCATTTCTGACACTATTGGAACTTATAAATCATCTGCAGTTAAACATAGTAATTTTGAATTTAATGAGACCAAGCACCCATATTTCTTCAACGACTCCATAATATAAACTTGATGAATAAATTATTTTTTTGTCTTTCAAACATGAAAAATAAATTGCATCTTTAAACACCAATACAATACTATACTAAACTTAATTAGTGTTGACCTGATATTTTATATGAAATGTATAACCATTAGTTTCGCAACCAAAATAAGTTGATATGGATTCTTAACTAACCCCTTAAATATATTCATATTCCTATCAAAATGATACATCCAAAGTAGATATATAGGTCCAAAAATCATTATTTCTTAAACCAAATGAACCATTAAATGCACCATTATATTGAAAAATGATAGAGGGAAATAAATTAAAAAATGAGAAAGTATGGAAATTACATTGTTTTCCAAAATTTTCAAATCATTCAGATCAATCACCTTATTACAAATTTAATTGAAAAAATAACACACCATCGTGATAGGAATTATGACACGGATGGCCAATATTCTATGAAATATAACCTATAGACGTAATTGCATCATGACTTGACAATCATGAGATTTCATAACTATCAACATCAAATACATTAAAGACACAATTTTTTTACATTATATGAATAAACCCATGGAACTTTCATATCATGAAGACACTGAAAAATGCTTATTTTCTCCCTCTTGTATAATGTATGACATGAAATGGGATGAAATGTTCACCTTCCATCTATAGTAGGAGATAACTCCAAATGTATTACCATTTACAATAATTCCAATCTTGAATTCAACCCATATATGGTCTTTCCATTAATATATAATAATATTTCTATCAATTTTTCATATATATTCATATCCGTGTGTATGACATCAATGTTATGTTCAACCACATGATATCTCTAATATCGTAGATCAAAAAAAAATTACAGTTTCTTCCAAATATTTCTATAATTATCATATTTATATGCCTTTCCAAAGATCACATGAAGGTTTTTCAACCTCTAAAAATATTAATCCATGGATAAATGTTTTCGAGAAATATCAAATTATTATGACCCATTGAATGCCTTTTTTAATCTTTTATAAGATTTAACCATATAAAAAAACATTCAATTATTCATGTATCCTTTTTTTCTTCCATGATGTATTTGATAACATAAATCATGTTGTTTTCAAATTGGACACACATTATTACCCTTAAAACAATATCTATATACATTTCCATACACTGGGAAGTCATTTATAGTGAACATAATAATTGAATGTAGTTTTAAATTTTCCATTTTTTAAGAACATACACCCTAATACCATTCTCCCATAAGAGTTTCAAATAATAAATTAATGGTGACAAGAAAACACCAATATCATTTATAGGTTGTTTTCATCTAGAGATCATTAAACTCGACATGATATATTTGTGCTTAATATGAAATTCAGTAGATTTGTTGTAAATTAACAATAAAATAGTTAATGAAATATGTGTTATACTAAGGCATTGATATGGATTCATTAAATCCATGGATAGTCCCATTATGATATTTCTATCTTTATTTATGAATATAGGAAACTGAAGATTAATTTTATCCTAGTGTGTATAATCAGCTAGATGGTGTATTTTTTTTATTCCTTATCCTCTAATAATCATTCCATATTAACCATTATTCATAATTTGAAATAGAAAATAAAATTTTCAAATGTGGAATTATAGGAAGATAACAAAATTCCTTAGTAGGGGTCTTTGTAACAACCAAATCAACCGATGATTTTTCTTTCAACTTATACCATGATATCCCACATTTAGTATAGTCTAATATAAATTCACATTCTCCCTATATAAACCATAGTAACTTGGGTCGGAATGTATTTCTTTAGTACTAAAATCCCATCATAAATAGTATTTTCTCGCACTAGAATGTGAATCAAGAATATCATTGTCTTTAGGAATAATATCTTTCAACAATAATAGAATATCAGTAAAACTTTGGTCACACTGGCCATGTTTCACCTTAAAGTTAATAAATATTCATACCAAATATATAATCTTATATTCTATACAACCAAGACACAATGTATTTTCATCATCACCATATAGATTCTCAATTTTTGGTTCTTTCTCAATTTCCAATGCTTTGATATCATGATTAATTTCTTCGATTTCATCAGAGTTATCATCTTAGGAAGCATCATCATCAGTAGATCTGATATTCTACATAGTTTCACCTTTACAAATAAAAGTGATGTAACTTGGATTAAAACCATAAAAAATTATAAGATATTTTATCTCCCTACTTTTCAACTTTTTCATATTTTTACATTACAAAAATGGATAGAAAAACATGTCATTATTTGAAAAAAATTGAAATTACGAAAATGGAACATCACATTGTTCATAATCATCTCTAATTTTATTTTCCATAATCTTAATTTAACTCTTTATTACATAAAACAAATATCTAATATATATATATACTTTCAAGATATTTCAATTTTAAATTTATATGAAATATTAAATAATTTAAAAGTAACAAAATTTTGAAATAAAAAACAAATATATGAGTATTTGAAAAAATATAAATTATAAATTCTATACAGTAACTACATATTTTTTTAAATATAAATGGAAAATCCTAAAAATATATACATACAAATAATTTAAAAATTTAAATATTTTTATAATATAAATTTTGGATTCTAATATAAACTCATTGGGATATTAAATATGCACATTCATTAATGTTTTATATTGTTTTATCGATGATGGATTCAGTTAGGTAACCATATGGAATGAAAATAAAATTTGTGTGGGGATAAAACATATTTGTTAATTCTCATAAATTTAATGATATTTCTCTAACTCAACAATTTCATTACAAGTAGGATCTAAAATAATAACCCATTATGGGTTTGTTACTATTCAATTGATACCCTGAAATGGTTTTTGGTATATCCTCATAGTAATTTCCTATGACTAGAAAACCTATAACTAAGCCATCACTATATTGATTTTCTTGATCAATAAATATAATATCTTAAATACCAACAATTATAATACTCATCCATCAGTTAATTTCCATCTATGATGTCATAGTAACTTTCCCCACCGATACTATAATATATTATTCTCATACTATTATAAGATACATGATGATATTCTATTCTAATATGGTTTCAAGATTGAGAAAAATTAAGAATGAGGTACTTATCAAAGAAAGTTCTATAATCATAGGGCATAAACTTGATCCCTTTCTTAATTACCCTATGTTCTTATATCATAGTCGAAATAGAATGATCTATCAATAAGAAACTAAATGATATATATATTTATGAAAAAAAATCTTAATAATAAATCTCATAACATGTGGAACACTCTCTCAACAAATTTCCCTTTTTCACATTTGTTAAAGAATCATGTAATAATATAAAACATCACATTGAGGTAAAAAGTCTTTAGAATGAATATTATATACCAAGGGTTTAAAAATGAGTTTATCATAACATCAATAAAACATTTTTATATAGTATCAAATAATCCTTTGAACCAAAAAATTGACAAGATAGTTAAAACCATCAATTAAAAATAATAAAATGGTCAAAACATTAGAAACAAAAGATTCCCCCCCGTGTTAGTTAGATAAAAACGAAAAATATATATTTAATTAAATTTAAACCATTAAAATGAGTTATATTAATTTGAAATCAAAATATGGTCAACACCATTCTTTTATCCTCAAATTCATTTTAAAATATCCTCATATTAATTTTTACAAAAAAACAGGGCATACATAATGAAAGGAGATCGAAAATAATCATTAAAAATAACCCAACATGAAGAAAATTAGCATTATAAGAATTGATACATGCAATGGGAATATATGAGATAACATGAAGCTATTAAATAAGATGGTAATGTGATATTTTAGAAAACAAAATCAAAAAATGGAGAGTTAGGGAATCTGTGGCATTGAACGACCGAAATCGAGATGTGTGAGGATTACAAGTGTGTTTAGAGTTGATTATATCAAATTCCCTGATGAAAATCAGGATATATGATTCTAGATAATGGGGTTGGAGGTCAATGGATTAGGGAAATGAGTTTTGGGTTTCTTCGCTATAGAGAACTGATACTACCTTCGCCCGATCGAAAAACATCAAAATGAATCAAATGGGAATTCATAAAATATTAAATAAATTACTTCACTAGTTATATAAAAATTGAGGTGATAATGAAATTTTTATTAGATTTACCATGTCGATTATATATTAACTAATGTTATAAATTTATTTACCATGTGGTTTATTTTATAAACGATGTGATAAAGTAATGATATTTTCACTCTCATGTTAGTTATTCTATAATAGATATAGAAAACATGCTTTATCTTGTCAATTATCTAATAAATGACATGATAATGTGGGATACTTCATTTATCACATCGGTTATAGGATAACTAATGTGACAAATCAATATACATGAATTTGCATGTCAGTTATAAATAACTAATGTAGAATGGTCAACATGATAAATACTTTTTTGTACTCATGATGCTTAACTGCATACCCTGATTAGGTTATTATTTATTATTCTTACCTATACACCATGTTGTGGGATAAATTTATAGTCTCACATGTACTAATTCATTTTTTATATAAAGACTTGATATAATTGTGAAAAATGAATGGTTATTAAAGTGTATCATTCAACCTAATTGGTGTTTTCTTATATAGCTTGATGGTGGCACCTTATATTACCAATCAGTACATTTTTTATCCATGGAACTTTGGTGACAATCACTAAAAATTTTATTTTTGTTATTAAATGGGTGTTAATAATAGTTTATTAGGTGTATGAGGCCTAATATATTTTGAAGGGTAACCCATCCAATTAAACTATTTTTTAGGAGCAATAGGGGCCTATATACCATGAGAGTGGTGGTGAATCAGGGTATGGATATTCTTTTTCAAATTTAATCCTACCCTATTTGATCTTGAACTCTTTATTAAAAGAGTCACTTTGTTTTCACTTTTGTGTTTATTATGATCACTTTTTTTCTTCTTTATCCGATGATGATGCTTTAAATATAATGCGAGGAAGTAAGTAAGAAGACACAACAATTTTTACTTTGTTCACCCCCATTGGGCTACGTCCAAGGAGCATACGCCGACAAGTTTCCGGTCGTACCTAATTCCACTATTCTTCACTAGATGCGGATACAAAGGTTCGGGAACAGTCACTCTGTCCCAGGCTCACTGCCTTTACAAGGTTTAGGTTCAGCCCACAACTTTCCCAAGTGTCACTCCCAATTTCTCTCTCTCTGGATCACTGCCAGTGGAGAGGATCTCCTTCTTCCTCTTCCTTTGATCACTTCTTCGGAAAGGAATCCCCTCACGGTTTATATACTTGTTGGTCTCTTCATTTGAATGAAAGAATGTGTAGAGAACTGAAGCTTGACGTACATGGACATTACATTACTTTTGCAGAATACTTAGTACATAACAAAAACACACACACAAGGATCGTAATAGTTTAGTGTCTTTGGAAACTCGGAACGTAATCTTCTAATCCTGGTGAAAGATCTTCAACATCTCCCATAAAGATCTTCCCTTTTTTTATACCTAAAACCTTTCTTTATATCCTGGGGAAATGTAAACATAAAAGGGTGAGCTCAAATGCTCAGTAAGGGTAAACAAAAGAAATATCAATCACATCATATTCATAAGAACATAACATTTTGGAAATCTTAACCTGCAAAAGAGAGCATAATTTAATAACATGGGATAAATCATAGTAGTGAAATGAAATCCCAATAATCATAACTTAAAACATGAAAATTTTTGGCATACACACATAATCATAGAGAATCATATCCTATTAGTCAAAACTCATTGCCAAGACTATCTTAGTGGACAAAGTCCCTTTCTGAAACGAGTCACCCTCGTTTCAGTCCTGTTTCACTGAACCGATATAACCTACCGTTCCAGCCATGTCTATCTCATGAGATATAAAATCTTTACCCAATGCATTGGAGGGAGATATAGGTCCCACCCATCTCATAATGATACCATTCTTATGTGTGCCACAAAATCATAAACCATACATCATAGCATAACCCATGTAATAAAAATGGGATTCTTAAACATTGTGACATCATAAAACAATTCATATAAGATTAAGGAATTCATAAAAATAATTCCATCACAACGTAATCAAATCAATTTAATAATAGGGATAAAAACAAAACCCTTTATTATCTTAGATATAAAAATAATTTTGATAAAACACTTGAACTCCATTATTGAGGAAAATATCCTTTCTACTTCAAAAACACTTTTCCTTTCTCAACATGTCATACTATTTTAAACTAAAAGAAGTTGATTAAAAATAAACTTGAAAACTTGTAAAGGAAGCTTCTTGGAAATAATGTTTTAAAAATCCATTCATGCCGTATAAGTTAAAAAAACATTCTTTGTACTTTTGTCGGAAAAGTCCAAAATTACCTCGTACGAAAAACGACAAAAGATTCCTTTCATATCTTTTACTAAAAACTCACCGAAGGGTAAAATAGGATTTAAAAAATTGTAGGAGAATGGAAATAATATTACATAGTTAGGAAACATGGATGTGGATGATAAAATACACCCCAGTAAATACTAAATTATAAATAATCTCGGATAAAAATGAGATTGTGATATTTCCCTTACCTTAGGTCCGATTTGCTTCGTAAGTGTCTGAACCTCCTCTTCTTTGAAGCGCCTCTTTGAGACCTCCTCTTAGGGCACTAAAATTGGTCTTTGAGGAAGACCAGAACCTCTAGGATGTTTCTAGGGAAGTGGAGAAGAGAATTTGGCAGGGGTTGGCCGAGCTTGAAGGCTCAAAGTTGTGTGAGTAAGAGAGGGAGGAGGTGCCCTTTTATAAGGGAGGAGAGGGGCTCCTTTGGAAAAACTAAAAATATTATTTTATTATAAAGTCAAGTTCGTTTTTAAATAGCTCCAAATTGATTTATTTCGAGGCTAA
Organism: Viscum album; assembly: GCA_963277665.1. Taxonomy (NCBI): domain Eukaryota; kingdom Viridiplantae; phylum Streptophyta; class Magnoliopsida; order Santalales; family Viscaceae; genus Viscum; species Viscum album. Next base: position 1,149,691,856 of record OY728140.1, on the reverse strand, counting down.
GGTGGGGTTGGGTCGAAATCCTCTCATCCAATAGAATTTAGAAAAGTTTAGGTTCCTATTTTAACCTTATCATTTAGATTTAACATTAAGTTAAATAATTTTACTTTTACCATGTCTTCTTGTGTTCTTACACTATAAGGTTAATAAACTTACTATAAGAAGCCAAACGAACCCCAAGTTGTTTATTATTAATATATATAACCTTATCTAAGTCATTTGGCCAAACCATAGATTTTTAGGAATAAAATAACAATTAATAATATAATATTTGTTTTAAAAACTATTTTATGTGAATTTTGACACTATTTAGTAATTGATTTTTGTAAAAATCATAACAGAATGATAAGTTCAAACACAGTTAATTAAATCAATACTCACATGTCATATTAACCTAGAAAATTATTTGAATTCATAAAAGGTCTCAAATTATATTTATTTGGGTATTTATAACATCAATTATGTCAATATTTCATTAATAAGATAATTACTGCATCATCGTTGTGTCATAAATAAATTAAATTATTTAATGTCTAAAAATTACAAATAAAATACCATTATGTAGGAAATCGTTTTATCTTTATAATGAATATTTATAGTCGAATTTAACTTATATATAACCCCATATTAAAAATGTTTTAGTAAATAAACTTTGACTTTAACTCTTTTAACCCTTCTTTAAATAAATTAATAATAAATGTCCTAATCTAATCCAAGTGGGCCTAAATGGTAATATTTTATTCCTATTTTGTTTTTGGTCGAATTACACTTGTCCAATAGAATTAGGACATGTGTTAAAGTAATAATAATATCATTTCTACCCTTAATTACCCTATTTACTTTTAACCGTGGTAAAAAAAAGTAAAAAGTTACTGTTTACCAAAAAATTATTTTCATCTCATTGAACCACATTTTACTTACTGACATCAACCGTGTGTCTCGGATTTTTGAAATTCCACTCACAGAAGCGGTAAAATTATGTTTTATGAACAATTCATTTTTTTAACTACCACTTAGTGGTTTCACTATTCATCAAAAATTGAATGTTTTCAGAAAAATACAAAAAATTAGGCCTAAGCTATATTTGATATTATGAACTCAAAAATGATGTCTATTTTACCAAATTCAAAACATATCAGTTTCATTAAATAATTTAAAAATTAATTTCCGTCGTCAAAACAAATAGCGTGTTTTTAAGAGATAATAACTATCAAAAGATTGAAACTTGTTTATAACTGGTTTAAATGTGAAATTACATCCAATGACCATCATTGTATTAAATTGTAAAAATATATTCTAAATATACTTTAAAACCACTAAAATTAAAAATTTATCACTATTAATTATTTTGATTGAAAAAGTTGTTTTTAATTAAAATTTAGTAATTTCCACTATTCATCAAAATATGAAAGTTATCCGAAAATTACCAAAATTTCATCCTAAGCTAACTTCGATATTCCAAATCCAAAAATGAAGTCTATTTTGAAAAATAAAATTTACAAAATTTCAAAAAGTGGTTATAACTACTCATAACGACTAGTTTTAATAATATTTTAATAGCATATCGTTGTTTAGTGAAACTCGGAATTGCGTACTACACACGCTATCGAGGAAGGTCACGATTGCGTGTAATACAAGGAAAGTCAGGGTTGCGTGTTGTGAAAGAATCCTTCGTTGTTTCGTATAACAGAATCCAACCATATTTCATTTATACATTGTATATATATATATATATATACTCAATGTTGCGTAGAATAACTATTATCAAAATTGTGTGTAACACGGTCCAAGAATAGTGTTGCGTATACTGCAAGCTAATACGGTGTTGCGTATAGCGTAAGGTAATCTTGGTGAATACAACACAAGACATTAATGAAATTAAAATAATATCTTTCATAAAATCTCGTGGTGTTACATTCTACCCCCCTTAAAATGAATTTCACCCTCGAAATTCCTCGGGGTTATAAATGGTTTACTACTCGAAAGTTTGTTTAATAGAAACCCACATCGTAAAAAGGAATACCAGAACCAATCTTTAAAAACAAAAGTATGAAACGTAACGGTTACCCAAATAAACTAATCACTGGGTTTCCACATAGGTGAAAATATGGATATGGAAGAAAAATCTAACCATAATGTTCTGATGGAGAGTGGTAGAGAACATGGCTATGGAAAAGACAACAATGACAAATCCATAAATTTGTGACGATCTAAGGTACCATCTGATTAATCAGATATAAGAGAACTAGGACAACATTTTTGGTTTTCAAGATCGTTTCCCTAAAGTTGAAGAATTTGAATTAGAATGAATACTTAATTTGTTTTGGTACAATCCCACTGTTGTTCATGCCTTGAACAATTTCTACTTCATATCTTAAATAAATGAAGTTGAATTTTTTATTCGTGAAGTGTTAGCAGATCATGTGATAGAATGACAGGTCATTCCATCTGTCTCAAACAAAAGGTTAGAAAAAGTTATTAAATATACATAAGTCATTCTATAGTGGGATTAATCATATATGGTTCCTAAAATGGACTTATACTTCATATATCATACTGCTTAATATAATAAAACTAGTTTCTACTAAACAGGGAAATCTTGTAGGCCAGTGGTAGGCGATAAAGGCCAGTCGCACTTCGGTTGTGGGTTCGATTCCCAAGGCCTTGTCCAACGCGATGGGATGTCGCCCGTCCTGCAGGTTGTCCTTTTTCTAAAACTATATTACTATAACATCCCATCAATAATATCGAAAAACTTCTATCCTTAAACAATACTATCTTATATCCAACATAATCCATTCCAATCTTTAGGCTTATCCATAATACTACAGTCCACTCTCATAATATAGTGAAAACAATTACCAGAGATTTAATACCATCGTTGATCCCCATATATCATAAGATATGTCTTGTTGGTCACATTCCAATCATGTGAATACCTTAATCATGTATTCTCTTGAAAAATGAATACCAATTAAACCTTAGTGAAAACATGAATGATGTCAAAAGTTAACCCTTTCCACATACCAAAATCCAAAAATTCTATATACTCAAACCATGATATCACTTAGTCCTTATATCAATCATGAGCACATGAATACTGTCAAACATTTCATTTTCTCTTTATCACTTCATTATGCGCATATTATCCACTTTAAAAAAAATATCTGAATAACCTTTCATTGTTACTCATACCATTCATCATAAACTTTCAAAACATAAGGAAAGACAATAGTGTAACAATCCTTAGATGTCTTTTTATTCTATAGTACAACATTACACTTGATAAACATGTAATCATTCCACTACCTTCTTAAACCATTGACCGAGCTTAAACAGTTCTTTCATCTCACATATCATTTGTAGTCTCTTCATCATCATCAACAAAAATACTACCCATACGACCATACCGATTCTCTTCATGAGACATTCCCTTAGGGAATTGGTTTGCATAATGCCCGTACATTCCACATTTAAAACATTTAACCATTGTTGATGTCGTAGCAATACCATTAACCTCATCCATGGTGTTAACTAAAACTTTTCCACTGCACTTACTGGCTTTGTGTCCTTCTTTTCCACACCCAAATCATCTTCCAGTTCCTTTGAAACATTGTCCTTGATTCCTCTTCCTACATGATTTACATAGGGTAAATTGAACTTTCTTTCCTCTATGATCATCATGAAACTCCATATTTCTCTTATTAGCCGAGTCAGGAAACTTACCAAATTTTACTTTATTGATCATATTATGAGATTGCTAATTCGGCATAATAGTGATGTTTGGACTTCCAAATCTCATTTCATTTGATTGCTTATGAAGAATATCTCCATTATCGTGAATCATCTTGTTTCCAGCTATTTTCTAAAACCCAAAAAGAATAGTGTGAGATGAAACAATCATAATAAAGGGGGAGTAACTTCAATATCTAACATGTTAGGTTAAATTCTAAGATCGTTACCGTAGTGCTAGGACTATATCCTATATGTATACCTATCCTTAGGGACATCCCTAGACATACCTTAGAAATATCTCTAGGGATCTCACTAACGTTTTCGCATCCTAGTTTCCAAAGGTTGACTAAACCTTTCCTTTGATACCAACTATAGAGACCCGAAGCTTGACGTACATGGACATTACATTACTTTTGCGGAATACTTAGTACATAACAAAAACACACACACAAGGATCGTAATAGTTTAGTGTCTTTGGAAACTTGGAACGTAATCTTCTAATCCCGGTGAAAGATCTTCAACATCTCCCATAAAGATCTTCCCTTTTTTTTATACCTAAAATCTTTCTTTATATCCTGGGGAAAAGTAAACATAAAATGGTGAGCTCAAATGCTCAGTAAGGGTAAACAAAAGAAAATCAATCACATCATATTCATAAGAACATAACATTTTGGAAATCTTAACCTGCAATAGAGAGCATAATTTCATAACATGGGATAAATCATAGTAGTGAAATGAAATCCCAATAATCATAACTTAAAACATGAAACTTTGTGGCATACACAAATAATCATAGAGAATCATATCTTATTAGTCAAGACTCATTTCCAAGACTATCTTAGTGGACCAAGTCCCTTTCTGAACCGAGTCACCCTCGTTTCAGTCCTGTTTCACTGAACCGGTATAACCTACCGTTCCAGCCATGTCTATCTCATGAGATATAAAATATTTACCCAATGCATTGGAGGGAGATATAGGTCCCACCCATCTCATAATGATACCATTCTTATGTGTGCCACAAAATCATAAACCATACATCATAGCATAACTGATGTAATAATAATGGGATTCTTAAACATTCTGACATCATAAAACAATTCATATAAGATAAAGGAATTCATAAAAATAATTCCATCACAACATAATCAAATCAATTTAATAATAGGGATAAAAACATAACCCTTTATTATCTTATATGGAAAAATAATTTTGATAAAACACTTGAACTCCATTCTTGAGGAAAATATACTTTCTACTTCAAAAACACTTTTCCTTTCTCAACATGTCATACTATTTTAAACTAAAAGAAGTTGATTAAAAATAAACTTGAAAACTTGTAAAGGAAGCTTCTTGGAAATAATGTTTTAAAAATCCATTCATACCGTATAAGTTAAAAAAACATTCTTTTTACTTTTGCTGGAAAAGTCAAAAATTACCTCGTACGAAAAACGACAAAAGATTCCTTTCATATCTTTTACTAAAAACTCACCGAAGGGTAAAATAGGATTTAAACAATTGTAGGAGAATGGAAATAATATTACATAATTAGGAAACATAGATGTGGATGATAAAATACACCCCAGTAAATACTAAAGTTTAAACAATCTCGGATAAAAATGAGATTGTGATATTTCCCTTACCTTAGGTCCGATTTGCTTCGTAAGTGTCCGAACCTCCTCTTCTTTGAAGCGCCTCTTTGAGACCTCCTCTTAGGGCACTAAAATTTGTCTTTGAGGAAGACCAGAACCTCTAGGATGTTTCTAGGGAAGTGGAGAAGATAATTTGGGAGGGGTTGGCCGAGCTTGAAGGCTCAAAGTTGTGTGAGGAAGAGAGGGAGGAGGTGCCCTTTTATAAGGGAGGAGAGGGGCTCCTTTGGAAAAACTAAAAATATTATTTTATTATAAAGTCAAGTTCGGTTTTAAATAGCCCCAAATTGATTTATTTCAAGGATAAGGTGGGTTTGGGTCTAAATACTCTCATCCAATAGAATTTAGACAAGTTTAGGTTCCTATTTTAACCTTATCATTTAGATTTGACATTAAGTTAAATAATTTTACTTTTACCGTGTCTTCTTGTGTTCTTACACTATAAGGTTAATAAACTTAATATAAGAAGCCAAACGAACCCCAAGTTGTTTATTATTAATATATATAACCTTATCTAAGTCATTTGGCCGAACCTTAGATTTTTAGGAATAAAATAACAATTAATAATATAATATTTGTTTTAAAAACTATTTTATGTCAATTTTGACACAATTTAGTAATTTATTTTTGTGAAAATCATAACAGAATGATAAGTTCTAAAAAAGTTTATTAAATCAATACTAACATGTAATATTAACCTATAAAATTAGTTCAATTCATAAAAATTCTCAAATTATATTTATTTGGGTATTTATAACATCAATTATGTCAATATTTCATTAATAAGATAATTACTGCATCATCGTTGTGTCATAAATAAATTAAATTATTTAATGTCTAAAAATAAAAAATAAAATACCATTATATAGGAAATCGTTTTAGCTTTCTAATGAATATTTATAGTCGAATTTATCTTATGTATAACCCCATATTAAAAATGTTTTAGTAAATAAACTTTGATTTTAACTCTTTTAACCCTTCTTTAAATTAATTAATAATAAATGTCATAATCTAATCCAAGTGAACCTAAATGGTCATATTTTATTCCTAGTTTGTTTTTGGTCAAATTAAACTTGTCCAATAGAATTAGGACATGTGTTAGGGTAATAATAATAACATTTCTACCCTTAATTACCCTATTTACTTTTAACCGTGGTAAAAAAAGTAAAAATTTACTATTCACCAAAAAATTATTTTCATCTCATTGAACCACATTTTACTTACTGACATCAACCATGTCTCTCGTATTTTTGAAATTCCACTCACAGAAGCGGTAAAATTAAGTTTTATGAACAATTCAGTTTTTTTAACTACCATTTAGTGGTTTCACTATTCATCAAAAATTGAATGTTTTCAGAAAAATACCAAAAATTAGGCCTAAGCTATATTTGATATTATGAATTCAAAAATGATGTCTATTTTACCAAATTCAAAACATATCATTTGCATTAACTAATTTAAAAATTAATTCCCGTCGTCAAAACAAATAGCGTGTTTTTAAGAGATAATAACTATCAAAAGATTGAAACTTGTTTATAACTTGTTTAAATGTGAAATTACATCCAATGACCATCATTGTATTAAATTGTAAAAATATATTCTAAATATACTTTAAAACCACTAAAATTAATAATTTATCATTATTAATTATTTCGATTGAAAAAGTTGTTTTTAATTAAAATTTAGTAATTTACACTATTCATCAAAATATGAAAGTTATCTGAAAATTACCAAAATTTCACCCTAAGCTAATTTCGATATTCCAAATCCAAAAATGAAGTCCATTTTGAAAAATAAAATTTACAAAATTTCAAAAAGTGGTTATTACTATTCATAACGGCTAGTTTTAATAATATTTTAATAGCATATCGTTGTTTAGTGAAACTCGGTATTGCGTACTACACACGCTATCGAGGAAGGTCACGATTGTGTGTAATACAAGGCAAGTCAGGGTTGCGTTTTGTGAATGAATCCTTCGTTGTTTTGTATAACATAATCCAACCATATTTCATTTATACATTGAATATATATATATATATATATATACTCAATGTTGCGTAGAATAACTATTATCAAAATTGTGTGTAACACGGTCCAAGAATAGTGTTGCGTATACTGCAAGCTAATACGGTGTTGCGTATAGCGCAAGGTAATCTTGGTGAATACAACACAAGACATTAATGAAATTAAAATAATATCTTTCATAAAATCTCGGGGTGTTACAGAATGCATCCTCAACTCTTGATAGATGATCTGTTGATGTTCAATGTTCATCCACTGATGAATACTGCTTTACCACATATGTTCTAGAAAAATTCTAACTTTCACGCAACCCTAGGGTGACTTGTCTTTAACCAGTGCACAGGATCTGCCTTCGTTGCGGAAAAACCAACCTACACGCCACACCTGCTGGCCAAAACCTACTGCTCAAAACATACTGGCCCAAAACTGCTTGCCAAAACCTGCTAGCTACAACTGCTGGCCACAACCTACTGGCCAAAACCTGCTGGTCGAAACCAGCTGTCCATAACCTATGTGCCCCAACCCATTGTCTGTAATCTACACGCCACAACCTGCTGTCCATAACCTGCATGCCACAACCTACTGTCTGTAACCTGCGTGCCACAACCTTCTATCCATAACCTACGCTCCACAAACTGTTGTTAGTTACCTACACGCCACAACCTTCTGTCCATAACCTGCGTGCCACAACCTGCTATCTGTAACCTGCACACCACAACCTTCTATCTGTAAACTGCATGCCAACACCTACGCTCCAACACCTGCATGCCCAAAACTTCAACTTGCGCCCTCAGAGATCATATTTTCTATAAGTGTTTAGCTCATTGAGAAATTAGGAGAGTAGCCGTATATTTGTAGGAATTTTGATAACTTACGCGCCACACTTGCACGCCACACTTGCGTGCCACTTTAGGACTTGCGCTCCTCTTTCGTTCCTTTACCATATTTTGATATGATGATCTTGAAATATGACTTGCGTGCCAAACTTGTGTGCCATACATTCACCCCAGTTTAGTACTTGCACACCAAAACTTGTGCACCACTTTTGGACTTGCGCGCCATTTTTGGACTTGTGGCCCAACACTTTCCCGCCACTTTCGGACTTGCACGCCAAAACTTGCACGCTATTTTTGGACTTGCACGCCATTATTCCTTTGCGAAATTTTTGATGTTCTGAATTCAAAAAATTCCTAGCGCACAATATTAGAAACCTCCTTAACAAAAGAGCACAACTCCTTTTTCCAAATACACTTTTCCCCATTCACTAGGAAAACCCCTTTTGTTAAGAGTTTGACTCATTGAAACTCACTTTGTCAACAAACACAATATGGAGTCTTGCATTGTCAACAAACACAATCATCTTGAAAAATGATTCAATGATACCTTGAGGGATTTTTCCCTACAATCTCCCCCTTTGGGTTTGTTGAAAACTCTTCTCAAAAAAATTCTCTATTCATTGATACCCTATTAAGGCTTCATTCATCTTCAGCCACCATTTTCCTCTTGCGATACATATAGAGATAAAAGATTTACTCAACACATACTCTAAGCCCACATGACCAATGATCGACGTGAGAAACAAGAGTATCATGAAATGTTCATCTATGAGTCACTTCGTTTCTTGACACCACTGTTGATACTAACCTAATACCAATTAAAATTTTCATACCAACCAGATACCAACCACACTTCTGCTTTTATCATGATCCTCAGCTATCGTGATATCTATTCTTTGATCAATCACATATCGCATCATCTGATTTAAAAACACTGCCCCTATTTGCTCATAACTTTAACTCTCATCAGTTGCAAATCCACTTTAGCACATCTTCAACTCCCCCTATCTGGCTACTCCATTTTTCAGCTTCTCCCTGTATCTATCATGATTTATCAAATTGTCACATTGTCTCCCCTTGAACAATCACTATTTTCTCCTCCTTTGTCAATGAACCCAAAGGTCACTCTTTTTCAGTCTGGAATAGAGTAGAGAACAAATACGAGCACATTTAGGGAAAACACATCATTCCTCAGGGATAGGGGGTGTTCCACATCCACAGTATTTCATGTGTGTGGAGTCGAATAGACTCCCAAATCCAATTGATGCCTCTCAAAAGCTTCTTTGGGTAAGGAATTTGTCAAAATATCTTCAACCTGTAGCTTTGTAGGCACATACTCCAACTTCACAATCCCTTTCTCCACCTTCTCCTTGATAAAATGATATTTAATCTCAATGTACTTTGTCCTTGAGTGATGAACGAGATTTTTTATATGATTTATAACACTTGAGTTGTCGCACTGTATTCCAATCGGAAACTTCAATTCAACTCCCATATCATCAAGCTGCTACTTCATCCACAATAAATGTGTGCATGCTTGAGTGGCCGCAATATACTCAGCTTCCACGGTGCTTAATGAAATTTAATCTTGATTCCTTCTTAGCTATGAAATGCACAATCCACCAAGATAGAATGCACCACTTGATGTTTATTTTCTATCATCCGCTGAACTGGAAAAATATGCATCAGTATATCCCAATAACTCTTCCTGATATTTGTCATTATATGTCAAGACGAAGTCCACCATGCCCTTGATATACTAGAGTATTTCTTTCACTTCAAGCATGTGGATATTCTTGGGATTACTCTGATATCTTCCTACTTGGCATGTAGAAAAAACAATGTCAGGCCTTGTCGTAGTTATGTATAATAAACTTCCGATGATTTTCCTGTATTACATGATATAAATTGCCTTTTCATCCTCATTTTTTGATAGTTTCATCAGGGTAGCAACCAAAGTCTTCATCCCCTAATAATTTTCAATTCCAAATCTCATCAGAACCTTCTTTTCTTATTTCTAAAAACCGCATTTACTATTCTTCATTTGAAACATAGATTCATCAAATATTGATCCAGCATTGAATACCATTCTCTTAGTCCTTGTTTCATCCCATATAATGCCTTCTTCAGCTGACAAACCTTCTTCTCATTTTCATGAATGAGAAAACAATCTAATTTCTTGATATACACGCCTTATTTAGAACCCCATTCAAGAATGTAAATTTGACATCCATCTGGAACACATTGAACTTTCGTTGCACTGTAATGGATAGAAAAAATCAGATGGTCTCCACCCTTGCAATAGGTGCAATTGTCTCATCAAAATCTATTCCGTCTATCTAGGAGTATCATTTTCACACTAATTGTGCTTTGTTTTGAAACACTACTTCATATTCATTCATCTTATTGCGAAAGAACCATTTAGTCCTGATGACATTCTTATCTGCTGGCCTCGAAACAATCTCCCACATCCGGTTCTTCTCAATCTGATCAATCTATTCATTCATAGCCTGAACATAGTTTTCATCTATAGTTACATCAACAAAGCATTTTGCCTCTACTTGAGATAGGAAAAATGTCTGCTACAGTGACTTCATTCTTCTTGTCTGAACTGGAGCTGTTTGATCACCAATGATATTCTGCATATCAATTTTAGATCGAATCTTTGGCTTTCTTACAGATACAGACTTGAAACTTTCTTGTTCATCATTGGTGTCTTATTCTGAATTATAATTTTAAATTATACTCCCCATGAGTCTATTAGCACTTCCTCACTTTTAACAGAAAACTTTTAACTATGTTATTGTTTAGTGGCATCTTTTCTTTGAACATCTTCTCTCAAATTTTTGTTGACACACTATTGATTTTCTCTCGCAGCTTCTTGGTATCCTGAAAGTAGTCATCTGATACCACATTGTTAGAGAGAAATAAATAAGCATGAAATTCTTGATTATTTCTTCTTCCCATGCAACATGTCTTCCCTCCATAGACAACACCTGAGCCGAGTCATCCAATTATTGCATTGATGGCTCTTGCATCTGATTTTGTTGTTGAATTCTCCCCCTATGTTATGAAACTATTTTTAGGGTTATTCCCACTATTTAGACTCATAACCAATCTTTTCATCATGCATTATTTATTCTAATCTGGCACTCAGCATTGAGCCATTAACCAAATCTCTAAGTCTACTAAGTTGGAACTCGATGTAGGAAATAAGAGATAGATTTAATAACACAATCACTTTCTATTGTCCTATGTTTTCCCTTTATCCTTCAACTTTGGAACCTGATTTGAGCTAATAGAAACTCTGAAGCACATCAAATATCCACATTTAATCTTTAGTTTCCACTTCCCCTTGGATCATATCTCACTAAAACCAGAAAAAAATGAATCATCAGATAACAAAATTTATAAACATAGGGAGAGGGGTACTTCTGGAATCCTCAAGGAGAGGATTATGGTTGATCCTTAAGGGACAACCCTTTGATTCATTCTTGTAGAGCATCACAATCTTTCCTTGCTTCTTCTAGTTGCCTTACCGGCTTCAACTGCTCTGGCCATATGACTAAGCATTCATTACTCATATGCAGAGTATTATTCTGATATGAAGATTTTTCAGGCCTGGTGTTTCTCCCCATTTGTGGTTTAAACCCACTAGTACACATTTTAGTCTTTGATGTTATACCAAAATTCCATTTCCTGTGATTTCTTCTCTGAGCAGGAATATCTCTTCTTGTCATCATCCCTGGCTCCTTCCTCCATTGTAGGGATCTTCCTCTTTTCCCCACTTCTTTTTGTGGAACATGACATGTGAATTTTTCAATACATTATTTATTCGTCTTTATTTTATCAGATATCTGAGTTACCACACTATTTTTCACCAGAGGTGAGTCACCCACTGAACTTTCATTCTTCTTAGTCACAACTGGAGCATTTCCTGCCTTTTTCCTCCAGATTTGTTCATGTTCATTCTTAGAGGGAGGTTGTGAGTTTGACTGATAAAACTTTCGTTTAGCTTCATGTGATTCCCCTGAGGTTCTATGCCTATTTTCCTATTTACCACATTGTCTTCCTGTGTATGATTTCTTATTATACACCACTGGAGTTGTGAATCTCCTTTCAAGTTTGTTTCCCTTTTCTGCTTTCTTGTTGTAGCAATGTCTTGCCAACTACCTATAATATGAATATATAAATCATTTTACATTGATGTAATACCTCATTTCATTATTTCTCTATCGAGATTTTGATGAATTTTGATTTCTTCTTCTGACATTTAACTCTTGAACTTCCTGACACATACTCATGGTGTGTCCCATTCTTCCACAGTAATAGCATCTGAAAAATGATTTCCTCTAAGAGACTCTTCTTTCTGACCTCTCAGGACACATCTTCTTATTTTTAGATTTGTCAAAGTTTCTATTTTCATAGCCTGAAATGTAGTCCAGAGCCTTTGAACCGAATCTTGATGTATGGCCGTTAATCTTGCAGAAATAGAGCATGTCGTCACTACTTCTTGTAATTGTCCTTTTAGTCCTATCTCTAGCACCTACATGATTTTCTCAACATCTAGAACTGTTCACACCAATTTTTCTATCATTCATGGGAGGTGATTTATCAAACCTAATATCAGTTTCCCCAAACTATATGGTCTTTGAGTTTAGAAAATTTATTCTTGCCTCTTTTCAGAAATAGAAAATTTTCTTTTCATTTCATCAACACTTGTTGAAGGATAATCAAATATTAAGTTCAAGGAATAATTCATTTTAGGCTTTCCTCTATCATTGAATTTCTCCACTTCTTTATTTACTGAATCTAGATCTACTTACAACTTCTGAATCTCCATATCACTTGATTCATGTTGGGCATTGAATTATTTTCTAAGATTCTTTCCACAACTCATCCCATCTTTTAGTTCTCGTGTGAGCTTATCCTCCATACCACTTTTCTACTTTACATTCATTTTTTCTTGAGAAACCGATTTAGAGACAGATTCATTCTCTTATTGCAGCCTTTGATTCTTTTGAACTTCTTCAGAAAACTGTGTTACTAGATCATCATTTCTAGCTTTCAGATTCCGAACATCATCTAACTTTGGGTTCTCTTCACAATCATCAGCCTTTTGTTTTCCTTTCATTTTATCCATCTTTTTTAGTTATTCACTTTGATAATCATTTTTATCCTTTAGTTTAGTATCCACATCAATAAGTCATTGATTTAGGCCTCTTAGCTTGTTGACCTCAATTTACAATACATGGGTCCGGATATCATTTGAATTGACTTCTTCATCCAATTTCTGATCCAATTTCATTGTCATGTTGACAGCATCAACTGGTGGCCTCCTTCTTAAAAATTCTTTATTTTCAGTTGTTTTGGTATCACTTTGATGTTTATGTAATTAACTCATTCCTAAATCATGATTGAGTGAATCAATCTTTTCCCTATCAGATTCATCCAGGCCTTATTTCAGTAAGCTGTTTGATTATTTTAGTTGAATCACACCTTTTCCATAACCACTTCCACACTGAGGGATATCACCTAACTTCTGATTCTTCTTTGATGTTTTTCCCTTTTCCATGGAACACATATCGACTACACCAATTCTGATCAAACAAATTTGATTAAAGCAACCTTCCCTTTGACACCAATTGTTAGGACCAATAAGGGCCTATATACCCTGAGAGGGGGGGGGGGGTGAATCAGTGTATGGATATTATTTTTCAATGTTCTTCCTTCCCCAATGGATCTTGAACTCTTTATTACAAGGGTAACTTTGTTTTCACTTGTGTGTTTATTATGATCACTTATTTTCTTGTTTATCTAGTGATGATGATTTAAATGCAATGCAGGGAAGTAAGCAGGCAGACACAGAGATTTTTACATGGTTCAACCTCACTGGTCTACGTCCACGGAGCATACACCGACAAGTTGTCGGTCATACCAAATTCCACTGTTCTTCACTAGATGTGGATACAAAGGTTTGGTAATAGTCACTTTGTCCTAGGCTCACTGCCTTTACAAGGATTATAGTCAGATCACAACTTTTTTAAGGGCCACTCCATGTTTATCTCTCTCTGGATCACTGTCGATAGAGAGGATCACCTTCTTCCTCTTCCTTTGCTCACTAATTTGGATAGGAATCCACTCACAGTTTATAGACTTGTAGGTCTCTTCATTTTCAAGAAAGAATTCATCCTTAACTATTGATATATGCTCTTTTGAAGTTCAATGTTCATCCATTGATTAATACTTATTTACCACAGTTGTTCTGGGAAAATTCTAACTTTCACGCAACCCTGGGGTGAATTGTCTTTAACCAGTGCACAGCCTTTTCCTTCATTGCGGAAAAACCAAACTGCGCGCCACACCTGCTGGCCAAAACCCACTGGCCAAAACCTGCTGGCCCAAACCTGCTGGCCAAAACCTAGGGGCCACAACCTACTGGTCACAACCTGCTGGCCAAAACCTACTGGCCAAAACCTGAAGTCCATAACCTGTTCACCCCAACCTGCTATCTGTAACCTATTCGCCACAACCTTTTTTCCATAACCTTCGCACCACAACCTGCTATCCTTAATATGCATGCCACAACTTGCTGTCCGTAACCTGGGCGCCACAACCTGCTGTCTGTAACATGTGTGCCACAACCTGCGATTCGTAACCTGTGTGCCAACACCTGTGCTCCAACACCTACGCACCCAAAAAATCAAATTGTGTGCTTAGAGCTCGGATTTTCTCTACGTGTTGAGCTCATTGATAAATGTTGAGAGTAGCAGACTATTTATAGGAATTTTGATAACTTTCTTGCCACACTTTTGCGCCACACTTGCGCTCCACATTAGGACTTGTGCACCTCTTTCTTTCATTTTCCATATTTTGATATGATGATCTTGAAATATAAATTGTGCACCACACTTGTGTGCCATACTTGCATGCCACTTTAGTACTTTTGCGCCAAAACTTGCACGCCACTTTTGGACTTGTGCGCCATTTATGGACTTGCGTTCCACTTTTACTTTGACAAATTTTTGAGGATGTGAATTAGAAGAATTACTGGCATACAACATTAGAAACCTCCTTAACAAAATAGAAAACTCCTTTTTCCATAAACACTTTTCCCAATTCTCCAGGAAAACCCCTTTTGTCAACAGTTTGAGTCATTGAAACTCACTTTTTCAACAAACACAACATGGAGTCCTACATCGTCAAGAAACACAATCATTTCAAAAAATGCATCAATGATACCTTGAGGGATTTTTTCCCAACACCATTAAATAGGGACTTTCTATATTCTAAATTTAAAGGAGAAACCTATTTATAACTACATTAATTCCAGCTATAATATATAAATCCATGTATGTTTGTAACATGGGAATGTTAATTCATCTAGAAAAACCACTATTCTTATATATGAATGTTGAATTTTCATTATTATAAAAAAAATATTTAATAAAGGACATTACCTCTCTATGACTTTGGAATGATGGGTCATATGAATATATTCCTAAATGCACAACTGGACCAAAGATGTTCATTTCAGGAATTTCATTTATATATTAGACCCAATAAAATTTTTATTAATATTAAATAAAATATCATACTTTCTTAAGCCACCATACTATTTTTATGACTTGGTACTTAACCACATATGGGTATGATTATGCTATATGGGGTGGTTAATTATTATTTTAATAGCCAGTTATAATGGTAAAATATAATTGTATGGTTGTGACTTACTAATCCAAAACACCATTAACTTAATAAGTTACCGTTTATATACTTTTGACATTTATTATTATAATGTGTCAGTTAAGTAAAATCTCAATTACAACTTAAAGGGTATTTTATTTTATAGTTTGTAATTAACATTTTACTCAAATAATCCTAATTGTGAGATACTTATGGATAAATAAAATGGTTTCACGGAAAATAAAATAATGATTTTATAATTATGATAGTGGGTTAGTTAAATATATATTGTTTGAATGGAATTTCCTTGGGGTGTTAGATAAATAGAGTACCAAGATTTTTTTCTTCATAACAGGTACTTAATGTTCTTAAAACCAGGTCTTTGAGATGTTTTAGATCAAATGGGAATTTATGTAATTGATTAAAAGAAACCTTAATGTCATGTTCCAAGTTTTGACCCACGTGAAAGGGTAGTTTAAATATTTCCTTCAGTTATACATTATATGGGAATGATTATGTTTTTTATTGGTCTCTATTGGATATTCTCTTTTAAAGTGAGCTATAGTTTAGACTGGTAATACTAGAGACATTTTGAACATGTTTATTTTTCAATATGGATGCTTTGTGTTTTATTAGGTGGATATATTGGTGTAGGAATCACCCTAAGAAGTTAAAAAATAATGCTAAATAATACTTTTATTTTTTTACTTGACGTTTATTTTAGGTTTCATTTGTCTTTAGTAGGATTCATAGAGATAAAATGAAACTTGATTTATATAGTTTATTGTGAAATGAATTTACCCTTGTCAGGGATGTGAGCATCGACTAATCCTCATTTTTTATTGGTTTAGACATTACTAAGGAATGTTTCACCACTTAGTAGGTCATGTGACCTGTATACTTCTTATCCAATGATGAAAGACACATTAAGTCATTGTACATATTAATAGTCTTATTATATAATATGAATTTAGAATAAATACATGTGTCGACTATCAGATACTTGGACGCATGGGGACAATAGGTGTATGTATTACATCAAATTATGCGCATATGTGATGTTAAAATATTGAGGTAGTATGCATTGATATACATAGTACCCTATTAATTTGAAAAAATGGTACAACAAAATGTATGATTTCAACAGAAATCATTATATCCTTGAGTTGTTAGGCTTTTATCACATGTCATCTCTAAGGTAGAGTGACCTCGGTGTTAAATGAAATTTGATGCATCCCAATGATAGAGATGATTTCATAAAATGATCAAATTTTGTAACACTAGTGATCAGTTAGTTTTAAATTTTATGTATAGTTCTAAGGATTATAATGAACATGGATTAGGAATGCTTCATACATACTTCTAGATTAAATCCTGATCTATGGGACTCTTCAGCATCTAGTTTTCCTTCTTTTTC
Organism: Viscum album; assembly: GCA_963277665.1. Classification (NCBI taxonomy): domain Eukaryota; kingdom Viridiplantae; phylum Streptophyta; class Magnoliopsida; order Santalales; family Viscaceae; genus Viscum; species Viscum album. Next base: position 1,149,674,517 of record OY728140.1, on the reverse strand, counting down.
ATTTGGTATCTTTTTAAAATCATGTTATCCACATTTGTAACCCATGTTCAGTGGTTTATGAAGTGTGTTGCATAGGATAAGTTTACATTTTTATAAAATTATGACTAGTAAACCCCTAAGGTGGGGAGAATTGTGCTGGTTGTAGAAAATATTTTCCGTAATAGCAAAAGGATTGAAATGGTCACAAATTTTTTAAAAAAGTCCTAATTGAATCTAAAATTCAAGAGGATAATAGTTTGTTTTATCTAGTAATTTATTGTGACTCTTGATAAAAAACTTGATTATTGAGTTTTATGATGTCAGGATGCAAGATTCAGGCTCAGGGTGCATGAGAGAACTGGATAATGTAACACTTTTAATGCATGTTAGTGCTTGAAACACAATATCATGATAAAATGGTTTGATATTTTCACCACATTTTAGGATATAATCACTTACACTGGACTTCACCAATTATGATTAAATAATCATATAATATCATTGTATGGAGGGATCCATGGTCATTTAATGGTGATGCATTGATAAGTGTAGTCCATCTCTTTTAAAAGAATTTGGCCCGATGTGGTTCAACTCTACCTTCTTAGGCATAACTGGTTATTGTTGGTTAAAATACATGTTGTACACTTTGTATTAGATATGGTAGGAGTGTCTTAGAAATTATTAGTAACCATTGATACCCTCTTAGTTTACTCCTAGATTAGTGATGATCATGAACCTTATATTGACATCAAAGAGGGCACACTAAGATACCATTAATTAAACACCTAGATAATGAAATAAAGTAAAACACCATGATGGATTGATAAATAGTTTCCATACAAGTTTCACTCTAGGATAATGTATGGTTGTAGAGGTTTTTATTTTTCATATTAATACTTGTAATTACCATATAAGAAGTCCTTGGACAGACACATGGATAGAAGTTGATTTTATAACTAACCCTACATGTGACATACTACTTATGGGATTAATCAGTGTTCCTGGTAAACTGATATATAGTCTATTTACTAATATCTCACTTTTAAAATCCTAAGTATAGACTACCATTGATCATATCCTTGGATTAGCATAGTTTATTCCAAATATACTCAGACATGCATTCCAACTTTATTGATATAATATGAGTGTGACGATCTAAGGATGCTGGATTGGTATACAACTATGTTTGTGTTATGGAATGATAATTGAAATGTTTAGTTTTTCAATAAAATTATTTCTATGTAAGAGAATAGGATTCATTTAATGGTCTTGAGAAAACCAGAAGGTTCCATGGATAAAGAATCATCCGAATCGAGTTTTAGATACATCAATTGTTTAAGGAGAGCATTTTCTGAAATAGTCATCAATTAGTTGTCAACATACTTTTAATTTTTTTGGATAAATGTTGTCAATGAGGAAACAAATAAAACTTATAATTTCTATGAGACCAGTGTAATGAAAGTTATTATGAGTAATTTCATGGAAAAAATATACGTGTCCAAGAAAAATGTGTACAATATTTAATTGACCATTCAATCAGTTGAGAATTATGTATGGAGTGTCATTAGAATGATAAAATTATTGTTTGTTAGGAAACTTAGATGATGGAAATTATTATCTCCTTGAATTATATATTTAATTTTTGAACCTCTACTGATATGTTTCATGATATGTATGGGGAATTAGAAGATAAAATTATCATGTCTCGGGTTATACTATATCGTTTGAGTGCCATATTTTTTAATTTAAATAATTATTATAACCATGGATCAAATTTTTAATGGATTATGTACTATCAGGTATGTAGCAATATTAATATATGTTTCATGCATTTAAAACAAAATGCGACCATTTCAGTGGAAATTTCCCTTGACCCATGTAGGTAGTTTTCCCTTTTTTGTTCCCAAAGGCTTCTTAGGGCTGAGATGTTGTAAGGTGGGGTGATTATAAGGTCCATTGATTTTAGAACATGAAAATTATAGACGAATTTGAAATTTTCATTTGGTGGATGGGAAATTGTTAAATGAAGAATTAGAATGTAAATATGAGCATTGGATTACTCATAAGAGTTTTTTTGATGGGTTTTGAGGCTTGAGACGTGTCTTGGGAAATATGTCATGTTTTGAGAGTGTTCAGCTCCAAAAACTATTTTTTGGGAAATATAGACAAGGGAACACAATTTGTTATAGACTATTAAAAAATATTGGTAAAACCATGTATCCCTAAAAGGGGTGGCACATTGTTTGAAAAAATATACACCTGAATATACCCTAATGTGGAAAAGTTATGTTATAAATTATAGAATAAGGAGAACAACCTTCACCTAGTTTTTCAAATCATTTTCCCAACCATGGATGGAAAGGTGCCTCATGGACAGTCGCTCTGCATTGGTTGTGCATAGTTTTTCCAACCATGATCCTACCCATGAAATGGTAAATACATTTAGTCTATATCTGCACATGGTTAGCACAAAGTTAGACAAACCATATAACCTAACCATAAAACTCAATATAAGGGGTAAAATTTTGGTTTTCCCATGCCTCCTCATTTACTGGCACCCTTTTCTTATCCTTTACAAGCACAAAAAAACTTCACCTAAGCTTTTTATTGGATCTCCTCCTAACATATAGTGATATCCCTCATTCAGACTTAGAATTAAGATCTTTCAATTTAATTGGATAGCCCTTGGAAATCCCTCAATTCCCCTTTCTTATTTTTTCCCTCGCTATATAGAATGATAAATCCATGTGGTTTCTTTTTCGAAAATTTTAGGGTTTTTGTCTATTCATCCATTTTATCTCTATCCAACTCAAATAAAATATCAATAATGGGTGGATGATGCATCTAAATCATGAGATAGATGGCCTCTTTAATTTCCCTTAAAGTATAATTTTTTTATAAATTACACCATTGTTCCACACACCAAATTTTCCATGTGTTTTTTAATAAATTTAAAATTAATTTTGTGGAAACTATTTCCTTGAATTTAATAGATGTTTTTTATTAAATTGAACTATTGGGGGTCTCTCACATCAACCTGAACCACCTATTTGGGTTCATTTCTAATAATCTCGTGAATAACTTCTCATCTAGGAAATTAAATCAACCTTTTTGGATTTTGTTTCAAATTATTGATTTATACTTAGCATACAAATTTTTAGTCAAATTAAAGGTGTGGTTAATTAAATATAATATAATTTATTTTGAATTTGAATTGATTGAGATGGTATGATAAATATTCCCATATTTTAGTAAAACCACCTGTTTGGTGTGCTTTCTTCTTAAAAAATATATTGTAAATTAGATGAAAATGTTTAAAATGAAAAAAGGCATGGAACTTCCCATGGATTTATAAATTTATTAATCAATAAAATAACTCAAAATCCATAATTAGAGAGTGATATGGCCTGACTATGGGATCATAAATATAATTTAATTAATTTAAAATTATTAAATGGTTTATGTATGCATTTTGTGATACTTTGGTTTCTTTTTATTAAATTACTTGTATAGGCTCATATGCGAGTAGATATTATTGGTACCATGAGTGATACTAGTTTTCTCATTATAGAATACAATGGATGGTCTAATTAGAGACTTTTTAAAGGTTTTTCTTTGATTTATAATTAATTTTATTTTTTATAGAAGGCCTTGGATGTTCTAATAGGATACATTTTTTTCTGATTCTCTAAGGGATACAAGAGTTTACCTATAGTAAAATTCCTTGGATGGGATCATAAGGAAAGAGATTGATATGAGTGATACATGAGTTTCTTCATTAAATAATTCCAAGGATGGGATTATAGAAAAAATAAAACTACTTTAACCCATGGCTGATAAATAGCTTCCTTATTACGAAATCCATTATATGGGATCATAGGAAAAACAAATTATATCAATATTGTTTATTATTTTATGTAGTTTTAGGTATCTCTTTATGGTGATTATTATGTTATGATTCCTTGGTTATGTAGCTTGGGTCCTTGACTAGCTAATGGATTTATGTTTAGATACCTATGACTACCCAATTTTTTTGTGGTTTTAGAGGAACTCATTCATTAACACCTGATCATATAGTCATGGGTCCTAGGATTATATTATTACTATCACCTTTATTATTACATGTAAGCATGGACATACACCTAGGGTCCTCGCAAGTATGTGTATATCTTTGGATATGTGTTTTTGTGTGTGTGTGTTTACATTTATGATTATATATACATAATGGAAGTTATACATAGATATTTTTGCTTAAGGTGCAGCAAGTATGGTCAGCCATATGTCCATTGAGTAACTGAGCCCGACTTATTTTCATTTATTCATTTACTTCCAAAATTTACATTAGATATACATTCACACTTTTGTATTTTATACTCACATACTAGATTTAATTAGACACCATTAGTGATGGACTACTAAGTATATCTCAGACCTTGTTTAGGTTTCCATTACAATAGGTACCTGAATAGTCCTCATGGTAATAAGTTTTGTGGTATGGATTTTTTTTGAATATCTATATATGGGAGCGTTGGTGAAAAACACCAAGATGATGATCTGGATTAGCATAGAGATACCCTTGTAATTTTTTTCATTTTATTATACTTATATTGTCACCTATTTTCTATTATATTTTATTTTTATTCATTATGAATCACTACTTGGACATGAATTATTTTAACATTTTGAATTAACCTTTTTATTCATTTATTATTAATTTTTAGTTATTATTATCTTCTGATGATTTGTTATTTATTTTTCTTATATTTTTATTTATCTTTACTGGCATTGTGAAACTCTAGCCATGAGGGTATAGTCTCCTCACTATACCACTATTGGACCCCCGCTACTAGTAGAAACAATTTAGTGTATATGGAGTTAGTATTGGGGACATGTGACAAACCAGATTTTGACACTGTTTTAGTGGCTTCTAGGTTGGGATTTTGCAGTTCTAGTGTAGTTTGGTTGGGCCATTGGGTCATGTATTGGAAATTGTGCCTCTAAGACTTTTGTTCATGTACTGGTCCTTGTTCCACTTGGCCTATAGGTAAAATAAGGGTTCCCTCTCAAACAAATTAAAAATAATATTATAAAAAATAATTAAAATGAATCTAGTCTTATAGGCCATTAAGGGTCATAACTCAGCGAACGGGTGTTCTGTTAACAAAAATCCTTACTACTAGTGAATGAAATGAATAAATAGAAAGTAAAATAAGGGAAAATGATTTTCAATTTCAATCCCATGAAATAAAAATGACAAAAAGTACATAACATTCATGCTATTTTATATTAATTGAACCCAATACTAAGGTAACATTGTGTATAACATGTAACAAGTCTCAAATAATCGGAAATGAGACCAAATATACCCAAATGAATTAAAAAAAAGAATATAAACACCTATTAAGAGAGATATTTTAATTAATATTAAATAACATAATTAAAATAAAATTCATGATATGTTACCTCAAATATAAAATATACACACCACATAAATTTAATTTTGTTCATAAATAAAATACTTGTCTCAATAATGGGAAATTGGGATGTAAACCTTATATCTTTTATTTAATTTCATGAAATTACATTATCCTTATATATCACAAACATATATGTCATAAAATATTTATTTATAACCTTAATTATAAATTTTTTCATTCATACGTTTAATAAAAATCCATTATTTTCTAGAATTCATTTCATTATCCACATAAAGTGTTTTGGGTTTTGATTGTTTGTACTAATTTTATAATAGCGGTGTATGTATTCATTATTCATTAAAATTAAATCACTAATAAGTAATTAAGGATACTTATTTTTATCTTTTATAATTTTTTAATATGTTAAAAAATCCTTTAATTTGTTTTCAAATCTTTGTCATTGAAGAAAAACATGATAATAAGCATGTTTTGGTGATTATAGACAATAAAATGATGTTTTCTTAATTAATAAATTATATATTGACATAAAAAATTCAGAAACAAAAAAATCACATGTATTTATCATAATAAACTAGTAAGTATTATTTTTAGTTATCCATCTTATAAATTCATAGTATTTTTTAACTAGGTGTTTAAACCGACACAAACATGAACATGCCCTGATTTAATGAATGATTATGAGGTGGTTTTGTTTTAATTTCATTATAAAAGAATCATAATGTTGTTAATTAGTTCTTATTTGTGAGATATATTATAATTTTAACTAGTTATAATAAAAATAATGGATATGAATATTTACACAATTTGAATAAAATGTTACCCTCTAAATATTCTTATTTTAAATGATTGAAATAATGTTGACCATTTTTTGATCATATCATTAATTTTTTCACTAATTTTTCATAAAATATACATAATTTTATAATAAAAAAATATTAATCCATTAATACTTATCCATATATCCATCCTTTTAAAGATTTGATAGAAAATGATATAAGTTACATCATGGAGGCGGTGGTCCGGACAACGCACAACCCATAATTGATTATTTTTTTAAAATGGATGGGGTGCATGAATAAATATAGATAATAAACATAATATAGTATCATTAAAATAGATAAATGAGAATAATTTCTTTAAAAAAGTGTGGATACCACAAATTTGAAAAGATATTTTTATGAAGAAAAATATGTATTTTATAATAATTACATCTGGGACATGAAAATTCCTAAGAATTATCCATGAATTTGATGGAATTTAGTTAACAATGATTAGGGCCATATTTTCATAGGATAATGTTATATGTAGAGTAAAATAGGGTCTTTTAAAAGTTAAATTTCAATTATAACTGTGCCATTAATTTGTGAATACGTTACCCTTTTATAACTATTGGAAAGGGTACTTTGGAGAGTATATGTTATAGTTTTAATAATGTAAGGTAACTATTCATGTTTCAAATGCTGAAAAAATGGAAAAATGATTATAGTTAAATTATATTGGGATGAAAATAACCTCAACCACTTCTTGTTTCCACGAAAAAGTTATTGTTTTAGGGATTTCTATTTTAATTTTATGTCTTCTCCCTAAATTTCATTTACCTTGGTAATTAATTTATAATAATAGAAATGGATTTTAATGAAAAATATTAAGATTTAAATTTTTGACTAACATAATAAATATAATTTCAAATTTAAAAGTCATATTATCAAATAAAATATATAAATGAGTCAATAGTTAATTTGAAAATAAATACACTTAAGTAAAAATGGTTTTTTGAGAAATAATATTTTTATTAATAAAATTTATATAAAAGGTATAATTATCTTGGAAAAAAATTATAATCACATAAATTAATATATTATGAAATAAATAAATGATATGAGGAATCCAAATAAATCCAAAACTAATTCTTCTTTGAAAAATTTGTAATGGCTCAGACCCTCCTGATATATTACATTGCCAAATTCTGGTGTTTGGGGAGCCCTAGACCCCATTAGTGAGTTGTGATGGCAGCAATGTCTGTGGAAAGGTTTCACCGTAGTGTCACCCATCGGTGTGTCACTGATCGGTGAGTCACCAATCAGGGAGTCACTAATCTTTGGGTCACCGATCTATGCCACGGGGGGTTGTTAGGGGTTGCTTTTCCTAGTTTTCCTGTAACGACTCTTTTAAGGTTTAATACCTCTTTAAAGTAGTATAAGGCTATTTTAATGACAATAAATTATTTTCTAATCCCCAAGAGTAGGTAAAACCGTGATAGATCCAAACATTGTGTCTCTATTATGTGTTTCCTCTATTTAAATGAAATCCTTTAACTCACGGCTATTATGGCCACCTCCCCGATGAGAATTATTAAATAACAATATATTCCATCATGTGTAACTTTCCAACAGTATGGTGAAACCACAATCTGCCTTTAAATATATCCAATATTTCATATCCCTTAACTCTGGGATCTTTCCATTTATCACACAGAGTTTCTTTCTTCTTCTTGGATGGACTCTTTTCCTTCCCTTGGTGCATTTGTAGTCCCTCTTCCCAAGGCTAGTTGTCTGCAAATTCTAGAGCCTTTCCTACTCACTCTATGAGTCCTTGATATTTCTCCCATGTATGTCACGCTTCCCTAGTTCTTAGTGCAAGGTAGAAAACTTTTATTGTTCATTATCCAAGTAGGGATTCTACTTTCATCTCTCTTTACTTTGCATCATGTGGGGTGGGTATGATGATGCTCCCTCAAGACGTAGATGAAACAAAATTAGACAAATATAATAAAGGTACTTTTAAAGAATTAAGGGGTGGGAATGATGATTTTATTTCTGTGTTATACATTTTTTTTCTATATAATGGATTGTATGGGATTTTTTCCCGTGAAAATCATGGTCGTTGGTGGTCCTTCCTTGTGCACTAATGATCCTTTGTTTTTTGGTTAATCTTGTGATTGAATGGAAATAACATGGAAAATGGTTAATCATGTAAACAAGGACAATTAAATGGATTCCAAATGAACAATAATCCTTTTTTATCACATCGATTAACCAAATAGGATGATGGAACATAATGAATGGTGTGGTTAAATCTGAAAAAAACATCCTTGCTCTGTTTTAGTGATATGTGTGGTGGTTCTACTTGATGTCGTGTGGGGCGATGTGGATGGGGATGGGATCCCCTATTGTTGAGTTTTTTGATGTGTACCTCAGGACATGTGGGGCCATGCATTGGGGCTTGGTTCAGTTCCATTATATTGAGGGATCTCACATATCCCTTTCGTTGTTGTTACTTTACAAGATAACCAGGGGGAGTGATTAAATTATTGCATGACTGCTTTTCCTTCATTGGCTTGTGGCTATGCCTACTAGTTTCGTAGTAGTGAATAATTATTTAAATGGAATCAATTGAATATGATAAAAAGTTGGTTTAATGTGGAATTGTCTTCCAGGAATGAGTTGTACTTGGGTTGTGGTTGTTGTGATTTTGTATGAATGAATAGTAAAGAGGGTGTTTGTGTATGGGATGATTTCAGAACCCTTAGGTTTGGATGAGTTCTTGCCAACCTATGTGTATAAGTTTATTTTTTTTGTTTCTTATTAACACCCCACCAAAATGATCACTTTGTGCTGAACACCCCCATTTCATGGGGGAGGGTATTTTTCACAACATCCTATTGGGTGGCTCGTTATTAGATATTTTATAATCCTTCTTGTCACGACCCGTCCTCGGGGCCCGTGCCGTGACTACCCCAAGCCCGCCTTCCATAGGCCAAGGGCGGGTGACTAGCACCAAAGGAGTAAATATGATAACTGGGAAGGCATTGCCTTTATAAAAGTAAACAAAACATCACAGAGTACAAGCAGAAGTAAAACACTATGTACAAAAGAAAGTAAGGAAAATTAAGTGGGCCAGAATACAAACCCAACTGAAAGTATAGCTACAACTGAACGAAAGTAAAAAAGAAAAAGAAAAACCACTAGAAGAATGGAAATAGCTACTGGATCGTCCTCCACGGATCCTACCTAAAGGTTCGGTACAGATAGCACAACTCTCGGATCGTCCACCACAGATCCTCCCTAAAGGGTAGGTACAGATATCCTCCACAATGCTCTCACCCGTCATCCTCCTCCGAGTGTCGTCACATTGTGATGTCCACCTCCGGATACTGACTCTTCGTGAGGTCCACCTCTGGGTACCATCCAGTCCTCGAACACTCGGCCTCTGTCAGCACTGCCCGTCGTCTGCAACCAACACAATGAGGTGCGGGCATAGCCCGTGCAGGGTTGAGTATAATGATACTCAGTAGGGACCCCGAGAACCTCAAGGTCTCACTAAATCCAACAAGGATAACCACAAAGAAGATCTCAACATCTAACCTATACTTAGGTATATGCCCATACATATACCCAAGTTATCAAGTAACCCATCTCAATCATGAGGAAACACAATGATTATAAAATCAACGGATAACCACTTACTAGGTATATGCCCATACATATACCTAAGTTATCAAGTGACCCATCTCAATCATAAGGTAAACACAAAGGTCATAGACTCAGCTCAAACCAGGATTTTCATTATCGAAACCGTAACTGCTGAAGAGCTATGTCTTTGGAGAGTACAGTGATTCTGTCATGACTCCGAGGTACTGCTCTCTAACTAAAGACTACTGAGGTACTCCTCCTGTTGAGTACCGCGGGTCAGCCACCCAAACACAGTAGTACTTCCCGCCAGGGTCTGCCACCCAAACACAGTAGTGAATCCACCCTAATATACTGCAGAGGTACTCTCCGTTCGAGTACCATGGGTCTGCACCCAAAGTCAGTAGTTCTCCATTCGCCATGGGTCTTCACCCAAACAAAGTAGTGCTTTGTCCACTGGGATAGTCGACTCACTCCAAGTCAAGTCGGTCAAGCAGTCGTCAGGTCTTAGCCGGCTACACGGTCTCTGTACTCCGTACGATCATCTCTGGGAGGGTCTGATCCATGAGCTACTGGTCGATACTCCAAGTATCACAAAGTCCCACGAAGAAGTATCTCAAAGGACCACCTCGTCATAGGGGTCTCAACACAACAGACGACGTGTCAATCGGGCGCCCGGTCTGTGAGTTATTAGCCTTTTCGCCCCAGGGGCCCGGTTGGTTTCATGTGTGAACCAACCCGGCCATATCTAAACTGTAAATCGAACACTCATAGGGTATACTCAATGGGACCGTTTCTCAACGTGATCAAGAACGCCGCTGACGGTTCGTCAAACGGACGTCCGGTCTGAAAGGTCTCAGCTTTTCCGTTCCAGGGGCCCGGTTGGATTATGGGTTCAATCCAACCCGGCCTCTATCCA